>JAJGRX010000152.1:1200000-2400000 GCA_025461125.1 Carex kokanica | reverse complement strand
TATTTTTATGAGAAAATTGACTATTTGAGAAGTTTGTATGGGCACACTAGAAATTCTCCCCCAAAAAAAGTGTAAAGTATGTGTGTCAGGTAATTAGGAGTAAATTTTCAGGCCTGATTAACTGTTCCTATAAACTCGCCTCCTATATAATATTTATGATATTTTTATGCATCTTATATTGTATACTTATTGTATCGATGTACATCAATTCGTAAATCAATGTATGTTTGTCCCGAAATTTTTATTAATATCCAAAAAAAATATTAAATTTCAAAATCTCCACCCTTGTTTGACAAGATTTCGAAAACTGTCCAAACCACAGATTTATTTCCCGGTTTTAGGCCGAATTACCACAAATTTATTTTCCGGTTTTGAAATTTGAGAACCGGTAAATTTTTGGTTTTGGTTTTGGAATTCCAAAACAGGGAAATAAATTTCCGGTTTTAAGTTGTTTTAATTAAACAGAAAATGTTATAATTTATTTATTTATTTATTTTTTGTATTAAAATATTAGAAATATATTATATATTTCTTTGAAAATAGATGGAATACTATACAATTTGATTTATAAGAAAGACTACGACAAATAACCCGGATCAATATTTTTCAGGCCTGATTTTTCGCCGCTGTAAGAAAAATTAAAATGTTGCAAAAAATTCGGCTTGAAAAAAATCTGGCTTGAAAAAATCCGGCTTAAAAACACACAAAGAAATATTTTAATTTTTCTTACAGTCGCAAAAATCCGGCTTGAAAAATGTTGATCCGGATTATTTATCGCAGTCTTTCTAGTAAATCAAATTATATAGTATTCCATCTATTTTTAAAGAAATATATAAAATATTTCTAATATTTCAATACAAAAAATAAATAAATTATAACATTTTATGTTTTAAAAAAAACTCAAAACTGGAAATTTATTCTCGGTTTTGGAATTCCAAAACCAAAACCGGAAATTTATTTCCTGGTTCTTGAATTCCAAAACCAAAATCAGGAAATAAATATGCGGTAATTCGGCCTAAAATCAGGAAATAAATATGCGGTTTGGACAGTTTTTGAAATCTTGTCAAACAGGGTGTAGATTTTGAAATTAAATAAATATTTTGGATATTAATAAAAATTTCGGATATTTGTCAATTTCAGTTAAGACATGTTCAAGTCAAAATGTGTCTCAACAGCCGTCAATAGCTATTTAAATATTGCACTCCTCCTGCGAATCTTTTAAAATGCATACTTGATTTTTCAGTGCGACTATACTACAAATGCATACTTGTTTATTGCAACAAAACACACCTATTCCATTTTTTTTTTAAAGTTAACTTAAATATCTGGGGTTGTTTAGAGAATGAGGGATTGGCGCTTACATATAATATTATTTTAATATGAAAAATTCAGATCTTGGTCTTTAAACATTAAAAAAAAACTAAGTTGATCTCCGAACTTTTATTTGTAAATTTGTTCTTAAATTAAAAAATTAAGTCAATTCTCAAATTTTGAAAAGATAACATTGTTGTTCTCTAAACTTCAGTATGAACTTGATTGATTCTTGAAGTAAAAAAATAAATCAGAAGGATTAATTTGTGAACAGTCGACCTTTTTTTTTCTTGGAAAGTTGAAGGGCCGAGTTAGTGAGCTTAACTTCAAAATTTATCGGATTGAATTCAAACAGTTAAAAATCGATCTACTTTACGAGTGATACGCTGACATGTCAATTTTACAAATCAAATTAATTTAGTAGAAAGCAAAGCGGTAAAAAAATAATTAAAAATGAACGTATTATAACTAGGAATAATTGTGAAATTGCCACCCCAAAACAAGGAAATTGTAAATTTGCCACCCATCCCAAAAATTAATTGATTGATAGCCCCAAAGTTTGTCCCCAAAAGAATTCAGATGTGTAAAAACCTTGAACAGGAATAATGAGAAATGGTGTGATCAAACCCGAATTGCCAACCTAGGATATCCAAAAATCCCGTGTTTATTTAAAAACAAATTTCAAAACACTTTTATGAGCGAAAGGTGGGAACAATCTATACAAGAGTGGTACACAAAATCTCGTACAGCATCTGTCGAATACTTAGACCTAGCAGAAACCACAACCGTTTCCGCCAAACATTTAGCCCACAACTTATCTGTTATTTACGACAGATTAAACTTGTCCAGCAGAGTAAGCTTGAAGAATTTCAAGCAAACTCAAGAACAAATTCACTCCCTAGATCAGAAAATCCAAAAACTTGAACGAAACCTGAAAAACCTCACAATCTTATTCACCGAAAATCGTCCCCTAACCACATCAGAAGTCAAGGTTCTGGTGTCTGAAATAGCAAAACAACCCAAACTAGTTGAAACAGAAGCCCTTAAAATCTCTGAAGAACTCAACCAAAAACTAAACCGGGTAGAAGCTATCCTTAAAAAGGTAGAAGCGTGGGCCAGTTCATGAGTGATTACACAAATACTCAGAGCTCCCAGTTCTACAAGCAAGCAGTTCAAGCAACCAACCCGATCGAGTCACCTGCGGTAGGTTTCGCAAAACCTGCTGACAACCGTGGTGGTACATCAGGCACAACCGCAATAATAAAACAGAATAATACCCAAATCCAGCTGCTTGTACAAATACTCGAAGAAATCAAAAACCTTGAGGCAGAGATAAAGGTTCTGAAGGACCAAATCTCGAAGCACGAAGGCGTGCAATTGCCAGCCAACATAACTGACGAGTTATCAGCCAGACTCGCTAAATTATCAATCGGACCCTCAAAACCAAGAGAAAAGAAAGGAGTGCTGAAAGTCTTTAAGGACCCCTTTGTTATCCTCCAAGAAGAAAGGCAAAAACTCAAGTAATGGAGACATCAGGCAGGCCTAGTGTGTCCCAAACTCAAACCATAAATCCTGGAGGCCCATTATTCGAAGACCAGGTGCGTGAGTACAGGCGAGGGCAAAGAAGGAGATACAACACTCAAAGAAATTTGAGAAATCTGGCACGAACCATCACTGGTAGAAATCCATACCAGATGACCCTAGAAGAGCAAGTTGAGCCTGAGGCACAACTAAGAAGGTCTCTAAGGGATAGAGCCGCCATAGTACCTGCTGAGGTACTGTACAACTCTCGGAGAGATGACAACAACCACCGTGTCTATAATCATCTCTCCGAGGAGGCCATTCTCTGCGTTGACAACCAGCAGATAGACAGGCCTTTCATACAGCCTGAGAGCTACGAGGCTCTCAGACAAAGTGGAATGCAGTTTATCCACATTGGAGTCGCACAAGTCAGGGTGCAAATTCTGCACAGACAAGATGAGGGAACCTCAGCCTTAATCGTCTTTAGAGACAATAGGTGGCAAGGGGATCAGTCGATATTTGCAACCATGGAGATTGATCTAACAAAAGGCAGCCAGTTGGTGTTCGTTATACCGGACACTATGCAGACAATTGGAGATTTCTACAGAAATTTCCAGATATCTATTCTAACAAGAGGATATCAGAACTGGCAGAATGGCGAAGCCAACCTCTTAATCACCAGAGGATTGGTCGGACGATTGTCCAACACACCAAATGTCGAATTTGCCTATCAGATAAACAATGTATCTGAGTACTTGGTGAGCAGGGGAGTACGAGCTCTCCCTGGAAGGAGATACTCAGCCCAGGAGACTCAGGGCAACAACTGGTTGGTGAGGCAGACTAGGGTCACTATCCCTATGATGCCGACTGAATTACAAACCAGAAACCTGCTTGATGGACGAATCTCTATATCATTTGGAGATTATGTTCCAGCCCCAGAAAACTCAGCAGTCACACATGACGATGATGATGAAACTGAAGTCGGGACCGAAACAATTCTATTCCTGACAGAAAATGAAAGTGACGAAGAGGAGGACAATGACTGGCAATACATGCAGTACCTTGCAGCCCAGTCAACACAACAACCTGAATCAGTACTCACTGGTCCTATTTGGGATACTGATGATAAGGATGATACCGAAAAGGATTGGATCAATCCTTTTTCGTTGGAGGGGGAAGGAGGACAGCTCGGTATTTTCACACCGACTAAGCAGGCTAATGTTTTCGTAATCCATGAGGAAGAATTCGATTACCCTCAATTCAAAACCCTGTCCAACGTAATGGCGGAACAAGCATTCATGTCTACCGGCTCATCGGCAATATCCCCATATCAACCACCACCTGACCAATCAATGCACATGCCCAGCTATCCTCCTGCAAGGGCAGCAAATGAGGCAAGACAAGCCCCAACATTTGATAGTAGGGTGCCCAGAACAGGGCATTTTCGGGGAGGCTATAATAACGAAATGTGGACCTTGCCATCAGCTCAGCAACAGCAGGGTGCCATGTTCGTAATCCCGGACCAACTGGGATTATTCCATGATACATTCTCCAGATGGGAATCAATCACGCGAAATCACGTGGCAGAAAAGGGTTTTACAGACCCAAGGGATAAAATTGAGTACATGGAGAACCTATTAGGCGAAGTTGAAAAACTAACACGGGTTCAATGGAGAATGCAATACCTGGCCGAGTACGAAGCATTGATAACAATCGCAGACGGCCGGGAAGGAACACAAAACATCCTTTCACAAATGAGACGGGTGTTTTCACTAGAAGATCCTGCGCAGGGATCAACAGTAATCCAAGATCAGGCCTACCGAGACCTAGAAAGACTGACGTGCGATAACGTAAAGTATCTTATTCAATATATGAATGAATACTTGCGTTTAGCGGCAAAGTCTGGGCGAATGTACATAAGCCCGGAACTCTCAGAGAAATTCTGGTTAAAAATGCCCGGTGATCTGGGAACCAGAATTAGAGCTGCATTTGAAGAAAAATACCCCGGCTTAACAGTCGGCGTAATCCCAAGAGTGCTATTTGCGTACAAATATCTGGAGAACGAATGCAAAGACGCAGCGTTCAAAAGATCACTCAAAGACCTATCCTTTTGCAGCCAAATCCCCATCCCTGGCTACTACCGCAAGCCGGAGAAAAGGTACGGATTACGGAGGTCAACAACCTATAAAGGCAAACCTCGTGAAACCCATGCCAGGATAGAGAAAAGAAAACACCTAATCAGAAGTAAGAGGTGTAAGTGCTACCTTTGTGGTCAGGAAGGTCATTTCGCAAGAGAATGCCCCAGTGATAGGAGGAATATTAAGCGGGCTGCAATTTTTGAAGGGCTAGACATACCGAATGACTGTGATATATTATCGGTTCAAGAAGGTGAAGGCCAAAGCGATGCTATTTTCAGCATCTCCGAGGGAGAAGACGGAGAGCTAGAACTACAGCAGGGAGTTCAGACCATACAGCTCAACTCTCTGTTTATGCTCGGAGAAGAAAATTCAGGGTACAGACCCCGGATAAGATTACCCGAAAAACAACTAAAATGCCAACACCAGTGGCAGCACAACCAAGTGATTGAGCAGCCGTTCAAAACAATATGCTCATGTTGTGCTAGAGAAACCATTATTAGAGCACGAATACACTGCCCTGAATGTGGTGTAACAGCATGTAACCTGTGTGGCCCTTTCTACTTCAAGAAGGAAGTGCCAGTTAGTCCGGCAACCGCACCGGCACAAATCAACCTTCGAACCCTTGTTCAAGAGCAAAGAGACTATATAATCTGGTGTGAGGCTGAAATGGAAAGATTACAAAAAGAGGTGACTCATTACAAAGTAAAGTATGAAAAACTTCTTGAAGAGCACCTAGGGATCGATTTTGAAGAACTAGCAAAAGTGAAAAAGGGTAAGGGCATTATAATTACAGAAGAGGAAGAAGAAGTTAATGTCCTGCACGGCGAAACTGTGTATAAAAATAGCAGTGAACCGCCAGCCGGGAGAATCATCAAGAACAGGGTATACAACCTGGAAGTCGAGTTTGATGTACCCGGGATCCCAAAGTTCAAGGCGCGAGCAATCCTGGACACGGGAGCCACTACCTGTTGCATTGACCAAGGCTCCGTTCCAAAAGAAGCCCTTGAAGAAAACACCTTTGTGGTACAATTCACGGGTGTAAACTCAACACAAACCGCAAATATGAAGCTAAAATACGGGAGAATGATCATTGGTGAAAACCAGTTCAGAATACCATATACATATGCGTTCCCAATGAAGCTGGGAGGAGAAATACAGATGATAATCGGGTGTAATTTCATACGCTCGATGCATGGTGGCTTAAGAATAGAGGGTGATACAATCACTTTTTACAAAAACCTCGCCATCATAAACACCCAACCCCAGGCAAAGATCCTAACGCTTGAAGAAGAAGGTCCAGAGGACTTGGAGTATATCCAACTCCGGGAGATGGTCCACTATAATTTCGGGCAGACATCACCAAACTTTTCGCAAAAGTTCGACCCGATTTTAAGAAGGCTCCAGGAGGCCGGGTTTATTGGTGAAAACCCATTACAACATTGGGCCAAGAATAAGGTTGTTTGCAAACTGGATATTAAAAATCCAGACTTTATTATCGAAGACAGACCCTTAAAACAAATTACGCCACAGATGAAAGAAGCTTTCACCAAGCATGTAGAGGTCCTGTTAAAGCTCGGAGTAATCCGACCCAGTAAAAGCAGACACCGCACGACGGCCATAATTGTGCATTCCGGTACGACAATTGACCCTAAAACCGGAAAAGAAGAAAAGGGAAATGAGAGAATGGTGTTTAACTACAAAAGGTTAAATGATATTACGGAAAAAGACCAATATAGTCTTCCGGGTATCAACACCATCATGAGGAAAGTCGCGAATAGTAAAATCTACTCGAAATTTGACCTCAAGAGTGGATTCCACCAGGTGGCAATGCACCCAGACTCAGTAGAATGGACTGCGTTTTGGGTACCAGACGGATTGTACGAATGGCTCGTGATGCCGTTTGGACTGAAAAATGCTCCTGCAGTTTTCCAACGCAAAATGGATCACTGTTTTAAGGGCACTGAGGATTTCATCGCGGTCTATATCGATGATATTCTTGTGTTCTCTCAAACCGAAAAAGAGCATGCAGAGCACTTGCAAAAGATGCTGGCAAGATGTGAGGAGTTCGGGCTCGTCCTCAGCCCAACAAAGATGAAAATAGCTGTACCTCAGATTGAGTTCCTAGGGGCAGTTATTGGCAAAGGCATTATACGACTACAGCCGAACATTATCAAGAAGATTGAGGAATACAAAGAAGATGACCTCACCCAAAAATCCGGGATGAGATCCTGGTTAGGAATCCTCAACTACGCTAGGAGTTATATTCCAAATCTTGGAAAACTCTTAAGCCCTCTCTATGCGAAAACTAGTCCTACTGGTGATAAACGGTTAAATAAACAGGACTTGAAGCTTATTCGAATGATTAAACAGCAGGTTCAGAACCTGCCTGACTTATGTGTACCCCCCGAAGAATGCTTTATCGTTATTGAAACAGACGGATGCATGGACGGATGGGGCGGGGTATGCAAGTGGAAACCAAGGAGATATGACCCGAAAAACACGGAAAAGCCGTACGCATACGCAAGTGGCAAGTTCAACCCGCCAAAATCAACAATAGATGCTGAGATCTTCGCGGTGATGAACAGTCTTGAGGCTTTAAAGATTTACTACCTCGATAGGAAGGAATTAATAATTCGTACAGACTGCCAAGCGATTATTAGTTTCTTCAACAAATCTAACATAAACAAGCCTTCAAGAGTGCGATGGGTTGCATTCACGGATTTCGTGACAGGGCTTGGAATAGATGTTCAATTTGAACACATTGATGGGCGAGACAACCTATTGGCTGACTCCCTGTCGAGACTAATTAATGTTTTGATTGATACAGGATGGCCCAACAAGGAGGCTCAGGACATATTGGACAATCTAGCAGGGGCTCTCCAGGAGAGCAAGGAGCAGCCCAACCCGAAGGTACAGGAGAAAATGTCCGACATAATCCTGCAAATCAGTTAATCGTTTGCCAGTACCGAGATTTATTGCGGCAAACATATGGCGTATCCAACAATATGCGCCGAGAACAAGAGCTTAGGCTCCAGCTCCGGACAATAGAAAATCGGGCAATTTCGCGAATGATAGAAGGTGTTACGGATTTAATTAAAATTCAGCAGATGAAGGAAGCACAATGTTCTAAGTTCGCTACAAAAGACAACTATTGGGGAGATTGGTTGCCCCAAGTCCGTCTTACGCTTACAAGACTTCAAAAGAAATACCAAGAGCTCAAGAAGTTGATTTGCGAGATCAAGGTTTTCAAGGTCTGAAGAAGCGTAATCAACCCTATAGTAAGATGCCAGAAGTGTGAATTATTGGCATCACTTTAAATTCCAGTGTGTTTTACTCTTTAAGCCTGAGAGTTTCAGGCCGTCCTTTTTACTTTGTGTGGGCCATAGTTAGGCCAACTTTCGGTGCATTATTGGCACCTTTTTCTTTAGTGGGAGACAAAGGATTGTGGAAATTCCTTTATTCACGCGCGATGGGGCCCAATGAGCACCCGGCGTAATAATGAGATTCCATTCCCAAGTCTCTATATAAGAGCTTGTTTGTGAGTTGCGAAACAAGCTGAGCACCAGCAAGTTTCACTTCTCTCTCTTCCACTTCTCTCTTGTAACATTCCACTTTATAATATATTCCGCTTGCGTGGGTTTTCATTCTTCCTGTGTTCGTAGTAACCCGCTGAAGTTTGAAGACGCCTCTGATCGATCCAACCCTGGTATCAGAGCAAGGTCTGTTCATGGCTTTCTAAGTTTCTTTATATTCTAGGAAGGCAAGTAAGGGAGATCATACCAAAACTCATAAATACTGTTCAAAACATAAGATGTATATTCTAATTACGTAAAAAAAAAAAAAAATTTCATTTAACTATCCTCAACCCAAGGATATTAGCTTACAGGGCTTGATTTTCAAAAGTTCTTGTCAAACCAAAAGAATCATCCTGCCGTATAGTACCCTAAGAAGTGGGGAAGATTGCGGATAAACACGATGAGGTGAGGGGAGGCAAGAATCAGTAGAAAATATCGCCCCAAAGTTAAGAGCAAAGGTTGATTAAAAAAAAAAAAAAAAAAAAAAAATTTACTGGGTGCAAAAATTGGAGATATTGTATCATCAACCAAAAGGAATATTCCTTCAGAGTGGCAAAAATACAATTTTGAAGTTTTTGAGTGGCATGAATCCAATTGCCCCTTATAACTAACTTATAAACCTTATTTTTTGACCGCTTGACTTTGTACTAAATTAATTCAAAAAATATATAAATCTAATATATAAACGCATCACTCGTGAAGTAGATCGGTTTCAACAATTTGACAATTATTCAAAGTTATTCCGATAAATTTTGAAATTAAGTTCATCAAAAGATTGCTGAACTTAAAAGTTCATTCCAATAGGTTTTGATGCAACTAAAGGTTCAAGAATAAACTTGTTTTGTTATAAAAAAATAATTTAACGTAAATAAAAGTTTAAAGATCAATTCAATTTTTTTCAAAAAAAAAATTTAGGGTTTTTCGTTTTGATACACCGGTTCGGTTGTGTCAATTTATAATTTCCTGGATGACATCGACAGAGCAAAGAGCGAAAGAATAGCCGAAATGCCAAACTAATCCTGTGCGCGCGTCAGTGCGTGAGAGAGAGAGAGAGAGAGAGAGAGAGAGCTGCTAATTAAAAGGCACAAGCGAAGAAAGCAAGGGGGGCAAGGAGATGGAGAAAATTACGATTCGACCATACACCCATCATCGCATGATCCTTCATCATAACCATCCATCCTCTTCTCCTTCCTCGAGAGTCCGGCTCCACCTCTCAAAACCCGCCTCTCTTTATTTTCTATCCCTCAACCCTAACCCTAAATCCTTCCCCTTCTTTCCTTTCTTGATTGATCTCCTCCTCCGCGTTCATCTCCCTCGCTTCGCCTCTCCCGCCTTCGGATTAAAGGTTTCGCCATTGAGAGAAGGTATCACTTGGTAAGTTTCCTCGCTTCAATGCAAAAGTTCTCTGGGCTTCTCTAACGCCTTTTGAACTTTTGTTTAATGGATTTCGTTGAGGTGGGACTATTGTAAAAAGAGTAACCACTATTTCTATTCTTTCATTGCACGGAAAAATTACAGATAGTTCTTTATTTTTTGTGCTGGTGAGATTTCGTGCTGGTTTTCCAGTTGCATGAATTAGCATTTGCAAATAAGGGTTTTCCAGTGCATCAACATAAGCACTCTTATCTCACATCAAATCGATTGGCTACTCCCTCTCTCCTCTCTTTCGCTCTTTCTCTCTCCCACAATCCATCTACCCTCTCTATTTCTATCTAAACTTGCAGGAAATTCAAATTAGCGTAACTATTGAGTCTTTTTGTGTATGCTCTAAACCAAGTACGTTGCTAATTGGCTGATTCATTGTTTTGCTGAGCAGACTTGGTTTGATGGAGGGCCTAGCAGGTTTCGGATCCTCGTCCAGCAATGCAATATCCAAGAAACCTAGGAGCGCAGCCCCAAGGAAGCCCAGGTCCACTGAAAACCTAACTGCCACACCTCACATTGAATCAATATCTCCAGCTCTACACCACGACAATACAAACTTTACTGAAGGCTACAAAAGAAAAGCGATTTACTTAAATACCTTCTCTACATCTAAGAAGAACAAGAGGGAGGAGAGAGGTAGAACTGGGAACGTGCCAGGTTCAAGCCGATCAACTGAAGGGGCTCTGGCACCCGCTAACTGGAAGGGTGCGGCCCAGCAAGATGAGTATGCAGGGCTGGGTTCGTCAGCCGAGAATAAGTTGAGAAAGGTGAAGTTGAAGGTTGGTGGTGTCACGCGTACCATACATGCTAAAACTGGTAACGAGAGCAGTGAAGGATCTGCCAACCGAAGCAAAGCTAAGGTCTGTCACTAAGCTGACACATGATTGTAAGGTAGATTGGTACTGGTTAAATACAGCTTTACACTGGCATTTCCTCTTTTGCCCATCGGGCACACCGCGGGAGGGAGGGGGGATGTGCTTTTCATGCTAATTTAACAAATTGAGAGTATTTAAATTCTTATTTTAGGTCTGCTTTGGCTAGGGGTATGCACCAGTACTGTTTAATATTATGGTATTCCTTGTCATGGTGGTACAGTGATACCAATCTTGTAAATACCTTGATTATTGAATAATCATCTAGCCAGTATGTAAGGCGGCTGTACTGGTACTGCTCTTTACCAATATTTTTTTTGCCTTTTATAAGACTTGAATGTTGCATAAAATATCTGTTACAATAATCACTACCTTTAACTCATTCAGGGAGAATATTGGTTTTCAAATACCGGAAAGGGCAATACACCTGACAAATGCAATGCTGAGTCGTCATCAGAGCCAGTACGCAAAAGCCGTAGGGTACCCAAGAGGCGGTCCTTGGACAGCAACATTGAACAGGATCATGAGGCACGGTATCATGAGAAAATTAGGGTTTTAAAAACTACAACACAGCCGAATACAGAATTCGAGGACACACCAGATGAGGGGTCGAAGAGGCGCAAGGTCTCAAAAGTAAATAATAATAATAATAATAACAATATTAATGGTAATAGCAAAAGTTGTAACAGGACCTCAAATTATGAAGTGGATGAGGATTTTGTGGTGTCACGGTTGGGTAGGGATAGCAATAATCGCAGGAGATACAAAGAAATTGAACAGAGTGGTGGTTTTATTGAGGGCGAAGAAGCAGGGTCTGACGGTGGTTCAGATGCAAAACTGACAACTCGCCAGAGGGCCATGCAAGGGAAGGGAGGGCATGGAGATTCATTGATCGAGTTTCCAAATGGATTACCCCCAGCACCTTCTAGAAGTAAGTGCAGCTCTCTGGCTTCATTTTTTGTCCAAGTTTTTTAATTTTTCTGTTACAGCGCTACAGGTTCTTTTTGCAATATGTTAAAAACTTCTGTTGAATCTGAAGTGCAATCCTGTTTCTTTGTCCTTAAGCATCTTTATATTACTGTCTAGTCCTAAACATTCAGACTAAATTTCTTGAATATCATGGATTTTTGTAAATAACGGTTTAAATAACCATACTCTTTTGATACTTTGGCCAACCAGTCAATGTTTTGTCACTTTAAGAGGTTGCTTTTGATGCTGGGTTAACTGTTTCTCTTGTCAAATGAAAAATGGAAACTGAGATTAGAGGCGCTGGTTAACTTAAATTTCTGGTTTGCAGTTAGCTGATTTTGTGTTATTATTCATGGTCGACCATTACCTGATTTTAGTTAATAGTCTCACTAAATGTGCACTGCTCTTTAATTAACCAAACAAAATTTTCAGATATCTAGTTATAGAGTATATTCTGCAAAGTGAATGCAAAAATATTGCTATGGTGATTACTTACTGACCTTCTCTCTCTTATGCTTTGCTTAATCCGCACCATACTGAGTTTCAAAGAGTGTATGTAAGATTCATGTAACTTCAGACAAAATAGTGGTTCTTACTTGCATGCAACTCGAATTGCAGAGCAAAAAGAGAAGCTGTCAGAAGTGGAGATACAAGCTAAAAAGGCAGAGGCAGCTCAGAGGCGTAAGATGCAAGTGGAGAAAGCTTTAAAAGAAGCTGAGGTTCCTCTCTTCTTTGATCGTCTTTTTTTTATAAATATAGTTATTAAATATTAATTGTGGGTAACCTTTCTTGTAAATGAATAGGCTGATGCGATTAGAAAGATTTTAGGGCTTGATTCTGACAAGAAAAAGGAAGAGAAGAAACAGAAAGAGCGGGAAGTGAAAGTAAGCGTTAATTTGTGTGATCTTGTTGTCATCTTCTGAACCTTCTTTTGAGAAACCTAAACTAGCACGAGGTGCTCTGGTACTATTATAAATCTCAAGAGAAAATAGAAGAAATAGACTTTTTCTTTAATTAATGGATTATCCTTTGGGACAATAGTTTTATTTTTCTATCCTTCTTTCATTTTTGATAGGAGAAAGCGGCGCAGTCACAGATATCAGCAGGTAACATAATTAAATGGGTAATAGGTCCCACAAGCACTGTTGTTACCTTCCCTGATGAGGTGGGCCTACCAAGTATATTAAACTCCAAGCCGTCCAGGTAAGATATCGAAATTGAATATCCGGAGCTTGTTGTTACTTAACTGCTATTTTTTTACCTTATTAAATTCCTCGTCTTTTTTTTTTTTGAGGAATATTAAATTCCTTGTCTTCAAGAGCACTTGTTTATATTGCTCATTTTGGAAATGTCACTTAAATGCAAGTACATTTCCTTACCAGGGGTACATTCCTGTGCAAGGCCTGCAAATCCCCAAAATACCTGCATAATTGTTTGAAATGTCCTATCTCCCAAAAGAAAAACTGATTTAAGAGAAAAAATCATGGTAATTTTGAGAAAATAGAGGGCTGTATATCGAAGGGAATGTTCCAATATTAAAGTAAGGTCATATTGGAGAGTTTTTGCTTGCAGGGGTAGGAAAAATTTTCCCGAGTGTTTGCAGAGGACGTGTAGGAATAGTTCTCTTTTTTAATGGTCTGAAGGACTGATTGTGGCCCCTCAACTATCGCAATTTGTTCTATCAAGCCCTTCAACCTTTTTTTTTTTGGGTTCAATCAAGCCCTTCAACTTTTCTTGGTTCAATTAGCCTCTTGAACTGTTGGAAGTAGTTAGATTTGGTTTTTTTGGTCCAGTTGATTATCAAATTAAACTTATAATCATGACTTCTGCGAGTAGACATAAGGTCATTAGACTCTTGCGTGCGATGATTTGGCAATGAGTGATATAGCATGGGAACATTTCCCATTACACAATACTTGTTCATATTGAAAACAACAAAAAAGATAATTCTTGCTTCTTAACATATTATGCTTTTCCTTGGTTTAGCTATCCTCCACCGAGAGAGAAATGTGCTGGCCCATCATGCACAAATCCATACAAGTACCGTGACTCCAAGTCTAATTTACCTCTGTGTAGCCTTCTGTGTTACAAGGCTGTGCAAGGAAGTACAAGTGTTCATAAACTGACATGTTGACAAAGAGGATATCTGGAAGACCTGACAGCCAATGCCTTTTCCGGCAAACCAATCAGCTCATTTTTTTTTATTAATTCTCTGTACTTCTTTATTCTTTGTTATGAGTATTTTTTGTACCTAGGCCCAGGAATGATGATAAATTAATTGAGCGTTGTTTTTATGGAGCTTTTAAGTAAATAAATACTTAATGATGATGATTAAGCTTTAGGATAGAAATTACCCCTCATTTCATTGTGTCAAATTACACAATGGATTAAAAGTAAAGCCATCATATGGTTTGTTCAGTGAAGTTTAATTAGCGTGCATAACCTCCTAAGTCCTAAGCATTCACAACATGCATTAGTTGGTTAGACAATTGACATCTCTCAGTTGAACAAAGCCTGAGGGGAACATCTCAATGGCTCGTTTATGCAGGGTCCGAGGGATCTGTTCAACAAGGTGTATTTCACGTTTAAATTTGATGATTTAAATTGGAATTTTGAAAGGAAACTCATGATTGTAAGTTCAATTTAGTTTATTTTGATCAAATTTAAACTAGATTGTATTTCACGTTCAACATGATTATTAGTTAGGTGTTCAACAAGGTTTATTTAGGGGTTGTTTGTGAAATCGCTTTCTTTTTGGCTATGTTACACGGATACGGGTATCAGATCCGATACGGGATTCGGTGATATGGCAATTTTCAACACGATAAGGGTATCGGGTGATATGATATGGCAGTACGGGTATCGGCTGAATAGAAAGATTCGTTAACATGTAAACACTTGCTGCCTTGCAAGTCAAATACAACTATTATTCAAACCGGAAATGAATTATAATATTGCATTAATTATTTAATTTGCATCTCAATTAACTTAGCTTTTTTAATACTAAGAGCATCTACATCTCAGCAACTCAAATGAGTTTTTAAATAACTGTTAACTACTTTTTATAAATTAAGGTCTCTAAAGTTTATAATTCTCGCATCTCTAAAAGTAATTTTAGAGTTTCTATTAAGCCACGTCAGTAACAAATTAGAAGGGTGAAATAATTTGAGCCAATCATTTAGTCAACATGAAATTTATAAACAGTTTCTTAATAAAAAAAATTACTGCATAGTTTCTAAATAAAAAGCTCTCCCACATTCCTGAAACTGAATTAAAAACTGTCATATCAAATTAAAAACTCTAATAGTACCAGAAATGTGGATGCTCTAACTCGTAAGAATTTAAAACAAAGTCGTGTGACATTATTATGGAGATAGAAAATTCAACCCCTTTTTTATAAATTGTGAAATTGAATGAAAAAAAAAGGTGATAAATTAATCCCCGACAAAGAAATCTTCGAGTAAAAAATAAAATTAAGTGAACAGTAACATACGAAATCATGACATCCTCTCGATCCACATTTAACACTTCAATCCCTAGAGATTTAACAACAATTGGGCTATAGCTTATGCAATTACAAAATAAGAAAATACATCGATGTTCAAATATTAATGAAAAAAATAAATATCCAAGGAACAACAAATCTCGTTTAACAAAATATATCCTCATTGCATTACATCCTCTGAATCTAAAAAGAGGACACAACTCACCGCGCATGCAGCTCTCAGGCCATGAGATTTGCAGCCTTCGCAATGGCGAGGCAAATGCTGTTCATCTTCATGAGCTTGGAGTCGGTATCGTGCATCAAAGACGTGATTTCAAAGTCATCGAACCCATTCTCGCATGTATCGTAATCAGTGCCGACAGTACTTAACAAGCTGTTTACAGTTCCCTTGTCATTTGCCTTGAGAGCACTGTCAACCTGGCCAAGATTATACTTGGCATCATCATAGGAGGTCAAGCAGTCATTGAGAGCCTCCACGGCCAACTTGTCGGTTTTGGGGTCCTTCACATACTTCTGGGCGGTCTTGGTAGCTGCATCGGTCTCTCGCATGAGGGCCTCCATGGCCAGCTTCAGCACGCCAGTTGCATCATGCGGTACCTGGATAGTGCCGGCAATGGGTTTGATCGAGGAGAAGCACAAGTCTGGCTCATCGGTTTTTGCACAAAACGACTTGATGACTGCTGTAAATGCTGCGTCGAATGCACCGCCGATAGATCCTCCTGCATGGGGAGTAGATGGTGGGGTTATAGTCTTCTTTGGCTGACCTGGTTGAGGTGTCACAGGTGTGATGACAGGGGGTGTCGGGGGCTTGGCTACAGGAGGTGTCTCGGGCTTGGTGACAGGGGGTGTCGCGGGCTTGGCTACAGGCGGTGTCTCGGGCTTCGGGGTTGGGGAGGTAGGTTTTTGAACAGGAGGGTCAAGGGCTTTTTGGATTAAAGCATAGTAGTCAGGTTCAAGAGCAGAGATGGGGACCGCATAGGCGGAAGAGCGGGGGAAGCAGGTGGCGGAGGCAAGAGAGGAGGAGGAGATGGAAAGGATAGCAAGAAGGAGAAGCGTCGACCTCATTTTCGCGTTTGGAGGGGAGAGAGAAAGAGGAGCAAAATGAATGAAGAATAGAAAAGAGATGGAGAGGGAAGAGGCGCGTTTAAAGGATAATGGGAAGACGATAATTTTAGAGAGAGGTGGTTATTTTCACGATTAAATTCGGAAATTGTAGCCGTTGATAGGTACCTAAATTAAGAAAGGTTGTACAGGCCGCTAGCTTGGAATTTGATTTGTATTTTTTATTTTTTATTTTTTTGACTGAAAGATGCAACAGAGTTGTTTGTTGCCTTGTTGGTGTTAAGCAACGGGAAACCGTTATACACGTTTGATTCAAAGAGCCGCGATTTAGGCGCGCTGCGTCAATTTTTGGGGTAAAGATTTTAACAGAGTAGTTTTGGCTTCATGCGGCGCACACGTTATAGAATCAAAACAGCGTTCCATATAGTTTGTGCTTGCATCAAGTCAAAACTATTCTGTTAAAATCTTTACCCAACTTTTGGTCGGATATAACCCGTTAAACTGAAAGATGAACAAATTTTCTGTAGGGGTTGGAGGTTTCGGTAAGAAATTGTTGTTGGTGCTTTATTATGTATGTTGTTCGAAGTTGCACGGTTGAGACCCTTTAGCCATCAAATCAGGAGATGAGACCAAATGAAATGGACTGTTAAGTTCATATTAATGAGATTTACTTCAATACACTGTTTTAGTGAAAAAAAATATTTAAAATTAATTTTGACCATCAGATAAAATAAGAACAATTTGAAAAATTAAAGATGACCGGTTACAATTTTTTTTATAACAAATATCTTATAGATAGAATGAGAAAAAGAAATGTTTTCTGTTTAGTTAATCTTGATTTTGACACATATTATGGAAACTCTCTTACCGAAAACACATTTAATCAAATCAATGACAAATTCTATAATTTTTTTATGTACTGAAGACTCACTTTATGTTAATCTTTGAGATTGGTTCTATGCTAAATATTTGAGATGAGTGATAATGATCAACAACCATGAAAAATGTAGCTTATTTATATATTTTTAATTACCGAGGTATATAGCAATCCCCTTTCGCATTTGCAATTCTCAAGTATTTTGCCATGTTTAGTTACATGAGCCTACTCGTAAAGCAAAAAGAAAAGAAAATCTGTAAATCTTCGTTGGGTAGGTGTTCTCTTTGTAATTTTGGAGAACGGGTAGGTCCGATGGTTATCGGACCTACTTTTGAATTTGATGGCCTCGAGAACTGTTCGATCTGTTTTAAGATCTGTGCGCATGAAAATTGACATGAACACGCATAAATATTAAAATGAAGAGTACGGATTTTAAAGTAAATTGGACGGCTCTGAAACCCATCAAACCTAAAGTAAGTCCGATGCCCATGGGACCTACTCAGCAATTGTAATTTTGATCCTTCAATGGCAAACATTTTCCCCTTAGCTAATATCCTATTTGTGCGCGTGCAATAACTATAGCTAACATGTTTTCTACTCGCAACATATTGGTACGAGCAAGGTTCTTGTCGATCTCAACCGACTAGATTTCAAATTAGTTATATCTAAATATAGAGAACTCTAATCACAAACGACTAGGGCTGGCAACGAGCCGGCTCGGTCTGAGCTAGATCAAGCTCGTGACTTGCTCGTTTTGGCAACTAGCGAGCCATGAGTAAGTTAACATTAGGGTCGAGCTGAAAAAGTGGTTCGTGGCTCGCTCGTTTTGACAGCTAGCGAGCTGAGCCAGCTTGTGGGCCAAAAGTCGAAATGTATTAGATAATGTATTATAAAATCAACTACCGTAAATTAAGTTTGCAACTAAATTCATACATACCAAATACCATATCCCCAAATTCATACAAACATAATTCACAAAATAAATTCATGCATACCAAATTCACACAAATTCAAACCTGGACTGAGCTCTCAAAGTCGTTAATTTTGGATCGAATTAGTGGCAAACTGGCTCGTTAACAGCTCGGTCCACTAATAAATGAGTTTTTAGCGAGCGAGTCAGGATCAATTCACAGAGCTACGAGCTTTTTTGCCACTCTACAAACGACTATAAAAAGTTGAAAACAGATATTCATTTGATTTTCAAAACATGGGCCAATAGCAAGCTTGAATTAATGCAGCCTTTTTACTTTCTATTAGACTATTATTCTCTCCCAATACAAATCTTTCAGTTTGACCAATGGTCTCCATTACTACTACTAATATCTATTAAAGAACCAATTTTTTGACCAAAAAACAAACAAAATGATGGGAACATCAAAGTCTTAGTACTTGATAACTAACAATTCAAATCTTAATATTAACAATACTCAAGTCTTTATACTGATGAAATAAACAAGTTTTTAATGCCGTTCTCCAAAAACCTCAAAACCTAACAATTCAAATTTTAATACTAGCAGAACTGAAGAAGCCTTGTACTGATGAATAAGCAAACTTATTCATATTGTTCTTCAGAAAAAAAAAATCCTAACATAATTCAATTCTTTGTATTGATGGACAAAGAAGCAAATCATTTATGTCATTCTTCAAAAAAGTCTGCATACATAATAATCTAAGTCTTGGTACTAACAGAATTTAAATCGTTATAAAAAAAACAAGTTCATTATATTATTCTCTAAAAAATATGAGTAGAACTAAAGTGTTCTTAAGTCCACCAAGTCTCTTTGTGAACTCAACTCTGAAACCTATCAAATTGGTTTCAAATGATAAATCTGAACCGTTGAAACCATCTATCTTACGAGTGATGCATCTACATGCTAAAATTTTAAAATTTTGAATTAATTTTGTATAGAATCAAGTAGTAAAAAAAACTTTCACAAAATGAATACATTAAAATTAAGTGTAACACGAGATGTCCTCAGACAAAGGGGAATGAATGTTGAGATTAAGTGTGTTCTATGCTCAAACTGTCCCATAGAATCCGCCTTACATTTATTTTACCTGTGCCCATATGCAGTCAAACTTTGGTTTAATATTTCAAGAATTTTGAAGAAAAAACTCATGAAACCGGACTTGACAGTGGAGTTAATCTGGGATGCTTCATGGGCAATGGTGAAAGGGGCAGGAGGCATGACAAATAAAGAATGGATGGCAAGATTTATTTGCGTAGCATGGCTCATTTGGAAACAAAGAAACCTCATGATCTTTGAAGATGAAAGAATACCACCCAAGTTGTTGGCTGAAATATTGTTAAGTATGTAGCTTTAAATTCATAATTTGTAATACTGATACGTATATATAGGGTGTATGGCACTATTGACAGAGAAAGGTGCGCAGATGGGCACCTGTCCCTGCTGATAGTTGTTGTGCACTAAACAATGTTGTAATACTTTTACATTATAATAAATTCTAACCTAGCAGCCGCTGCTAGGCCTTCAAAAAAAAAAAATTATAAACCTTTTAATTTTGACTCCTTAACTTTATACTAAATTAATTCGAAAGTTTAAATTTTTTGCAAGTAGATGCATCACTCGTGGATTTCAACGGTTCGGATTTGTCATTTAAAGCTAATTTTGTAGATTTTAGAGTTGAATTCACAAAGAGGCTTGGTGAACTAAAGAACACCCTAGTTCTACTAAAAAAATATTAATACCTAACAATTCAAGTCTTAATACTAAGAACTCAAGCCTTTATATCAAACACATTTTAATCAAGTAAATCAAGTAGATAACAGAAACATTAGAAGTCTTGTATCTACTGTAGCAAATTTCAGAAATCTCAACGATCCTAGCAGAAGAACAAGTCGATAAAGCATCAGGTTAGAGAAGATTGTCAATCAGGCTTAATTCACATTCTTCTCAGTTCTTTCAGCCAGTTTGGAATTCGGGCTAGCACAGGGGCAGTATTATTGCACTTGAGATTCGCGCCAAGTCAAAAAGAACAATCCGGATCCACTAATTGTAAAAGATTCCCTTTTCAGGCAATGCACTGGATTTGACTTCAACTTTGCATCATGCCATTTTGTTAATAAAATCATAATTGAAAACAATAATCAAACACAACTCCGTAATCATTTCTATCAAATCAAGCATTGTACCTATATTAGTTATTTATACCTACCTAAGGAACTCAAAATACTTTCAAATTATAAATTTACGGTTCAAATCCAGTTTAGTATTACAACCTACATTACACTTGAGTAATAATGCGTATAGGAAACTTCACAATCACAATCAGGCATTATACATATAGAAGTGAAGTATTGATATCTATTGAAGAAACTCATAATACTTTTCAAATAAGAAACTGACTGCACAAATTCAATCACAATTAAGCATTATGCATGTAACAGTGAAGTATTAACAACTACAAAAAAAGCACAAACTACTTGCGACATTATTTACTCTAGCGTTAATACTTAAATGAGTATTAATATCTATTGTAGTGAAGTATTAATACCTACTAATAAAACACAAAATACATGCAATAAAGTTATTGTACGGCTAAAATCAAGTCACATTAACATCAATCCAGTGATATTAACCTCATGTACTAATAGCTATAGTAATCTAATATTAATACCTACTAAAAATATTAACAACTCAATAGAACTCACCAAAATCAAACTAAATAACAACAAAATTAAGATGAAGATATGATTACCCTACACTTCATCGGTACCTCTATTTGCTTCAAGAAAAAGGTTCTCAACTTTTTTGTGGAGTGTCAGTTGCAATCAATCTCATATACCAGATTTTGAGCATTTTGACAACCAAAAAGATATTGTTATTTAAAATTTCAGATATTGCTATTTTAGTTATTTTGCTCGTCTCTCGTCTCTCAAAGTGATCTCAATATGCAATTGAAAATAATAAATAAATAAAAATTCAGTCCTTTTGGAAGTACTGGCTCATGGGCATCTTCTTTACAATTAGAAAAACCGTTCGTTCAGGGCTTCAGAGTTAGGAAAGTACTACAGACCTTGAAATTTAATTCATTAACCCTCCTCACATTGACTATTAAATAAGCACGCTATTTAGTTCTCTGTTAATATATTGACAACATTCCTTGTATTCTTTGAATAATCTTCGATCTTAATGTACTCCCTTGAAAACTCTCTAGTCTGGGCAATTTGGTGGGGCATCTGAGCACATGAAGGACATAATTCCTTACAGCCAGTGCATCGAGCAGTGCCAAAATAGAGCGAGTCTATGCCTCCGGTATAGTATCAGTTGTTTCAGTAACAAACATGTTAATAGCCTCCAATAGGTGGATCCAGTTCGAATCATCAAGATACGTCATGCAAGAAAAATTGAGAGAAACATTTGGACAGGCATTTCATCGAACAAGTGGCATGTGGGCTCCTACAGAAAGAATATCCGGCAATGAAGAGAAGCAGTTGCGAAGAGCAAACATCACATCAGAAGATGGAGAACTGCTAAGCAAGAAGAAAGAAGATAGCCAGGATAGAGGAGAATAGCCAAATGAGAAGAGAAACATGAGAGAAAAAAAAAAGAATCTCAAGAGGAAGGTTGAGCGGAGAGGGAAGGAACATGTGCGCAGGAACAAAAATAGAAAGTTTGAAAGAACAAGGAAAGATATGCAGTTAGGAAGGTAGTTAAGAGGGAAGAGAGCTTTGACAGGGTTGGAGGATAACACTGGGGGATTTGAGCCAGGGGGAATATGTCTACTCTTCTACTATTCTATATAAATTCATTCATTCGAACCTTTGGGCTTGTGTAATTTCCCAATCTGGAAAGTGTGACCCATTTGAGGTATTGTTATGTCCATCACCAGTTCTCTTGCAATATACCATTGCAACCATGAAGCTTTCATCCTGAAGTGTGTAAAGATACATTGCCCTTTCATCCTGAAAATATTTCATCAGTAATCATATCCACGAGTTGACAATAAAACTTATTAACAAAGCAATTGTTGCTACCTTTTATGCCTTTGAAGAGGGCTGATAAAAAACAACTGTATGTTTAGTCTGATAAAAAGAACAACTGTATGCTACTTCGTCATGATCATTTCCTATTTATGAGATGGAAAAGATCTTTTCATGTTCCATTGCAGAACCACAAAACATCCACTATGCCCTCGAAAAAATGGGAGGTACCTACAAGTCTCCTATGCTACTCTTTGGTATCGAGAGGATTAAGTGTTGGATCAAGTTTTTCCTTTCTAATAAATATAATGCAGTTTGCAAGATAATGTTTCTGAGAATCTAAACTCCTAAGCTGTAGGTGCAGAAAAAGAAGTTGAAAAGAAAAAATCTTACCTCAGGGAGTGCTAGAAATTCGTCTGGAGATATTTGAAGCAGCTCAGAGGCAGTTTGACCTGTGCACCATGCAAAAACTTTCCCGCTTTCATCAGAAACGTAAATATGTAACTGAAAGCTGCAAGTGCACTTATCGCAATCGCAATCACATTCGCAAAATGTGCAGTGGTATAGCCCATCTGCTCTCTGGTTCACTGGCTCACTACATGAAGAGTGACACAACACCGCTTGTATACTGAATTGCTCAATTTGATCAAGGTGCACATGGCATATCTGCATGTATAAATAAAGTCATGAGAAGGATGTATGACAATTGAAGGAAGGATTTCCATAGGGATGGAAATACCTCTGATGTTAGGTCAAGTACAAAGTACTAGATGTTGTGGATACTTTATTGGCTTGACCACTGGTTTACTTCAAAGCATTCCCATATTGTGTGCACACATGCTAAGTAGATTCATCCAACAGTAACTTCTTTTATGCCTCCTTTTGTTTTACTTCTATTTTTATATATATTTATTTATTGATTTATTTTGGGGGAAGGCAGGAGGGTCGAGCCCCCAAATGCTATTCCATGCATAAGCAAGATTAAACATTAAAATGGCATGTACATATATCAAATTGGCACACAAACAAGTATTGGTAAACTTGGTGTCTAAGGCTGGCAGTTGCCTTTGACCCAACCAAACCCATGCCAGTTCTAAGGATAACCTGGCTGGGACGCTGGGTTAACACACCAGGAAACATCAGAATCTCTTAGCCGGCTGGTGGGTTTGGTTGTCCTGACCCAACATTATATTTAAATTTAATTCAACAAGTAAGGATTAAGTACATGGGTTCTGTCTGTTTGATCACTTATGTCAGATAGATGTGACAGCCTGTGGAGGCATGATGAGTTTAATAGAGCAGGTAAACAGCTCAGATTAACAAAAGACGACCCCGGTTCCCTCTCAAACCATGATACTTCTAATCTGTACCGAACAAGAATGACAGTTAATCAGTAATAATATACAAGTAATTGAGTACAGTGCTATTTAAGAATAATTACCAGAGTGTATTATACACAGACACAGTACTTGATGAACTAGCTGCACCCGTGATATGCCATGTGTCACAATCTTATGTTGGTATGAATGTGGAATTAACATATATCGTTATTGTGATTGCTTCTCAATTAAAGTGCAATACCAATGTAAAAGTTATTAATTTCTTAAAACCTTTGTGAATTCATGGAACAAGTTAAGCTTGATATGTACACTCTGTGGCCAACACCTACTCTTGCCAATGACCTGAAAGAAAAGGACAAAATGTATAGCTATAGATATTCAAATTTCCAAACATAAGGTAAAATAAACGAGGCAAAATATTAATAGTACTGATAACGTAAGGAGGAATAATTTGCTAGTATAATATTATAAAGAAGGACAAAAGTATGTAATACCATTCCATTAGAAAGCACAAGCTTACCAAGATTCAACAAAATGAAGTTTTACAATGATAGATCCTGACTCATCCTCTATACCCAAGTGATATATGGTCTTTGAAGCATTAGTTCTCTGCTTACAGATACTTGCCACCATACCGTATAGGCTGACTCCACTCGTTTTGTCACGAAGGTCAATCACATACATCTGAAAAGGTTCATAATACATGTACCATCGGTAAGCTTGAGAATCAATAAATGAAGTTTTCAATACCAAAGCCAAACAGTTCTACATCCAGATAATGTCGAAAGCACATGAAAAAAGATAAAAAAGTAGTTCCATGGTCATCTGATATTACCTGAAATGGATATTTGCTAAAGTCAATTGCACCATGAGAGTCACGAGGTAAAGATACTTGTGACGACTTTGTTTCCTGAGTTCGCATTTGAGTTGATGATAGCACCACCTACAATTAGAAGCATATGGATTATGGAACAATCACAGCGACAACATCTTCTGAAATGAAAAGGTTGGAATTTATCCAGCACCAACCAAAAATAGTGTCCGTCCCCGATCTAAAGCTCAATACTTTCATTCAGAACCGTATTTAGGGCTTCTTAAGTGACTGCAAGATATGATAAATTTTCATTTACTGTTTTTCTGTTTTCTTCAGCTTTTGTTAATGATCACCTTTAGTCCCTGACATTTAATTGATTCGCAACTTCAACAAATAGCGCTATAGTTGTGTAATTTAAATCACATGCCATTGTTCTTGTTATTTTAGGAGTAACTTGATATCTGAACTGCATTTTATTTTCTTCACCCTAATATCACCAATGTTTCATTTGTAAGTTGCTAGTCTTTCTTGTGAGTGTGTCAGCATGTTTATGCTTACCTGTTCCTCTTGTTGAATAACAGGCACCAAATAAATCTGTGTAGCACTGCCATATTCTAAACATAGCTCTTCAGATTCCTCTCTCCCATTAGTCACGTAATTTGAAATAAATGGTGTATCAAGTGCAAGCATACTTCCAACACTGTAAAACACCCAGAACAAAAAGGGAAAAATGAAGAGACAAAAGTAGTAAAAAAGGAAGAAAAATAAGGGAAAAGTAACAAGCTGTAAAATAAGATCCCTGTGTCCCAGTACCAGATAAATTTATTTCGAACAGATTAAACTAATAATTCATACAGGTTGAAAATCTTAATCTTGACTTTGCTAGATCATTCAAGGAAACTGATATATCTAGGCTAGTCAAGACCATTACCAGTATGCTCATCCCGTTCCTTCTGTTTGACAATAACTTCAGACATGCCTGAACTACACCTCCCTTGTAGTATGTATTTCTCCACGCCAATGAGAAAAGGGGGAAGTTGGCCTTTTTAAAGATGATAGGAGAGGCCAACTTATGCAACATTTTCCATTCTTTTCTTTTGGGAGAGGCTTTATATTAATATAGCACAAGTATACATGATATTTTTAGCAAAAAGCATACATGAACTAGTGCTAAATTTAAGGAAACCTGAAAAGATTGGCAAGAAGAACCTGCTCTCCCCATAGAAGAAACTTCATTTTCCAACCTTCGTTGTCAATAAGAGTAATCTCCTTTCTTTGAATATTCCCCAGATTTTCCAATGATTCAATTGATTCTATCCTGAAAATAGATAAGATAGGAAGTATATGAAATCCTGGAGAGCCATATAGGCATATACAATGGTTGAGTTTGATAGCCTTTTTCTTTCATGAGAAACAAAAGGATTACAAAGAACAAGAAGGTTAAAAAAGGATTCATGACACATGCTGGCTCTCAAAGGGCGAGAAGTAACAATAATTTGCAGCTATTAAAAGCAAGTCGGTATGACACATTTTTGCAGTTTAAGGGCAAAGGGGTAAATTTTGTTTGAGGTACCTTGCATAGAAGGAATAACAAGTACCACTTTTCGCGTCACTGGGTGATATAGAAGAGAAAGAGTAAGTGCAAAACTGTGCACCCAGTAACATGGCATCATCATCTTCATCCTACAAAAAAATTAAGACAATCAAGCATAAAAAGCCTGATCTCAAAGTAGAACGAAATTGTAGCAATAACAGTTTGGTGATTTGAGGTTATTGGAAGCTCATTTGTTGGTGAAATCCTCCACATTCAGCACACGACCTCCTAAAGGAAGACCTTACAACAAAAGTGCAATACAATACCTAAGAAGGTAGCATTCAAAATTTCTGTAGTGACAAGATTTTATATGACAGGTACTAATGTTACCTCGTCTAACAATATGATGATATATTCAGTTGGTAAAAGTCGAGCCATTCCAGAGCCTTCAGTTGCAGTACGAAGAGAACATCCAGTAAGAAATATTTCTCTTCCTTTCTTTAATATACCATTTGGTCCCACATAGTCGTAGTATCTATAATTAGTCGAAAATCATCGTCAACAACGTGTTATAGAAGTCATGAATTTTTAGCAACTAATAACTCGTTCTAATTGCCCCTTTGGGTCTTAGAAAAATATTCAATCATTTTGATATAGTACGACCAGGCACTGCTCCTCAAATCATAATAAAATAATCAGGGAAATTTTTGTGGAATTAAGGTTTCCACTGTAAGCAGATGACATATTAATTGGAGTATCTAGGGGTGCACCCATAGCCTCTAGAAAATTAATTCAAATTTCTTAGCATTTGAGACAACAAGCAATCCAAGGCATTTATGACATCATAGCAAGATGCATAAGTGAATAGAACAAAAAATATATAATAAACACAACAGTGCATACCTTCGATGAAGATATAGGTCAATGGTGCAGGAGCTCCATAAATCTCCCAAGCTAAGCATGTAAATATTCGTACCTAAACTCGAAAAGATACGGTAACAGAAAAGTTAACAATCCTCTGAGAGCTAAAGGGAACTAATAAATTGTCCATCATATGAGTATAATTGAAAAATATGAAAGAGGGTTTTATCTGGAATGTCAGCTTATTATTGCAACATATCCATATACCAATGAAAAGACTTTCTTTTCCCTTCCTATGGTTTGTTTTTTTTCTGAATATTCTGCTTGTTATTCTGTTCAGGTGGTACCACTTTGTAGAAAGTAAAAATAATTCTATACAAAAAACTTTAAAATAAATATAAGAAAATAAGCTTAAGAAAAAAAAGTTAACCTGGGAGAAGAAATTCATCAATAATAACAGCTTCAATTACACTAGAAGGAGAAATGAAATTTTTCTCATATATAGAGTCGATGGTGACAGTGTTAGTTAGCCTAGCTCTCCTTTGCCTTTTTTCTAACAGATCCAACACTTCTGGCTTCCTTTTTGAGGTAAGATACTTGCGCTGCTCAATCCAAGCCTAAAAATTACATGGTGCCGTCAAATATTAACAAATAAAAACATCACTGAGGCATACTGGTAGAGTCTCTATGTTTATGTAACATGACAGATAACCAGCTGTGGCATGGGTATGGTTTGTATATATCGTTCATGTGCGATTTTGACACTTAACTGAGCCAGAATTAAGGTTAATTTACACATTTTGAAGCTTAGTCAGTTACCTACACAATTTCAACCCAAGCCCCTTAACTGACTTTCATCATGCAATAAGTTTTAATTGGGGAACAAATAACCAGCAATGTAGCCTTGACTTCTCCAATTTTCTTGTCAACAAAAAGCAGCTGGCGTGCACTGATGCCTTAATTAGTATCTATATACACTAGATTTCAATCAATCTACAGTGCCTCAAACAGCAATCATGGATCAAAACAGAGAGCAAACCAATAAACAATGTGAAATCACAGCCGAGCGCAGGGTTCGATGCATGTAAACAGAATGGGAATCAATTGGCCCCATTCTTTGCCACATCCTATAATTATATATCATCTTGTGCACTTTTAAGCAAAAATGTTAAAAAGTACTCTAAGATCGACTCTCAAACTTTTTTCAGAAAATTTCTACAATTGACCCCATATTCTTCTCATACCAGTAATTGACTTGTAGGTACCGAGACCTGGCCTATAGAAACAAAGCCATAAGTACTGTAAACGTGTGCTATGAATTCACATATCACGACAATGTTGTACGATCATGTGGAGTCATTTTTATATCTTCATAATTAAAAAAAATCCTCTAGCTGCCTTAAATATTCAAAACAACAGGATTACAGGACTATAATATTCTATGATATTTCCAAAGACATCTTCAAATAAATGTATTTTTGGACCTGGAAGAGATCTGAGAGGAGAATGGCAGCTGTGACGCCACTAGGGTATGCCCTGCAGGTTTTTAGTATGCGAGAGACAGCCCAGCACCACGGCGGCTGATCTCCGCCGTTCGGGGTGTCGCTGAGTTCATTACCGCCGTCGCCTGAGGTGGATGCGAGAGTCGACCTGGCGTACTCCACAAAACCTAGAAAAGGATCTTCTTGATTACTGTAGGGAGGCGATGAGAGGGTGCCGAAGAGAGGAGAAATCGCCATGGAAGCGGAGCGAGGCGTCTCTCTCTGTATCTGTGCTGAAAATTGAAGGAAGTGAATAGGCGGGAATTGAAGGAAGACGCGGGAGAGCCCTTATCTGCTACATTTCATGCCTTGGATCGGCTTTACATATACTGTCCTTCCGATCTACAACGGGCGGCTCACACCACGCTTGAAATTAAATCCCCTATAACCTGATGTGAATCTGGTCCGTCTGTGTTGAATCGAACAGGTTGGAAGAAGTTTCGCTGAGATATTTCAAGAAACGCCTGCACCTTGGTGTTCGGCATGGGCTCGTTAGGCGGATCCGTATCCTCTCCATTAACTCAAAAGGGAATTTTTGAGTTAATGAATTTCAACTGTTTGATTTTAAACAGAGTCAATTCGACTCATTTCTATAATATAGGAGCTCTTTAATATTAGTACAGATCTAGTTTGCACAAATTTTGAAACAAATCAGATGGTCAAGATGCATTAACTCAAAAGATTCTCTTTTGAGTTAATGCAGAGGATACGAATTCTCGTTAGGCAACCTCCTTCAAGAACGGAGGGAGGGGTAAACCGACTTTTAAAGAAAGGGGAGAGATCGAGGGTGAGTTAACTTCCAAACAGTGATTTTACACCTCAAATCGGAGGTGACATAATTCGTTAAAAATCAATACTACGTGAAGTTTTTCGTTCCTCCAAACAGTACTCCATCTCCGCTTCCTCTCCAATTTTTTTCTTCTGTGGTAGGAAAACCGTCGGGCAGGACTAGAGTTGGAAAAACGTGTCGTGTCGTGCCATGCCATGACTAACACGCCGTGACAAAAATATCAAGAGGTGGTCATGCCACGTGAGTCACGCCGTGCCTAACGTGCCATGACCATACGTGACTCGCGTGACTATTTAATCAAAATTTAGTTAGTTTATTCAAGATTCACCATTAAATCAATATCTAATGGTCCTAATTACACGTGACTCGCGTGACTACGTGTTGTGCCGTGTCGTGACTAAATCTTTCACGTATCGTGCTGTGCCGTGCCAAAGTTTCAAAAGATGGGGCACGGGACGGGACACGCGAGTCACGGCATATAACTCACACACGTGTCGTGCCGTTCCGTGACGGAGCCGGCTCCGTCGTGCCATTTTTCCCACTCTAAGCAAGACCAGTCTAAGGTGAGCATCTCCCTCGCACAATGATTCTCCCTTTCCTTTCTTCCGCGTACCACCATCTGGAGCACACTCTTAAAAAACTAGAATTAAATTTAATCCTCGTTAAGAAAGTGTTCGTTTAATAGTAAGATTAAGAACAAGACTTAACATGAATAAAATATAGATTATAATGTGTAAAGACCTAAATAGTCTTGCATATTTATTCTTTCTTTCATCCCCTTACACATTGACAAGCCTTCCCACAAACTCTTGCACATTGACCGGTACTGTTATAATACCGGTGTTACATTTAAGTGCTAATATAGAAATGCATTGAAACTTTAATTTGCAGGGAGAGGATATGTTTTATATCAGTCATGAAAAAAAAAAAAAAAAAAAAACGCATAGAAACGCATATAACAAAACAACTTTATAGAAAGCACCTAAACATGGAAATATATCACACTGCCTCAGGGAGATAAAATGAGGCAAATGTACAATTTACCCTTCTTTTTCAAACCAACAAACAAAATACTCTTCCTTATAAATTATTAACAAAATGCCTTTGTGGGCCCCATTTCCCCCTCCTTTCCGAGTGCGTATCCTCTGAGATAACTCAACTTTTGCGTGACCGACGTGTCCGGTGCCTATTTGGGGATAGCGCGGGGGCCAGTATTATTTGTGCTTCAAGATTCGTGCAAAACGTATTTGAATGGTTGAGATTTTCCATAAAGTCACGCAAAGTTTGAGATATCTCAGAGGATGCGAATTTCTCCTTTCCCCTCCCTCTCACTTTTCCTTGTTTACTCCTAAAACTTTATATTTGAAATTGATGATACATTTAATACTATATGGAAATTTTGTGAACTTTATATTTGAAATGGAGGATACATTTAATACTATAATTTTAACTTATGATTTCCTTTAAATTAATTTTACATAATATAAGCACTTCAGTACTGTGTTTGTGTTTGAAGGTTAGAAACTTGAGGTTGCAAAATTAGAATTTTTTTAACAAATTTGTAGTCATTTGAAGTATCACAATAAAGGAGTATAGCTTTTATATATGTTTGAAAATTTCTAAATTAGAAAATTATTTGAAAATTTGACTTCAATTAAATTAATAGCTTATATATATGTTTGCAAATTTCTAAATTGGAAAATTATTTGAAAATTTGACTTCAATTAAATTAATTTAAAAAGAGTGAGGCTACAGTAATATGCATAGCACGGATTGGTCCGTGCTACGGCTCAATATTTGAGTTTTCAAAATCCTAACGGTCGATCCGAACCGTTCAAAATGATTTCCACATGAATATGTACTTGCAAATTAAATTTTATATTTTTTCGAATTTTTTTAGATAGGTAGAAAATCATTGTTTTTGGATGGTCCAGAATTTTTAGATCAAGTGATTTTCTACCTATCTAAAAAAATGGTAAAAAAATTCGAAAAAATGTAAAATTTGGTTTGCAAGTACATATTCATTTGGAGATCATTTTGAACGGTTCAAATCGACCGTTAAGATTTTGAAAACTCAAATATTGAACCGTAGCATGGACCAATCCGTGCTATGCATAATACCGTAGCCTCACTCATTTAAAAATATGTTTGACTGATACAAATATGTGAATCAGTAAGTAAATAATGTGAACCAGCAAGAAAATAAAAAAAATGAATCACTGTTTCGAAAGGTTTATTTAGAGTGCACAAGATCTGTTATAATAGAATTGTACAAGATGAACCATGAATGTTGAATCTAACTTTTTGTCATTTCATGCAGATTGTTGATAAAATCATTTTAATATTTTTTTATTTAGAGAACGATAATATGAAGTGTTCAAAACTTCAAATACCTTCAATCTTTATTCATATATATTTTTTTTATTTCCTATGTTTGAACTAATAGTGAGAAGTAGAAATTTCCATATAGTATTAAATGTATCCTCCATTTCAAATATAAAGTTGTAAGAGTAGATAAGGAGAAGTGAGAGGGGGGAGGAAATGGAGCCCACAATGATATTTTGTTAATAATTTATAAGAAGGGGTATTTTGTTTGTTGGCTTGAAAAAGAAGGACAAATTGTACATTTTTCTGATAAAATGCAAAATGGGAAAGTCTGAAATAATTTAGAAATAGCTGGTACATAATTCATAAATAATTCCAAAATGTAAGATTTATTTAACAAGTATTGAAATAAGTTTAATTCCAAAATGTAAAAGATACAAACTAAGTTTGAATATTGCCAAAATATAAAAGATACAAATTGAGTTTGAATATTACTAAAATGATACAAACCAACTTCTAATAAATTAGTTTCCACACCTTCAGCAATTTCCGTTGCGGTTTTGCATATTCTCCCACAAAACATTTCTAATACATGTTTGAAGCAAATCTCCAAGTCATGTTTCATTGAGTCCCGTGGTTACTCCAGATTGCTCAACATCTTCATCATCTTCTCCCTCATCTATGACCTCTTACTCCTAGCAACAAAAGAATTGGGTGTTATTACAATTTACAAGTACCAGCAAATGCTTCAAGAATGAGCTGTAATTTCAAGTGCCAACAAAAGAGCTAACTGGTTGTACCTCTTTATCCTGGATCTTGAATTTCTGTTTATCAATTGGTTTATTCAAGTTTAATGAATTGAGTAATAAATCAAATATAGAGTAACCCCAACTGATAAAATGTATTTACAAAGACAATGTTGTCCAGATTTTTCTATTAACAAAATTACCATGATTTATGATATAAAAATTAACACGGTTCATGGTATAACAAATTACCAAATTGATTACCATGATTCATGATATAACAACTTTAAATAAATTAACCCCAACCAAAATGTTTAGTATAGTTAAAAATTTCAACAAAATTAACACGGGACCATGATTCATGATATAAAAATTGTCAAACATCATATTTTTCAATTAGAACAAATAAACTTACGTAGAGAAAGAGCTGGTTTTCTGCTCCCACCGAAGTCGAATTAGGACTCAGAGGAGTTGAGAGATACCGGCCAAGGTGTTGAGAGAAGAGACAGAGAGACGGATACCGGCCAAGCATTCCCAGGTCATCAACTGGTACATGGTACACGTGACACAACATATTAGTACCATCTCAAGTTTCAATTTTGCACCTTTAATTGTTCATAACTTTGAAATTTACCAATTTCGTACCAGTTTCAAAGTGAAAGCAAGCAAGTCCTTTTTCAGTTGTTCATAACTTTGCCCAATAACTCAATTAAAATGCACAAGCTTTCAAATTTAGTAAATTCATGAGAGTTGTCAATTTTCAAGAATACACATCAAGGCTCACACAAAAACCAAATAGGAATCAGATAATCAGATAGGCTATCATGCTTTGGAAGTAAAGAGTGTGTTTTACTTTCCGCTCATATCTTCATTTCAAAGTTCAAACAGTTAATCCAAACATCTCAACATGATATTCATATTGATATGTGCTTGGAAACCAAATTTTACATTTTTTGAAAATTTTTTACTATTTTTTAGAATTTTTGAAAATCACAGTTTTTCATTAAATAAAAAATAATAATAAATTCCAAATAACACTGATTTTCAAAAATTATAAAAAAAAATAGTAAAAAGTTTCCAAAAAATGTAAAATTTGGTCTCCAAGCACATTTCAATATGAAGATCGTGTTGAGAAGTTCGGATCGACTATTTGAACTTTAAATGATTAATTCGGACCGCTCAATATGATATATATATTTAAATGTGCTTAAAAATCAATTTTTTTTAATTGTTTACTATTTTATATTTTTTTCAGAATAAGTGATTTTTTATATATCAAAGAAAATAATAATAATTTAAAAATATATATATAATTTAGTCTCCAAACACATTTTAATATGAATGTCATATTAAGTGGTTTGAATTGACCGCTTGGACTTTAAAAATGAAGATATGAGATGCGAGATACAATGAGATATGAAAGATATGAGATATTTGAACCCTGGCACCTGCTCTTCTCGAATCTCGACTATACACGGATCAACAAAGTAATACAACTTAAACCTCTACCGTCTCTGATGTATTAAATTTTGTAAGTCTGAGATCCAATACTCGTACCGCACCAGCTTTTATACGTTTGACAACTTAATTTCGTATATGTCCCCCAACTCTATCTATCAGTTTCTTATTTTTCATCCGGTCTATAATATTTCTTACTGAGTAAGACTATAGTACTATACATAGCACGAATTGATTCTTACTATGAATCAATATCTTTGTATTCAAGGTTTAAACAGACGATTTGAACTATTCAATATAATTTCCGTATGTTAAATATACTTGTAGATTAAAATTTATATTTTTAGAATTTTTTTTATTTTATTTTAGATGGCCACGATATCACTTATTTCGAATGGTCTACAATCTCTAGATCAATTGATTTTTTATTTATCTAAAAAATTAGTAAAAAATGTAAAAGTTGATCTAAAAGTACATTGTCATATGGAGATCACATTGAATTAGAGGTGCAAACGGATCGGATATTAGACGAATATGGATACAGATTGGATATTTGTTTTTCAATAATATTATTTATTAAAAAATTATAAATATTATTAAAAAAATACCAAAGTTTATAATATTTATCTAATTACAATGGTGAATAACATAATTTTTTTCATAATATATATTAAACTATCTGGTTTATATCTACTATTCATATGCTATTAATTAAAATATAAAATTATATTTGTATCTGCATCCGCACGGGATATTCAAACATCTAATATCTATATTTAATTTTCAGACACGTATTTAGACAAATAATATATGATCCGTTTGCACCTTTATATTGAACAATTCAGATCAATTATTTGGACTTTGAAAATAAAAATATTGATTCATAGTATGAACATATAAACAATAAGTCTTGACTCTTGTAAAAATTATTTGATCCGTAGCCTGCTTTTTCTTATTTGCTTCCAAGTCTCGACTCTTGTATGTTTTTCTCATTTACCCATCAAATTAAATTATATAAACAATCAGTCAACAACTACTTTTAAAAAAAAAAACTCGTGTTATTCTCAATTAAGAAGCAAAAGGATAACAATCCTCCTCCCTGAGTCCCTCCTTTCTCGTTGTCTTCTTCTCGAAATTTCTCGTCTTTATCTATGGTCTCTTCGACTGGATAGTTTCAAGAATAAGTGAATAACATTGCCCGAATACGATACTGAATTAACGGTTAGTTGCCCGTATAGTCAAATATTCAATATTCTCTTACGAAAATAAAAATATTCACTCGATATAAATATTTTTTTTATCAATAAAATTGTTAGTAAATATTTAAAATCACTAACTTTCAGTTCTTCAATAATAAAAAAAACACCAACAAGTTTTAGTAATCAATGCGTAGTGACTAGAGTCGAAAATGTGAGAATGTCCTGAAATTTTTATTAATATCATTTGGTATTCAATCTTTGAACCACCCTTGATTCCTGGGTCGCCGTTGAAGCCCAACAAATATGTTATTTTTCATTCATGAGGTCATGATTAACGACTCTTATTTAAAAATATTGGGTGACGTTTGATTGTGGAGTAAGTAGTGGATTAAACCCTCTACTCTATTTTTAAAAGTCATATGAGTCGTGTTTGATTGTGGAGTAAAGTTACTAAGGATTAAATGACTTGTTCGATCTTACTCCACATATTTTACATCTCGTTTGATAGTTTAACTCACGGATTAAATTAATCCGCCTAGAGGAGTAAAGTGTTGGAAGACGAGCCTATACCTATAACAGTGGGCCCTACATGTAGAGTAAGTGTGGAGTAAGTTAATCTACCTAGAGAGGTGGAGTAACTTACTCCGGATTAATTTACATCTTACTCCACCTTACTCCTCTTCTTTTACTCCTCGTTTGACTACTTAAGTGTGGAGTAAGGGATTTACTCCACCTCACCATGAGGAGGAAATTTGAAGGGATAAGATGCATTTTAGTTAATCCAGAGTAAGTTACTCCACCTCTCTAGGTTGAGTAACTTACTCCATCTGTGGATTATGCGGTTAGTGTAACATTATATTACAATTTTATCTTTCTTCTTTAGTTTACTCCACAAAACTCCAACCAAACATGATTATTTTAATTGTTGTGTATTTTAGGTATTTGATTTTTGGGTCAATTGGATACACTTTTCACTTTTAAATTTATAAACCTTAGTACACAATAATAGATCAGTTGCAAGCATACAATCCATCCTTGTAGTAATATAGGTATTGATCCAAAGATAACGGAAAATATTATTTTTTACTAAATTAATTAATTCTAAAAAGAGTAAAAGAGGGGTTTGTTGCAAATTGGTTTGGTTGGGTTCAATACCTGAATGAGAGTTTAACTAAAACAAAGCAATTTAAATAAACAAATAAAATGAGTTTTTGTATTTCAATAGAGAGAGAAGTCTAGGGGCTATTGGCATATAATCACTTGGTCAAATCTACACTTATTTGGTTTCTAAATTCATGTTTGCATTGATGGGGTTTCTAAGCCTAAAATATCATTAAGGGTCACTTTCGTGAATTAATGACGTGCTTAAACAATTCGGATTTCACTATTAAGTCCTTCACTCTAGCGGTCTAGACCATAAGCATATGTTAGCCTAGTTTATCCCTATATGCCGATACTTCACGATTAAGTCCTTCATACAATATTTGGTTCAATTCTAGGGGTCCCAATCAAATATGAGGCTTCACGATTAAGTTCTTCACCTCGATTTAACATTTGTTTCTTGTGGTTCCGGACTAAGAATTATATTTGGTCATTTCTAATCTCAAATTATAAAGTATTCATGTACATAACTTGGTACCATCAATTATTGATCCAAATCTACTCAAGTTGTTTACACCTAAGCATGATACAAATATCAAGCAACACAAATCATGTAATCACACGAATAATAAAATAAATAAAAACAATCATGCAAGCAAATAATCATAATAAAGAAAACCATCCAAGTAAGGTAAATTTTAACACAGGTTTATGCTTAAAGCCTAAGCCTCTAGAGAGAAAATCTAGCCCCTTATGTGTGCGCTAACACAAAAGAAATACAAGATAAACATGATAAAAACTAAGAAAAACAAGAAAGAGAATAGACTACACCAATCTCCTCGCTTGTTGCCCTCGTCTTCACTTCGTTCTGCTTGACAACCTTCAATCCTTCACTTCAATCGTCTTGATTCACTTGGAAAAGGGTAAGAGTAAAAATTAAAACAAAGATGCCCTTCTCCTGCTGCCTCCCTCCAATATATAACAATTTTCATGTCTTGGGAAGCAATCTCCCAGAATATGGCAGCAAATCTGAGAAGATATCGCGAAATCAGGCAAGATTGGCATTGGTGCAGCCTCCCGTGCAACCTTCATGAAATTCCGTGCAACCCACATAAAATGGGAAGTCGATCGAATTTTGCTAAGGAAAGAGGTTTGTGCGACTGGTTGTGCAGCTAGAGAGACCCGCACAAAATGGGATTTTTAGTTTGTATGGCCCGTACAAAATGCTTGTACAGGCCGCATAACTCTCGAAAAGAATTGGAGATTTCTCAATTTTAATTCCGAATTTCATGTGCAGCTTCATTTTATTTTCGTGCGGCCAACACAGATTTCGTGCAGCCCGCACCAGCCTGTATTTTGCTCCATTTGCTCGATTTCTGCAATTTAAACAAGACAAAGGCAGTAACTCGGTTCTTTGGTGCATTCTATACTAAGCTAAGCTAAAATACAAGAAATTTGGTACAATTTTAGAGGTGAAACCCTAACTGAAAGTATATATAATTGAGACTTATCATTAATATATCTTAGCTTGGAGTAAGCAATTTAATCCGGAGTAACTTTACTCCACAACCAAACATGGTCTTGATGATCAATGGCCTTTAATTTCTAGAAAGTTCGTAATTTTTTCTTAATTCAGGTGCTTGATTATATATTCATAATATTTGAATTGTCTGTTATTTTATTTTTATTTTGCTTGCTTTATTTTATTTTTAAAGGATAGATACAGTTTCATAAATAATTAAAATTGATAATACTATATTATACATGAAATAAGAAAATTTATTAATTTAAAATTGTTACTGAAAAGTTGCAAAGTATGAATTCATAAAATATTCGGAAACTAATTATTTTATCGAGGTTATATTTTATCATTTAATGCTTAAACACTGAGCATTAAATAGTAAATTGCGTTGAGAGACCATTGTCACTTATTATGCAGTTCGAAAGATAACTGTCAAAATTAAAAGCACTGTGATTATTTTTTTACAAACTAAAAATTTGAAGATGGAAGACTGGTGACTTTTTTAAGAACTTCCCATTTTTGAATGAGGTTCTTCGGTAATATTAACCTAACTTCGTAAAATCTTCTTCGTAAAATCTTTTGAGGACCTTCTAGAAAATAACTAAGCTAGATATTTTTCTAACTCAATCACTAAATAGAGATTTTAAAATTCTAGACAATCATATGCAAATACATTTCCTTTATATTTTAAAATATATGTTTAAATATTTTGGTCTTTGGACTCCACAGAGAAGATTTTAGCTGACAAAAAAATTAGGCATATTCAAGAAGAACATCAGGTAGGCTCTTTCCCAGATAACACTTTCAACTTTCAAGGGCTGCTCCTTCCTTACAATAACGTAAGTGGGCTTCATCCACTCACAAAGAATACTTCGTTTCACGGGAAACCTCGAGCGCCCATTTTCATTTCCAAGACCTAACATTTTTAGACAACAACCGGCAAAATACTCCCACGTTGTCTGAAGGTAAAAGAATGTAAACTTCGATAATCGAGAGACGAAATTTTATCTCCGCATGTCATAGACAGCTACAAGGGGCCGACCAAATTCCCTCTTTCGCTTTTCCCATCCAACCCCTGTTGTTTCTAACGTGCGCCGCCCCCAAACTATCCTACGCCGCGCTTCTTTCCCCTACCTCTTCCCCCTTCATTTCTCCGTCTTATTCCCTCCATAAACTAGGGTTTTCCGACATAGGGTTTTGGCGATAGGGAAGTAGGCAAGACCATACCGAGAGATGTGGTGTGAGGATGCCCGGATCCTTGACGAGATTCCTCTGCTCGTGCGCCTCCCCTTTCTCGCATGACGATGACAGAGACGACCCGTCACTCTGGGCTCGCGATCTCCGGAGGTGCTCGGGCGATGTTTCAGCGGCGGTGATCCAGGCGAACCAGGTGCTAGAAGATCAGTGTCGGGTGGAGTCGGGAGACTTCGGAACCTTTGTTGGAGTGTTTGATGGCCATGGAGGACCAGATGCAGCACGTTATACTTGTGATCATCTGTTCCAACACTACATAGGTGATGATTTGAACGTCCCTTTTCTGATAAGTTGATTTTTTCCCCTGGTACATGAGCCTGGTAGAAATTTGATATGCCATGCATGACTTACTTTGTGTTCAACGATTCTCTTCTCTTTTATCTTCAAATACCATGTGGTTATGTGACCACGGACTATGTTCACAATGATTCTTGGTGAGGGTTACAGGTGGAAACTCGAATTGTCCAGTTACCAACAGATTTTTGTTTTGTTTTATTTCAGCATATGGACATAAATACAGCCTACTTACACCGAAAGATCTCCTGTTTTGCATATGAGGTGATGGGAATATGTTTTATTGGTTATATAATACTAGTAAGGCTTACACAGATAGAATCGGTATTTATGCAGATATTTCTAAAGGTCCTGATAGTGTGACAGACAACAGCATCAGGCACGCATTTCTAGCTACAGAAGAAGGCTTCATAAACCTCGTGTCTCAACAATGGAACACACAGCCAGATATTGCAACATGTGGCACATGCTGCCTAGTCGGTGTCATTCAGAAAAACACAATGCACATTGCAAATGCGGGAGATTCGCGGGCGGTATTGGGTAGGAAAATTGGTCACAAGGTCGAGGCAGTACAGCTGTCGACTGAGCACAATGCAAATCTAGAGGAGGTCAGGAGGGAGATGAAGGCGCGACATCCTGATGACTCACAAATTGTGGAGTTTAAGCATGGAGTTTGGCGAATTAAGGGCATTATACAGGTAGATTACCTTCATCCAATACTGTCTCATGGATACTCCCTGCTCTAGATTATAAAGGACTGGATGTTTGTAGTAGCATATGATTCTCAGACTAGTATGGATAGATGCTTAAAACCGTTTTCAATATGCACTGACTGTTTTCTATCAGCATTAGTCGTCCAACTTTATATTGGTGTATCCTTTGTACTTCCTACTAGAACTGCATTTCTGTTATTTGATTGCATGTTGTAACTGTACTGAATGGCTCATACTGTTTCCTGTGGCATATTCAGTACCAAATTATTGCAGGTATCAGTACGGTAGTACCTGGTCATTTTTACTTGTCCCACCCTTTTATAGTAAGGCCTTGTGCTGATATATATAACAAAAATTGTACCAGTACCAAAAGGCCAGTACTCTTATTATTTGTTTGCACTGGTCCTTGAAAGCTACCTGGTTATTTCTGATGTTTCGTACTATGTTTATGTAGTATTATTGCTATGCAGCTTCATCTGGGCCAGTCGGGGAAGCAGTATCAGATCTAAAAATGTTAACATTGATTGAGCTCATGACCTTGCATTGTATATCTCAAATATGCAGGTTTCTCGATCAATAGGGGATGCGTACATGAAATGTGCCGAGTACAATAGGGAGCCGATTAAGCCGAAGTTCAGAATATCCGAGCCCTTCATTTCACCAATAATGACGGCTGATCCAACTATACTTTCTCGAGAAATCCAACCAAATGACTCTTTCCTCATATTTGCCTCTGATGGTCTTTGGGAGCACCTCTCTAACCAGGAAGCTGTCGACATTGTTCACAGCCATCCCCATGCTGTAAGCTCCTTGTTTTTAAATTTTTTTATCTCTTAATCATCATCGTCATGTCATCATCATCGTCATCATCATTGTCTTCTTCTTGGTTGTTGTTTGGGACACCATTATCTATAAACTAGGCTGTGGGAGCCCTTATCTAACACTATGGTTAATAGAAAAATGGAGTAATAAATAGAAAGTAACTCTCTTGTAGAATACACCTCTAACTAATCTAACCAAGCAAATATGTTAAAAATGGTGGGTTTTAATTGAATGTACAATAAATGGAATAAATATTTTGTCTGGCACAATTTGCAAAACAAAAAACTCTATAATTAGCTATCTTCCATTTCATCTTCCTTGTAGTTACGCCAGTTATGTAGCAGATATTCAACTGAGATCCTGATATTTGAAATCTGTGTCTAAAGTGTTAATGCTTGACATATTTAACTGAAAACACATTTCATTATATATAATTATATATCAAAGAAATGTTTAGTATATATGTTCATTTAATTGAGCTACTTCCTTTTGTTCAGGGGAGTGCAAAAAGGCTAATAAGAGCCGCTCTGCAAGATGCAGCTCGAAAACGAGAAATGCGCTACTCTGACCTAATCAGCATAGATAAGAAGGTCAGGCGTCATTTTCACGATGATATAACCGTAATTGTCGTGTTTCTAAATCACGATCCTTACCAAGGCAGGTGCTCACAGACTGGTCCCACTTTATCACTGCGGAGCCCCTTGGACAACTGATCTAATTTTCTTAAATTGCCTCTTATTTGAGTTCTGTTCAAATCTTTCATGACGGCGATCTTTTCTTATCGCCAGACAAGGCCTGACCTTTCTGAAATTTCTGAATTACCCCTCCATAACTGAATAGTGTCATAGATGTCTCTCTCCTGAAACCAAGTCTTTCAAAAGTTGGCGGGGTTCAATCTGGTGATATAGTTCTGAGTGGTAGAATGCAAGTTTTGGAAAAATCAGGCTTGTTTATCAGCAAAAGCCCTTACTATTCATTTCAATTTTGCTTGTTTGAGTTTATCTCGCTTTTTCCCTTTCTTGTTCAATCAATGCCTGATTTTGTTAGTACAAATTGTTAACAAGATCTAGTAATTTCGGGTGGATGTTGAAGGGGAGTTGGTGTCCAAGGTGCAAATGAACAAACAAAAGAACAAAAAGTATTTAATGTGAGGACTAAACAAAACTCATGTTTAATTTATCTGGACATGCCCCTATAGATTATCTAGTTGGATCAGATGAAAAAAAGGAGAGAATTTAGTGGTGAGAGTTTGTAAGCAGAATTCTCACCCTTTTCATGATGGCGGCTGATTCCAACTGTTGTTTTCTTTTTTTCTTTTTTCTTTTGGATTTTTTATTAATTTTTTATTTAGATTAAGAGAAAATTGAATAACACAACTCTTTTATAATTGTTTATCCTTTTGTTAAAATTACTCAGCTGATGTACCTTGTGTAGTTTCATAAATGTAAATAATGTTATGTTTCATAGTTCTTTACGGTGATTTAAAGCCTGTAACAATGCAATCAACTGAACTTTATTCTACTGTTTTTCATTTTCTGATATCACTCCGATAATAAGCTCATTGTTTGCCTAGGCATACATGTCTCTAAATCAGATCATAGGGCTGGCTAAAAAAATGGTATTCTGACTGGTAGATGTATTCTTTGACTATGATTGTGGATCATGTACATGTATTCTTTGACTACGATTGTGGATCATGTTACTTGTATTTTCGGTGATGTAAAAAGCATCCGTTTAGGCCAATTAATCGGCCGATTAGTTTTTGGCGGTGACCAAATCGTTACGGATTTTCTCGACTAATTGGCTGATTATTTCTGATTATGGCCGATTATTTTGGATTAATCACTTGGTGTTACTTTGTCCGTCCGACGAGCACATACCATTATTTATAACATTGTATTTTGATTGACAAAAATTTTTATTAACAGAAAAATTAATAAAAAAATATCGATAATGAGAAAGCATTTTGTGAAAATTCGATTTATAGGAAAAATATGATAGTCCGTAACGTCTAAGGGATGTCATAGACCATGACGGTCAGTTTAACGAAATAAGTTACTGCTAATTAACCAAAATAAACATTGTAACTGAACGTTATGGTTTATAACGTCCAGCTACAGTGTTTTTTTTTTCAAAAAAATTCACAAACAAAGAAGCAAAGCAAAAAAAAGAAAAAGAAAAAAACAACTATAGCTGGATGTTATATAAACCATAACGTTCAACTACAGTGTTTTTTTTGTTAATTATAAATCATTAGCGATTAGATTAATTGAACGTTATGGTTTATAACGTTCAGCTACAGTACTTTGGACGTTACAAACTATAACGTTTTTTCTATTTTAAAATCTAGCAAAATTGTTTCTTATTGTTGATATTTTTGTTTTGTTTTTTCTATTAATAAAAATTTCGGTTTGATTGATGACTTGTTTTTATTTTTATTTTTAAATGACTGCTTTATTTGTTTCTCGAAGTTTTACGGATGGATTCGTCGGATTGGGTGTGAAATCTGAATAGATACATTTGATCCATATATGCATGGGAGTAGGTTCGACGCCCATCGGACCTAGTTTGGTTCCGATGGGCAGGATCCACCATTGATTCAACTAAGAGATCATCTAACGGTTGGTGACTTAAGCGACTTATTCTAAACGGATTTTATATTTTTCCGACACTTAAACCCGTTAACCATCAAAAAATCTGAATCGCTTCCCCTCTCTCTCTCTCGCTCGCTCTGTCCCATTTCTCGCACAGGCAGGAGGCCTCTCTCTCGCTCTCCACCCGACCTCGCCCGTCGCCCGTCTCCTCCTTCGTATACCTCCTCTCTCTTCGCCTCAGACTCGCAGCCACTCTCTCCGCCTCTGTGCGATTTGATTTCTCTCTACAACCTCGCCTCAGCCGCTCTCTCTCCCCTCCTTCCGCCTGAGCCTCGGCTTTCACCGCCTCAGACTCGCCTCAATAGCCCTCAGACTTGCCCTCGACCTGATGCCAGTACCTCTCCTATGGCGCTGATTAGTCGAGCTGATTCCAGTATGCTGGTATTTTGATTGGGGTGGTTTAATTTGGATATTTTAGACTCTAATCTCCCTCATGCTATTTTGATTTGGGCGTTTTTAATTTTTTTTCTCGCTCTTCTAACCATTGCTTTATTCTGACATGTCAACCAGCACAAAGCAAGGATAAGCAATAAAAGTATGAGGATCAGGACAACGAAAATGGTCTTAGCAATAAAAGAATGAATTCGAGGAATCTGAGTAATTACATGTAGCACTTAGAACTATGAATGTATCATGAATATCGGATGTAGTTTGGGTTTTTGCTGCCATCTGAATTGTTTTGGTTTTCACTATTTGCTCTGCTGTTTTTCTCTCGCATAAATTGGATGTAGCAGCCTCTGTAAACTTCAGTGTTTAATAAAACCTGGCAGCTTCTGCCAGGATATCTCAAAAAAAAAAAGAACTATGAATGTAATTTTGGAAACGTGTATTTGTTGTTATTTAGTGTTGTAACTGGTCTTAATGTAAATATTTTGTTTTTAACATATGCACTAGATCCAAAAAATGCAAAATTGACAAAATTTTCCTTGTTTGTTGGATTGCTTGTGATGTATGTTGTTAAACATGTTAGAATAAACATATGAATTACAATGAGAGCAATAAGTTGTTCATGAGATCTTGATATAAATTGTGTTGTTTTTAGAAAGAATTGTTTAGAAAGTTAAATATGCACAACAATATTGGACCAAAAACTATTGAATCTGTAGATAATTGGGACATGTCATCACACAGCTATCCATGCTTATATCCATAACCAGATGCCAGAATCTGTAAACCTTTGTGAATTTAGAGCTTTGTCATGGACATCGTATCTCAATTAAGGGATCAACTAAATCAACAGAATTAGATATTACATATCAAAGTAATAATTATACTGTTGGAAACATCACCTCATTTTGTATTTAAAATATCAACAAGCACAAGACAATATTAGCAAGCATAAGCATGTTCATGAAAAAAAACTTATAATCATGCCAAACTGGTATGGTCTTGGTTAAAAATGAGCAAAAAACTAGAAATTTTTTTTTTGTGTTTTATGTTTGAACCAATGCATGAAATTTATAGGGCATTAGAACCTGATTAGATGAACATACTCATACAAAATTTTCCATTTTTTGAGTAATAAAATAATTTAAATAGATAAATCAGTTTCAGCTTGCTTTGATTAGATTCATCTAGGGGCATTGTTGTCCATTTCCTTCAAAAAATCATATCTTTTTAACCCTTTTGAATTTCTTTCTAAAATTTTTACAGCATATAAAGAATATTTAGATGCACTTTTACTGATTTTTGTGGAATTTTTGAGATAACAAATTTGGAGAAATAAGCAAAATAAATCAAATCTGGAAAATAAAAGAAACAAGCCAACTATAGAGTTGACTGACCTTTAAAGTAAGGAATTTTCATTCATAGATTGGCAATGCTTCCACAATTATATTGTAGCGACAAAGAGAACAAAACTGGCAGTAAACCAAAAGGCACCAGTGCACAATTCATATTACATCAGCCAAAAGGAAAAAAAAACGACATATAAAATATTAATTAAATTTAGAAATGAGCTCATTAATACTGTCTTCACGGTTTCCAGTGTATTCTTTGCTGGTACAGCACCTACTATTTCTCTTGTATTCTTCCGCGTCCCTTTCCATTGTAATGCATCTCTTGCAAAGTGAATGTACATATTTGCATTATAGTCCCGCGCTTTTGCAAAATGCAATAGTACACAAAAGTGGTGTTAAACCGAAGGTAAGAAACAACACACAAAAATAACAAAAAATAACACAATGATCAGAGAGCACAATAAGATCAGCATCTTTCATTGATTGAAATAGAGTTACATATACATACTTGTCACCAAAATGTACACCAAAAACTAAATAAGAAAATGCATCCTATAAAATTAACCACTCTATTTCTCTAGGCCTGCAAAGTAAAGAAATAAGGATGTGTGAACATGCATTTTGTAATCAATTTTTTTTAATAATGCCATTAAGTTTGTGTGAGGATTGAAATAAGGATGACAATGAACATGCATTTTGGAGAAATAAATTGGAGAATTTGGTTATGTACCACTCAGCCCAGGCTTTGCTTGCATTATATTCTCGCCATATAAAGAAGGATCAACTGGTAAAGACCTTTGAAGTACGTTAAGATCGCCTTTCATGTCCTAAGTAATTTTCCAAAAAGATAATCATCAGAATTTTGTACGCTATCAAGTTATATTCAAAAGAAAAATGAAGGGATAGAAAAATAATTACATTATGCTGGTTCCAAGCCTGCATTTGCTGAATTGTCGAAACCTTCACTGAGTTTTCCTGGACTAGTTGTCTATCATAATAAATGCAACTAGAAAATATGATATGAAACCCAAGATAGTACACAACAAATCTGATATGATCAATTAGCAACTTACTCAGAGTGATTAGCCACACCAGATTTGCAGAAAAACTACTTTGGTAGATCGGTAAGAGTAAGCTGTATCATTGGTAAGGTTTGCAGAAATAATAAAGAAGGGTAATATTTCAACAGCAGTTTCAAAGATTGAGAATTGAGGTATATATAAACTTGGCCAGTAAAGTTTTCCTATATACCAGCCTATTATGCTAAATTGTACTTTCCAGAAGCATTCTTTCAAATTTAGCAAAAAGAACATTGATAGTATTAGCATGTCTATCCGATCAGTGTAGTTTTGGTGCAAGATGATACTAGCTTAAACCCATTTCAAGAATACAACTCCAAATACACAATACCAATGGTGAGATAAACAAAACACTGGATCGATTGCTGTGATTCTAGACCTGAGTACCAAAATATGAGATTCCAATCATGAACTATAGATTACAATTTTAGAAAGGGTAATGTCAGTGATTGTATCCAAGGCACTCATAAACAAGCTCTCTTTTGTAGAAAGGATAGTGTTAATGAACAGGCTTGTCATTTTTGTTAGATGTTACATATGCTCTGCTATATTTGTATGATCAATTTTATATAATTTATATCAGCAAAGGATCATGACGAGGTCTCATTCTTGCTCTTGTTTGAAACTAATCCATTCCTATCATAAAGTATAATACAGATGTGGTTCATTTAGAGCTACAATACAAGTCGATTCTCTAGCATTCACATCTAATATGAAGTTGCTATGTCATCTGATAATAACAAGGGCATTAATCTAAACATTGTTTGGGGTGTGCTCATAATGTAACTACTTCTGAAAAGGTATCAAAAGTTCACAAAAAATCAATGAATTTTCAGTTCTATAGTTTAAACTACTAGTGATGATTATCTTAGAAGTTCAAGCTGGCATTTAGAAATACAACTACCTAGCCTAAAAGGACCTGTCTGGGACCACATAAGTACATGCAATACTAGTTCTAGACAAACAAGAAAAGGAGCAACACAATCCAGATATGCAAACCAACATAGAAAAAGGGTTATGATATGTGACAGTAGCACATGTGACTGGTACAGTGACAAGATTAAAAATAAATAAATAGAATCACCTTTCAGCCTTTAGGAGAGAGCCCTCTCTCCTTGAGCAGGACCCGCAATCGCTCAACTGTTAAAGATTGAAGCGTCTGCTCTGAAAACCCCGAACTTGATCCTAGCAGCAAAAAAGATTAAAAACAACCATATAACATTATCAAAAGAAATGATTTATGCTCATCAAGGAAAAAGGAAAAAGGAAAAAGGATGAACCATTCAACTTCGTGAATGCCCAGCAAAACAAGAAAGTTCAATACACATTCACATAAGCAAAGTGCAAAGTTACCAAATATATTCAATGATATTTGTAGATAACACCCAACAATATTCTTATGTACAAGTCAATGAGTCATACTTCTCCTTGACATAATTGCATCTCTTGATTGCTGAATATTTTTCCCAAAATTTAACAACTTATTTTTCCCAAAAGTTAGCAACTTATTTTTCAACTTATTTTCCCACTGACAATTACATGATAATTTCCATACAAACAATTTTATTTTTCTTTAAATATATGATAGTCTAATAAGTCCTAGACACATGGCTTCAATCCTAATTTGATCTGAGAAAAGAACGCAACACAATTTAAAAGCAAAGTGAAGAACAAAGTAAGATACCTTAGAAGATGAGGTACCTTTGAATACCTCCGTGCTTCCTTTCCCCACGCTCAAATCCCCACATCAGCAGAAAGAGGGCGACGTGAGAGACAGTGTCACCGATTTAAGTACCAAAACGACATGCCGAGGCTCAGGCGGAAGGAGGGGAGAGAGAGAGGCTGAGGCGAGGTTGTAGAGAGAAATCAAATCGCACAGAGGCGGAGAGAGTGGCTACGAGTCTAAGGCGAAGAGAGAGGAGGTATACGAAGGAGGAGACGGGCGACGGGCGAGGTCGGGTGGAGAGCGAGAGAGAGGCCTCCGTCGCCTGTGCGAGAAATGGGACAGAGCGAGCGAGAGAGAGAGAGGGGAAGCGATTCAGATTTTTTGATGGTTAACGGGTTTAAGTGTCGGAAAAATATAAAATCCGTTTAGAATAAGTCGCTTAAGTCACCAACCGTTAGATGATCTCTTAGTTGAATCAATGGTGGATGCTGCCCATCGGAACCAAACTAGGTCCGATGGGCGTCGAACCTACTCCCATCCCATTCGTTTTAGGTTCGATGGATTGTCTGTCCAAACTGAGTGTAGATAGCAAAGCATCTTGCATCTTGCATGTTTTATTTTTTTTAATTTTTAATTAAAGAGTTACGATATGTACTTGCATCTTTGAGATGTTATTTTCGAAAATTGAATCTTGGTCTTTCTATAGAGAGAGTGGATTCGTGTCACTTCACTAAATCCGTGGTTCATATCTCGCATGTTTTATTAATCGAAGCATGGACGAGTATTGCTGTTCGTATCTTGCATGTTTTATTGATTGAAGCATGAACAAGTATTATTTTTTAATGATAGGAGACGAATGGTTGCTGGTGAAAGAAATTATCTGCAATTGTTCGGTTTCGGCAATAATTTGATTTGGCCAGAGTCGAAGGATAATCCTGCTCTCCTGCACTTTTTAAGCCTCGGTTTTAAAAGCGAGATAGTAACTTGGAGGTAAATTATATTCCGTTAAGAGTGGTAATTAATTTATTTTCCGAGTTAAATGAAGAAATGGAGATGAAAGAAAGGATTGTAGCCGTATTTCTTTTATTTAAGAAAGAAACTTCTGAAATTGAATCACTAGAAAAATAATATGTGAATTTCGAGATTGAAAATCGGCGACTTAAATACCGGCCCAAAGCTGAGAACAGCTATTTTTTGAAAAATTGAATTTCTCCTAGATCCTTAAATTTCAAATCTTGTAAGGCGGTGGATTTGTTGACCGAAAATGTCAGTCGGAAGGTCCGATGGTGTTTAAGCTCCAAGTCGAGTGTACATCACATCACCTTCAAAATAAAACACTTAAGCCTCTATTCGGCATTAGTTTTTTTATGAGATTTCTTGGATAAATTGACTTTATAGCTATCTTTATCTATAAAGTTCGGGAGCTAAATTATAATATCCATTCTCAAAATTCCTAGAGTTCTTCTCTCATCTGCTTCCCTATTGTTTGTGGGAAAAATACAATTAACTTTCAAGCTCCGTTTCTTTTTCCAGAAGCTGGAGCTCTCAAGTTTTCCTTTTCTTTTTCTTCTCCCAAAACCCCGTTTAATCACGATGATCACATAACAAATAGTTTATATATTTTTTTCTTCGAAGTGCAGCTAATTATATAAACTATTTTTTTCCTTCTCCTGAAGTTCTGTATAATAACAGCTACTGATTATTATATCTATATAAAATCTTACCGGACTACTAAACTTTACTACACAAACACAACTTAATAATATAAGAAATTAATTAAACACACAATTAAATTAGCAACACTTAATTTTATATTAAACTAATTTTAAGTTAAGTTCCTATTCCGACAATTAACATAATCATGCCATATAAGTCTAGCAATTTCATCTTTTCATTTTCTACTTGACGTTAATTGTTAAGTTTTTTGACATCTTCGCCATACTCTTCATCTTCCATATTAGATTGTGAATGCTAATTTGAAAATCGATCCAAATCATATTGTCAATGTACTGGGTCGAGTATTAGATGTATTGGGTCGAGTATTAGCTTTAATTACAATATGGAAGTAATGACTTACTATGTCACCTTGTTGGAATCGTTCTTGCATTTGTCGAACAGTTATGTTCTAAAAAAATTCATGAGCTAAAAGATCTTGGAAATTCACAAATTGAAATTTTCATTCCCATTTTTAAAAAATTCTCATTCCCACAAAAATTTCAATTGCCAAATAGACCCTTATTGTTGTCAAAATAAACACTTAATTGTTGTCATTCTTTTATTCTATCTGCATAATTTTTACAAAAATAAATTTTCTTCGCTCTACATAAATTAAATATATTAAATTTTATTTCAAGTACCAAAAGGTTATTATAACTAAATTTATAAAAAAATATTTCAAAGAAAATAACAAATCTGAATGATTTACTAATCGACGAAATAACAGGTCTTCGCGTAGTTGCCGCAACCACTTTTTAATTTTTATTGAAAGCTCTCACCAGTAGAAAAAATGCTTTTATTCTCCTACTTTTATATAATTAAATAGATGTTTTTAATGATGCTTCCACCTATATTACGAGCAAGAAAAGGAACACATTACGAGCAAGAAACTTGTTGAAAGAAGAAGGTTGAAAGCCAGAGAGCAACACCATTCTTTGGTATCAAAGAAAAATTCGGGATCCTAGACATGGATCCCAAATAATTCAAGTGGAATGTTTACAAACTCCGTGAATTTCAAGAGGTGTTGCTAGACATTCACCTAATTCACGGAGTAAAAATCAAGATTTAAAGGTGTCACTGTTTACAAATTAACTCTTCCAACTCCGTGACGCCGAGATTTTTATTTTTACCGAAAAACAAAATTATTTTAATATAATTAACCAAGTTTCTGAAAAAATTATATTTGTACTCAAATTGTAAATATTATTTACGGTTTGAATTTTTTTTTTTTTTTTTTTTTTTAGAGAAAAATAGCTAAAATGCTGAAATGAAATATAACACAAAAAAATCGAATTGTTTTTTAAAATATTTGTTAGAAAATACGCTACGAATAGGGCCGATTTTGTGCTAAAATACGGTAAATTACAATAATTATGCTAAAATACGGTAAATGTACTAAAATGCTGAAATTACAATAATTATGTAGAATTATGCTAAAATACGGTAAATTACGCTAAATTACGTATGAATTGGGATGATATTTTCACTGAAAAGGTGAAAAACGATGACGAAACTTTAAACGGCCATAAAACGGCGCTCGAGTGTCCGATTTCAGCAAATGACCACTTTTCGGAAAGCTTGTGAAAGTGCGCATGCGTCCGTACTGCTTCGCTAGTTTTCCAAATTCAGAATCGCCAAAAAACAAAGAGAAGGGCCTCAAAACTTCAGTTGAAGTTTCCGATTAAGATTTTTATTTCTATTCTTCAATCTACGTAGCTCAGTAAATTAGTTATCTAATTAACTTGTAGAATACTAATTTTAATATTTTTTGGAATTTTTTTACTATTTTTTATGATTTATGAAAGATGCCACAAAATCGGCCCAATTCATACGTAATTTAGCGTAATTTACCGTATTTTAGCATAATTCTACATAATTATTGTAATTTCAGCATTTTAGTAAATTTACTGTATTTTAGCATAATTATTGTAATTTACCGTATTTTAGCACAAAATCGGCCCTATTCGTAGCGTATTTTCTAACAAATATTTTAAAAAACAATTCGATTTTTTTGTGTTATATTTCATTTCAGCATTTTAGCTATTTTTCTCTAAAAAAAAAAAAAAAATTCAAACCGTAAATAATTATGTATAGTTTGAATTCTTAATTGAAACCGTAAATAATATTTACGGATTGGGTACAAATATAATTTTTTCAGAAACTTGGTTAATTATATTAAAATAATTTTGTTTTTGGGTAAAAATAAAAATCTCGGTCCGTGACGACTGTCCGTCTATTCTTTTACGTAAAAGGAAAATTCGGGATTTCCTAGACATTTAATTATCATTAAAAAGTTTTAAATAAAAATTTTAAAATTCTAAAAAATTATAACTTGTAAAATTAACGCTTAGAACCCCTAAAATTGTTCCCGTGCCCCCTCAGAGGACCCAAACTCACAGTCGCCTTCTCTATTCCCGACTGGTTTTCCTTTACTGAAACGAGGAAGCGGCGGCATTCTCCACCACCACCACTATAGAGTAGGGGACCGCCTCGTGCTCATATACCGATCACCGCCGCCCCCTTGAGCTCCGGTTCCTACCACGGGCAGCAACCACTGCGAGCTGAAAGGCGCGTCTCTCTCTCTCTCTCTCTCTCTCTCCTGTTCGCGATGCCTCGCAACCCAAGTTGTGCTTCTGAACCAGTACTAAAACTTTAAAAGTAGTGAATTTCATTTTTAAGGCAATTTTTGCTGCCAGACTAGTATAAAGCACAGAGTAACCGATTCTAATTTTAGAATATCAATTTCAAAATATGGAGACAAACCAAGCTTTTACCTCAGAGGGAAACCCTAATTTCAGCCAATTGTCAGCTGCAGGCCCGACAAACTTTGAACATAACCACAACTTCAAGGCTCAAATTTCAAGTGGAACAGTGACACCTTTAAATCCCCTAACCGAAACTGCAAACCCGAACACGAACCCAAATCCAAAAGTAAACTCGTATTCGAAAATCGACCCCAGATTCCCAATAGTTGGCATGGTGTTCTACTCAGAAAAAGAAGCATACAATTTTTATAATTCATATGCACGAAAAAGGGGTTTTAGTGTGAGAAAGGGGCATCTTTCTAGAAGAAAAGATGGGTCCGTACAATGCCGGCACTACATGTGTAGCAACGAGGGAAAAAGGCAGCCTCATCCAACCCACATCACCAAAAAATCGCGACCATTAGAGCGTACCAGTTGCCTTTCAAGAATTGAATTTACAGTTAATAGAGAAAATATTTGGGTTGTAAAGAGATTTTTCGATGAGCACAACCACCCTTTGGCTAGCCCCGATAAAGCATATTTGTTAAGGTCTCATCGGAAAAAGATTCAGAAAGACCGCCCAGTTTTTTCTGAGTCAGATTTCTACTACGGGGTCAGACCTGACCCAGTAAAGGAATTCACCACGGCCAAGACAGGTACAGGTCTGACAGTGGTAGCAGGAACTAATTGTCTGAGCACAAAGAGGGTAAGAGATCTAGAAAAAGGAGATACACAGCTTATTCTTGATATCTTGAAAAGGAAACAAATGGAAGAACCAAATTTTTTCTACGCGGTGCAATTGGATGAGAGAGAGAGGCTCACAAATTGTTTCTGGGCCGATGCCAGGTCTATGGTTGATTATACCTGTTTCAGTGACACTGTATGTTTTGAAACCTCATATCATTCAAGCTTGTACGACCTTCCTGTGGCACTGTTTATTGGTATAAATAGCCATAAGCAAGTAATTGTCTTTGGTGGTGCACTGCTTTTGGATGAAACTGTCCAGTCTTTTTTGTGGCTTTTCAAGACCTTTTTGGCTGCCATGTTGGGAAAACAACCAGAAACTATTTTCACAGATTTCTCTGTGGCAGTAAGTGAAGCGGTAACTGCGGCCTTTCCTATGGCAAACCACCGTATCTGCTCGTGGCATGTTGTTAATAGTGCATGCATTCATTTCCAAGCTCAAGCTTTTGGCGAGGAGTCAGGTTTTAGAAAGGATTTTGAAAATTTGATTTACGGATTTGAATATGAAACTGAAAGTGGGTTTTGTAAAGGATGGGATAATATATTGGAGAAATATTCTCTAAATGGTATTTCTTGGTTTAGTGAGGTCTTCAACGTTCGTCAGAAGTGGGCCCCACCATACCTGTGTAGCTCCTTTGCTGGTACCATGTCATCGAAGAACTGGTACGTGATCATGGGGAATCTTTTTAGGATATACTTTTACCGAAAACTCCCTCTAGGCAAGTTCATGGTGCAATACTTCAAATCGATTGCTGAATTGCGAGAAAAGGAGTTGCTTGAAGACCTAGAAACCCTACGTACCAGGCCTGTACTGCTAGTGAACATACCAATGCTGGCTGAGGCGGCCGATTCATACACGCGGACTGTGTACATGGATTTTGAGCATGAATACAAGAGCCAGCTGGCATGTGTCTGTGAAACTCTAGCTGTAAATGGATCGGTTTCCACTTACCGGGTCTCGGTGCCTCAAAAACCATACACGGGTATATTACAGTTTGATCCATCAGAGGTCAAGGTCTCATGTAGTTGTAAAAAATTTGAATCGATGGGGATATTGTGCATGCATGCTTTAAAGGTGTTAAATAATAATAACATTTTGTATCTGCCAGGCCAATACATATTGAAGAGATGGACAAAGTATGCGAAGGATGAGAGAGAAAATGCAGTGAGAGAGAGTAGTAACTTACAAAATGGAAGACTTTGGAGGAAACTGGTGGGGTTAATGGCTAAAAGTTCATTTTGCAAAGAGGTCCTTGATATTGTGGAAAATGGCTTGAATAGGTTTATCGGCCAGATGGAGAGCTTGGCACAGGGATTAAATTCTGACGAGGTCAATATTGGTGAAAATTTGCACTCTAACCCATTGGATTCAAGCAATATTTGTTTTGAGGGGTTCGAATTTTCTACTAGGTAAGCCTATTTTTTTTTTTTATTTAAACTAGGTAAGTCTTTTTAACGTAGAATACCAGGTTTGTATAGGTGCTGTGGAGAGAACTTTGTAAATCACTACATATATCATCTTTTTCAGCATATCTGGAGACAGCTTTTTTCGTTTCTCCTTTTAAATTTTCCTGGAAGCTTTGATTTGCTTTTTGTAAAAATATACTCATGTCCTATAACAATTTACTTTTTCTTAATTTACCCCTACCGAAGTTTTTACCAGTATCACTTACCTGTGGTAATCAACATTAGCAGGTAATGTTGAGGTCAGGAACAAGGTATGCCTTGGATCTGTTTATGCAACCACCTACATGCTGATAAGAGTTCATAAAGCACCGCCTATCCATATATGTACCAGTATAAATATTCACTAGGAAGCCAGAAGATAATGGATAACATGTGTCCAGCGTTTACAATAGTTTCAACTTTTGTGCATGACTTCATTAAAGCACCTGCATCGCCGACCCCTCTTTACAATCTTTAAATAATGAAAAACCCATGTATATCGCACACCTAACACCTTACGTGAATGCAACGAAATTTTTCACAAATTCAGAGCTAAATTGGAGATGTTACGAAACTTGAATGTGCTTATAATAAATCGAAAGTTTTTCTATGAAATGTATACAAAATAAAGGGTTCGGTTTGCACTTGAGTTGATTAGGTAAGAAGGCTTACCTTTATCGGAATTGCCAAGGGTATCAATAAATCATGTTATATTTAGACTAGATCTGTAGTAGGATGTACTTGTTTCAGTATCTAGCCCGTGCATGTGGAGTAAAAAAATTCACGATTCTTTTTCTAACAATACCAGCTGGCATCACGTCACCAATTTGCTGTTTCATGCGTATGTCTTACTTTTGATAAATAAACCCAAATATTGATTTTTCAGATAATCCCTGAGAACTGTAGCATATGTAGTTAATTACTAGCCAAATAACCTTACAACCCCTTGTTAATTGCGTCTAGATTACAGGTTATATTCAAAATAATAATTATATTTTTTTAATGGAATAAGTCACGTTATATGATTTAAATAGATAAATGTTGCCAACTCAGCTCGCTGCATGTATTCCAAAACAGTGCTTTGTTCATCTCCATTTCAAACCAAAATTAAAGGCCGTTGTTACCTTTCGACCAGTTATTTTAGAAAAAAGAAAAGAAAAATCAAATATAGAGTTGACCGGTAGAATCAAAGCAACCCAACACGCTTTATCTGAAGAGGTTGATGGGTAAGTTAGAAAACGTTAAGACGTTGCTTATATTATTATCATTATTATAATTAGAGACGGAGTCAAATTTTCGAGTTATGGGATCAAATATGAATTTTTATACTGAGAATGAGATCAATTTTACATTATTCATAACATATTTCTCTAAATTATATAGAAAATCATGTATAAGTATAAAATTTTTAAAATTTAATGGGTTCAATTTTATATTATTCCCATTTACTTCACATGAATCCGTCATTAATCATTATTAAATCGAATAAGTTCAAGACAAGTTCAAATAAACTGAAGAACTTACAAAATAAATAATAACATTTTTAAACCGAACAATACAACATGTATTTCAATTAATTCAATTTAAACCAATTCAAGCTCCTTCCAAATTACATTTTATAATTTCCGACCATTTTGCTGTCAAATTTTATGAATTAGATAGTCATATCCTATTTAAAATAAAGTTTATAAATTGAACATTAAAGTGTATAAACTGAATACAGTGCTCTTAAAATATACAAAAGATTGTACTAAAACATAATTATGGCCTTATTCATTCAACGCGCTTTTTATCTGAAATAACTTACAACAATGTACTAATTAAAGCAAAGTAAAAGAAACTACAATAGAGAAAAATATGTAAATTTGCCTCCCTCCTAGGCTCTTAAGGTCGAAAAATTTAATTGTTAATTTTTAGGAAAAATAATTTTCACATACCGGAGCAATCGTCTAAGACTCGTGTGGGTGATCACACGAAAATTGAGAATTTACAATCAAAGATTCTGATGTGTTTGAAAGGATGAATCACATACAAATTACATTTAAATTTGTACATGGTTCATTCTTTTGGCCGAATTAAAATTTGGACAGAATTAACCTTTTTCAATACAATAAAATGCGCACAATATCAAATTTCTTGCATGTGAATTCTCAAATTTCGTACTAGCGGATGAGCCAATAGACAATCACTTTCCGAATGATAAAATCAACATTTATGTTCTAATATATATAAAATTTATGTAACTCTATCTCTATTATGTCTATTTTAGATATTCTTATTTTTGAAATGTCAGAATATTTTTTATAAATAGCATAGATATTTTAAATATGACTATTTTATCAGCTATAATTTATAGAAAAATAAAAATAATATTTTATTTTGTTAAGAATGTAATATATTTTTTTTTTTCACATCACATATTTATAGTTCCCAATTCATATTTCAATCCTTCACTATTTTTAGGTTAAAGAAATCATCGATCCAACTGGTGACTTGATCAAAGTACGCTGTTAGGCCCTGATGATATAATTAACATTGCCGCGGCATTTATCTACAAACACAATTACAAAATGGATATGTCCAGTTTTATATACTGGAGATAAGAAGATTCGTGCCAACGGAACAACTTAACAGGCGACATATCAGCACTCGTCTTTATCCTTTCTCTCTCGCTGCTTCGAACCACCAAAAACTGCCACCGTTTTTTTGGCAATACCTATTTGTCGCTTTCAGATACCATCACAAGCGCTCCGAACCAAAGAGAGAAATTCAGAGAGAGAGAGAGAGAGAGCGATTCCTCTGACAATTTTACTACTACATGGCGCTTCAGCAAGACGAGGAGATGGTGGTGCCGGTGTATGGATCACTGGAGCTGGTCTACGGCGAGGGGTCTCAGCTGGAGGAGGCTCAGCTCCGGTTCGACCGCGTTAAGGCCAAGTTCGTCGAACTGTACGAACAAGAGCCTGAATTATACGCCCGCTCTCCTGGTACTTGACTTCAATTCTGTTCTCCTTTCAACATTCCCATTCCCCCTCTGTCTCTAATTGGTAAATTTAATAATTGGTTGCTGTTTTGGAGACGAGTCCTCGGCTTTCAAGTTGATTAAAGGTGGATGATGAAAAAATTGATTAAAGAATTACTTGCTGGAATGATAAGAAAGGAGCGACTTTTTTTTTTTGACCAATCCTGTATGTATCGGGAATTGGGGTCACTACTGTACTTTGCAGTTTTAAATTACTGGTCATCTCATTGGTAATGGTGAGAAAAAAAATGTTTATACTAAGGGTAATATCGCCATGTGGTTTGCACTTTGCAGTGCTATTAATATATGAAATGCATATTTCTTGCATCAAGTTTACTTTTTACAAGCTTCTGAAGTTCTGATGGACTTAGCACAAAATTTGGAGTTTTTTCATGGCCCAGAAAAGTCCCAAACTAGATATTTAACTTACGGGCTTCTCTTTCTAACAGGGCGCCAGAATTAATTTTGCCTTTTGGGGCTATGTTGGCATGGTTGTTATAGGGCCTGTTAATTTGCAAACCATGAATTATTCAAAAACCAGCCATGCTATTATTTTTGTCAATATACATGTTTAACATTGTAAAGTGTGTAATTAAGGTGTTGTACAATATTTCTCTTAGCAATCATTGCAAAGATTGTTTTTTTAGTTTTTCCCTATTTCATTATCAAAATTAAGAATTAGTATTTATCAAGTCTCTCTTTAATAATTTTATCCGAGTGTTCATATATTCATTAAATATTCCAGAACCTTCCATTAAGACTGCTAAATGTTTCATATTATTATTTCCTGGTATATATTAACTGATCACTAGGAAAATGTTGATAACTGAATCCCTTAGTAGCCCTCATACTCAAAATTTGCTTAGTTTTGTTTCTGGAGCTCCAAAGGGGCTAAGTACCACTTGGCCTTACTTCAAAAGGTTTTTACTTGTATTATTTTAATTTGGCAGGCAGGGTCAACTTGATAGGTGAGCACATAGACTATGAGGGGTACTCTGTCCTACCCATGGCTATTCGGCAGGACATGATCGTGGCCATTCGCAAGAACCCTCACAGCAAGGAGCTTCGCATTGCCAATGTCAATGATAAGTACCCTATTTGCGTTTACCCTGCTGACCCTGATCAGGTTTTTACTATTCTTTTAGTTTAGTTCTTGTTGTTACCACTCAATTCTTCTTCTTCTTTTTTCTTTTTTGGCTTTTTCTTTGTAATTATACAATGGAGGGTAAAGTTATGATTTAGACTTTAGAATAATGATAGAAGTGCAATTAACAAAAAATGGCAGTTTTGTGGCTTGATTGCAGAGTTGGGTGGGTAATTTATAAAAAGTTTTAAGTTCTGATACAGCTGGCACCTTTACTAGCATTTTTGTTATTTGATTTCTTCAGAAGAATCACAAAAACAAAAGCTATTACAGATCAGTGGCGTGTCCATCTAATACTTATATTGGTCATGAAGGAAAACTGAAAAGGTAGTGATAATGACCAAAATGTTCAAAAATGCATTTGATTCTGGTATAAAAAAACAAGAATGGTACAATACTTAGTTCCTTGCCAACAAATGCACAAGTCATCGAGCATAAGCAGGAGATATTTTTTCAATTGTTGCTTTAAATATTTTTTTGGAGCATTTGTAACATTAAACCTTCCATTTTTTATCAATTATATATTTATGTTATTAAGTTTTCAATGTTGAAGAGATGCATATATTAACTAAGAGACATGTTGTTTCTCAGGAAGTTGATTTGAAGAACCATAAATGGGGGCATTATTTCATTTGCGGGTAAGTCCATAAAGTCCCATTAGTGTACAAATAAATGCTTACTGTTGTCTCCTTGTTATCTTTTTCTTTACAAGTTTAAGTTCTTCTATTGGCATCTTGTGCATCTATTGGCAGGGTTGTTACCATACCGTTTTGCTGGGTTCCTGCAGTAAACTATTATGAGTTCTAATAAATCTTTAAGACGATTGAAATAAAGTTGAAGTATGGTGTCAATACTGTACATGACATTACAAACTGGTACCACTACAGGCTGGTGCCATTTTTTTTAATTATTTTCCTTCTATTAAGATATTCAGTATGTACTTTGGGGTTTTTTGCAGACAAACATATTGCATTTCAATTCTGGTCTTCTGGGCTTATCTTTTTATAGCCATTTCTGCCATTGTTAGTTTGTACCTGTGTTGTTTTACATGCAATCTCTCAGTTTGATGAAGAAATTCAATAAAATTTATCAATTTGTTAGGTACAAAGGCTTTTATGAGTACTCAAGGTCGAAAGGAATTGATGTGGGACCTGTTTCCCTCGATGTGGTTGTTGATGGCACCGTACCAACAGGTACAGATCATGGTTCTGTTTTGATATCTCTGGAAATTTGTGCTGGGTCTTCACTGGGAAAGTTGTTTCTAAAAAAAAAAAAAATACTGAGTTAGGGCAGTTGTTTCTACCAACTGAAACTCTTTGGAGTATGGATAAGACTTAAAGATTATTTCTGAAGTATCATGACTGTGAGATCCCAACGGCCTTTTAACCCTGTTAATTCCTTACTTTACTCCCAGGGTCTGGTTTGTCAAGCTCTGCTGCATTTGTTTGCTCTTCTACAATTGCTATAATGGCTGTTCTTGAAAAGAATTTTCCTAAGGTAACTTAATGCAAGTATTTTTTGGGCTTTTATATATTTTGCAATAGCTCATGATAATCAAGATATCTGTTTTATTGATGCAATCACTCCTATTGCGCTATTGATACAATTTAGAAAGAAGTTGCACAGTTCACGTGCGAGTGTGAACGCCACATAGGCACACAATCCGGCGGCATGGACCAGGTATTACATGTTTCTTTCACTTTTTATTCTTCTTTCTCTTCTATCTACTAAGTTGAAACATAGCTATTTTCCTCTGACAGGCGATATCAGTAATGGCCAAGACTGGGTTTGCGGAGCTGATAGATTTTAACCCAATCCGTGCAACTGATGTACAGCTGCCAGCTGGGGGGACATTTGTAATTGCACACTCACTGGCTGAATCTCAGAAGGCAGTTACTGCTGCGACCAATTACAACAATAGAGTTGTCGAGTGCCGTTTGGCAGCTGTAAGCTCCATTACTATTATTTTTTCTCTTTTTAAGTTGCAAAGTGCCTTTTGTCTTTCTGTTATTTTCTGAGTGCAGCTTTCGAGGGAATTCTATATATTATAAGATAGAAATCATAGACCCAATTGTTTGGCACTTAATTTTTTTATTGATGTTTGACTATAACCTAATGTTTGTCTCAAGTCTCATGAAGTAATGCAAAGCAATTGATTAACTCGCTGCTTTTGAAAATTGCATATGCTTTATGCAAAATAAGAGTATAATTACAACTGACAATAAAAATTGAGAAAAAATGATAGTACTGTTATGGTACTAGTCTTTGTAATTTGTCCTTTATTATATATTTCTTTGTTTACTCTAGCGTTGCCCTCTTAGGGCCTTTGAAAAAGTCATGAGCTGTTTGAATGCTTTAAACAAAGCCATCACAAGCCAAAGCATGCAAAACTAGCTAAAGGCTACAGATTTCTTGGTTTTCCTAAAATCCAGTTGTGCTGGAACTTTGATTGTTTTGGATAATTTGCATGTGAAGAAAAGGAAAGAACTCCATCAAGTTATTTTAATTAAGAAGAGGCTTGAAGTTGTTCTAATTTAGATGTGTGGCTTTAAAAATTCTCTTAAATCATAACTTGAAGTTTTAGCATAATGTTCTAAATAAATTTTGGATTTCGGAGCTTAAAATTTTTTTTTTAATTTTTTTTGCTTTTGCCCTAATACTATGTTTTTTGTTGAAAATAGAATGCCATTGCTTTAATCTCAAATAGTATGGAATATTATTAATGTGCGAGAAAGTTTCAAATGGTCCAACTCCTAGATTCTAGTGGATTGCATCAAGCACCTAATGTCTACAACATTTCTGTGGTTTTTTATGGTTTTATTTGTTCATGGGTTCCTGTAAATTATACTTTGGCTTCCTACATGTGTGGCTTTCTAATATTTTCAAAACCTGTGTAACAACACGGGCCCTAGGTTTTGCTGAGTGCCTAATATTCTTATCTAATAGAAACTCAATTTTCTTCATTTTTTTGTGTGCGTGCATGTGTGTATAGATTGTTCTTGCTATAAAGCTAGGGATGGAGCCAGAAGAGGCCATTACTACTGTCAAAACTTTATCAGATGTTGAGGGTTTGTGTACGAAGTTTGCTGGCAACCATGATTCTTCTGATCCCAATGTTGCTGTTAAGGTTTATATTATTTCCAATTTTGTAATATATAAAGGGAAAAAAATGTACTGCTAATATAGTTGGATCCTATTTTAATAACTTCATGCAATGGAATACATCAGGAGCTTTTACATGAAGAGCCGTACACAGCTGAAGACATCGAGAAAATCACACAAAAAAGTCTCACATTAATCTTTAAAAATTCGCAAACATCTCTTGATGTGCTTAGAGCTGCTAAGAATTTTAAGCTCTTTCAGGTACGATAATAAGTCAAAACTCTGTCACGAAACAAAATGTACCGATAATTATGCTATTACCTGTTTACCCAAACTTTTGACTGGTCCGTGTACTTTTGTAAATATTTTGCTTTCGGTCAAAGAATTTGATGTATAAAATAAGGTATGTGAGGTCTAAGACCAACAATTAGGGGTGTTCAAACGGTCGGTTCGGTTGAAACCGAACTAAAATAACCAAACCAAACTTTTCTTCGGTTTTCAAAAATAGAACCGAACCGAACCGAACCGATTAAACTTGTAAACCGAAGTAAACCTATTGGTGCCATTATTAACGAAAATTACACATGTTCATACACAAGTTGTTCAATTTCATACAAAATATGTAGATGTTCGAAAATATTTAAACTAAAATGAAAGAAAGGAAGCAATGATTGAACCAAACAAAATATAAATCATACTTGAACCAATATAATTCGGTTGGTTCGGTTTAGTCGGTTTTGAAAAGTCTAAACCGCCAATCCATTTAAACCGAAATAATTCAAAATTTTATCCGAACCGATCCATTTAAACCGAAAAACCGAACCATTTAAACCGAAATTTTTTGGTTCGGTTGAAAACCAAACAAACCGAACCGTTTGAACACCCCTACCAACAATTACTGTCTGAAATTGAAATTGTTAGTTGGTACTTAGTACTAGGTTGTACTGGGATTTGGCTACCAGTACAATATTTGTTTTGAATAGTGCTTGAAGATTTTGTTAACAACTGTTTCGTGCTTTCCTCTTAGCGTGCCTCTCATGTCTACTCCGAAGCAAGGAGGGTTTATGCTTTTAAAGACGCTGTCTTGTCAAAGCTCGGGTAATTATTTTTAGAGGTTTGAAGTTTCTAATAATCCTTGTTTTGTCCAATTTGTTATACCAATAAGAACTTCTGCTACCATGAATTTTTGGTGTGCAAATTCAATACTTAGATAATATTCCTTTTTTTTTTCTCTCTGTCAGTGCACCTCTTTTTTATTTTCCTTTTGATTAGTCCTAATTAGATTATCATTTATTATTTTGGTACACAGTGAAGAAGAAACACTGAAGAAGCTAGGTGACCTCATGAATGAAAGCCACTATAGCTGCAGTGTACTCTATGAATGCAGGTGCATAAATGCACTTTTTAATTAACTTTGAATTTTTAGTTTTGTTTGTTTTTTTTTAAACCAGTGTCTCTCTTTCCGTGTTCAACTTGTACGTTTAGTTTTTTATTTTTCCAAGAAGACAGCATTTTCCGTCTTTCGTTATGACATGTGCCCAACTTTTAATTGTTGTACTGGTATACCACCTTTGAACTATATGCACACGTTTCTTCTACTGCGTTACAATGAATGTTTACACGAGGGACCTTGAGATTTTTATTATATATATGTCTCTTTTGCAAATATCAATATGTTTAAAAGCATATTGAGCAGTGACAATTGGAGAATACAGTGCATGGGGAATAAAAAACTTCAGATCATTTTACCAATCTAGCACCTGGACTGTTGCTCTTATAAAAAGTTGATATTAATGATTTATTCTGTCTCACCAGCTGTCCTGAGTTAGAGGAGCTGGTAAAGGTGTGCAGAGAACATGGAGCACTTGGGGCCCGCTTGACAGGTGCCGGCTGGGGTGGCTGTGCTGTTGCCTTAGTCAAAGAGTCCATTGTCCCTCAGTTCATCCTCAATTTAAAGGTATGTGCAACTTATGTTTCTCCTTCTACTATCCAACGGGGGGGGGGGGGGGGGGGGGGGGGGCTGGTGTCATTTGCAATTACTCAAAATAGTGGGCATCCTTTGCAAAAAATGTTACAAAATAGTAGTTGTTATTTATCTAAGAGCCTTAATGCTGGTTGCACTGGAAATTGGATAAGCAAAGGTTGATTGGTTTGTGGATTTTGCATTTAGTTGTGGCAAATGAGCGGATCCTTCCCAAAAATCTGTTTCGTTATTTCTGGGTTTCTTATCAGCTACAAAAGTTGCATTGGGTTGGTTTCTCTGAACCTTTATGCTCTAGTTTGCATTAAGCAGAAGCAAATCTTTACCTGTTGCACCAAATACACTTCATTAGTGTCTCTTCAAAGAACTAAACTTCTCCATGCTTTTCTATGATAAGCAGTTAAGAACCCAATTGGGTTGTAAAATAGTAGAAACTGTTTAAAACTGCTAAGTACTGCCAAGTTCGGTTTTATGTTTCTTGAAAATTATATGCTAATGTACCTTTTTTTTTTCTTCTCTTGAACTTTAATTATGTCAGGAGTCATTCTATCAATCAAGAATTGAGAAGGGTGTGATTAGTAAGAGCGATCTCGGCCTCTATGTATTCGCATCCAAGCCCTCAAGTGGTGCAGCTATATTGAAATTTTAAGTTCCATTTCAGTACTTTATCACAGCCATAATCATTTGAATTATCCGTGGTAAATAAGTACAATTTGTAATGGCCTAATGGACCTATTTAAATTAATAAAATCTATCGAACTCAATATGCAATTATTGGTTTGTCCTTACATTTTTGTTATTACGATGTATATTGTGCTCTAGTGTCATTTAATCCAATGCACTTAAAAATTACTAAATCTTTAGAAATGTCGAAAAGCTACATCAACCAAAGTTGAGCAATCAGTTTAAACCTAAATTATTTTATAAAATTAAGTTTTCACTTTTTTGGATATAAATATATATATTTTTTTTCAAATTTTATATAAGATCAACAAATGATTGATAATTCAATAAACTTTATCTCGAAAAGAATAACTATTACTTTTTTCTTACACTTTAGCTTTAAATAATACTAAAATAAATTAAAAAAACTAATGATTAAACTCGTGTTTAGAGCTCAAACTTGAATCGAGTTCGAGTTAGTCCGTGTTTAATAGCTCGATTGATTTTTAGCTAGATTTTGACTCAATTTGCCTTTCAATCACATAACACTAGAGCTAAAACTAATTCGTTCGAGCTTGATTCACCTGCAATTCTAAATGCAGTATTTAACTAATTAAACTGGCTCTCATAACTCTCATGTAACTTACTTTATCGTATATTGAGTGTTTAATTATGTTGTTACAGCAGTATTTTTCTGGCTTTGACTGCATACTGTTTCATAAAATTAAATGTATGTTATGAAACTCTTTCTTGTTTATGTATTATTATTTGCTAGAACTTGAGACTAATCACTGACAAAAGCTGCGTTGCATTGACGAAAAAATATCTAGGTAACAATCGGGGAGGCCGTGAGGGACTAAAAGTCTAAAACCATTCCTTTCAGTAATAATTGTGAAACTCCTATTGACACGTATGACATACATAAAACGTGGATACTGGACTTGGAGCCTTTTACGATTCATTAAAAAAATAGAAGCGTATTTTCTTTCAATTTGAAATAGTTGGCATTAATCATATCTACAGCAGAAAACAAATGTTATTTTCAGGTATTTGTAGATATTAATTAATTATTTGACTTGTACAACGGTCTAACGGGTCACGTTAGCTTAGATATAGGTTCCAGGCAGTACGCGTAATTATAGACCACCCTATACACATCTAAACATGTTAAAGAAGATGGTTTGAATTTAAATATGTCAATAGTTCACATTTTTAACAATTTTGTATATTAAAATCTATGCCGAGGTGCCGACTGCCATGGACATGGATATTTGAGTGAGGTTAGAGTACTATGCATATTGTACATCGATCTATTTTTAAAGTCTAAACATTCCATTCGAACTGTTCAACATAATCTTTATAAGAAAATGTACGTGAAGATCAAATTTTTATATATATTTCTAAATATTTAAATATGTAGAAAATTATTTGATATAAAGATTCTAGACTATTCAAAAGTGGTGTTTTTTTACCTATTTTAAAAAAAATAGGAAACCAAATTCTAAAAAATATAATTTTTTGTCTCCAAATTAATTATCATATGAAAATCATGTCGAACGGTTCATATTGAATGTTTGAACTTTGAAAACGAAGGTACCAATCCATAGTTCAGACCAATCTGCGCCAACATAGTATCATAACCTCCCTCTTATTATTTAATAATAATAATAATCAACATCTTATTATTATCTTATAGCAATAATTCTGATATTTATCATCAATATTATAATTGAAATAATACTAATAATAGTTATTAGTACGATTATTCATTTTTATCATTCTTTGTATTATTAATATCATCATTTATTGCTATCATTATTATTATATTTATCAGTATTTATAAACGGTGTCTTGTCGTCGTCATCATCAATTATTATCATTATTGTAAAATTTATCAATCTATTATTCCAAACAAACACTTTACCAAATAACATTTTCACTCTCTGAATAATATACAAAATTTACTATATTGATTCGCCAGACGAGTCAATAATAAATAACTTCACAGGATAAGAGTTTCCAATTAGACATCCAACGAACTACAGTTGCAGAGACAGCAGGTCGAAAATAATGTGCGGCATAGAGAAGCGAATTTTGGCGATTCAAAACTAGAGTTTTGACGGTCATCCCCAACCTCTCCTTCTCTCCATTCAACCTTCCTCTTTCTATTTCTTGTAGTCTTTATATCCGATATAACACCTCTGTTTTCTCTCGGTTCTATCTTCTCGAGTGGAGAGGAGAATGAGGAGGGGAGGAACTGGGGCCGAGCAGAGCTGATTGGAGCTAAGAGTGCAGTATCGTCGAAGCTCGTAGCATAGAGTCTCCATCTCGATTGGAGTGCGACAATGAGTAGACCCGATCGTCGTCGGAGCACGACGGCGGTCGAAGAAATAGAATTTGTCGTAGAGTGAGATGGCATTAGGGTGATCAACATCTCAATTGAAGTGCGATGGTGAGTAAATTCGGTCATTGTCGGAGCGCGGTGGCGGTCGAAGAAGCGGATCCGGTCGTAGAGCGAGATGAGGATTAAGGTATTAGAGTAATTAAAATAGATTAAAATATTAGAGTAGTTTAAAGGTTTTCATGAGAATAAAATAGTAGATTTAAAAATTACGGTCATTTTGACCGATTGTAAATATGTTTTTTTATCAATGAAATTGTTAGTAGGCATTTAAAGTCACTAATTTTAAAAAAAAAATTAGACATCTAACACTCTCTCAAAACCACTCATAGAAATAGTAATATATATAGAGAGAGTGTGTGTATAATGCTACATACACTGTTTTGGGAAGTAAATAAGGTATTTTACTTTCCGCTCATATCTCTATTTTGGAAGTTTATATAGTCAATTCAAACTTCTCAACATGATCTTCATATTGAAATGTACTTGGAGACCAAATTTTACATTTTTAGGAAAAAAATTACTATTTTTTTAGAATTTTTGAAAACCATTGTTTTTTTGAATTTTTATTATTTTTATATAATGAAAGCCATAATTTTCAAAACTAAACAAATAGTAAAAGTTCTAAACAAATGTAAAATTTGGTCTCCAAGCACATTTTAATATGAAGATCATGTTAGAAAGTTCGAATCGACTATTTGAACTTCAAAAATAAAGTTATAAGTGGAAAGTAAAACACACTCTTTACTTCCCAAAGCATGATATCCCATTTCATATATATATATATATATAGAGAGAGAGAGAGAGAGATGGACTTAGCTAAGCCATAGTGTAAAACGACTTGGTACTCTACGCTATATTTTCATTTTGAAAATCCAAACTACCGATCCGAACTGCTCAAGTTGTTCTCCATATTGAAATGTGCTTGGATACCAAATTTTACATTTTTTGGAATTTTTTTACTATTTATTAAGCCACTTTGAAAATCGCTGATCCGGATGAACAGTAGCCAAACAGTAAAAAATTCTGGACCAATGGATCAGCGATTTTCAAAGTGTCTTAATAAATAGTAAAAAAATTCTAAAAAAATGTAAAATTTGGTCTCCAAGCACATTTCAATATGGAGAACTTGAGCGGTTCGGATCGGTAGTTTGAATTTTCAAAATGAAAATAATGAGGCGTGGAGCACCAAGTCGTTTTACACCATGGCTTAGCTAAGCCCAGCACTATATATATATATATAGACACACACACACACACACACACACACACATATATATTACAAGAGGAGGGATCGTATTACACCCTTTTTTTGTACACACTTTGACACCTATCATTTTCAAAGTTCAAATAGTCGATCCAAACCGTTCAACATGATCAGGGGCGGAACCAAGGCAGGGGCCAGCCTAGGCCCTGGCCCCCCTTGGCCCAAGAAAACATATAAAGCCCCTTTAATAAAAAAAAAATTGGTTGGAGATTACGATTGATTTCTGATTCCTGGCCCCTCCTTACCGATCATTCCTGGTTCCTGAGCCCTTGGGCCCCCCCTACCGATCATTTCTGGTTCCGCCACTGAACATGATGGATATATTAAATGTGTTTGAAGATCAAATTTTACATTTTTTTTGAATTTTTTTACTATTTATTAAGATGGTTACAAAATCGTTGTTTTCAGACCATTGAAAAACAACGATTTTGTAACAATCTTAATAAATAGTAAAAAAATTCAAAAAAAATGTAAAATTTGATCTCCAAACATATTTTAATATGATGATCATGTTGAACGGTTTGGATCGGATTTTGAATTTTGAAATAACAAAATTGACCTATACAAAAAACAATGTCAAGATGTGTCAAAAAAAAGGTGTAATTGGATCCCTCATATTACAATACTACATTTATACAATATCCATCCCTTTCAATTCAAATTGATTAAACAGTCCTTATCTATTACATAATTTTTTTTAATAAATTATGGTCCTGTATATTCCAATTCGCACCATCTGGTATAGAATGAATGAGCCGAATCGATCTGACTTGAATACGATCGCTTTCAATCGTACGACTTGATTTAAAATAATAGAACTGTACTTTTCTAACAGAAAAATACCTGATACCAACTCTGTCACAAGTGGCAGAAACCAAGTTCACAAGTCAAAACAGAGTTAAGGAGCTTAATTATGAGCTAAATAATTTCGGAATAACTGGTCCATTTACGCTAAAAAGTTATTAATGAACTTACGAATATAACTCGTGCTAGCTCAAATTCTTTTGCGCCGAATCCATATAACTGGCCAATTTAATTACACCTCTATACTTCTTAGTTCTTACAATCGACAAGTGGAGTTATGTGATAGATCGAATTACAAATTAATTCAAAAAATTATCTAATAGTTCAAAATTATAAACAAATTATACATACATAAATAAAAATGAAATTTAACCTATTGAACTCCCAGTACAGCTCTATTTGAGCTATAAATTTTTCCGAATTTTTTATTTGTAGATTTAGATTAATTTAAATAAAAAAGTGACTTTTCTCCTAACCAACTTTACTATCTCCCCTTCTTATTTCTTATTTTTCAAAATACTACAAATAAAAAATTCGGTAAATTATTCCGTGAACCACGTCCACCTAACATATTTCCATAATGAATTAAGCAAAGACTCAGCCAATATATATCCTGGTCTCTCATGCCCTGAAGGCTTGAATCTCATCATATAAACCCAGGTACTCACATGCCAGCATTCCCTGAATGTTAACCACATAACTAATTAGAAGCAATACAACATGTGTTCAAAGGCCTTCTATAGATCAATCCTTTTCTTCTACAGACTCCTCCTAAGGAGGCTAAGGTTTTCTCATGGAACAAACTTAACATTACAGAAGTGCCCTTCACTCAACCGCCTTGGTATGACCGGTGCTACACACGATTTAGTATTTGACCTCGAAGGCGGCCTCCTACGATCAACCAACACATTTCCTTACTTCATGCTTGTTGCTTTAGAGGCAGGCTCCTTTCTAAGAGGCTTATTTCTTTTACTACTATACCCCTTGATATGTTGCCTTAACCATGAAGCCGGTTTACGTCTCATGACCATGGTTGCATTTTGTGGGTTGAGAGTAAAGGGATTTAGGCTTGGAAGGACAGTTTTGCCAAAACACTATTTAGAGGATGTTGGGTTGGAGGCATTTGAGGTTTTGGGTAAGTTCAAAACGAGGATATGCTTTAGTGGCATGCCTAGGGTTATGGTGGAAGGGTTTTTGAAGGAGTATTTGGGTGTGGAGGTGGTGATTGGGAGGGAAATTAGAATATTTAGAGGCTATTTTACAGGGTTGATGGAAGAGGTGAAAAGGGAAGTGGAGTTGCATGCAAAACAGAGTCAAAAGAATGGGGTCGTTGGGCTTGGTGGGCTTCAAGTGCACTCGTCTCATGACATCTTCTCAATTTGCAAGGTAAGTTAATTTGTGGATTTACATCAGCTGAAATTTTAAATTCATGAACAGTAAGGACACTTAAAATTTCTGAAATTTCGAATTCAACCGTTCAATTTTTTTTTATGCACGCATCTTGAAATAACTAATTTTTCTGTGCATGCATTTCGAAACAGTTCAACGGTTAGATTCGGGATTTCCGGATATTGTTCATAAATCTGAAATTTCAGCAGATTTGGATCCTTATTTTGTTATTACTTGTGTACTCATTTGCCTTTTCATAATATATATTTATATATATATTTTTGCCCCTGTTATGATTTTTCCTATCAATAGGACAATAGCATAACAACTTGAGTTTGGAAGTAGCATACCGACCATAGGCTTTAAACTAAATTTTGTAATTAGGAAGAAGAGGAATGATTTATTATTTCAAGTTCTTCATCTCTTATCTGTATTTTAAAAATCTTTATATTTAATGTGTAAGTTGTTTATATATGAAATTACAAGTATTTATATATGTTGTATAAAGCGTCAATTATCTTCTTGTTGAATAGTATGTCGAAAATATATAATTTTTTATAATTTTTAATTTTCAATAAGTCTAAATATAATAATTTTTATCACTGAATATAAATATTCTTTGAGAATATAGATTAAAGTTGTAGATAATAAGTGTGCAACTATTACTTGTTTTTTTTTAGGAAAATTATTACTTCTTTTTTAGACGGAAATTTGACCGAAAGCTATAATTACAATCAAACCTAGATAATTAATATGATATGGTGACTAGGGGTGTCAATGGTACCTTTTTAGCTGTTTATCCGACCCGTATCGTATTCGATAAGACGGGTATGGGTAAGGTTTTTTTTTCGTTAGCTTATTGGGTATGGGTATGGATAAGAATTTTTTTTCGTTAACCAAATGGGTAAGGGTATGGGTAATGACTATTTCGTACCCGTTACCTTATAGGGTAATTATAAAATCTAAATATATATTCAATTCAATTTCCAACCCACCTAAATATGTATTTGTGTTTTTGAATTTTCTTCCTTTATAAAAAATAATTTAATTGGAATTTATTGCACATTCATTTTTATTTTTTATTAGAAATATAATTACATATGTGTGAAATGAATGAGTTTTTTATATTTAATTTGTAAATTATAATAAAACTAATTATTATATTAGTAATATCCGTCATTCATCCGCTACCGTTTCATTACCCGATAATATTCACGGGTAAGGGTAGGGTAGGGTAAGATCAATTTTTAATGGATATGGGTAGGGTATGGATAAAATTAATTTTAATGGGTATGGATATGAAAATGCCTCCACCCGACCCATACCGTACCCATTGACACCCCTAATGGTGACAGATGCCGAAATGTGAAAAGTATCATCCTATTAATTGATTAAGGGAAAAAATGTCTATTAGATTCAAATTTGGATTTGATGGGTCCGTTTCAGTACGATTCGCTTCAAGATGCACCGTCCGCTTTAATATTCGTATAGATCAAGCACGCACGCATCTTGAGTAAGTCAATGAAAGCGGAACCCACCTGTTAAATGTTAATGGGATTGCATTAACTAAAAATTTCTATGCGGTATTATTTTTATTATATAGATTTTTAGAGTTTAAAATAAATATTTATTTACGTCAAAATTTAGTTCTGCAAAATTATTTATAAAAAATATCATTGTAAAAATGAGGGAATCCTAAATTAGATAGAAGCAAACCGATCATATATTTCCATCTTTAAGAAATGCAAAAATTATTATTTTTATTTCTTTTTCTCTAATAAATGTGAATTGTGACTGCAATAGGAATTCTGTAATATATGTACTTGGTCAAAATAAATGCATAGAACAAAAATTCCAAGTGCTTAGGAGTTGAAACTCTTTTAATTATTTACCCGATCCGTGTCGTACGTATTCGATAAGATGAGTAAGAGTAATTTTTTTTTTTATTAACGGAATATGTAAGGGTGTGGATAAGAAAATAAATTATTAGCTTATCGGGCCAGTAAGAATATGGATAAGAGTTATTTACAATAAATAATTTATTTAACATTTTATATTGCTTTCTATTGGTGAAATTGATTTGTGTAATATTTTATATAATAATGTTTGAACAAAAATTAGTGATGTGCTTGTTAAAAATGATATGATCGATGAAAAGTGTACATATGCCTTTGTTACAAGAAGAATGTTAAATATATTTTTGTTTGCAAGACAGTTTTAGTTATACAAATGAAAAAGAGATATTTGTGTTTTCAATTTTGTTGCTTTGATAAAAACATATATTAGTTGGAATTGATTTTACATTTATATTTTAGTTTTATATTAGTAATGTGATTGTGTATGTGTGAAATTAATTAGTTTTGATAATTTATTTGTATAAAATAATAAAATTAATTATTATATTGATATTATTCATTATTTGTTCTACTATTTTGTTATCCCATAAGATAATTTTAATGAATAATGGTAGAATAGAGTAAAATTAATTCTTAATAGTAATGGGTGAGCAATTTCCATTATGATTATGAAAATATTTCACCCGTACCGTGTCGTAACCATTGACACCCCTATCCAACGCTTACTTGAGAATTCGATTTGATTATATACATGAAGTTGAAATCATTCATTGCCATAAACGATTGTACATGCTTGGAAAATGACTAGTCTCTTGTTCCGTGGATCCTTTTCTTCTTCCTTTTGGGCAAAAAAAATACTGTTTATCATAAACAATTTTTTTTTTTTTCTCTTTTAGGAGGTGTATATGGCTAGTGAGGCTGATAAAAGGAAATGGCAACCCCTTCCAAAGTCAAGGTACCCAAAACCCCTAATTTTTCATGATGGCAGGATAGCTCTGAGGCCAACTCCTTCAAAATCCCTCTTCATCTTTCTTTGGCTTCCCCTATCCATCCCCCTCAGCATCACCCGAGCCGTCGCCTTCCTTCTCCTCCCGCGTTACCTTTATATACCTGTCCTTGCTTCCCTTGGCATGGTGTCAAGGAAAATTATCAAAAACCCTCAGCAAAACGAGCACACGTGTACCGACACTGACATGACAAGACAAGAAATCGACAATGACAACCGTTCCAAGGGGCAGATATATGTCTGCAATCACCGCACACTGTTTGATCCGCTCTACATCTCTGGTATAGTAGGGCGCCATGTCAGTGCCACGACTTACAGCATCAGCCGTGTGTCAGAGATCCTGTCTCCTATAAAAACAATCAGGCTCACACGTAACAAGGAGATCGACCGAAAGAAAATGGAAGATCTGTTGAATGAAGGTGACATAGTAGTGTGTCCCGAAGGAACGACGTGCCGTGAACCATACCTCCTCCGTTTCAGCCCGCTTTTTGCGGAGCTAAATCGTCCCCTCATACCCGTTGCATTGACTTCACATGTTAGCATGTTTTATGGCACAACAGCTAGCGGGAAGAAGTACTTAGATCCGGTGTACTTTGCGATGAACCCATGGCCTTGCTACACAGTGGAGTACTTGGACAAGGTTGATGCTAGCAAAGGGGACAACTTGGAGAAGCAATGGAATAGTCCCTATGAGGTGGCTAATTATGTGCAAAGTAAGATAGGGGAAGCTCTGGGGTATGAGTGCACCACACTTACTAGGAGGGACAAATATTTGATGCTTGCTGATAATGAAGGGATTGTGGAGGCTTCTCCAAAGAGAAAGAAACAGTGAAATGCTAGCAGTGTTATTGGTTGTGCAGGACTAAATTAATTATGATATATATGTTGTAATACCAACAAAAGTATTCTTAGACGGGGCAGATCTAGAAAATTTAGATTGAGAAGTTAGAACGTGAAATGTAATGTGTAACCGAGATTTAAAGTCAAGTCATCGTACAACCACAGAGTGAAATTCTAATAACTAAACTACTAGTACATATTTAGCTTTAGCATTTTATGAGAAGATCACTGATCAACTATATAAAAATAATAATAATTAAATTTCAATTTACATAATTAAAAAAATTAAATTAATAGAGATGATTAAACATTCCCTCGCTTGACTGTAGATTAAGACAAATACTATAATAATATTAAAAAAATATATAGAAATTTTCACAGATGATGTGACACAATAAAAGTTATGTTAACCCGATACTTCCTACCGTATCCGATACGTATCGTATTACCGTATCATGTAGAAAATTACCGTATCCCATATTGTATCTGATATGATATCCGTACTCGTATGGCTGTATCTATGTTGTATCCATGCAACATAGCAATTAGCTATAAATTAAGTAATAAGTTGCCTACGTACATTAAATTAGACATATCTCACACAATGAATTTTTTTAATAACAACTATTTTTTTATCATATAATTAAATTTGATTATAATTAATAATAAAATTATTAAATATAATTGATGACTTGACATATTTTTATATCAATTTGGATATATATATTGCAGTTTGTAGTATACTTGTTAATTGCATGCCAACATGCCCTGTGACCACCGCAATAAAATTCCATTTAATGCAGCTTACGTGTAGCCTCTAACCTTGGAGATAGGAGTAGGTCCGATGGGCATCGGACCTAGAGTTAGGTTCAATTAGCTCTATCACCGTACGATTAGCATCAACATCTATGCGCACGGAAATTGATACAGTATTGCACGGATTTTGATGCAGAGCACACGAATCTTGATACAGATCGGATGGTCATCACACCCATCGAACCAAAGTAGGTCCGATGGGCATCGGACCTACTCTCATTCCCTAACCTAGATGCCAATCCAAACTAATATGCGAGTGTTAATCAGAGTTTCATTGACTACCCTTGTGAATAAGCCAATATTTCATTTGAGACGAGGTTCAGGTCCGGCTCCACTTCACAAACCAGTCCAATTAACAAAGACTACGTTCTACGTATACGCCTGATGGCGATAGCATAAGAAAAATACAAAACACCTCCGATCTGTAAATTAAACTGAAAAGGATATATGCTAGGTAAAAAAAAAAAAATCGATCACACACAGAGTTCTGTTTTGTTTTAAAAATGAACAAAAATAAAAGAGAGTTCCGAAACTAATTAAAAATATTAGTATTAGTATGCACCTTTATTAGTATTAGTATGCAGTCACAGCTAACACCCATCTCCCTCTGACAAGAGATGCAGGCCGTACCAGTACTGGTATACATGGTGCTGGTACCGATTGAGGGCATAATCAGCCTGCAAAACACAGAAAAAGAGAGGAGCATCTTGCTTATATCACAGCTCGTGTTATGGCGAGAGAGGTGCACAAGGACTTTCAAGGACTCAACAAAACATCAATTGGAATTGGTAGATGAAGTTCTGCAACAACTCTGATACACCTCTTCCTCAAAAAAAAAACAACAACTCTGATACACCTGCTATGAATACAGGCCTCCATAGGAGCAGACTTAGACTTTTCTTTCTTTTTTCTTTTCTTTTATTTTCTATGCTCTTTCATTTGTTTTGTTCACCTTTCCGTTTCTTACTGCTTTTTATTTTCGTATAGCTCAAATGTATTGAGCTTGCGTTTTGTTTTGTTTTACCGGTAATTTACTGGACCTGTGTAACTTTCTTATTCAATATATGAATGAGGGCTGATCCCCATTTTTTCTCAAAAAAAAAAAGTATGCACCTTTATTAATTAGTTTGGATATGTTTTCTTTCTTTTAGTAAAGCAACTTAATTAATTAGTATGAATAAAAATAAAGAGAGTTCCGAAGGATATATGCTAGTTTTTCTTTCTTTTATAATGAGATAAGGGTCAAAATTATTAAATTAAATATATTCTGCTCAAACTATCTCATTAATTTCGAATCTGCGTCCCCTACATAAAAAAATATTATCTTAATCAATTGGATCATGCATGATTCTTCATTATTTTCCACTAATTGTTTTTTTTATTATTTTGAATTGCGATTTTTGAGTTCACAAGTAGGTAGGTAGGTAGGTAGGTAGAGCTATATGCTCCACAAATGTTCCTGTAAACATCATGGTCCTGATGGTTTTAATGATACCCGTTCTAGAGAATATTTGACCATGCACCAAGTTTCGCGGGAATAATACAGTTTTCTTCATTTGTGTGATTTACATATAGCAACCAATAATTAGTGTACAAAACAACGATCGATTATCCACTGGTACAGGCAGGGACAGATTTATGAAGGTTCAGAAGTAGATAAGTGTCTATCTCTAAATTTTTTTTTTTTTTTTTAAGATTAGTACTAATTGTTTCATGTGTCTACTCCTGATTCGATGGAATACCTATTCTAGTTCATAAATACCTTTGCTTTGACCTAGTCACTATTTTGAGAAAAAAATCTGGTTTAAAACAAATACCTTTGCTTTGGGTGAAATGGGCTGTAGAACATAAATCATAAAGGGAAGAAGAAAAAAGAAAAGAAGACAATTTTGACAGTAGGACTCATTAATTTATTACATATGGCATTTAACTTTTCAAATAATTTCAGCTCAATCAAACTTACAAAAAGCCCAAGTATTTACTGTGTGCGCGTACATGTCTACCTTTCAGTCCAATTGGCATTTCATAGGTACATGTGTGCATAGCCTGCATTTCCGTCCAAGTATATATTTAGTGTGTGCCACTATAAGATGGGATATTATTTATATTTTGATTCGGTTTATCATTTGTTATTGACAAAAATATTTTCTTTGATTCTTAATTGTTATTTTATTTTATTACGTATGTAACATTATTTGTTGTGTAATATTGGAATTTATAATTTAACTATATTCATTTTGCAATTTATTTTTATTTTTTGTTAGCTTTTATTGTATTATAAAAGTGGGACATATAAATATAGTATTGTATCCAATAAGTTAATGGGTTTGAACCTGATTAGTGCTCTACCCTAATAGAAATTCTAAATCCGCCCCTAGATATAGGGATGCAGTATGTTTCAGTACGTTGGATCTTCCAAGAATTAGTGCAAGAATAAAACAATTATGATTACTAGATAAGAATAGAGATAAAATAGTGATTTTTGAATTAGTTTAAAAATAATATTAATGTATGTGCTGCTATTTGGATTAGTAAAAATATTGTTTGGATCGTATATTTGAATTAGTGAAATTAGCATTGTTCTTGAGAGCTCCTCTTTTTTCTATTTAAATCATCACCAAAAATTGAAAAATAGTATTATTCTCGAACTATTCAAATTAACAAGTGTGTGTTTGAATTGAATGTTATATCGAACAACAACACTATTTCAAAATAACTACTATTCTTGATAGCTGATTTTGTACCAAAGATATATGTATTCCAACTAGATCCATTTATACACTCCTTTATAACTCAAACGAGTACCAAAAAAGTGTGAACCATCCCGCTAGACAACTCCAATACTTATTGTTTGATTAAGACGTACATTACGTCATGAGCAGATGATATTCGGGAGGCGGATACAAGATTTTCATCATAGTAGAGCAAAAAATTATCGAATCAAATTTAAATAGTTAATCAAATTCAAACTCATTAGATAATCAAGTACAAGAGAGAATAAAAAAAAGTCACTATTCTAACTTGCAGCAAAAAGCAACAGTCAGTGGACTGGAGGAGGTGAGCAGCTGCAGCGGTCAGCAACGGAGGAGTGGAGAACCTCTTTGATGTCACAGTTTTTTTTAAAATAGCGGAGTCACCTCTCTCTTTGTATTGCTGAGAGTGACAATTTTTTTTTTGTAATTACCTCTCTATGCCGCTGAGAAGAGATAAGTCATTAATTTGGCTAATTGATTTTATTTTTCTGCTTTCTGTTTTTGTGCTATAATTTTGGACTATCGTTAATCACGTACCTCGTTCTCTAAATTTTGGCATGTCGCTAATCAATCTGGGCTGCTCACAAAAAAAGAACAAATGCAAAACGTGGACTCTTAATTGTTGCAAATTATTAGCTGAGGGTAGGGCATTTATTTTTTCAGAGCGAGGAGTGCCCAAAATCCAATACTTTAGTAATTAGTTCTGAAATTTCAAGGTAGCTGCAATATGATGGGTCTGCCCCTGATGATATTAGAAAAGGAGGCTAAGACCCTCTTATAAATTGAAATTTGTAATTATCTCTTGCAATTTTGAGAAGATCGGTCGGCTAAGGGATTATATAGCTCGTTATGCTTGTACATTGGTGCACAACTGCACAACATATCTCCTTTTTCAGTGTTAAAATGGAGATCAACAAGCAGTCCTGAGTCAAATTCATCACATATTTCCGACATTACGATACCAAATATCTCCCTTCCTTCGTCATCCCCAAATTCACATCTATCAATCCTTATGCATTAAATGCAACTAGAAAAAGTAGATATGTATTGCATACCTTTCATCCCTAACTTTTTTATTACCATCTTTATAAAAATAAAAAAATAAAAACCATTTAACCTTATGTTTTTGAAAATTTTCATATTTATTAGGACTACAATTTCAAATTGTTGTACTAAATTAATGTACTCAGCGTGATATTAAATGCACTGCTAGTACCGCAGTTTGATCATGTTTGTACTGTGGTCCTCATAAATATGAAATTTTTCAAAAAATAAGGTTAAATGTTTTTTTTTAAGATGGTAAATAAAAAAATTTCGGCCTTTCATCCACTTTGTAGCCTCACCAACCTAGTATTGTTGGTTCTAGAGGTTTAATCTGTGTTTGTATACTTGACATCAGCTTGGGTTGGGTTAGAAATTTAGAATAAATCATATGAGGTACATCTTTCCGAATTCTTTTTTTCTATCCTAATTTTTTAAAATCTTCAAAACAATAACATTTTTTTTTATGGTCGGTCAGCAACGCTCGCGACAAATATATTGATTAAAAAAAGGTGAATCCAGGTTTATTTACATGTAAGCCAAATATTTACCTGTACTCCCTATTACCCACAACATTTTTTTTTTAATTTGATAATTTTATTTCTACTTTCTAAATGCATGCGTTCAATAATTTTGACCGAATTAATACATTCATACCAGTGACGAATCTAGACAACCACATAAACATTGACACAATTACCAATAATTTATCAAACTCAAATAGACGTAGAGTTGTCAATTTTTTTAAATTAAGGATAATATTGTTAAAGGTTTAAAGAATTGAGATATGCAGAAAAAAGTTTTGCATCTTTTCCTGGCTATACAAAAATTAAGGCATACTTTTTTCAAAACTGTATAGACTGTCAAGTATTTTTCATGATTACAAGAAAAAAGAAAATCTCCTACAAACTTTACGAATAACCGTATAAGCGGACTTCAATGATTCAGAGCAAGCATTAAATTAATTGTTTGATGAACACACCAAACTATTATTTTTAGTAGAACTAATTGAATAACTTGAAGAACAAATTTCAACTTTTATGGGACTATAGCTAATAGTACCACACATGTGGTGCTTGATTCCCTAAACCAGGTTGAATTAATTAATATTGTATGTATGCACTTGTCAATTCAAATCTCTCTCTCTCTCTCTCTATCTCTCTCACTTCTTTTTTGTTAGGTATTTATCTTGAGAACCGATTTTTTGTTGCTGGATGACACTTGAATTCTGGCCAGGCTGATACTTTATATTGTAAGGTTGATATGTAGCTTTATATTGAGATTGTAATGAAAGTGAAAACAGGTACCATGTCCCTATTCATATTAAAAAAAAAAAATAGTTGACACATACCAAGTTGACAGTAGATTTCTACTTCAGTTGGCATCAATTGTTTTCTTTTTAAAAGACAAGTTAACAACACTAAAGGGAACTTATCATACATTTAATTTCATTAATTGGCGAACCGTGAGGATGACAAACATGGAAACTGACCCAATGGTGACTATTAAAACACCTAGAGCTAGTTATAGATAGAAATTAAACATGATTCCAGAATGATAGTACAAGAAACATCAGGTCTCTTTCAAAAATCTAAACTATTTGTTATGAGCCTTGGAATGGGGTTGTGTTCATGCCCCCCACATTTTCTGCTCCAACAGTTCCATCACTATCAGAGATTTTTCTGGTAAGCTTTTTGCAAATTGCCTTTTAGAAACTTAAATATTGGGCTTCATTGGATTGGTAAGAATATACAGCTAGAGTTTGAATATTCCCAGAGAGGGATTAAGTGCTTAATTTCCTGATTGGTATTTGGTTGTTATCGTGTCAGTTGCGATGGTCGGCTCAGCTTAGCATGTTTATCTAAAAACTGGTACTAAATTGGCACTGAACTGGATTTTGGTACCAATATGACTAGGTGGCCAAGACCAGTGCCAGTTGCCTAATACCACTGCCACTGGCCTACTGATATGTATTTAGACATCAAATACGAATACCCTAATTTAGTCAATATTTGAACTCTCCCTGATATACTACAAAGCTATTAAGGGTAAAATGGAACTTGTGAGATGAACAAGTCTATGTTTTGTCTAGACAAATACAAGCAGCATCATATGATAATTTAGGCTTTTGAATTATAGCATTAATGAACTGGCCCACAGCAGTTATTTGAAGAAGGGGAAAAACACAGTCATGTTATCATGTACGGATCTTTTAATAGATCCCAGTACAATAAATTTTTCCAAAAGAAACAGTAATACTATTCAGTTGACCATCTGATCAAGATTGTACGATTTAGATCATAACCTTTTTAATATGGAGTATCTTTTTTTTTCTTTTTTATTATCCAAACTCAATATGACAGTTAATAGTTCCTGGCTCACTGATACTGTGGGGTAACGGAATTGGAAATATCAGTTGAGCTCAGAAAAATAAAATGAAAAAGAATTATAAAAGGTTAAATAAGTATGAACAAAGCAGTTTAAATTAGAAAAAATAATTGGTTCTGATCAATTTTTTGAAAATCAAAAGTGAGGACACTAGTTGTCTGGACTAATATCTAAATAACTATTCCATGTTGCATCACATATTCCATGTTGCATCACACACTAGTGTGAGAATTTTTTTATAAACCATAATTAATTTTTTTTTTTTTTTACAAAACCAACGTGATTATTTTTTTTTTACAAAAATCATAAGAACCGAAATGTCATTTCGGTCCGTTATTTTTTTTTTTTATTCTGGACCGAAATGGCATTTTAGTCTGGTCCCCTTTTTGGATTTTCTGTGGTTCTGGCTTCACAAGTTTTCATATGAGCAGCCACATAAAATTCAAAAGAGGACCGGACTGAAATAAAAAAAATGGCAGATCGAAATGCTATTTCAGTTCTTATGGTTTTTGTAAAAAAAAAAAAAGTAATCATGTTAGTTTCGTAAAAATAATTTTTTAATTATGGTTTATAAAAAAAAATTCTCAGTGTGAAACTAAAAGATCATAGGGAAGTGGTCTAAATGCTTATAAATCTGAGACATATTACATATACCCCATCTACATGATATTGTTGTAAAGACTGAGATGGAACCTAAATTGAATGACTAACTTTTCTTGGAAGAAATCAATTGACTTTAGACAACCATATAACGGATTGGCAAATAAAATTAAGGTAAAGGGATATACAATTTGGGGTTACTTTTAGACTTAGACTGTTTAGAAGAGTAGCCAAGCAACCAGCCGAAATTTTTATTAATAACCCCAAACAAAAGAAAAATATCAAATCTAATCCCAACTTGAAATTTTTTTCAAAAATGACCTAACCGCCCCATGATTGGACGGTTCACCCTACCCACAAAACCGCCCAATCATTGGGCGGTCCACACGGCCAAGAAAACCGCCCCATGGTGGGGCGGTTCACTATGCAGACTATAAAATGCCCATTCTGGCTCTCATTCTCACACTCTCTCGCCCTCGCCCTCGCCCCAATCGTCTCTGCAGGTAATTTTTTTTTTTTTTATTAGTTTTTTTTTTAATTATTTAATTATTTTTTTTACTATGCATTACTGTAGATACTGTAGATTACTGTAGATTACTGTAGATTACCGTAGATTACTGTAGAATACTGTAGATTACTGTAGATTACCGTAGATTACTGTAGATTACTGTAGATTACCGTAGATTACTGTAGATTACTGTAGATACTGTAGATTACTGTAGATTACTGTAGAATACTGTTTATTACTGTAGATTACTGTAGACTACTGTAGATTACTGTTCATTTTTTTTATTTTATTTTTTTAATTAATTTTATTAAATATTTTTTTTAATGTTGTTATTTACTAATAATTTAACTGTGTACTATTATTTTGTAACTGATAAAAGTTTGTTTATTAATGTAGATAAAATGTTGGTTACACTATATGTGGGCGGGAAGTTCGAGGTGGGTGTGGAGGGAGTTCGTTACTCGAAAGATCCGACCCATGGCTTTGAGGTAAATGAAAACACCTCATTTCTGGAACTTAAGCAAATGGTATTCGAAAGGATTGGTGTAACCCCCAACCGGTATGACATAGATTTGGTTACTCGGGTTGACGCAGGGCGGGATAGACCTTACTATGTAAAGTATCCAATAACAAATGAGGATGGTTGGAGATGTGTTTACAATACTTTTCAATCTACGGGTACCCCGATAATGGAGTTGTATTCCAGAAAGTTTCTGCATCGGACCAGGGTTGGACCTTCTACAGACCATACAGGTTATGATAGCCCAGTGCAGCAGGTATGAATGTTGGAATGTTACCGATCCCGATGAGCCCAACCAGATACTGTTCAAGGCCATAGCATGGGCATTTGGTCCTTGCATTCAAGCTGTGCCATATATTAGACCAGTTATCAGTATAGATGCATGCTTCCTTTCTGGCCGTTACGATGGGAGGTTGTTGATAGCATGTGCATACGATGCCGAAAACCAGTTGTTGCCTTTGGCATTTGCAATTGTCGAGAAGGAGGACGGTGAAAATTGGGGTTTTTTCATGAGTTTTTTGCGAAGAGAGGTGGTTGGGAACAGGTTCTTCTGCGTCATATCAGACCAGCACAAAGGAATCAAATATGTCTTCGATCGAACAGATTTCGGTTGGTCGACAGCCCAGGGCGACTGTGTGCACAGGCTGTGTATGCAACACGTTGCAGACAACCTCTACAAGCATGTCGGATTCGACCAATGGGTTGCAGATACATTTAAAATTGGATGCAGAAGGAAGAAGCCAAGGAGGCTGGAAGAGATGTTCAAAGAGTTTGCCAAGGTATGTATATTTTAGATGAAATTTTAATAAACTATTTACTTATATTTTTCTAATCTGAAAAATTATTTCTGTGTAGTATTGTCCGAAGGCAAATTCGTACTTACTCAAGGTGGGGAAAAATAATCCGAGAGATCTGCAAGAAGCACCCGCATATGAGAAAATATTTCAAGCAAAAGATGGAGGTTGGAGATGGGGAATAATGACGACAAATGGGTCCGAGTCCTTGAATGCTGTTTTCAAGCAGAGCCGAATGTTGCCCGTGGCAGCCATTGTGGAGGACACTTTCTACAAGCTTAATGCATGGTTCGTTGACCGCCGTGATAAAGTAACAGAATTACTCGCCAGGAACCAAACATTTTCAACAAGGGTGGAGGGCAAATTACGCAAACATAGGGAGAAAGGTTCAGTTATGACCGTTGTCCCGTATGGGAGTCGCTTGGAATTCGAAGTTCACTCTCCGAATGAGTACGCTCCAACCAGCCGTAGAGCAGATGGGACTATGGAGTTTATTAAAAGGCCTTTCAAGTATGTTGTCAAAATCGGAGATGACAATACTGTAACATGCACATGCCAAGGAATCCAACTAGCTCACCTACCTTGTTCTCATGTTATGGCGGTGTGCCGAGTGAGAAACTTCCGTGAGGATGATTTTGTCGCCGACATGTACCGTACCACTTACCTTGCGAGTACTTGGGGTGCATCATTCCATTCTTATCCCAACCAGCATCAATGGCCGGCCTATGTTGGAGATAAAATCGTCCCCCCCAGAAAGTGGATCAGGTTAGGGAGAATACTTTGTGTATGCACTGAACTTATTTTTAATATGGTTATTTAACTTCTTTTTATATTAGAAAAGGGAGAAGGCCCCACAAGCATGCTGTAATGACAATGGATCAGATGCAGGGTAGGCGAATGGGACATCAGGCTCGCCGTTCAACTTGTGACAGGCAGCGAGCAGGTACATTTCATTTTATATTTTATAATTCATTTTACATTTCAAGATTTCAATAACATACCATTTTTGGTGAACTGGAATGCAGATGCCATCAACGAAGCCAACGAAAGAGAAAATGCTAGAGTTGTTGCGGAGGCAACCGGTAGCGGTAGTAGTCATGCAGAGGCATCCGGTAGCGGTAGTAGTGTCGCACAACAGACTGGAAGCAGATCGAGAACTCGTCGACTTCTAAATTTGTTCGGTCGTCGTCGCTAAATTTGTGAACTGATTTAATTAGTAGTTTTGTAACTATTTTTGTGTGCTTCATTTTTGTTATTTTCATAGCGTAATTAAATATACACAAATTGACAACATAAAAATATTTACCACGTTAGCCAAATCGACAATCAATACAACAGCCGTACAATCGACAATTATTATAAAAGAATCGACGGTTCTACCGTCAGACGACGCATCCAAACTCAACCAAATTTTATTTAAAATTACAATAAAAAAAATATATCTTACAAAAATAATACAAACTTATCATAAATATATATCTTAATATATGTTGTAAATATATCTTAATAAAAAAGATATCTACACAAAAAATATATATATCTTATAAATCCTACTAAAAAAATATCATAACATATCTTTAAAAAAAAAAAAAAAAAAAAAATATATATATATATATAATGGTTAACCGCCCGATTAGGGGGCGGTTTGCTTGGCCGTGTGGACCGCCCAATGATTGGGCGGTTTTGTGGGTAGGGTGAACCGCCCAATCATGGGGCGGTTAGGTCATTTTTGAAAAAAATTTCAAGTTGGGGTTAGATTTGATATTTTTCTTTTGTTTGGGGTTATTAATAAAAATTTCGGAGCAACCAGCCATTGAATTTCTGTATGATGCAGTTTCTAAAGACAAATTTTGGCCCAAGTAGTTATTATTTTAGTAATTATACAAAGGTAAGAAACTGTTTGATATTATTCGGATAAATTTCCTTAACTAGGGATTAATTAATTAATTAAAACATAATATTTTAGACTAGAATTTTGAAGAATTAAATCAAATTAGTTGCAGAATGAATAAATTATTAAAATGCAAGATAAGCCTGGACTATTGGTGTGCATTGTGACCTAGTTGACAACTATCTAAAAATAGAATAGCACTCTTTTAAGTGCAGAGTAAATTATTTATCCGTTCTCAAGTTTGGCATCGAGCAAATATCTCATCTTTACTCCAATAACATGATCTCGGGTCGGATGGCAAGTAGTTAGAAGAACTCGTACGGTAACATTTAACTTCTCATCGCCGCATATATAAAAATATAAATTGAAAAATTCCATGTCAGAGTTTCTTGATTTCTTTTGAGTAAAAACTAAAAAGAAATGAGAGAGAACGTGCGTTCATTAACCACTAATATAATACGGAGAGAGAGAGAGGAGTACTATATAAACTGTTTTAATTAGAGTCAACAGGCGCTTCATTTAAACGGGAATAATAAGAAAGGAAATGAGAGAGGATAATGAAGGGATTGATGGACCTTATTGATTACAATTAATGAAGGCCAGTAGGAAAACGGAAATGAATTGAAATAGTTGAATATTCAATCAATCAGAAAAATTATATAATTACATTATACACTTAACAAAAGGGAACCGAATCTCTAGGCAAAGTTACTAACACGTGGATCCGGAGTAAGTTTTGAGACAAAACTATATATAATATTTAAATGTCAAAACTCACTTCAGATCTACGTGTCAGTGATTTTAAGAACAGGAATTTCCTAACAAAAGCTTTAAGATTTAATCGCAATAATATTGCTAACAGAAGCTAATTTGATTTGATCCTTTAGCAATTAACTATTAACTGTTTATAATGAGTGAACCCTTGTTTAAATAAAGCAGTGACCAACTAAGAAATTCCCATAGTTTCAGTCTTGTGACCATTATAATTGGAGGACGCATTCAATAATTTTGCAAAGCTTTATGTAATTTCTTCTATTTTCAGAAAATAAAAAAATCTCGTCTTCAAATTTTTACAGCACTTTACCTATGGTTGGCACGAGACGAGTCTTCCAATCTCTTTCACACCAAGCATGACCCGATCCGATCGCATGTAATTTAGGAGCAGACCCTTAAAAACACCAACAGCAAACAGGCAACATGTGAGGGTAAATTTTCCTCTAAAATTGGATTTTGGACAATGCAGAGAGACCTAGACAATACTTTTTCAGTGATCGAAAAAGAATTTAAGAGTATGGTTGGCTTGTTTGGCGGGTTAAAAGCAGCCACATCCATTGCATACAATCTACGTAAGCATGCTCATCGAAAGCTGCAGGAGTCAAAATTTACAATTGAAAATCTTCAAAACTAGTCAAAACTAGCGAGAAAAGCACCATTTAACAGCAAGCGAACAACTATAAAAGAGTGTCATGGACATTTTTTTCCCTTCTTTTTTTGCAGTGCCTTGTCTAAAACATGCCTCTTATTTTATTCTCAAACTACCATTGCTTCTTCCCCTTTCTCTTCTTTTTCCCACTGCTGTTGCCACTACTTGCACTCTTAGATGCACTAGAATTCCCTGCAGCGGTTGCATCATTAGGTGAGCTGAATGGGTCGAAGGCACCCGAATTGACCGCATTTTGCAACCACTGGAAGAACTCTTCTTCAGTCATTTCTTCTTCCATGTTGGCAGGGCCTGTACCTGGGCCCCCATGGCTGGAACTACTTCCCTTTGAGTTACTAGGTTTTGTTAAGCTTGCATTTACATGAAAGCTCGGTTTGTGGGAGTTTGCCGGGCACCTCATTCCCTGTGCTTTAAATAATCAGATATTAAGGAAATGGTACAGGTACTGGTACATTCTGGTGCTGGACCTGATCAAAAAATGGTTTTGTTTCGGAGGCATACCTGACAGCTGAACCACTCAGTGGCATCATATATCTTGCTGTCTGCGCAAACATAGGCACATGGTGTCTCCATCTGCACGATTTTTAAAACATTAACATTTTATGCCAGCAATGTTGGAAGTTTCACTAAATTGCACAGTAACCAATACCATGAAATCATAATCATCATACCTCCTGGTATCAGTACATATGTATACCAAAACAAGATGGATTTTCATCCCTTTTCTTTTATTATCTCGAGTTAGGCTATCTAAAATAGTTTGTATATTGGTTGAAATACAAATGGTCCAATCTTTCTTTTCAATGTCCAAACAGATGACCTAAGCCATTCAATGTGACTTGTATATTAAACTGTATAGGATCCCAAATTTGTTATTTTTATAACTTTTATAATACATTTTGGATCAAGAAAAATGACACAAAAATAGGAAAAAAAAAATACAAATGTTTGCATATCAAATGTTTCTTTCATCTTAAAAATAGTAAAAAAAATTCTAAAAATACTAGAACTTGGTTCCTACAAGATTTTGATATGTAGATCATATTAAATAGTTTGGGTTGACCATTCGGACATTAAAAAGCAAGTTTTAGGCCGCATTTCATCCAAAATATAGACGTTTTGCAATAGCCTAACTCTATTCTTTTTTATTAAATTATTACCAAATGAGGTATTAACCAAAAAAGGGTACTATTAATTATAATTCAAACTAGAGACGTATGCAATCACTACTATAAAGATTAGAAAATTACCTTATGAAGCAGCCCAAATAAAAGGGGTTGAAAAGACTGTTCAAGCCATCCATCTCCATCTCTAGCTTGATGAAATTCTTTACAATCCTACAAGATGAAAAAGAAGTTAACCGAACCTATAAATTTACTACTTCCAATTAAATAATGTAAGGCAGAAATAAAACCTGACACCATCTAGCCTTTGCCTTAGACCGATCAGTACATATCCATATATGAGAATCACCACACTTTTTGCAAACAATTCGTCTTAAGTCTCCAAATGGGTTATTATCCGCTCCCTCGGGTCGACCAGGCCCAAACCCGAAAATGCCATTTCGACCCCTCTGCAAAGAGAAAGGGAAAATAGGGGGATATATCAGCAATTAGTTAAAACAACCTTTAAAATTTAAGAAATAGAGGCACCTTTTGAGAAGCAGCAGCTTGAAACAATTGAAAATAATTCAACAATTCCTCTCTCTTCAGCTCATCATCATATGCTTTTCGTTTCAGAGAATCAAGAAGAACCTGTTTATATTTTAGCAAGTCAAATAATTAATAATTATCATAATGTGAATCCTGAATTGATGGTCAGACACATAAAACATATATATTAATACTTTATACTTGTAAGCCAAAAATGAGTAGATCAGAACTCTAAAACCTCATATGCATTTTGAAGCTTCTTAAATGCTTCTGCAGCTTTCTCATTTCCTATGTTCTTGTCTGGATGAACCAGCATTGCCTAGACAGAGATAACAAAGATTTCACTACGATTTTTCTAAAATGTGACAAAATAATAATTTGAATGGCCCAGATTGCTTTAATAGCACAAATTTATAGTTCAGATGGTTCAAGGGACAGTTATTATGTCCCTATTAATAAAACTAAACTAAGAAAAAACATATTTTGAAAATGGTACACAAAAGAGGTACTTTGCAAATAACACTCACAAGTCATTATTTGCAATCAGAATTCAGTTCTTATTGGTTTTTTGCAAATGCAAATCAAATGTTAAATAATTACAAGTAAAACAGCAATTTATGCATTATTTTTTCATACAGCTCAACCAAATATCTTAATGTAAATCCATATATACGACTTACAAACCAGAAATACTTTAATTCAGTTTATGTTCAGGATCAAATCTAACAACACGGAGTAAACCATTTCTTATCACACTCACCATCAATTGGGTGATATTTGTAAAGCTATGTAATTATGTCCATTTTGAACATATAAATTGCGTGCATAACAAAGTTAGCACTCAATCTAGCTCACCTTTGTTTGTGCAAGTCCAAGGAAAGAAATTATTTTACAAATTATTCATATGGTATTCTTATTTTAACTTGTCGCCAGGATGTATTTTTTGTTTTTTAAGTTGAATGAATTTTTTGAGAAAAAGAGACAAAAAAATCCTTCACAATTGAGTGTAAATATCCCAAAATACATAGGTGTTATTTGCAAAGTGTAGGGTGCTATGGGCAATAAGAACTTGAAAGAAACAACATCCCTCTTTTTAGTGCCTGATGTAGCAAAAATAATTTAAACATCAAATTGATAAAGCTAGGCTTTACCACCAACCTTTTTTCTGTATTCCCTTTTTAGCCAGGTAGCGTCTATTGCACCCCGACGAGGTAGACCCCAAACTGAGTAGTGATCAGGGCAATTTAATAACCTAATTATCTCTTCTTCTGAGGTCAGCTCTTTCTCAGCTTCCTCCCCACTAGTTGACGGTTCGCCAGGGCCTCTATCTGTTGACATCTGCCGAACAAAGGGAAAAGTGCCATCTGTCCCAAAAATATGTTCAGTAATATGCCAACAGAAAAAATATAAAGTTAGGCTTGCAGTTTCCAATAAAAATTTGGATACCTAAAGGTTATTAAAGGTACTCCTATGTTTCAATAGAGATGGACAAGTTTAGTATTTAGGGTTATTCGACATACTGCTCAAATTTACCTTTCTTCCCGTCTCAGTTGTTATTGAGAACACACCTATATTCCATAAGAGTTACACCACATACTGGATTATAATGTGACAGTAGGTACATCTGCAAGCTGACTTAGGTTGCAATCTTATACAAAAGCCCAGAAAAATAATTTTATGTACCTTGATCTTGCGTAAAGGAGGTTTCTGGCACCCGCTGATATTTTCTCTCGTCCATTTTCTTCAACAAATGTAGAATAATATCACTAGAAATGAAAGATAAGTTCAGAGCCACCACTAAACCAATCCATCCCATATAACTCCTTGCACAATACATAGCATATACTGTGGTCACAAATAGGCCAATCCTTTCATGTCTCAAGGCAAGAGAAGCACCTACAAGATGACATCTGTCAGAGATTCCACAGTGTTTATTATGTTTGTGTTGGTTACATGTGCAGGCAGATTTCATCGAGTTAACTTGGGATTTAATATAGTGACCAAAGGTTAATTTGGGGATTTTCATCAAAAGAAATCCCTGAAGCACCTCCTATTAAGAAAGAGTCTTATGTCTTCCCATAGAAAATATCAGAAATTTATGCTAAAAACAATATATTACAAGAAGTACCTTGTCTCTACAAACACAAGAAATTTCAACTATATCTCTATTTTTCTTTAATGGAGTACCACAACTGTACCACATTGCTCCCTCATGCAGGTAGAATTACAAAGGAGGGGCAATTTGGTCATTTTTGAAGAAAGGCTAGAGGACATTATTTTCTTTAAAGGGGCATATTGAATCCTGGTATGCATTACGTTCATAGTAATATTTTGATATTCCGAAAGTGTACACATCTATTAATAAAATAGTCATTGTAAAAAAAATTACCTCCTAGGTTACTCGTTCCCTATTAAGTCAAAACAAAGCTTAAAGGAAGAAAATAACCTCCAAAAAGGATGACAAGGCTAGTAGTCCAAAAGCTCCCATAAAGCCACAGAACAACAGCCAATGAAATAACAACTAGAATCAATCCAAGAGCAAGACTTACAAAGACTGCTAAACAAGTACCAATTACCTGCAATAAATAATTATTATTATAAAAAAAATTAATGGTTTACAAAACAAATATCAACATATCGCTATGCTGCCTCAGGTTTTCTTTTCTTTTGATAAAGATGGCATAAAATAATAAGTAATTCAGTGACAGTGAAATGCAGAGGCCAAAATCCCCTGATATTTTTGTGCCTCGGGTTTTCTTTTCTTTTGATAAAGATGGCATAAAATAATAAGTAATTCAGTGACAGTGAAATGCGGAAGCCAAAATCCCCTGATATTTTTGTACGTCTGTGAGTACCTGTACAACTGTACTAAAAAAAATCCTTTAATATTTTGCCTTTTCAGATTCTTGCATTTGTACACTATGCATTTTAAGTATTTTCTTCTCTTTTTTGAAAATGCTTCATCCAAAATTCCAGTTTTTACTGAAGACAATGTAACAAGTTGAAGAAAGCGAGGAAGACAAAAGTCATAACGTACCACTAATAGCAGCATCAATTTAATCCCAATCATTGCCCCAACCGAGAGGAAGGAGCACAAAATCAGCACAAAAAAAGAAGCGGTGCCAATTCGGAGAAGGGAATCAGCTCCCCTGATAGTGCAATCCAGCCACACCATAAATAACACCATCACAATCTTCCCAGCATTCACCACCCACCGCTGCACTTTCGGAAAATACCCATCATACTTTTCCTTAATATGATTATATCCCTTCTTCAATGTGGTCATCAATTTCGCAACATGCGGCTTTAGCTTGTCTGCCCATAATTTAACCTCTGCAATTGCACAAATCATGTAGAATTTTAAGGTTGAAACTGCCTTTTGCATCAGAATCTGTGCTGCTGTACCATCAGCTCTTTTCTCCTCTCCTGACAAGACTGTTGTATTTTCTAAAAATTCTGATGAACAGTTTTCCTCCAATTTTGTTGAGATTTCAGTTTGCTCATGAGAATTCAGGGTTTCACGCTTGCCGCATTCTATTGAAGAGTCACTTGCAGGCCCAACACTCCTGTTTCTTTTGCTTCTTTCATGTTTCTTCAAGTCACTGTTTGAATGTACTAGATCCGGGTTCTTGTTTTTGTGTTGGCCACCCTTACGTGCCATAATTATATCCAAAGGTACCAGTTAGGGAAGAAATATGATTAGTGATGCAGTGGTATGTAGATGTAGCTCCTACAAAGTGCACACAACAAAGGACATACGTTCATCACTTCATGGGGGCACCTACAGGTAAGAGAAAATAGCATAAACAAAGTATTGAAAAGATAACGAGATAAAAACAATTGAGAACTGTGTTCCTTGTAGCTAGAATACAGATATTTGTATGATAAAGTGCCAAAGCTACTGATTTTTTACTTGTAGCTAGAAGAGCAAGTGACAAAACTATTTAGTGCAGAGTTGTCCAGAAATATAACATATTTCTACATGGTGGCAGTAAAAGCGAATTTCATATAAGAAAAATTATAAACTAAATCACATCTCTAGTACTGCTTGGCTGGAAAAGTTAAACTTGGCTGTAGAAAAATGAAAGCAAATTGTATTAATTATAAGATAATTAAAGTTCATTATTTCTGCACTTGTACCTAATAACTTGTGATCTAAAAGTCTGAATATCTCAGATTAATAACAGCAAGTACTTGAGACAAAACATTACAGTGTGAATAAAATATAATATTTCAGAATAAATATGAAAAATTATCCTATCTTCAGCAAATTCCATCTCTTTATTTTCTGGGACCATAAGAGAGATAGACTGCATTTAATTGCAAAAAGAATGGCACAGCAGATGAGAATATAGAGCTATCAGTTTTTTCCCTATATTTTTCTAAGCTTCTGGCACATACAAGTAAACTTACAAATTATCAAAACACCAACCTTGTAAGTTATTCCATAAGGTATTAGAAAAAATTTCTCAAAGAAAATAGAATGACAGGCTTTAGGTTTGTCCAGATAGCAAGTGCCATTCAAAAATCAAACTTCTCGTGTGCATCAAAGATCATACCATAAAATGGGCTAGTTAGGATTCAGAATAGATGAAATTGAGATGCAAGTATCATTTGATGAGACATTCACTTCTGATAAAAGTTGAGACATTTGTTGCTGATTAAAAAAACCGTGAAGGCAAAAATTATGAGAAAGGAAAAGAAATAATGGAAGTGGGAAATGATGAAACATGAGAACTGTAGAAAATAGGAGAAACCACATTCACTATGTGTTCAACTGTGCCAAATGAGCTGATTTATTTGAATAAAATGCATTTTTTTAACGACCTTTTAGATGATTATTCAGATTTTGGATTCAAATGTACTGTACTTATAAAAGAAAAAATGAAGAAGTGTATGCATAAAGCTTGAAATCAGGACTTGCATAGCCTTAAAATTATTGTCTTAGATTGACACATAAAAATAAGAAATTTTAGGTGGCATATATGCAAAATAATTGAGTTTCATAGATCTAACAGAACATACATATCTATAACTAAAATTATGAAAGCATGTGATTCCTTGCATTGCATAATTTTTTTAAGCTGCAGCATGCAACAAGGTTACACATTAGATTAAAATACAAACAGGATCAAAATTCAGTCTATTTCTTTTTCTTTAATCATCAATTCTGTTGGGTTTTTTTTTTTTTTAAATGGGGCGAGGAAGGCTTCTTATCAAGGATAGCAACTGTGATAGAACATACTGGTACTTAATTATAATGAGGCCGTCAAACAACCCTCTATTATAGAACTATTCCAAAATAGAGACGCTATCCCAAGCAAAGGTTGTTGCTAAACACAGATTTGCTATTCGAAAAGACTGCTAAGCTATTCCAAGGGAAGATCAGAATAGCAAAAGAGTGGAGACCGAAATGAAACTGCTACCGGTGCTTCATTTTTTGTTGCCAAACCCAATAAACACTATTCTTCCACTACTCTTCCCACCCCTCCCCCCTCATTCTAACTACCATCTAGCACAATTCCTACCAAGTGCCAAACAACCCCAATCAATGTAACACTTGTATGTACATCAAACTTCACTGTCTGTCACTACCAAAACTTCAAGGAAACATAAAGAACAATAAAAAAAAAGAGGAGATATTTGAGTTCAGATGATAAATCATAAACCCAAGTGACTTATATGACCAAAATTTTAGATGACGATCCATACACTTAACCAGATTTTATATGACTTGCAGGCAAAGCAATTGTAACTCACTAGACCCCATGTACGTTTTTCAAAATTGATTTAAAAAGAAGTCGAATTTAGGGAAGTAATGTGAAATAGACCTACAGGAAAGCTCAATTTTTACCAATATGATTTGTACACTTTTAGACCATCTTGAGATGGACATTTCTACAACAAAACCCTTGGTCTGTTGCAAGACAGAAAGTTCTATGATTTACTCATAGAAAAATAAATAAACATAAGACTAGATAAAGCAGAAGCTCGTGCCTCTACAAGATAACAGATTTACAGAAAATACACCATATATGCATGGTTTTTTTTTTTTTAAAGAAGTGGACAACCATATATGCATGGTTACTATTCGAACTTCTACTTAATTGCAGTTCTTTCTGTAATTATCACTTTAGAAAAATAAAATTAGAGTAAGGACTTAGTTAAGTGAAAATAAGACTAAACCCTAAGCGTAACAGGTCGGGATATGTCAGACATGCAAATGCTAAAATCGAATAAAGTAGCAAAGACATAGCCAGTGGAATAAGGAATTAGGAATCCTGGAGACCAATTAAACAAAAATTAGACTAAAACGAGGTAAGGTCTGTATTGTAAAATTCGGGGGAAAATTTTAGAAAATTTAACAGACACCCGAGTTCAGATCATTGGCAAAAGGGGCTAACCTGCAAGCTAAAGCGGCGGCTATATTACGAAAACATAAAAGTGAAATTAACCGCATTTAAGGAAAAGAAAGACTGCTATTGAGAGTATAGATGGGAAATATCAAGTTTACCTCGAGAAAGTTGAGATTATTGAGGAAAGGCGGGTGAAATCCAAGCTATCCAATAGAACCCCAAAAAACTGGAATGGTCAAATTTGTTGCGCAAGTGATGGTGTGGGTTCCTTCTCTCTTGATTTCTCTTTCCTCTGGCTTGTTATCTCTCTTCACCTATGCTCGCAAGGCGCAACTCGGTAGAGAGAGAAAGGCGAGGCATTTCGCCAAGACGCCAAGTAGGTTGGGTTCAGTTCTCGCACAGAGAAGACAAACATCTGCAGCATGTTTTTCAACAATTTTTCACATAGGTATATCAAATTTTCGTATAATACTTTTTATAAGAAAAATTTCATTTCTGCCCGTAGATCTAACGCTAACCGTGATTTTTATTAATATCCATTATTAATTATAAAATAATAAAAATGCCCATAGCTGGATATTTTTTAAAATGTCCAAACCGTCAAATAAATGGCCGGTGGAGAATAAAAATGAGGACCGGCCATTTCGTTGGGACTTTTTTTTCTAAATATTTGGTATATTACTTCTTTTGATGTATAATTAGCATAATTATACTAAAATACACTAAATTACTTGAAATTATGTTAAATTACGCTAAAAACGGTAAATGAAGCTAAATTACGCTAATTATGCTAATTATACTAAAATACGCTAAATTATGCTAAACTACGCTAAATTACGCAAAATTACGCAAAATTATGCCGATTTTGTGTCATCTTTCATAAATCATAAAAAATAGTAAAAAATATCCAAAAATAGTAAAAATTGGTATTCTACAAGTTCATTATATAACCAATTTACTGAGCTACTTAGATCGAATAATAGAAATGAATATCTTAATCGAAAATTTCAACTCAAATTTTGAGGCTCTTCCCTTTGTTTTTTGGCAATTCTGAAATTTTGAAAAATGGCAAAGCAGTCACTGACGCATGCATATTTTCGCAAGCTTTCCGAAAAGTAGTCATTTGCTAAAATCGACACTCGAGCGCCGTTTTATAGCCGTTTGTCGTTTTTCGCCTTCTCAGTGAAGATATCGTCTCTCTTAGCGTAATTTAGAACATTAATTTAGCCTAATTTAACGTAATTTAACATAATTTCAAGTAATTTAGCGTATTTTAGTATAATTATGCTAATTATACATCAAAAGAAGTAATCTACCAAATATTTCAAAAAAAAAAGTCCCAACCAGCCATTTAATGGCTGGTCCTCATTTTTATTTTCAACCGGCCATTTAATGGCTGGTGTGGACATTTTTAAAAATACCCAGCTAAGCTGGGTATAATTAATATTTTGTAATTAATTTTGGATATTAATAAAAATCTCGGTAACGCTAATGATTGTTTGTATTTTCTATTTTGTATGTGCTAAATTATCAATACTTTTAAGACTTTTAAAGTATTTTTTTAGTTTATTTATTCCCTTCCAATAGGCAATACTCCATCAATGATTGTCCAAATAATTTACGTTTGTTTCAAAAGTTAGTAATAACTAGACAACTATTATAGTGGGGTAACTCCTTTTATAATGGAGTTTCAGATTTGCTAGATCCGTTCGGACGGAAGTGATATGTTCCGAATGTATTGTACGAATATTAAAATTAGAGTTTCTGTATTATTAAATTAATATTAATCGTTCTGAACGTATATGTCTATTCAGGGTGGTTAGTACAATTTATCTCACGATTTTCTTGATAAGCATGAACGTTCAAACGTATCACAACCGTTCTGGACAAAACCAATTTGAAACTCTCTATGAATTTCTACATTAATCTATTCTAGACGATTCATTCCGTTCCGAACGGTTGCTCCACAGAAATCAACAATCTCAAATTTACTTTATTTTTCTATTTGATTATTACTAATCTATATCTTCATAAAGTCTTGTTGATTTATTCAGTTCTTCAACTTGGTCTTGCAATTAAGATCTTCATAAACCTTTCTTTGGTTCTTCAAATTAATCTTGCAATTATAATCATCATGAACCTACAAACTCACTCAATCATGAAAATGGTTAAATTCAACTAATATATGTTTCGCAAATTATGTCAAATAAAGTAATTAGAAGATTACATACAATCAACATCCGTTGCAACGTACATGCACATATAATAAGTAACATTTAATTTGAATGGCTTTTACATTTGAATTTAGAACCAATATATTTTAATATCATTCATGGATATTGTTGAATAATTATTTTTAACATTATTTTATTTTTTATATGAAAATATGTCATTTTGTATGAGATTATTTTTTTCACTTATAATATGTCCTGTTGCAACACACGGCCACCGTACTAGATAACTTGTCATCAAAGTCCTATAATACAATCAAGACGGGGGGATTCAAAGAAGTTTGGACCATAAATTAAAAGCACCTCAGACGGTCAGGATGCATGTTCTGCTATCTGTTCTTACAAAGATGCATACTAACCAGGGATGTTTTACAAACAAGACACATAGCTTGCCCGAGTGAATGTGTGTTTTGTGCGGTTTGCCCTGCTGAGACGGCTCTACATCTATATATTATTTTCGCGTTCATATGCCAAAAGAGTATGGGGGTTCATATCAAGAAGAGTGGGCTTTGCGATAATTCAAGTACAGCGGGATGTCAGGTCAATCTGGACCAAAACATGGACCGCTCTAAGATCAAAAGGGAGGAACAGTTTATTGGCAAACGCAGTATATATGGTTTGTAAGCGGTTGTTGGCAGATTTGGTTGCAGCGGAATAGCCTCATCTTTTGTAGTGAGCTGTTATCCCCAGAAGCTACAGGCATACAGCTATGAAGGCAATAAAAATAGAAAAAATGTGGATGTATAATTGGTGACATAAAGGTTTGCTGTAAATATAGAGTAGAACTAGGGTGTTCCTAAGCCCAAGCCCTTCGTGAGCTCAACTCTAAAGCCTATCGAATTGACTTCAAACGACATTTTCAAAAAGTTAGAAGTTCAATCTATATTAAAATATGCTTGGAAATCAAATTTTACATTTTTTGAAATTTTTTTTACTATTTATTAAGATGGTTTGAAAATCACTGTTTTTATTAAAATTCTGCACCATTGAAAAACAGCGATTTTCAAACCATCTTAATAAATAGTAAAAAAATTCAAAAAAATGTAAAATTTGGTCTCCAAGCACATTTTAATATAGATTGAACATCTAATGATTTGAAAATATCATTTGAAGTCAATTCGATAGGTTTTAGAATCGAGCTCACGGAAGGACTTGGTGAGCTTAGGAACACCCTAGTTCTACTCGTAAATATACCAACCAGGGGATCGTGCATGTAAATAGGCTATGGATCCTCTCCAATTAGCTAGTGGAGCTTGTAACTATTTACTTGTTCAATAAAATTTTTGGCAGCCTCAGCCAAGTCATTAAAAAAAATAAAAATTAAACAACTTTTTGGGCCACCTATTGAAAGCGATAAAATTGAATTGCTAAAATTTTAATAGTCAATAATTAATTAATTGAATTTTAAAATACATTAGTCTATACAAGACTATCTAAAGGATAATAAGAACAAATAAATCTGTTATCGATATATCATATTTTGTAAGAAATTATGCACAACATATAGTGTATCTGATGCCCACGGATGGAGTTAGCCAGTAACCTCACTGGTTCATTTTTCATTTTCATGTGTGCTTGAATTCTTGATCTCCTCTCTTGCATGTCTCTAGTGATTCAACTTTCTTCTCCAACTCAGACAACATCTTAATCCCTGTATCTATTTTCTCAAGTGTTCTTATTGGATCTCTCTTAATTAAAACCAAATGTTCTTCTCTTATTAGAGAAATTGTGTGTTATATTTGACATCAAACTTACTTGATTATTGTTATAATTGTTTAGTAATTATCAAAATAAAAACATAAAATTAAACTATAAAGAACTGTGTAATAAATTTAGCACAATTTGAAAACAATCAGAATTAACGGTTTAATTTTACTGGCAATTGATGTACATGATCAGATGATTTCAAAATTACACCAAATTTAATATACAACATATCTATATTTTAGATACCAATATCTATAATTTTATCTTTTCAAGTTTAATAATTATTTTATCAATTGTCAAAATTATTAAATAGATATGTTTCCAATAGATACATTCTCCTAGTCTATCATAGCAAAAATGCCCTATAAAAACACCAGAACACTTTTGCAACCCTTTCAGTTACCTGTCAATATCAAGTGTGTGGATGTTGTTAGATTGAACACTAGCACATCCATCATCTCAATAATAGGTACACACTTGTGGTTCCCTATCGAAGGTGTTCTATTACATTTTAGTTAAGTGGTGGGCCCAGGTTGATCATCTCAATAATAGTGTTATTGAAGAATATATCAGGTATCAGGAAATTAATATAAAAACCAGAACGAGTTTGTCCTCTAGTTTTACTACGTGTCTTTTGTCGCTTTTGCATTTGGTTATTAATTTATTTAACTGTTTTTAAGAACATTTTCCAAATTGGGCTGGATCGGGCCTATTTAAAAATTTCTGGTTTCATCGGCTAGGCTGGACCAAAATTCTGAGGCACTGGACTTTCATTACCTAGATGCAAAAAATGGCTGTGAAAAAACCAAACACACTAAAATTCAGATATCATGTTAAAAAAATTACTTATATTAACAGTCGTACCTTTATATCTATTGGGAGCAAATTAATATTTGGTGTTGTCCCGGATCCAATTTGTTTCATCAGAGAAATATTTTTGAGTCAAGTATGTCTAATACTAGAACAATTTTGCTCTGCATCTCTGGTACCAACAAAACCTTCTCCAAAAATGTGTCTTTGGATATATCATATGGGTCACACAATTGTGCTGTGCAGTTCTAACCATTTTTCTAATGTTTTGCTTACATTAGTAACTTCCTTAGTTGCAGAACACGTATAAATGCTTCATATATCATTTGTTATGTCATTTTGTACTTTCCTGCATGACATGCCTGTATATTTATGATTTATGAACCCATTTTTCTGGTTGATTGTTATCAGATATACAAGTACGCAAAGAAAATTACAAGAGCTAATTGAATGCTTGTTCACATTGCCTGTTTAGATGTGAAATATCGTATTTTACAAGGACATATATGAAAAAAATTGAATGGGTGGCGAAGAGACTACAGGTCTTTTATCTTGAAGGTGTAATCCTGTGGATGCAGCCCAGATTGGGTTCTTTGTCTTATCCTCTATGCGACTATGCAATTGGTGAGAGAGGTTAGAGAACAGAGGTGTGGCTGAGCCGCTGAGGTGGGAAAAGAATCAGTATTTGATCTCATATGGCCTTACTTATCTGTCTGTTTGTGCTGCCATACTACTCTGGAGTCTGGATGCTAAATTGTTACTCTTTTAATTGGCAAAAAGAATTGTTATTTCCTTCCAAATCTCTTGTAAATTGTTAATATAAAATTTAGTTTGCAAATACATTTTCATATGAAAATTATGTTGAACGATTCAGATCGATTGTTTGAACTGAAAACAAAAATTTTAATTCATAGTACATATCAATATGCGCTATACATAGTACATATTAACTGCGACCCCAATTGCAATACCTCATGTTGGGATTGCGACCCCGGTAAAAATTGAATTTCTCAGAAAAAAGAGTTAATTGGTTTTTCTTTTCTTTTTTTGAAGATGGTAAAAATAAAAATTTCGGTATTATCATGCCACACATTAGTCATTACTTCTCCCATCAACCTCTTTTCTTATGTGTGCCACAAAAGAACTGAAAGAGAAACAACCCACTTAAAGGATCCCAAAGGCCCTCATTCTCTCGCTCTTATTAAATTTGATCCATACTGAAAGCACATAGTGAGAAGAGAAGGGGGAGAGAATGGCAAAGTACGGGGTAATGCAACAGAGTCATACTTGGGTCTCTCCTCGTTCTTCTCTCCTCCCTTCCTCTGTTTCAGATTTCCATGGTTCATCCCTTAACATTTCTATCCAGGTGCATACCTTGTTCGTTTATTATTTTGAATTAATGTTCTCACTATGAAAATATAAGCAATATTAATAAGTAATAACATGGGTGCTATCAAAACATCAGTGTTTTTTTTAAGTAAACAATATTGCATTCCAAGTTATTACAACAACCTAGAGTGCTTTGTTTTTTGTCAATTTACATAGAAATTTAATCATAGAGAATTGTTGGGCTCTTTATTTTTGATGGTTTACATTGTCTTGTGCTGAACTAAAAGGTTTTTTGGTATGAAAATTGACAGAGTTGGAGGAGAAAATGTCAACCAAAAGAGACAGCAATTCGGGTCATGGCAAGCTCAAAGAACATACTAGTCATGGGTGGTACAAGATTTATCGGTGTATTTTTATCTAGACTCCTTGTGAATGAAGGTCACCAGGTTGATTTTTTCCCCCAATTTCATTGCTTCTATTATCTTAACCAAGAACGACACGGCTGACTAGTGCTGCTCTGGTTGTATGGTTTGGTACTATAATGTGGAATTTCCAGCAGTCAAAAACTCAATCTATGTTTTTTCAGTGTTTAATCGAGAACTTAAGTGTTTGACTGAGCTCAGAAGGCCTCTAATTTTTTTATGTTAGTTTGGTATAATTTGATTAAAATGGCCTAAATTAAGCCCGGGTTCTTCAAATAGTCATGAATTAAGGAACTAAGTGGTGTCAGCGGTTCATTTGTATTCTCAGGTGACATTGTTTACAAGGGGGAAGGCACCAATCACCCAACAATTACCTGGTGAATCTGATCAAGACTATGCTGATTTCAAATCTAAAGTATGATTTTTTTTTTCTTTTCAAATTTTAGTTGTGGAATAAGAGAGAAATTAGTATTTTCAAATTTTATTCATGGGGCATTGTATCCAAATGATGCTGACTACATTGCCATCAACACAGGCATCATTTAATAACTTAATGATCTCCTTTTCTTTTCGTTGATGCTGTTTTTCTTCTTCTTCTCGATCCATTTTGTTTAGATGCTTCATTTGAAAGGTGATCGACAGGATTTTGAGTTTGTTAAGACTAGCCTAGCAGCCAAGGGATTTGATGTTGTCTACGACATTAATGGTAAACCACTTGTATACACTTAAAGCAAAATGGACTTTTAAGTAAAATTTTCTTTTTTAGTTTATGCCATTTTTTTGGTCTGAATTTTAGGGCGCGAGGCTGTCGAGGTAGAACCCATAATTGATGCTTTGCCCAATCTTCAACAGTAAGCTCTATTGTTATCAGCATATCAGCAATTACCAGCAGTAGAAGTACCAAATGTTTTTTTCTAGAGATTTTTTTTTTGTGAGAAAAATTTCGAGTACCAAATAGTTAATGCTTCTGGTTTAATTTTGTTGGTATTTCCTGGGAGCTTTCTTATTTGGTTAACCAAGGTAATTTAAGCCTTATGTTTATTTGCAGTACCCATACACTTATATAAACTAATTAACAATCTCAGGTACATATATTGTTCTTCAGCTGGAGTATATCTCAAGACTGAAACCCCGCCTCATTTTGAGGTGAGAATTAAACCATTTTAAGTTATCTTGAAGTTCATCCAAGCACATTTCTCCTTGTGTCTGGTCAATACCAGATCCCAACTCTCTCACTGCTAGCTGGAGAGATCTTTCTTTTTTCCTTTTCCCCATTTTTTCCACTTTGAGTGACTATTTAATATCAATTTATGGCTGGTCAAGAATAAAATTTTGGCCAGCATTCAAATATAAAAATGAAGTATTGCTGTACTAAATATAAAGACCGTACCTGTCAGGTTGCACTTGTCCTTTACCAGCAGCATCTCTTTGCATTTCTTCCAACGTTTAATACTTTGATTCCAGTATTGAGATCTATACATTAATTGTTGGTTTAGTCTCTAACCATATCTTTTTCTGATTTTTGCTAATCTTTTTCTGACTAACAATGTTCCGGTTATTGTTCCTAGGTTGATGCAGTTGACCCGAAAAGTCGTCACAAGGGGAAGCTTGAAACTGAGAGCTTGCTAGATTCTAGAGGCGTGAACTGGACTTCGATAAGGCCCGTGTACATCTACGGCCCACTCAACTACAACCCAGTTGAGGAGTGGTTCTTTCACCGCCTAAAGGCCGGTCGGCCAATACCGATTCCCGGCTCTGGGATTCAGATAACCCAGCTCGGACACGTCAAGGTTAGTTCACACTTTTCTTTTTTTTCTATTATTTTCTTTTTATTCTGAAGGAATCTGTAAAACACTAAAACATTGGTTTGTACCTATAATTTATTTTTGAGGTCTTTTTCTCTAAGCTTCTGAGGTAAATTTTCCTACTTCTTTTGGAGTAAAGTTTTGTACCTTTTACCTCTTTGCAGTGTTTGAACCTGTGATCTCACTCTGCGTTTGGGGTAAAAGTTTTCCCGCCAATTGAATAATGCCATTTGGCTTAAAAGAAGAAAAGTAAATCAAAGCAACACTCCTCCCATGTAGAGAAAACATAAACTAATAAAACAAATTAAAAGGTCTAGATTCCAAATTTAATTGTATTCCCAATTAAACAGGACTTGGCAAAGGCTTTTATCAAGGTTCTTGACAACCCAAAGGCAAGTAAGCAAGTCTTCAACATCTCCGGCTCAAAATATGTCACATTCGCCGGGCTAGCAAAAGCATGTGCAAAGGTACCTATCATACAAAAAATAAATTTATGTAGAAAATAACTGGCGAAAAAAAAATGAAGGGATTGTTTTTTTGTTTTATTTTTTTCTCATATGGATGTTTCTCTTTCAATTATAGGCTGCCGGATTCCCTGAACCAGAGCTAATTCACTATAACGCAAAGGAGTTTGATTTTGGGAAGAAGAAGGCCTTCCCGTTCCGTGATCAGGTAAAAATGAAAATGTTTTCAAAATTAGATAATAAATTGATTTAATCAGCAGACACTTTGTTGCCTTATTTATTGTTTTATGTCAAAGTACTACAACGTTAGCACAAGTCTCAGCTAAAGTTGCTCAAAACTGATTATATATTCTGCTTGGAATGTAGCATTTCTTTGCATCAATTGAGAAAGCTCAAAGAGAGCTCGGGTGGGTCCCGGAGTTTGATTTGGTACAAGGCTTGGCTGATTCATATAACCTTGATTTCGGCCGTGGGACATTCCGCAAGGCAGCCGACTTCACAACAGATGACATGATCCTTGAAAAGAAGAAGAAGCTTGTTCTTACATGAACAAATTTCTCTTCTGGTTTTTGTCCCACTTGAGAGATGTGATGATCGAAATTTACTTGATGTAAAGATTTTTAATTACTTTTGCCATACATCTAAGATTTTTTTAATTGTAATATAAAACTAGTTTTCTCTTTCAAAGGCGGAGCTCAAAATTTCCAATGTAACGAGCCAAATAAATATATAATTAAGCATGGATATTGTGGGAGGGGGTCATGAAATTTTCTGATGGGAAGTAATTTTTAATGGAAAGTAATGGAATTGAGATTGCTTACAATCAAACTGAGAAAATCATCCAGCGATCGTTCAAGGTGCTAGCTAAATATTGATCCAGGTCCTAGAGAGAGTATTAATTTGCCAGAAATAGCAAATCATGTATAAATTCAGAATTGTATTTGATTTCATCATTTTGTTATATTACAATTTTGAATATAAAATTCACATTTATATTGATCAAAGGAAATTTTATATAATTTTAGAGAGTAATATTAAGTCCAGATTTATTGAAAAGAATAATGCTAATTTTAGACTTTCATCAAACTTAAATCCAATGTAGGAATACTTTAAATTTTAAGACATAAAAAATATATATATAATGCAAAATAAAGAATATGCATAAGAAACTATAATATATTTAGAAAAATATTTAACAATTATCTGTCAAAAAAATTATACACTACTTCACAGCCATTTATACAAACGCCATGAGTGTGAAAAATTCCCAAGCTGGTACTAAAATTTCGAAGCATAAGGAATTGTTAAATACTCGTTCTCTCAGGTTTCTCAATTGAGGAAAAAGGTTATGAATGACAAAATAAAATAAATCTGCTGTGATTCTTTGAGAATCACAGTTATTTCAAATTCATTTCTTTATTTTCTGGAATGCACAAATTTTAAAAACTATTGTTTTCTATGCACAAATCTCAAAACAAATGAAGTAGTGGATTTGGAACAGCAGATTCTCAAAGAATCATAGCAGATTTTTTTTTTTTTTTTTTAAATCATAAGAAAACGTAGGGCAAGGGAAGGGGAGTGAGTATCCTGCGGTACCGCTGAGGAAGGTTAAAATCATTTCCGAACCTTAGATTATAGGAGTATGCTTTAATTCGTGTTAAATTAAAACGGACGACCGAGATCTCAACTACACGGTCAGGTATTAGATAGAATCTGAATTCCCCTGAACAATCACCAAGAATAATACTTTGATCCAGCCCAGGGGCGGACCCAGATGTATCCAGGAGGGACAGCTACCTCCTGAATTTTGAATTTTAGTGGAGATTTATCAGTTCCGACCGACTTTGTCTCTCTAGAATTTTTTTTGCCCTCCTCTGGACGTTTGATTTGTAATTCGGGTTAGTTTTAGGGTTAAAATTAAAATAAATTTGTTGAATTTTGATTGGTAATTAAAATTATAAGTCAAGGTATTAGAAATTACAAATCAAAGCATTAAAAAATATAAGTTAAAGCATCGTTTTTTTATCGAATATCCAATTAGTTAATGAATTTAAACCCGATTTGATTTATTTTTTTACCCTCTCGACGAAAATCGTGCATCCGCCCTCTCATCCAGCGCCCCGTAATCTTGTCTTTCACAATTTACCTAACTGCAGGTGGACCCCGATTACCTGTTAGAAAATACTATACTCCTCCGGTCTATCATTTAAGACCTGAGCCATTGGAATCCAAGGATATTCCCCGGATTATTATCAAATTATCAAGAGCACCCCTCTCCTCTCCGCTCTCATATTTACTGATAATTGATAAACCTCTTTCTCTCTCTTTCTATTTTCTCCATCATTTGTTCCCTCTGATGGTAGCAACGGTGACGGTAGCCGTCTCCTTCTCCTCTCTTTTCGCCTTTCCCAAAATGTTTGTTTACTTATAAAATCGTATGTGCTAATTTTTCAGGCAAACTCAATTTTGGTGTGAGGATAACAATTTAGAAACATGGCGCATTTGCTCTCCGGCCACTGTACCTTCACCCTCCCTATAACCACCAAGTCCAAAAACCAAAATTATTTCTCAGCAATCTCCTTCCAAAAGTGTAAATCCTCCTCTTTAACCCTAAAACCACACCTAAAAGCTCGCCAAAACAAACCGTTGACTGCCTTCGCAACCTCCACCATCAGCCAAGAAAACACCTCCAAGACCCATGAAAACGATCAATTTTCAAACCCTAAAAATAAGAAGGTGATGGTGATTGGTGGGGATGGGTACTGTGGGTGGGCAACGGCCTTGTACCTGTCGAAAAAGGGATATGATGTAGCAGTGGTTGACAATCTGGTGCGCCGCCTCTTTGACCACCAGCTGGGCCTTGAATCTCTCACCCCCATTGCCTCCATCCAAAACCGAATTAAACGGTGGAAGCTACTCACTGGCAAAACCATCTCTCTTTATGTTGGAGATATTTGTGATTTCGAGTTTCTGGCTGAGTCTTTCAAGTCATTTGAGCCTGATGCGGTGGTACACTTTGGGGAGCAGCGCTCGGCGCCTTATTCCATGATTGACCGTTCTAGAGCGGTATATAAAGCATCACATTAGAACTTGAATTGTCATATTTTGGTGGTTTTAGCAAATTATACCTAGAATTTGTCGCATTTGTCAAAGGCAGATATCATTTTCCAAATGAGATTTGCAAATTAAACAAATTACGGGGCAGCATTAGGAAAGTTTTACAATGATAAATATTGTCGAAAGTATAACTATAACATCAGCCTTCTTCCGGAAGCCCACATCAAACTAAACTAAGCACATCCGGTTGAGATATAGGGATGCAAATCATGATAATAGATAGTTCTGCTTGGTTGTGCTTTGCAAAAATTTGTAAGGTTGCCTTTCACTTCACTTTACCTTGGTTTAAACAATCAGTGTTATTTGCAAACAACTAAAAAGCAGGTTATATCGGTTACAGATACAACATGTTAGTTGTTAGTTTCTCAATTAGTAAAATCTTTTGTATAGTTTGCAAAAGAAAAGAAAGTCTACTGCAGCTTTATTAAGTCATAGTAAATCATATTACCAGTATAATTCTCAAATTATCATATCCTACTTCTTTATATGTTGGAAAGTAATTATTTTATTGTCAGAACCAAGCTTTGAAATCGCTAACATGGCATTAAAGATCTCAAAATTAAAACAGCTACCAAAGATGTTACTACTCGGAAGCACTTCATAGTTGTTGTTGAAAGGAACATTTTTCACAATCACTTCAAATACTAAAGTTCAAATATTGAACAAGGTTTTGCAAGCAAATACAAAAAACAAATGCAGTGAAGTGCTGACTTATTCAATTCAACAGGTATTCACGCAACATAACAATGTGATTGGTACACTCAATGTGCTATTTGCCATAAAGGAGTTTCGTGAGGAGTGCCACCTTGTGAAGCTCGGTACCATGGGAGAGTATGGTACGCCAAACATAGACATTGAAGAGGGATATATCACGATAACACACAACGGCCGTACCGACACGTTGCCGTACCCAAAACAAGCTGGATCCTTCTACCATCTAAGTAAGGTGCATGATTCACACAATATTGCATTTACATGCAGGGCATGGGGGCTTAGGGCAACAGATTTGAACCAAGGGGTTGTGTATGGATTGCGTACCGATGAGACAGAGATGCATGAGGAGTTGTGCAATAGGTTTGACTATGATGGTGTTTTCGGTACAGCCCTTAATCGGTTTTGTGTCCAAGCAGCTGTGGGGCACCCGCTTACTGTGTATGGAAAAGGTGGTCAGGTATGTCTTTCTTTTGATATATATTAAATGTCAGCTTTTGAAAAGATTTATTTTCTGTTCAGATGTAATTGCTGACAAAAGTGTGAAAGCTAAGCTTAGTAAACAATGAAGTCTGAATTAAACGCAATTTACCATCATTAACACCTAGTTATTCAAACGAATTAGTATGCTAAAGTGCTAAGTAAGCTTGAAGTATTCAGTAAAGCCTTTTTCTAAGGCAATTTTTTATTTCTATATCTTGGTTGTTTGAAAGAAGTAGACAGCAATAGCGGCAAGTTTCATTGTGTAGTGAAGCTTCAATTAGTCATTAAAATATGCAGCCTTGTCAATTTGTACTAAATTTGGCCCTGAATCGTGGTACTAGCACCAATTTGGTCTCAATTTGCCTGTCAATTTGGTTTCAGCTGTCAATTAACCTTGACTTGGTCTTAACTTTCCCCTGAATTATTATTCACCAAATTAGCCCACCATCAATTAATGCAATTAAAAAACACAATAAAAGGGCAGATTGTGGTTAAACCTAGAGTTGCTTCTTAGGGGCTGATTTAAAATCAAATGATACTGTTATCAAACCTCACCCAAACAGTATCAGATCCTGCCATTGTGATCTTTGTCTAAATTTTCATGTTGGTTCAATAATTGCATTGTAGTGTTTTCCATTAGAATTTATCAAATTTCTTAAATACTTACTTTTTTACTTTTTCAACTCTTTCAGACTAGAGGATACCTAGATATAAGAGACACGGTACAATGTGTCGAGCTTGCAATAGCCAATCCAGCCAACCCAGGAGAGTTTAGAGTTTTCAACCAGTTCACAGAGCAATTCTCAGTTAATGAACTTGCCAGTCTAGTTACAAAGGCTGGTGAGAAACTAGGGTTAGAGGTCAAGGCTGTCTCAGTGCCAAACCCTAGAGTGGAAGCCGAGGAACACTACTACAACGCAAAACATACCAAATTGATTGAGCTTGGGCTCGTACCCCACCTGCTTTCTGATTCACTGCTTGATTCTCTTTTAAATTTTACCATCAAATACAAGGACCGCGTTGACAGAGCCCAGATCATGCCTAGTGTTTCATGGAAGAAGATGGGGGCGAAACCCAAAACTGTTTCAGTATAAAGTTTGGATTGCTTTTTATTTATTAAATAGTAACTAATAAGATAATATATGATGTCAACAGCATAGTTGGCGTTATATGTGCCCATGATAGTTGGTAGCTTTTTTGTTTCAACTCTAGGCAAAGGTTTAAATAGCGTTTATCACATCATAGCGGAACGGCTGGAAAAACGGCACTATGCTCATATAGCACCGTTATAGCGTGAAATAGCGCGCAATAGCGGCAATAGTGTCATAGCTTTTATGGTTCAAAAATACTATAGCGCGCTATTTAGAACCTTGACTCTAGTTATTGGTTTTTATTGTTGTCACCAAGTTGGATATTTATGAGGTTTATACTTTTTGTCGAACAGTGTTTTGTTACTATTGTCTTATGTTTTTAGTGAGTTACTGTTTTCTCTTTGTGCATTTTCATGTGGAACTTTCTAGATTCGAACTATTGACTCTATGAGTGCCTACTGGTACAAACAAAAATTCAATTACAGAACATGTTATTTCCAGTTAGTCGGCCCCTTCAGGATAGAATAGGTTCGTATCTGTCTTATCTTTTACTTTATAATTCCCTTATTTTTTTTTTTAATTACTTGTACTGGAATCTTGCCGAAGCACACACATGATCCATGAACTAAACACAAAATGTGAAAAAGAGAATTTCGGTATCATTAACAACTGTTTAATTGGCGATCTTAATCACTCTTTGTCAAATCAAATAAAAAAATTGAAAAATAAAAATTGTAGACATGTTAAAGTTTAATGCAACATGCTGTTACAAATTTTAATTCTTTTGATAAACTGTAAAATAATTCATCAAATTTTGTTATTTTTTGTATGGTATGCATAAATATAGATCGCATTCCTATGCATCGGATTTTAAATTTATAAATTATTCTTATTGTCCTCATAATTGTTCAACTTAATATGTTATTAATGGATCCAACCCAAAAAAGAAAAGAAAAAAAGAATCAACTACTAATAATGGCCTCTTAGGCCATATGTATTTTAGTGTCTTTCCAAGTACAACGAGTTAGATTTTTTTTTTTTTTTTGTACTTGCTAGTTGCTAGTTGCTATAACATGTTCTGTGCTGTCAGACTGGTACCGTTGGCGTTAATCTCATCACATTGATGTACTAATATTCCACAATATATTTTGAGTGTACCTTTAGTTTAAAGTATGACAAGTAGGGGTGAAAACGGAGCGGATTTGGAGCGGATAATGCTAATACTATATATGTATCTGCCTTTTAATGAGAATAATAAACGGATGTCAAAATTCAAAACCAAATTTTCTTTAAACGAATACGGATACGAAGCGGTTAATTCACGAATACGGATACGTAACGAACATTTGTCGGATAATCAAGTCATATGAACTTTAAGAAAAGAAATCAGAAAAAAATAAAAAATTAACATATTTATGCAAATAAAAATACCTCCGTTTATGTTATAAATATCTAATTATTAAAAAAAATTATGCAAATATGAATACTAAATTATCTTGTTTGTAATCGGAAAAAAAACAAAAAAAAAAACAGAATAAATGGAGATGTCCATGACCATTTGAATGGAGAAGAATAGAATAAACAAAAGTACTGATTTGTAAACAGCATGAAGGCGCACGGACCAAGATAAAAGTTGAAATCAGCAACTTTCCGGACTTGTCTGCTCAAACATTGAAGGCGCACGGAACCGAATCCGTATCCTCCCAGGTACCTGATTGAAGACAATTACGATCGGACGGTTTTTTAACATGGCACGAATCTCAAAACATCCCCCTAAGTCTCCATAGGCACCGGATTGAGTTTGGCCCAAATAAAATTAATCTGGGCCGTCCGATCGTAATTTTCTTCAATCAGGTACCCGGGAGGATACGGATCCCACGGAACCTGTACCAAGTTGGTCCGCTGATAAACAAAAAACGCTAGGCTTGTGGGTTAGTGGGTTACGGATCCGGATATATGAGGATATCCGCTCCGTTTTCATATTATTAGGATTATTCGTATCCGAATTCGGAGTGGAAATCAAGTGTACCGTAACATAATTTTTTATTCTAAATTATATACAAATCATATATAAATATAAAAAAAAATTAAGAAATAATGAAAGTCAATTTACCTCATTGTTGCTTCTCACCTCCGCTTTTGATTTCAGTACTCAAATTATGTACCCGGAATTGTGTTGTAAACCTCCTTTTTTTTTTGGTTGATTTCATTGGTTGCGATTTTCTGCACTATCTGATTTGCAGTACGTATATACGAAAACTAGCATAGTTAAACCGGTCTTCTAAAAATCACTGTTTTTGTTTATTTCCTTGCCTGTGATTTATGTTCCCTATCAGCATAGTCGATGCGTATGTCTTTTCAATGCTCTTCTTTTCTAGAATTTTTTTTAAAAACCATAATTAGAATAATCAAAGTTAGAAAACCAACATGATTACTTATTTTTTTACAAAAACCATAAGAACCGAGATTCCAATTCGGTTCCAAGTTTTTTTTTTCTGGAACCGAATTGGAATTTCGGTTCCAATCCCCATTTCACAATTTTTCTGAAGAGTCGCCACAGAAAATCCAAAATAGATCTGGACCCGAAATTGGAATTCGGTTTTTTTTTTCCCTCCTTGGACCCGAAAGTACCATTCGGGTTTTTGTTTGTTTTCCTTTTTCACCCAGAGAGATTTTCCTTTTAATATTCGTAATTAAATTCCTTTAGTCAAGATTAAAAGGTAGTCAAGATTCCTTTAGTCAAGATTAAAAGGAATTTCACCCAGAGAGATTTTCATCTTGAATTTAATTAAAAGGAAAAAACCCGAAAGTTAGTTTCGGTTCCAAATGAAAAAAAAACAAAAACCGAATTGGGATCTCGGGTTTTGTTCTGCACACCGAATGCCACACCAATTTTTGGAAAAATTATGAAATGGGGGTTGGAACCGAAATTCCAATTCGGTTCCAGAAAAAAAAAAACTTGAACCGAATTGAAATCTCGGTTCTTATGATTTTTGTAAAAAAATTAGTAATCATGTTGGTTTCCTAACTTTGATTATTCTAATTATGGTTTTTAAAAAAAATTCTCTTTTCTAGGGCTCGGCAGCTGCTGCCAAGTTGTAATGTTTTTTTAATTCAATTGAGCGTGATTATCAGAGAGAGGAGAGAGAGAAACAGAGACTGGAGAGAGGAAGTATCATCTCTCTGCGGGGAAATTCGAGCATAGATCAGATTAGTTCCCCAAATAAAAATATGTGCCGTGCAGATCTCACAAAAAAAAAACCCTTAAAAATCAACGGCCGGATTTTTCCGTGTGACAGGAGAGAGAGAGAAGTTGAGAGAATAGTATGACAAAAAAATAATAAATCATATGCAATCCGCAAGCAGATATGTAATAGCATCCCCAGATTAAACAAATAACAAGAATCTCAGTCTTGAGTTACAGCAGATAAGTCACGGTAATAGTTTAACAAAATCAACTTGAACAATATACTTCTAGAGGTAACAATCATGTTTAGGTAAAACTTCAAAAAAGAAAAAGGCAAAAAAAAAAAAAAAAAAAAAGACCCTTCTCTGGACTCCAAGAAGCGCTAATCCATTCAAGCCTGCATTTAAGAAAGGAAAACAAAAGGATTTTAATTCTCCAAATATAACAAAATTCACACAAAACACCAAAATACCCTGATACACACTCACTAACCTTGCTTGCAATATTGTTGGATAGCCAGTCAAGGCCTTCATACAAACCCTCTCCAGTGGTGGCACATGTGCTCTGGATGTACCTGTCAGTAACATAACATATCAATTAAAGTCAAGTAAGAATTACATCACGCGAGATTCTTTACCAGTCAGGTCAAGTCAGCAGTTACCTGTGGCAATTAAAGATAGCTGTGTTGCCCAGTATATGAAACAACGAGGTCATTATGTGTTTTTTGGTCAATATATAAGCCTTGAGAAGTCAAGTTCTGGCCACAGAAAGGCTCGCAACAACAAATTCTAGAGAGAGACACAGAGAGGATACCAGTGGCGCTGACGGAGGGAGTGAAGGCCGAGCTTGTCAGTGATCTCAGCAGCGTTCATTGCATTGGGGAGATCTTGTTTGTTTGCAAACACCAACAGCACTGCATCTCTCAGCTCATCCTAAAAGCAACCAAACGTGTATAAATACATATACAAGTGAAATGCTAAAAGAAAGGATTTCTACAAAACCAAATTAAAAGCCATGAAAAGGCCAACAACAATAATAGCACGTCTGGTTGTAATTGTATGGTATCCAGACGCCAATGAAAGGGCCAAAAAAACTCATCTTCCAAATAAATGTTAGGAAAGTATAATTTGAAACGCATCTACAAACACATTTCTGGAATTAAAACTCATCTTCTAGTTAAATAGGTGTAAATCTAACAAAACATTTCAACATATTGTTGTGTCATAATTGTAAGATGATTCCATAGACGATTGTATTCAGCAATATAAAGGATCAAATAGTAAATGGTTTTTGCCATATACCTCATTGAGCATGCGATGGAGCTCATCTCTAGCTTCAACAACACGATCGCGATCATTGCTATCAACCACGAAGATGAGACCTTGGGTGTTCTGGAAATAGTGCCTCCACAATGGCCGGATCTGTTCAATTTTGCATTATATAGTGCCAATCAGAAAATATGCAAAATCAAGAACACATAGGAGGACAAATCTTCAATTAAAACTCGACAAAGAAACAAATTAACTGTAAAAAAGTAAATTAATACCTTGTCCTGACCCCCGACATCCCACACTGTGAAGCTGATGTTCTTGTACTCTACTGTCTCCACATTAAAGCCTAATTTTGTTGCAAAAACATAAAATGGAAGACAAAGTCAAGTTACCAAACCATTCCAAACCAAGATTCACCATCTGTTTCATTTCCCTTTTTGTAAAAAAATTCAGAACAAAACAAAGAAATCAGTGGTACAGCAAGACGGTCGGTTCTGAAGTACTGGTACATCTTAAACCGAGACTTTAGTTCCTGCTACTAACCAACCTCAGCATCTTCTTTCACCACAAATGTGGATACCTAGATATTTACCAATTGCACTGCAAGTAGATTAACTAATACCAAAGAAGAAGAGACAAAAGTAAAGTAACGCATACCAATGGTCGGTATGGTGGTGACGATCTCTCCAAGCTTGAGCTTGTACAAAATGGTGGTCTTACCAGCTGCATCGAGACCCACCATCAGAATTCTCATCTCCTTCTTAGCAAAAAGCCGACTAAATAGCTTTGTGAAAGACAGCCCCATCTTTGCACCTGTTTGCATAAAGGCACTCAAAATAATCAGAAATCACAAAAAAGGATTTTGGCTAGTAAATATAATTGAATATGAGCCCTAGGTTCATTACAAAATGGAAATTCCACACAAAAAGATGCAGAGACAAGCTGCTTGTGTATCACATTTAGGAACAGGGATGGAAATCACTGCATTTTTTATGTCAAAAAAAATATATTCGTATAAACAGGAACAAGATTTCTTCCTCCTTATAGCTAATTGCTCTGATCTGTGAGTATCCGTTATGAAATGAAGGCTAGAAAACATAGCTTAAATTGATTGACCGCCTCTAATATCTCAAATTGGCCCAGAGGCCTAATTGAAAAGAATTACTCTCCGAAGATCAACTGAACAATCCCAATCTCAATTGTTGATACAAAACAAAGAAACCAAAGCATAACCCCGCAAAAAGGGATAAATTGCGTATCTGAGCATACCGAAGACAAATTACCGAATATTGGCTTAATTGTTCCAAAGTTTACAACGGGATATCAGTAATTACCTGAAGAGAAGTACTAGATCAGATCTCGATCTCGATCGCGAGAGAGAGAATTTGTAGAAGGGGTTGACTGATTTAGGATTTTAGGAGGTGCTATTAAATGACACAAAGCCAGCGTTGCTGTTCCTCATATGACGATTCTCTCCATTCTATAAAACTGGAGACATCCGTTGTTGATGGTAACACCTTGCGAATTCATATCCTCTGCATTAACTCAAAAGAGAATCTTTTGAGTTAATGAATCTCAACTGTCCAATCTGTTTTAAGATTCGTGTAAACTAGATCTGCACTAATATTAAAGGTCCCCTATGTTATAGACATTAACCAGATTGGCTCCATTTAAAATCAGACGGTTGAAATTCATTAACTCAAAAGATTCACTTTTGAGTTAATGCAGAGGATACGGATCCACACCATGCAACCCATCTTATTTTACACTATACTTAATTTTACACTATACTATCTTTTCGCATATTATATTTTTTTATCTTCGATTAATCACACTCTATGACCCATTGACATGACCATCTAAGAAGGAATTCCCCGAATATATTTACTTTTTTGTTTATTATTTAATTCGCTGATGTAACAATTTTATTATTGAATGTATCAGTTAACCACTTAATTATTTTAATTTTACACTATACTATATTTCGCATATTTAATTTTTTTAATAATTTTACATCATCCTTTTCAATTAGTCAATTGTAATATATTCGATTAATCACACTCTATGACACATGACCATCTAAGAAGAAATTCACCGAATATATTTACTTCTTGTTTATTATTTAATTCGCTGATGTGACAATTTTATTATTGAAGGTATAATCAGTTAACCGCTTAAGGGTTCAAATGCACATGATTACGTGCTCCAATATGCTCCACATTCTATATCTCCGTTTTTAAAGTTCGAATAGTCGATTCAAACCGCTCAATGTGATCTTCATGATAAAATATAATTGGAGACCAAATTTATATTTTTAAGAATTTTTTTACTATCTTTTTAGATAGATACAAAATTATTGTTTTAAGGAGAATCTGGACCATCCGAAAAAGTGATATTATACCTATGTAAAAAAAATTTAAAAATATAAAATTTGGTCTCTAAGAATATTTTATTACGAAGATCATGTTGAGCGGTTCGGATCGACTGTTCGAACTTTGGAAATGGAGATAAAGGATGTGGAGCATATTGGAGCACAAAATCACGGTGTATTTGAACTCTCCTCATTATTTTAATACTATTTTATATAGCAATAATTATTCTAAACTGTTATTTTTTGCTAATGTTTTAAAGATAAATTTTTTTATAACAAAATGTATATGCTAGATTATAAAATAGTTCAATTTAAATTTACGATCCGTTTAGCTCATATAAATTACGAAACCATAAGGATTTATGGATGGAACAATCTGAAAAAATTCAACCCATAATCACGTTGGATTTTTTTTTTTTTAAATATCGTCAATCCAACCGTTATACATCCCCCTAAAATTGAAAAGCAATGGTACTATAATTTTTCGTAACACCCAACATTTATAATGCTTCCGATGACGCAAATTGATGCTTACGAACCTAGTCGACAAAATTCCCTTTTTTTTTTTTGTGGGTGGTAGAACTCGACAAAGTTCTTAATTAATACACGCAAACTGTATTCTTAATTTTGACTTGAAGATTTTTTTAAAAAAACTGACTTGAGGGACAAAATGGGGTAAAAATATTGACAGAGCCACTTTTGTTTCATGTAACATACGAGTTATACAACATTATTTGGACTCTACTGTGCATGTGCTGCATGAAACAAAAACTGATTTGTCAATATCTTTACTCCAAAATGAACTAAAATTTTGCAGTTCTCCGGCATTCGCATACACATTCCGAAATCCTCTCTTTTTTTTCCCGTTAAAAGGCAGCAATAATCAAAGAAAAATAGCGAGTCAATGGTGAATTTCCGATCCGTTTTTTGCATATTTCGGTTACTAAGGGAATCGATTGTGGTCCACAAAATTGCACCGCGCATGTAACGCAACTCACTAGACTACCCTTCTTTTCTCTCGTGCTGTCACCGCCTCTCAACAAACCATTTTATTCGGCTCTTTTCTGGTACTATGTATTATTCCTGATATGATGTACCTTTGACTGATCACATGTATTTTTCACGCAATGTATTCATTGTGTAATATTCAATACACCTAGTAATTTTATTGAGATAACGGTCGTAACCAGGGGCGGAGCCAGAATCAATAAATTAGGGAACGTGCAAAAAGGTGGTCTTCATGTTAAACTTAGTTATAGTCACTATCCATGTGGATTGCACGTAGAATGGGAATCTTCATTCGCCACGTTACAATATTAAATAAAGGCAAATGCACAGATATTTATATGATTATCTTATAAGTTATAAATCTATAAGCAACGTCTAGAATGTAACTTATTAAAATGCCAAAAAATGATAACTGTAATTTGTAAAGATAGAACCAGTCTTATAAAACAGAGAGAACTTTTTTATAATCCCGTAAATTCGCTAAAGTGCCATCGGTCAATCAAGTTATACACTTTGAAGCGTGATTTGATATACTAGTTACATTATTAATTTTAGATGATGCCATGATGATTTGATCTGCTCTGAAGTGACCTGTTTAGTTTTGATACATCATCAGTTTTGCCACATTTACAAACCTCTCCATGTATTATGTATGATCTCTAGAGTGGAAAAAACGTGCCGTGCCGTACCGTGTTGTGATCAAGTTAATTTCTCACATGCCGTGTCGTGACCAAAATGTCAAGAGATAGTCACGGCACGCGAATGGTCACGCCACGTGAGTCACGCCGTGACCAACCGTGACTCGCGTGACCATTTTATTATAATTTAAGTTAGTTTATTCAAGATTCACCATTTGATCAAGATCAAACGGTCCTAATTACACGTGACTCGCGTGACGACGTACCGTGTCGTGACTAGATCTTTCGCATGACATGCCGTACCAAATTTTCAAAAGATGATCATGGCAAGCGAATGGTCATGGCACGGGACACGCGAGTCACAGCACGTAACCGACACGCGTGCCGTAACCATGACGAAGCCGTGCCATGTTTCCCACTCTAATGATCTCTCTACTAACATGTGCATGGAGATTAATTTTTACATTTTTTTTAATTTTTTTACTATTTATTAAGATGGGTACAAAATTCAATGATTTAAAAATAATAATTTTGTAAAATACTTAATAAATAGTTTAAAATTTAAAAAAAAAAAAAATTAATCTCCAAACACATTTATTTAGAGATCATGTTAAACGGTTTGGATTGACTGTTTGAACTTTAAAAATCATATTGTAAAATATAACTATAGAATGGTGCAAGTACATCCTCGTGTTTTATAATGCTTTATGAAACCTTATTCGCGTGTAGTCCAAGAATTCGTCAACGTTTGCTCCAGAGCATTCCTGCATTCACCTGCGTTGACCATGAAAAAGAATTAACGAGTCATGAACTCGGTAGAACAGTACAACTTACAATAACTATCCTACATGTATACTACAATAAAAAATTCAAAATAATATGCTAAAATGGCTGCCATCAACACATGGCAGTTACACTAGCAATAAGATGGATGAGAACTGAGAAAGTTAATTCTATATCGTACAATAGTAATTTAAATGAAAAAAACAGCTCTACGTGTTTTGTGCGTTCAACTTTTCATCATCCACATACAAAGCACAAAAATACATAGTAGACAACAATATAGAAGCCGTAGTTGGTTCAAGGGGGTTGTTCATACAGAGATCAACAAATCCATGAGAAAATATCCTCCTAGTAAAAGCCCTACATACAAATACATCGCTACACAAGGTACACAAAAGCTACATCCTAATATTACACAATTGATAGTAGATGGGTCCTTAAAGCCCTAGAAAGGGGCATTGCTTCCTCGCATGCTCTGGTACCAGCTTCGCCACAATATCCATCGGCACATTCTTCAACTCTGTTCATCATGATTAAAAGGACAAACCAAAAAGAATAATTCAAATCTGTCAGTGTTTGTACTTGCATAGATATTAAGGAATGATAACAATTCACCATTTGAAAATAAGCTAGAACTCTTGCTGCTCTAATTTTCCAAATGAATAATAAAAAATAATTCATAACTCATTTTTTCATATATCCTTGACCATATTGTGAAATAATGTACATACCATGTGGTTTGAAGTTGAAAAGTGGAGGCAGGAAGCGGCCACTAGGAAGACGTGTATTCGGGTCCCTAAGCTCGTCGAAGAATGGGTGGATTAATGCATCTAACTGGTAAAGAACAAATGAAATGACGTGTGAATTACTGAGTAAACTACGAAAAAATAAATTTTATCAACCTGTCATTTTAATTAATAACACTTACAGCACTGCAGCGTAGGTTGGGTGAGTACTGAAGAAGCCTAGAGACAAGATCCACTGCCTCAGGTGGCATTCTCTTGTGGAAAACCTAAAAAAAGAGGGTAAAACAGAAAAACAATCTTAGCTCCATCCATGGCTTTGATTTTTGTTTAGAGCATTGAACTTCTCTCCTTTGTTTTGTCTTGCTGTTAAATAGACCATTGAACTTTCTCCTCTGTTTTGTCTTAGCTTTTAAATAAGGTTTTTTAATTGGATCTCAGCAAAAAGACACAATATTTCAAATGTTGCAAGTCATGGCCAGTAAAGAGGATCCAAGATAACGTAGTTCAAGATAGGATTGTTTGAGTACCTTATGCCAGGGATGGGCTTTGATTTGAGGGAACTTGAACTCCGTGTAATTAGGGTTCATGCACTTTATTTCCTCTCTAGTTGGTGTACCAAGGATCTGCATAATTCAGTCCCATTGTCTATTATAAATGAAAGTATAAACACAAGACGAATGAGTATTGGATTGAGAACTGGATTAGAAGGAAATTACCTTTATGATCTCAACAAGCTGATCTACACCACTCTCCCCAGGAAATAATGGCTGTAAAAAGAAATTGAATGATAAAACCAATTTAAACTAAACTAACTTCTGTTTACAAAACTTCTGGTGAGCAATAATTTATTCTCATCTTTATGCAGGAGCAAAACTAGAAAAATTGAGATTAGGGGGGACTGAAAAATCTGATATAGTGTAATTTCATTTTACAAGGTGGCTGAAAAATATTGATGCATTTAACAATTATGAAATCCAACAGAAATCCAACAGACAAAATTACAAATTTTCATTTATAGGGAGGGCTTAGCCTCCTTTTCCCTCCACTAAGATCCAACCCCGTGTTTAAGTCAAGGATTTCCACAGTTTGTAGCACATGCCAGTACAGGCCTCGCCAGCAGTGACTTAGGTTACAAGTAGTAATTAGATGCTACAGCATTTACTGCTGATTCATTAACACTTTACATTTGAGAGTTTTAGTGCAAGATATACCTGGCCTAGTAAAAGCTCAGCAAGAACACAACCAGCTGACCATATATCAATGGCGGTTGTATATTCGGTCGCACCAAAGATGAGCTCAGGCGCTCTGTAGTACCTCGAGCATATGTAAGAGATGTTTGGTTCTCCTTTCACCTAATTAACCAAGGATATTAATTAGTAAGAAAAAATTGAAATAGGAAAGGAAGACTAAAAAACAAACAAGGCATGATTTAGTAATACATACCAAAACCTTTGCACTTCCAAAGTCAATTAGTTTCAGCTGATGTGTGTGTGGATTTACCTAATTTAACAGAAAGAAAAATACATTAAAACAATCATCCACATATGAACTTATCAATGATATTGTGTGAAACTTGCATTCCTTCTTCTTTACTAAAGAATGACGAAAGATTCATTTTATGGTCATGTCTTATCTATAATGAACATTTAAAATAGGAAAATAGTGTAATATACAGAAATAGCTCGAAAAACTTTACCAGAAGATTCTGAGGCTTGATGTCTCTATGGCACACACCGATGCAGTTGTGGATATAAGCCAATGCTCTACAAATCTGGTTACCAAACCAACATAATCAACATAACATTAAATGCTTGTTGTATTTTAAAATTTTCTGACATTTTCAGAAGAAAAAACACTTTTAATTACTTGACGAAAGGAGCTATAGCAATGCAACAAACAGATAAGGTACTTCAATTTCTATATAAAAGAATATGCATGTTCAAAACTTAGATTTCATTGAAAAACAGCAACTATTGATGGAGCAAAAACATTCAGTTAAAATATTACACTTGCAAAATCAAATGCTAAATAATTATTAATTAAAAAGAATTGTACAAATTGAGTTTCAGTAAGTGTTAATTGCAAAACTGGACTTAGAACTGGTGAGCTTTGGATTGAAATTGAGGCCCCAATGCATATAGCAGCTAAGTTCAGGATTAATTTGGTACTATCGGTCCTCATGCATCTACACTTGACTTAGATCTGATAGATAATTCAGACTCAATAGTATAACATGAGTGACAGTCAATTAAGACAAGTTTGCTCTTTTGTATGATAATAAAAAATATGTGAGACAATATTTATACAAGCCAAAATAGCTTGCTAACCTACCTGATACATGTACAATTTCACATATATCAATGGCATGCGCTGGCCCATCTTGTTGTAATGCTTGATCACACGGTAAACAGTCTCCGGAACATACTCTAGTACCAAATTTAGGTACAGATCCTCTTTCTCAGTTGTTGAGAAGAAGCAGTGCTTCAGTGTCACCACATTAGGGTGATCAAGGAGTCGCATTATTTGCAGCTCCCTGTTCTTGTATCGCTTGTCTTGAAGCACCTTTTTAATTGCCACTGTTTCTCCCGTCTCAAGGCACCTCGCCTAATTAGAAAGGAAAATGGTTCAGGGTTGATTTCACAAAGGTGACAGTACTTGATTTAGGAACAGCATTAATCATGATTCTCTTTTCTAGATACATGTCTGCATGAGAACACATACAAACACAGACATATACTTTTTATACTTTTCCATGCTTCGATCAGATCAACGTCAAATTGTTGTTCTACCACTGAGACACAGCAAAAGTAAATCCAAAAAAAAAATGAAGAACACTACTGTACCAGTAACATAATCGACTGGAAGAAAATGCACTCCATAATAGTGATTACTTTTTTTCAAATAAAAAACAGTAACAAATGTGGTGACCAAGTACCATTAATACAATTACTGTTGGCTGCTTTCTGGATATGAAGCTGCATTATATGGTTTCAAGTCTAGCAAACTTTTGTGCTCTTAGATGAGATGAAACGGCGATGTGAATGAGGTACCATGTACCAACACAAAAACAACAAAACTAAAATAGAAATTTGGAGAATTAATTCTGCCAAGTACCATAACGCAGCAAATTCAAGAAAAAAACAACGAACAACTAACCTGGAATACTATTCCAAATGATCCATGCCCAATAACCCGCTCAGCCATATAGCTTATTGTCTATTATCAAAATTAAAAAAAAAAATCAGAAGATAGAATTTCCGAGATATTTATGTACAATTCGAGAACAAACAAAAATCCAGATGCACATCTATGCAAAGTTAAGTGGTCCGCATGTCAGTCAGATCAGGTTCTGGGACATGATGGTCAGTAAAACACCTGACAGATTGATTTAGCAGCACGTCAAATTTATTGGTTTTGGTCCATTTTTTCCTTCACTGCTGGTGTGAAGAGTGGACTTGTGTGCACGAGTGAGTTTACAATAAGCTTATCAAAGAAACAAAATTGATTGAGTTTTCCTTCACGTGAAGGACCAGCCAAAGCAAAAAAAACAAGTAAAACTGATCCTGTACTGGTATAAGCTGATCAATGGCCTCAAACAAGCAAGGTGAGCTTACATAAGGTGCAGCAAGAATGTTTACTTGCATAGTAACAAGATTTGTGATTAATTCCCAGATAATTCATGTATTATATGTTTTCAGCAGTTTCTTGAACGAATAGATGAATTGACAGGTTTCATGAATTTTACAAATGATTGACGAATTCTTCATAAATTTTTACGAATAATACATGATTTGTACCTGTATTATTTGTAGAGTTTACAAGTTCTTTTTTGTCTGCTTACCAAAAGTATCAGTACTTTTGTATAATTTTTTGAATGAAAAAAAAGCATGTCCAAATTATACCCGTATCATATCTGTCTCACGAAATTTAGACCTCACCGAATTATTCCCGAGTAACGAATTCGATACTATGTTTCCTTGTGCATATGTTCTTGTTTATTTGGGTGTGGGGGGTGGGGTTAATGCATATGCAACTGTTTAGTTAGTTGCAGTACTACATGGTAAGAACCAGCCAAACCAAATAAATGAAGACAAAGCACTACTGCAGTACTTGTGTAATAAAGCAGTTAAGTTTGGTTGTAACTACGAAGTGAGGAAAAATAGACACCAAAAAAACAAATATACCTGTTTGGGCTGGCCGCCTCTACCACCTATAGTGGTGACAATTATGTGGCCGGTTTCAGTGCTATTTCCATCTACAACTGTGGCCTCCATATCCTAGAGAAAAATTACATTAGTCATATTCCACCATCTGAAGCTAGAGAGAGAGGGAGGGAGGGAGGCGAAAGAGAGATCACTTTTTCATCTCTGATTTTCATCTCATTCATTTCTTCAGGCAGCCTGTCAATGGCAATGCTACTTCCTCCAGGATTTTTCACGCTGGTTGTAGGCGCGATGCTAACTGAAGCCATTGGCAGCTCTAAATTAATTGTTAGAGGGGTAAAAAGGGGAGATCAAACTCAAAGCCCCATCTCAAATCAATCTACTTTAGATTCTCTGGACTGAAATCTGTCACAACAAAAGAAGCAATTACATTGTCATCCCGCATATATTTTCTAAGAAAACGTAAGCAACTAAATGTACTCTTTCTCTTTCGTTCCCAAAAAGTACATACAAATTCGGATAGTAAACCAAATGAAGAAACAATTGTGAGAAATTCCTCTTAAAACAACAACCGTGATATTATAAATAATCTATTTAGGCTTAACCACTCAATTGTACCGATTGTGCTTCCATTCAAGGAAAATACCAATTCGGTAATAGCCTCTTAAGGAATAGTAAAAATTATATTCAAAAGGTAGATCTAGAGATGAAAATAGCAAATTAAACAACGAAAATTCGAGAAGTTATCAAATTGAACCAGATCCTCACCTATTCAAAAGTGTACCCAGCTCTTCGAGGATTGATCAACTTGGTTCTGCTCTAGGGTTTGAGGAGGGGGGGAGGGAGAGGAGGAGAAAGGGAGAGGAGAGAGACAGACCTGGGACTCTGTTTTGTTTTTTTTTACTTGCTCCCCTTATTTTATTTTGTTATTTTATTATCTTGGTTCTAGTAAACTAGAAGCTCGTGATTTTTCATTTTAGCCTTTTGGGATCTTTTACGAATCAGCCCTAAAAACGCACTAGATTCTCAGCTTGCAAGAGTTGTTACAAACTTCCTCTTTTGAGGGCTCGTATATTTAAAATTGGCAAATTCTTCTATGGACACAAGGACCTATTTGTAAAATGAATCATATTTTCATTTTCAAAGTTCAAACAGTCGATCCGACCGTTCAACATTATCTCCATATTAAAATGTACTTGGAGGTCAAATTTTACATTTTTTTTGAATTTTTTTACTATTTATTAAGTATTTTACAAAATTCAATGGTCTGAATTTGACTAGTTTTTGTAAAATACTTAATAAATAGTAAAACAATTCAAAAAAATGTAAAATTTGACCTCCAAGTACATTTTAATATGGAGATAATGTTGAACGGTCGGATCGACTGTTTGAACTTTGAAAATGAAAATATGTTCATTTTACAAATAGGTCCTTGTGTCCATAGAAGCATCTCTCTTTAAAATTTGCTATAAATAACTTGACAATGAATCACATTTGGAGTTGGACTGTGGTGAGTCGTGAAGGTTTTGTTTTACTTTATGTTCATAATTTTTATATTGAAACTTCAAATAGACGATTCGAACCGCTCAACATGATCTCCATATTGAAATGTGCTAGTAGACCAAATTTTATATTTTTTTTAAATTGTTTACTAACTTTTTAGAATATTTCAAAATCACTGTTTTTTATGGTCCAAAATTCATTCAAAAACAACAGTATTGTACCTATCTAAAAAAAATAGTAAAAAATTTCAAAAAATCTAAAATTTGGTCTCCAAGTACATTTCAATATGGATGTCACGTTGAGCGGTTCAGATCGATTGTTTGGTCTTTGAAATCGGAGATATGAGCGTGAAGTAAAACAAGATCCTTACTTCACAACTCACCATAGCCCATCTCATCACATTTGTACATCTCAAAAAATGTTATCTTTTTCAATGTAGAATTTATTTGAAGACTCGTAATTGATTTAATTTTAAAGTGTAGAATTTATTGGAGTGTAACGACCTTCAGACAATATAGTAAATAATTTATGGGAAAATAAGAACAGAAGAAGAATATGGTGGTGCAGGATTTTTTTTAAATTAGAATTAAACAAAAAAATTCAGATGAGTACTCCTTGAGTGTTTTTAACAAAAAAAAAAATAGCTCTACTGAACTGGTGATTCGGTGGAGGCAAAGAATAATTTTATCCACCGAATTAGACTACCCAAAAAGATGAATTTTGTGGTCCATCAAACCAACAGTTCAGTGGATAAAACTATTTTTTTGCTTCCACCAAATCAATAGTTCGATGGAGCTGTATTTTGTAAAACTCACTCAAGCGGTACTTCTTTTATTTGCACTTTTTTGTTTAATTCTAATTTAGAAAAAAAAAAAAAAAAGTGATACGGTGACAACCAGAAGCAATATTTCAAAAGTAAAATGTGGAATACAGAACTTGAGGGGTGCAAATGCAAAAGTTTTCTTATAACTTTCTTCGGTTACAATTAAATGAATATATTAGCCAGATATCTAACGTTTAAATTGACCTCCAATAAACACGCGTCATAATTACAATAATTTTACTGAAACTATTTGTCGCAGTTCTTTTCCTCAATCGGGCCGAAACCTCATCTATGAAAACGCCACATGACATCTAGTATACAGTCGTAGAAATTAAATATGTTCAATATATATTTTGTTTATTTTATGTACTTTGATTTGTAAAAATTCGTGTCAGTACCCAAGACTGATGAGTGGTCGATGCAAGTGCAGTCAAAAGAAGACAACGACCAGCCAAGCCTCTTTCAACAAACGCTCTGTGTTTGTCCTCATCTGCTCTTCTCCGAGCGAAAAATAAGACCGTTGGTGGAATAGATATGATCGATCTGAATCGTTGATTCACCATTGGTTGTCGCCTCTCGATAAATTCCCTGGAGATGCATTGCTGTTGTCGCTACACGCATTTAATAACCGGATCTGTCTCTGGGCTCCATCGTCTCCGTTTTACAAAATGGATGTGTCCAGTTTTTCGGTCCTTGACAACCTGAGTCATTAGACGACAGGAAGTCAAGAAGCATCACGACCGTCGGTACCATCTCCATCCGCTGAAAGCGAAAGGTACTGAGATTTCTATAACTGCCTTTAGTAACAGGATGCTGTTATTCTCTCAGAATAACAGCAGATCTCAATTCTGCTAGTTAATTGAATAATGCCATGTATAAATTAGTTCAATAAAGTAACAAAATATTACTTGCATTAGTCGTCCTCCCCTTAACAACCCGAAATTTCTCGGTCTCACAAATTTCTGCTGTGTAACTGCAGTATGACCTTAATAACAAAATGCTAAATTCTTTATTTACAATTTTGTGCTGGAGTGTATGGCCACATCAACTGAACTCGTATCACCTAAGGTAATAAAATATTTATGTTTGGATCTGGACCGTTCAATCAGAATATGTACAACTGTTAAAGCAGCCCGTGCGTTCCACCTCGGGTCGGATTGACCCGGATTCTGATCAGACGACTATGATTCAAACAGAAATATATTGTTACCTCAGAGGATATGAATTCCACATCAACTAAAATCACTGCACGGTGGGTAGAGTGAAAAAAATGGCACGGCAGAGCCGGTTTCATTACGGAACAGCACGGTTACGGCACGGAACGCGTGTCGGTTACGTGCCATGACTCGCGTGTCCCGTACCGTGACCATTCATGTGTCGTGACCATCTTTAGAAAATTTGGCACGACACGGCACACGAAAGATCTAGTCATAGCACGGCACGTGGTTACGTGAGTCATGTGTAATTAGGACCATTAGATCTTGACCAAATTGAATAAACTAATCTTAATTATGATCAAATGGTCACGCGAGTCGCGTTTGGTCACGGCATGTTTGCGCACGGTGTGACTCACGTGGCGTGACCACCTCTTGACATTTTGATCACGGCACGTGAAAAATTAACTTAGTTACAGTACGGCACAAGATCAAAATCACGGCATATTAATCATGACACGGCACGGCACGTTTTTTCCACTCAAAGAGTTCGGGGGTTCAACTTGACAACTTAAATGGCCAGTTCTAAACAGAAGATATGAAATATTACGCCGTCATAACTAAACCAAATATGAAGCACTCGCTAAATTTAAATCCAACTTTCCAAAGCAAATTTACTTCAGAATTCATTCCTATTGTTATTCTGAGCTGAAAGGAGATTTTCGCCCCGTAATTTCTTGATCCAACTCAATAAAAAGGCAAGAAATGATTTCTTTTGACATAATTTGAAAAGATAAAGAACGTGAAATACCATGAGGGATGAAAGACGTGATGTATTTTAGCCCTCCCCTATTGTTATTTAGATATATTCAATTTAACATTTGAAATTTATGGATTATATTTATAATTAATAAAGATGAAAAGCAAATGCTTTCATTTAAAATTTTCGAACTAAACTATTTGCATCTGCAAAAGTGCTTCCTTAAGACCTAAGTTTCTTTGCAAATAAGCCGCACTAACCAGTTAAAATCTTCTGTACAACTAGTACCACACCGACTCGGAGAATCATTAACATAAGAAGAAAAGTAATTGAACAAGAACACCGAGTTGAATAACCACAAATTTTTTTTTATTCATTCCGTAACAGCAAATCAAGAAAAACAAAGACTAGAAATAAAATTCTACACAATAATACACGGTCATGCATGGGATGATGGGACCAGAGATTCCAATCAGAGAAGGGGACACAAACCTCAATCATCAATCAAATATTGATTCCAAGTCCTGAGCCCACACTTGCATGTATTATCAATAACATGGGGAAAGATACTATTTCAACACCGGTACAGTGTTGGGCTCATTTTGTGGGTACCAATGCACCATACCCCTCAAACAAAAATTTCACCGTAATAGATGAAAAACAGGACAAAAGAAACAACCCCAAAGAAATTAAGCCCCATTGCATGCCTGCTCGAGTACTTGCAAAGGACCACAATTGAGAACAGTATTACCCCCATCAATGACCAAATTATGCCCACTAATTATTTCGGATTCGTCGGATGCCAAAAATAGGGCCGCCGCGGCTACGTGGCCAGCCTTGAGCACCACACCCTTCAAGTTACATGTGGCAGCGGTGGTCTGCTCCACCTCTTCTGGGGTCATACCAGCAACCCCGCAACTCAGGGGCGTGCCTACGCCGGAGGGCGACACGCAATTCACCCTGATCCCATGTCGACCAAGGTCAGCCGCTGCAGCCCTGACCAATCCAAGAACGGCATGTTTTGAAGTGACATACGCGGCAGGCCCGTACCCGCCCTGGGAAGCTCCCACGCTGGCCGTGCAAATGATGGACCCTCGAATTCCTGCCGCCACCATTGCACGGCCTGCGTGCTTCAGTGCGGCAGCGGTTCCCTTGACGTTCACCGACATAACCTTGTCAAAATCGCACAAGTCTAAATCAAGGATTGACGGGCTGTAAAGCAAAATGCCAGCATTGCTATACATGACATCGAGACGGCCATATTTGAAAACAGCGTAATTCACTGCTTTTTCCACTTGCACTTCGTCTGTCACGTCACAGTGCACATAGTTGCATTTGTCGACGCCTATTGAGTCTGCAACTGCCGCTCCCAGCTTGTCCTGGATATCAGCAATGATGACAGTTGCGCCATGGGATGCAAATAGCCTTGCGGTGGCTTCGCCAATACCACTTGCTGCACCAGTGATTATGGCTACCTTGCCTTCTAACCTGGAAAAATCAGAAAAAAAAAAAGAGGAAACCGGAAAATTCCGTACCTAAATGTCAACTCCTATAATTGATCGTAGTAAAATAAAAGATCCTGTTGAATCTTGATCATTGATTCAATAGTAGATCATCATTGATCTAACATATATCATGTTGTTTGAATTGATTTTGGTGTATAATTAGCCGAGACAGTTATCTCAAACGTTGGATCATTACTGGACGGCTGAGATCGAGAAAAGAAGGTCCATTAAGTTTGAAGCAGCAATGTAGAGAGGAGCAAAAACCAACAAGAAAACATGAAAGAAATAATGGTTGGTGGGGATATGAAGCAAAGCTTACCTTTGTTTGGCCATCTCGAATGTTTTGAAAATTGGGAATAGAGCAGGAATGGAGAACTGCTTCCCTTTGAATTGAACCTAATAATTAAGAGAAATGGATATTCTATATGGGAGCCTTGATTTATGAAAGTCAAATAGATTACTCTTGGTCATAAATGATTAAGAAATAAAAAATAGTTAGTCAATGCCCGATGTGACTTATACATGGCATGTTGATAATTTAGAAGTCAGATAAGGTTTGCCAGTACTGCAACTTGTTTCGTGGATCGCTGTTACTCGAAGATAAGGCGTGTGCCAGTACAGTATTAAATATTAGGCCAAGTCGGCATGTTATTGATAGCACATCAGATCATGACTTCTTACACGAGAGATTATGTATTTTTATTACTAAACTAAAGATGAGTTCTTTGACCAAACTCTTATGAGTTCAAGTGGTAAAAAAAAATGTTAGAATTTAGATTCGAAAACATATAAATTGCCTTAACCAATTGAGTTCGTTTAAATCCATCTTTCGTATAATTTTGCTGAAGCAAATAGTCTTTTGAGAAGTCCTGAGATTGGAAGCAACTAATGGCGCACAAAGTCAACCCAGCTGACAGCAAACATCAAAGCATCATGCGGCGAACTTGGGTTTTGAATTCGGATTCCCTCCAATGTAATTAATATATAATGGGTCAAAGGTCCATTATACATTTATACTTCATAGACAAACAACACTGTCATTACTTTGACCATATTAATAATCACCGGCACCGCTATAGATGTCCTGATCCTCGGATCAGTGATTATATTTAAAAGATGAAATTTCGAATTGAATATCAACTCTCCGATCAAATAATTTGTCTTTTTTTTATTTATTTATTTATTTTTTACATATTTTTTTACTTGTAGAAGTTTAAATTTTATTTAGATACATACTCACTGATGCCACTCCTGCATTCTCTATCTCACAAAATTTACGTTTCCTTATCTTTTCTCATTTTTTTGGAAAAAAATTCTAAACTCCCTTATTGTCGCAAATTTTAGTTATATCATATTAAAAAAAATAATAAATCAAAACACTCTAATTTTGGAGAATTTCCAAAACTACCCAGGCCACCAAGTCATTCTGCAGCCCAAAAAACAGAGGGCCGCCAATGCCCCCTGCCGCACCCGCCCAAACTAAATCCAATCTAAATTCGTTTGATTTTATATTAATAGTTTAATAATTTTCAGAAATAGAAAGAACACAATAATTTATATATTTACTAAAAGTGACTTTTGAACGGGGATTAATAATTCAGATACAAAGTATTTTTATTTTTAGTCTAGTAACACATCAAAAAATAATTTAATTTTTTTTACAACCAGAAAAAATCCTGCCTGAAAAATGTTTTTGAGTCTTTCTAGTACATCTAAATTATAAGATGCTTTACCTATTTTATTTAATTTTCTTTCTAACATATTTAAATTATTAAATACTCTTTCTATTTCTAAAAATTATTAAACAATTATTATTAAAATCAATGGAATCTGCTCAAAATTTGAGGTTGGCGGCCCTCTGTTTGGCTTGATGGCCTGGGTGTTTTTTGAAATCTCCTAAAATTGTAATTTTTTGGTTCATTTTTTTAGGAATATGGTATAAATAAAAATTTCGGCCCTTATTTGATTGTCAAATACTCAATATTCTTACCGGTCCTGATTTCCTAAACGCCCTTATTTCATATAAGATTTTTTTAGATTGATTGACGATTGATTGGTTGTCTTCATTTCTTTGCAATCTATTTTAATATAATTCATTAATATTGTTGAATAATTATTCATTTTATTGGTCTATTTTTTATGCAAAGTATATCATTTTATATGAGATTTTTTTACGCATGGGCACAATGTATTGTATCATGTAGATGCCATAATTTTTCGAAAAAAAATATCACAAGTATAAAAGGAAGAGGTTCATATGTCTCTGCCGTGATTTCATTTTTTTTTTAATATTCTTTTTAAGACATATATAAATAAAGTCATTAAATGTGAACTATATTATTTTCTTTACATGTACGTAAATATATCACTTTTCGATTTTATTTGTATGCGAATTAATAAATTGAAAAATTAATGTTTTTAAATTATTCACATTAGTACATTTTTAGTAACCTCTTGATGCCGATCGAAATAGAATTTGAATGTCATAATTTTTTAGTTACTGGAGTTTAAAAAGGCATACAAAATTACAGGTACTTGAATCCTCCTTTATGAAATATAAAGTGATGTATTATATGGTTAATTTATTGTCCATCAAACAATTTTAATTTACAATAATTTAAATTAATGATCACAAATACATCAGATAGCCCTGAAATTATGTGAAATTTTATATATGGCATGACATGTCTATACACTTAACGCCATACTTTAATGAAACAGAGCCACCGCATAAATAATCAAACTTTTAAATATTTTTGCTTTGAATTTTTATAGACGCTGATCTGAGAAATATCGTCAAAATCATCAGTTAATTATTCTCAAATATCTCTTCTCATATCTCCATTCCATTATTAAGCACGTTGGGTGTCCGATCCGTCAACGGTTACGATTGAAAGATGAAATTTCGGATTTAATCTCAGCCCTCCAATTACATAATCTGTCTTCTTTTGATTAAATACATATGTTTTATGTGTAGAAGTCTAAATTTAGTTAAAAATATACTCATCACACGAACTGCCACACGACACGTTACAATTAAAATTTAGTAGAGTCCGAAATTTAGCGATATATTTCTCTGTTTCCTTATTTCTTTGTTTCCTTATTCCTCCCTCTTCAATGGAGTGGACTCCACCTTCCGTTTTCTTATTTCTTTATTTCCAAACTTCTTCTGCGTTTCTATATGGATCACAACGAATTGATTTTTTTCCTAATTTTCTTATTTCTCTTACCTTGTTTCTATACATATTGCCATGGGAAATCTAGAATATATTTTCAATTTTATTTCTATACAGATCTAATTCACGACCCTTTGAAAATCATAGAAGTCCTCCAATAAAACCAAGAAAAATTCATAGAAGCACAAAGCAGCAGGAAATTTTGTTGACATTGTTGTTCTTTTCTATGCTTAGAAAGATTCTTTTTTTTTTAAATTACAAAAATTTGCCTAAACTACCTATTATCATACCCATTTATCGAGTGTGGTTATGGCTGGTAACAAAGATTGCTTCGTATAATCGATAATGCGAGGGGTTTTATTGTGACTCTGTGTCATTTAACTTTCAATACATGCAATTATTATTTGTTTGTTTATTGTATCAAATAGAAGTATATAAATTGAAGAGAAGATTTATGTGTAGGTAGTGCCTACAGTAGTAAATGGAGGCGTCATGGCTTTATACTACGTTTTGTGGGGCAAAGGGCTGAGCACTTAGTGATTCTAAAATAAACAAACTTACTGTTACAAATCATAGTAAAAAAACCTGTAAATAAATAAGAATAAGGGACCTATGTTTGAGGAGGGGAATAAATATGAAAATGCACTCAGTGATTCTTATAGTGATGTCTCAGTTGCAACGCACGGGCATGATATTAGTTAAATATTATAGAAACTCTTTTCTAACAATAAATATGATTTATTGTAGTCGTAAAGATAGCGGTGTAAACGGAGCGGATTCGGAGCGAATAATGCTCATACCAAATCCGTATTCGTTTTTTAATGAGCGGATACGGATAGTAAACAGATATCAAAATTCAAAACCAAATCCGTCTTAAACGGATACGGATACGGAGCGGATAATCCACGGATACGGATTCGAATACAGTTACGAAACAAATAATTGTCGAATAATTGAGTCATATGAACTTTAAGTACAAATACTAAATTAAAAAATTAAAAACAATTAAGAAAAACAAAAGTAAATTAAAAAAAGGTAAAGAAATGTAGAAGATATAGGAATGGAGAGTTAGGGAATATTAACCGCTGAAAGTCAAGTTACAACGAAGCGGAGAAGTTAAAATTTCGGATCCGGATAGTGCGGATATCCGCTCCGTTTATATTTTCAAAGAATTATCCGTATCTGTATCCGCATCAAATTTCCCTATGCAAAAAATATCTGTATCCGTATCCATGATATCCGTATCTGTTTAAATTCGGATACGGATAATAAGCGGATTCGGAGCGGATATCTGGACGGATATCCATATCCGTTTACACCCCTAGGTAAAGATATAGGGCCCTATACCATAGGGAGTGGGTTCGATTCTCGTAGAGAGCTAAAATTTGATTTTTAGAATGTGGTCTATCACGGTTCACGGGTCTACGGGTGTTGCGCGGTTCATGGGTCTGGAGCTAGTGCACGGCCCCGTATCCGAGTGCGTATCCGGTCCAAATATAGCGTATCGGTGCAGTGTTATCTGTTGAGTAAGGATATGTCACGTAAGCGAATACGCCAGCTGACATATCCGACATATATCTGTGCTTCGCAATTGCCAAACTAAAGTATCCGAGTAACATAGCATGTCAGTATCTCAATAATCACTAGGCTATTGTATTTTGGACGATAAATTTAATTTTTCTTCAAGTTTTGTCTGACATCAGTATTTTTATTTTTAGATATTTGCTAACTATCTATTTATTTATTTATTTATTTACTAAATATACAAGTTGAGTCAAATTTACTAAATAAATGTACTTGAGAATTAAGTACAATGTTTTCATATTTTTGAAAAACTGAAATAATTGTGTTGGGTGCGGTAGGCCCGATTTTTGCTATGAATTAGATGTTATCACTATTGAATGATTCTTATAATATTTGTTTATAAAAAGCAATAACATGTTTCATTGGTTGTGTATGGACATTGCTGCAGGAGTGGTAATTGTACAACACGTTTGTAACTTGGTTAATGTACAGTTCTAATATTTGTTTATAAAGAGCAATCACATGTTTCGTTGGTTGTGCAGGGACATTGCGTGAATGTTCAACAAATACGTAACTTAGTTTATGTATATTTTTTTGTTATGTTATGTATGTTGTAAATTAATGCTTGCATTTCAATTGAAGTGTTGCCACTTTTTCAATCGTTGAATGCACTTTTAGATTTGCGCAGTGATTATCAAGAAAATAGCATGATAGAGTGCTTTGTTTAATCTCCGTTAGCTAGGTTTATGAAATTAACGTTGAAGGGCTCCTCTCTCTCGTATTTAATAATTCACATCCATTATTTTGTTAAAAATACAAATATATAAATTTAGTTGTATTCATATAATATATATATATATCTCCATTCCATTATTAAGCACGTTGGGTGTCCGATCCGCCATAGTTATGATTGAAAGATAAAATTTTAGATTTAATCTCAACCCTCTAATCAAACAATTTGTCTTGTTTTGATTAAATACATCTTTTTTAAGTGTAGAAGTCTATCTTTTTTTTGATTAAATGCATCTTTTACTGTTATTTATTATTTATCTCTCCGTTTTTTTTGTCATTTGTGTTTTTTATTTTCATTTATATATTTTTTCTTAATTATGAGTGAAATGTCAATAAAAAAAGTCTCTTCATATTCTATTCAATCTTATAATATTCCCGTTACAACGCACGGGCACGATACTAGTAACATTCTATATACACTCTTCTCATAAACTTGTGATTCTGTAGACTTGGACGGTAGTTTAGATTGTTCTCAATCAAAGGAAATTTCCGAATCGCATCAATTTCACGCGCGTGATTCGTGTAGCGTGATTTGTGGACGATTCAATGTCTGGAAGAGTGAAACATGCGTCAATTATTGTCTGTAAATGGAGCAGATTCAAACATTGGATATACGCTTGTTGGTTGTAACCCAGAGCTGTAGTATTATTTATTAAAATTATCTTTCGAATGTCACTAAAATAATATTATCTACTTTGTAAAAAATTGAATTTTTTTAACAATATTAAAATATCTTATAATTATATAAATTATGGACATAAATAAATATTTTTTAAACTCTAGAAATATGTATAATAAAACAACATCACAGCTAACTGCAATCTGTATATATAAATCTCCATTCCATTATTAAGCACGTTGGGTGTCCGATCCGCCAATGGCTACGATTGAAAGATTAATTTTTGGATTTAATCTCAGCTCTCCAATCACATAATCTATCTTCTTTTGATTAAATGTATCTGTTTTATGTGTAGAAGTTTAAATTTAGCTACAAACATACTCGCCACACATACCGCCACACGATGCGTTACAATTAAAATTAAACAGACTCTAAAATTTAGCTATATAATTCTCCGTTTCCTTATTTTTTTGTTTCCTTATTTCTCCCTCTCCAATTGAAATTTTCTATACGGCAGATCATAATGCAAATTAATTTTTTGTTCACTTCCTTATTTATCTACTTCTTTATTTCTATACATATTACTGTGATAAATGTAGAATATATTTCTAATTTTATTTTTATAAAAATTTGTCATTTTATATGAGAATTTATTTTTGTTATCTTATCATATATTCCGTTGCAACGCACGGGCACAATACTAGTATAAATATATGTTCTCCCTTATACGAGAAGAGAGCATGAAAACACACATATCATACCACCATAATAAATAATAAGAGAAAATATAATCAAATGGACAAGGAATCATACCACCATAATAAATAAGAAGAGAAAATATAATCAAATGGACGAGGATGTTGATGATGTTGGATAAGTAAAAGTATTGGAACTTAATTATTGAGTATATATTATTTTTTTGAAAACCTTTGCAGAAATGAGAAGAAATCGAACTCTAAATCTTTGAGTAATCAACAATTTTAAGACTTTCTTCCTAGTCAATTGTGATAGCTCTTTTTTTTCATGGAGTATAGATTATTAACCCATCAAATTGATATGTGCATATACATAAGGACGTCAAAATACGTATTTATATATTGTTGTGAATATACACAAGAAATTCAATTTTTTTTCGATTTCTTTGAAAGTCTTTAAAAAGATCCAAAAATATATATTGGTACCTTTTTACAAGATCAAAATATAAATGCAATACATCTAATATCTTATATTATTTTAATATAATCGAAATATAGATGTATATATAATACCCTATATTAATTTAATATAATTTATAAAAATAAAAATTCTGCAACGTTATAATTAGAGAGGTGTTAACTATCCTTAAGAAAAATTGTATATGGTTGTCTTCAAATACAGGTGGTTCTGTCTTTCTTAGAGCGAAAAATAAATAAATTTTGTACTTAATAAATTCTGAGCTGATTTATTCTAGACTAATTAATCGTTAGTTCATTTTTCATATCAATAACCTTGTAATACTTTTGAAAGGAAAACAAAAATATATAAAAAAATGTTTCTATAAAGCATATATGATATTCATAGTTCTTAACATGGAGCATTTCCGGAGTACACGAGGAGCACTATTTATTTGATGCTCAAACATTATTGATACGTATGTCATTTCTGATAAATTCACAAATTATATTTGCGTTTCTGCTAAAATTTGAGATTTTACCAATGTCACGTTAATTCTTGAATTTATTTTTTGACAAAATTCTAACTAAACAATATCGGCCGGAGTACTTCCAAGTTCCAACCAGTATCGTTAATAACGATACGTGTTTGTCGGACCTGCCGAGCGATTAATCGATAATAATTAAAAATAATTAGCTGATTAATCAGAAAAATATATGACGATTTAATCACCGCCAACAACTAATTAGCCAATTTATCGGTCTAATAATCGTTTTTTACACCACGGCTTCCAACCGAGCCAAAGTCAACTGGGAGCATTTGCTCTGTGATTCGTGTCTGATTAAAACGAACGACTCAGATCTCATTCTGCACGGTCTGGGAGGGGGGCGAACTTCGCGCAAAAGAAAGAGGAATGTCCGGCGAGGTCGAGGCGACGGGGATAAGATGCCACTTCTGGCTTCCAAACAAGCGCCGCCACTGCGCGAACGCGCCTCTCCCTTCCTCTCTGTAATGACCCCCCCTCTCTCTGTCTTCGTCTCCGTCTCTCTCTTAGACAAGCACGGTCTAAATTTTCTAACTATTTTTTTTTTCTGGCAGTTACTGTGGAAACCATAACCCGTGTTCGGCTCCTAGTCGGGTGCCTTGCCCAATCGACCCATCGCAGTTAGAACCTCGAAACTTAAACCCATGATCTTTGTATAATTTCTTAGGGGTTTAGTAGTAAGTAGAATAAATGGAGATAAATAGTTCACAGTTAATGGATGGTGTTTCAGATAATTAGAGTGACAAGTGAGAGAAATTAACTATAAATGTTCTTGTAATGTTTGTGATTAACAAGATGAATGAAATGAGTTGTCTTTAACTCTTTACACCCCTATCCTTTATCTACCCTCTCTTCTTTTCTCTATGCTCTCTCTTATATCTAATTATACATCAAAATCCCAAAAATTCAACAATTTATCAAAAAATGGCAAATTGTCATGGCGTACTCGGTAGGTTCATGACACTTTGTTATTATATTTCATGAATAATTGCCTTTTTATTTTATATAAAAATTGAAAGTGAGACAGACTGTATTATGCAATAAGATCAGGAGAGATTTTTATCAGTAGCTCTAAATTGCTTTCATTATTCCTGGTTAGAATTATATCTCTAAGTTTTATAGTATTGTTAATAACTCTCAACTAATAGTTAACCTAGAACAGTCTACTGTTGCACATGTTTAAAATAATAAAATTTGAAATTAATCATACATTTTACTTTGGTCCAGCACTGTGCTTCAAGATAGTCTGGAATTGCACATAAAAAGGTGCCCTTTCAAGAAACAAGCTGATGCATTAGAGGCACAGCCTTACTATATCAAATCCATCAATTCTGGCTCTGATGAGCCATCGGTGAGCTCAGCCGAGAAAAGGGGCTTGCTCCGCAAGCTTAATACTTCTGAGTTTTTGGGTTTGATTCACAAGATCAAATCAGTTCATTCTTCTGCCGTGCAAGATTTGAGAGACTCTTACCTGGTGCCAGAATCTTGTGAGAAGTGGCTTAAAGGACAATCGGATAAGTAAGTTATCCTTCTATAGAAAGAGAATCTTTTTTTAACCTTCAGTAATCAACTACTAATCCTTAAAGCTCTTCTGTTTCTTAGTCCCATATTTCAGCAAAAACTATGCTGTTGATCCTAGACTCCAAACCCCTGAAAGATTATTCTAGCTAATGGGCTTGGGATAGGCGTAAATGGGTTGGTGTACATTGGTTGAATCATTTTGCACAATTCCCATAACTACTTAGTTTAACAGATTGAAATTCCTATAACTCTATAAGCTGGTTATCATTGAATCAAGCACCTAAGAATCTGATTCAAGATGATAAATCTGTTGGCTTGTGTCGCCGGGAGCTACTTGGTCAAACCTTATTCATAACAAGGTCATTGAAACAAAATTTTCACTTGATCTCTCTTATTTTTAAACAGAAGTTTACCGTATCAGGAGAAACATGTAGTACAGCAGGCCTCAATTCTGGGTAACATGGAATCTTTCGGCATTTTACAGAACCAAACCAATGAGGCAGCAGCAAAAACCGTGGATAGTAAACCAGAGGTCGGGATAGATGATCTGGCGGTGGTTGAATTCGGAGCTGGGAGAGGTTACTTGACTCAGATGCTTGCCGATTGTTATGGTGTCAGAAAAGTTTTTCTTATAGAAAGAAGGTCATACAAGCTGAAGGTATAAATTATGGAGATTACAGATTACCTCCCAAATATCATTCATTTCCTTCTGTTTGGTCCCTCTAGTTCAAAGTTAGCACTTACCATTTCATTTATAAATGTGGCTACCTGTACTATTTCCCCAGTGACAGAAATCTTAGTCACTGCTGTAGACTGACCTTGAATGAATGGTTGACCTGAGAAACATTTCAGTTGGAAAATGACACGTTTGTGTCAGTAGATTTTTTTGTCCCTTTAATGTTAACTTATGTTGTGGGTGCCATAAACTGTTGTAGGGACCAAATTCACTTCAAAGCTGAGATTTAAATCCAGAAGGTTGAATGCTACTGGGAACAACTATCTATTTTACTCCTTAATTTTACAAAAAATGATGTTTGAAAGATCATATCTATGATTTGACCAACTTTTGTTAACAGTACTGTTATAATTCTATTTATATCTGTTATGCATTAGTGTTTCTATGTATTAGGCAGATAGGAGCTTGCGACAGAATGAAAGCCTAGCCCTAGAACGTCTTCGAATTGATAGTAAGGTCTTTCCCTTGCTTTATAGAGGTTGAAGTCTCAGATTCCATTATTATACCATATGTTTTAAGGACTAAGAGTGTCTTTGCTATCAGTTGAGGATTTGAACTTGTGCGGGGTGGATTCTTTGAAGGGCATCCCTTATCTTGCCACAGGAAAGCATCTTTGTGGGCCTGCAACAGGTAATTTCTATTAAGAAGATTTTAAATTGGGCTCTTGATTTGTTAGTACAATCCTTGTAAAGGCATGTCTATCTGGTGTATTAATCCATCTCTGGGATTATTTAGGTCTAATTGGTTAAACTGGGAGAACTGGTACAGTACTGATTCACCGAAGTTCATTATGCATATCAGTTGTCTAGTGCACATAAAGTTTTTGTTTTATTGGTTTCTTGCAGATCTTACCATAAATTGTTGCATCCGTGATAGAAAGGAAGGAGAAATTAAAATTAAAGGCATTGCTATAGCCACTTGTTGCCACCATCTCTGCCAATGGAAGCATTATAAGAGTAAACTCGTCATATTCTCTTGACCAGTTTATATTTTACTTAGCCTTTTTTTTAAACTTTATATGTACTGTTTATACAATTTCCTTTTATTTTTATTTTTGTTTCAGATAAAAGGTTTCTTTCAGATATAGGGATCAATAAGGAGGAATTCCATGCCATGACATGGTTCAGCAGCTGGGCTGTTGATGGCGATCACAGTTCGGATAATCCTAGTATTCAAGATGGAATTAAACCCCCAGAAATTTCGTGAGTAAATCGTAATATGATAAATACGTATAAACAAATGAGTTAATAAATTGCTGTTATCATACTTCAATAGATAAAGTTTGCAGCTAAGATCAAGCTTTTGTCATTTTCTTAGATCACCAATTAACCCATCCAATTTTGCTACTGTTAACTTTCTTGCGCTTGCGCTTATGCACTTGTACCATATTTTTTCCAGCAAGAAGAATGAAGTTGGTTTTGACCAAGGAGGGATAGAGAACATAATTCGGAGTATACCCGCAACAGAAAGAGCTGCCTTTGGCTTCATGTGCAAAGAAATAATAGATACTGGCCGGCTTCATTGGCTTAAAGAAAATGGATTCGACGCTCAGCTTGTCAGTTATGTCCCTCCCAGCATTTCTCCCGAGAATCATCTCCTGGTTGCTAAGAACCAGTCGTGAGCTATACCGGACAAAGAACCAATTGGTGCATGGATGGGGGATGGGTTTTATGCTATCCTTCAAATTTTTTGGGGCCTTGATACTGTTCTTTGAGGATTTTTTTTTTTAATCCATCTAGGAATTTAGGTTTAGAAACTTACAAATTTGATTGAATAATCAAGTAAAATACTATTAGGCATTGATGTGTTTTTTTTATTTAAAAAGTGGTACCACGTAGCACCGGTTTTCATTAAACGAAACCTTGTTTACTCCTTTTTATAAACCATCTAATAACCCCTGCATCCATATGGCGGTAATTGAAATTCCAGCCCACACAAACACTACTGACCTGTTGTTCTACACGAAGCCTCCTTTTTACCGTTTACATTTTTTTTCTAATTAAAATAATACACTATAACCCTCCTTTGCTTCCCAAAAGGAGAGAAAATACAGGCTGCTACAGCTCAAAAATGGCAGATTGTCTTGTTGACAACTCTACGCACATGTTCATAATTTAAATTCAATAATTGGATTCAATAATTTAAATTCGTCATTTGAAATCATGTGATATGATGATTTTTAAGGATAAGCTCATAAGCTCCTTAACGAGCTTAAAAGCCATATTAGATTTGTTTAATAACGTTTATTGAAAATTATGTAAGGGCCCTTATTTAACAGGTAAACAACCTCAAAAGTCAAACCTAATTCTATATTTTAAACATGAAAATTATTCTCCTTTGCAACTGAGGCTGAACCCAATTCAAGGTATTTAGCTGCGCGCTTTTGCCTTTGCATCCAATTGAGTCAAGGTCGAATTAATTCCGTCGGATTAACGGATTTGAATGCCTAATTAACAAGTATGAATTTCGTTTCTATTAAACCGGAGCCTTAAATGTTTCAACATCCTGTTGTCCCTGAAAAATAGAGAGGAGCCAAAAGCCCAAAACCCTAGAAATGAAGAGAAGCCCGGAGCTTAAATGAACGGTTGGATGCTTCAGATATTTTCGGATGTCTACATCTTATCCTGTTATCCGAATGACCGAATGACAAAAGCGGAACAACATTGACCTGTTTAGTCCCACAAGTTATATCCTAAGAGAGAGAGCATTCTCTCGTCTTATATAACCGACCGGCTTCATCCTTACAAATCACGCAGCTGCGTGGTGAGCACATAGCGAACTATTCTTTCGCCTTTTACTAAAGAATACCGTGTGCTCGCCACTTTTAAGCAGCATACGCCAATTTTTGAAGGGGACGTTCCTCGTGGAATTCCCCAACAATTCGCAAATTTAAGTCTTTTATGGTCCTTGTACTTTGTTCTTTCATCTTTTGGGCCTTTAAAATATGAGGTCAGCTAGAAATTTTTTTATAAATCATAATTAATTTTTTTTTACACGAAATCAATATGATTATTTGTTTTTACAAAAGTTATAAGAACTGAAATGTTATTTTTTTTATTTCAGACTGAAATGACATTTTGATTCGGTCTTTTTTTTTTTATTTTCTGCGGTACTAGTTTTATAAGTTTTCATATGAGCCACTAAAGAAAATATAAAATGGAAACCGGATCAAAATACCATTTCAGTCCAGAATAAACAAAAATAACATTTCAGTTCTTATGTTTTTGTAAAAAAAAAGTAATTATGTTGGTTTCGTAAAAATATCTTTTTTAATTATGGTTTATAAAAAAAATTGGGTCAGCTAGTTAAAACTGGACCCTATGAAAGCTCATTATCACATAGCTTCGAAGAATGATTAGCGAATGAAATAGCTGATGTGACTAGTACATAGTGATTTGATCACATCATTACGTTATCAAAATTTTATTTTCATGTGATATAACTAAAATAATGGAGAGCAATCATATTGCATAATCACATCTGACGTGATAAAATATGACATGACTAATCATGTTTAATTATTTTTTTCCATTTTAAGTTGGTGCATAGAACATAACCATAAAAGTTACAAAAAAATAAGAAATTATTACAAAATAAATTATTAAGAAGTTGATGTTGTCGGTTTTCAAATTAAAATGAGGAACAAAAATATGAACAGAAGTTTATTTGGGTTTCCATTTTACCGGGGTAGTCCTTCATTTCTACCGGTCAAAATCAATTACCCTGGATAATAATTTAATTGGTGTTGGTGGACATTCCTCTTTCCTCTCTCTGTCTCTTTTTTTTCTGTGCATTTCCCGTGAATTTTGTTGATTTTTTTTTCATGATTTTCAACGAACAAAGTAGTACTTAATTTTTTCATATTAAGAAAATATTTTCAAATTTTAACCTTCTTTAAAACTTTTAGTGTATCATTTTTGTTTTTAAGCCACCTGAATTTTATGCCTTGTATTGCATTAATGCTAATTTATATTATTCTTGTTATTTGTGTCTTTTTAACTATGATATAATATTACTAATATAAGCATTACTATGAATTAAAAACATCAAGTTCTTATTGAACGTGTTTATTGTATATTTATTTAGACTAATTTTTAGTTAAAGCCTTAAAGGTCTTACCCATTTCTTTCTTAATTTATTTCTCATGTTGTTAATTTTCCTTTATATAATATTTTTCATTTAACAAAAGTGGTTCAATCGTACCACCTGTTTCCAGTTAATCGAAACATAAATTTTACACGCCATTTTTTTATTACACTAAAAGAATCACCAAACAAAATAATGTTTATAGAAAGATGCTCTACTGATCCTGAAAGTCCCAAATCAGCTCGAAAGCGTAGATACCTTCAACAAAAGTAATGTTTATATAAGGTTTTTACTAATCATACACATTACAGGTACATCTTTATTTTTGTTTTCTATCAAAGATATTGACACCGGCTGACCAAGGAGATTCGCAAGGACACTAGCTAATTCAACTAAACATCACTCAAGAGGAGCAAAGCTCAACCCAACAGTGGATAAGAGGAGATAAACTCAACTCAAACAGAATAAAATTCGTATATAATCAAAAGCTCTATTACAAACTAAGTTTGGCTTCTCTTATAGCCTTACATTAACCCTCAAAAGACACCTAGACATTAATACTACTTCAACTACTTTTTATTCTTCCAAAATAGTCTTAATTAACCTCCTAGAGACCCACAAACACAGCTTGACTCATCTGGAAACAATCACTCTTTTGACCATAATTAAAACACACTCAAAAATCTCAACTAACTAATTAATAACACACAGCCCAAAACTGACCACTTCTCTTGACACGCCTTTTTGAGTATGATTCCTTCAGATTATGGACAAATGTAAAACACCAAAGTTGTAGATAATTTTGTAAACTTTCCACAGAACTTTGAATCACCTTAATCCGAGTTCATATGAGCCCTATATGATCAAAATACTGGGGCGTGTCAGCAGGTGGCAGTTTTGAACTAGTCTGATTTTGTTGTTGCATCCTGGGCCGTGTCATTCTCCCCCGGTTGAAAAGAACTCGCCCTCGAGTTCAACTCTTCTTCTTTTGTTATCTTTGTAAACTTCTTTACAGCAGTACAACTTCAGAACAAACACCGTTAAAGAAAATTGGACTGCAATAAATCATGGCCATAAAATGCTAGCAAACCACCATGCTTCTGTTGTGCTACTCCTCGTTCAAACAAATTTTCGAGGCAGGGAAGAGTGAGGACTTGAACTTGAGCAATGTCGGTGTTGAGCTCAAAGCCTGCTTGCACCTGGTTGGTCATCTTGCGCTCCTGAAATTGACACTCTTGATTTTTGAGCTTGAAATTCAGCAACATGGCGTGTAGTTTCTGCTGTATAAACTCCTTAAAAGTTTGTTGAAGATGCGTTCCAAATTCTTTGTTGCACACAAGAGAGTTGCTAGCCACCAACCTGAAAATAATAAGCTCAAAGAAAAGTTGGGTTAGTCTCATTTGGGCAGCGATATGTATCGCCCAATGATCAGGTTGATTGGGACCTCCATGTGGTCTCGGTTGAGCGGTTTGGAGCTTGAGTTTGGAATAGGTTTGCTTCTCAATTAGCCACACAGACTTAGCAAGTTTTGCACGGCTCATACAATTCGCACCGCCGCTGAAGTCATTGAAGTAGGAACATTTCATTCGGTATTTAACCGACATGTAATCAACACATGAGAAAGAGAACCGGTATAAGACCGCTATGCTCTTCGTACACATGAGAAAAGACACATCTTTCAAAAGAACAATAGTCACACAAACCATTTTGTCTTTCTGTTTCAATTCAAAGTCTATGTTTTGCCAATCAAGTTCGGCATTTTTCACTTCTGAATTTTTCATGTTCTCATCAAAAGAATTGGTATTTCTTAACCCAATATGAATAACTTCTCCATCATGTTGCCACGGTTTCTCCAAAACAATGTAACATGCATTTCTAGAATTATCAACATACCATACCACAATCTGGTATTCATTTTCAAAGCAAAAGTTCATTACAAGCTGCTGGTCTTCTTGTACCAAATTACCCTTTTGCAACCAACAAAGTTTGAGTGATTGGGAATAATGTTCAGATTTTGTAACTACTTTCTCAATCCAAACTTTTGACACCAAAAATTCAATATTCCCACTATCAAAAATAATTTCACATACCTTGCAATGTGAGGTGCAACGCGTATGAAAATGTTGTTGTGAAACCATACCTCATCTTCTACTGGGTTGGAATTTCGGGTACCACCATAACCCGCTGAAATTTCATCAACTTTTCCCTTAAAGTGCAGCAGGTTTTCTCCACTTTCTTGTGTTTTAAACTCAAAATAAAACCATCTTACTTTCATGTTTTGCTGTCCCAAAAGTGTGTTCAGATGTGAATATTTTCATGAAAGGTTTCGACACTTTTGCGTCAAGGTCTTTGCTACACAAACTCAAATCTATATTCTCAGCAATCATCATGTTCATGGTAGGATTTGGAAAGGACAAAACATGTTGGTATAGTGTAAGCAGTTCACTTCCATTAATTCTCAATACACCAGGAACAATAATAGAGTTGTGCAAACCACAAACGGGTAGTCTAACGATTGGTTCAGTTATCTCATCAAAACTGAAATCAAACCGAGTGTTGCAACTACTAAAAATTTTAAAGTACCTCTCATTTGTTTTTTCACTTCTCAGTTTTAGAAAAGGATCTTCATATTCATACCTTGAAACTTCATTTTTCAATACGAACAAATCGTGGGCTGTTGAGAAAGAATGAATCTCCAAGTTTGTACTTGTCACGGTTGAGGATACTGGTAAACCATCGATAATGTCTTCATCAAAGGTTGGGAGGCTGTCAAATGACTCCATTTCTTTCTCGGGCTCCCCCGTCAAGGTATTGACATCATCCTCTTCATCAGGATATTCGTCAAAAATTGGTGGAGTTTCAAATGACATGCTTTCAACCTCAAAAATTTCAGCAACCTCAAAAACACTACGGTCTATACCAGAAATTGTATTCAACAAACAAGTTTTTGAGTTATGTCCATCACTTCCACACTTAAAGCATCGTACCCTTCTTATTTTGGACTGAACCAAGCTATGTTTCTCTGATTTTATTGGGTTCTTTCGGGTCCTTTTGGTAACCATAACAAACGGTTTAAACTTCTTCTTGCAAGACCCATTTTTGTCCAGTGTGTATGAACACGGTTTGAGAGAATAAGGTTTTTTTCTACTGCTGGATCTTTGTTCTTTCAATCGTTTTCCAACTTTCAAATCAGATTTTGGTAAAGAAGAATGTGACGAAAAAGAGTTTAGAGAACCTTTGGGAAAAGACTTCTTACAAACTTTTCTCTGCAAATGATTGCGAACCTTTAAATGGTTGTTTCTCCGCTGGTGGTGAGGTGAAGGAGAAACATTGTCGCTGGAGGTGTTGTGAAGGCGGTGGTGAAAAGAAAAGTCGGTGTAGCTCGCAGATTCGTGCCTCGGTCGGCGGTCTCGACTCTCACGAGTTGTGCTTGTGGTAGAATCGTGCCTCATTCGGCGATCGCGATTCTCACAAGTTTTGCTTCTCGAAGGTCCATGCCTCATTCGGCGGTCTTGGTTTCGATCGGCGGCCTCCACTAGCGAAATACGCCACAGGAGTTGTTGGACATGCTGTCTCAACTCGTTCATCTCAACGTCTTGTTGGTCTTGGTCTTCATACTCAGGCCGGTTGCGTGTTGCACGATGCACCATCTTCAACCTTGAGCTCTGATACCAAATGACACCGGCTGACCAAGGAGATTCGCAAGGACACTAGCTAATTCAACTAAACATCACTCAAGAGGAGCAAAGCTCAACCCAACAGTGGATAAGAGGAGATAAACTCAACTCAAACAGAATAAAATTCGTATATAATCAAAAGCTCCATTACAAACTAAGTTTGGCTTCTCTTATAGCCTTACAATGACCCCCAAAAGTCACCTAAACATAAATCCAACTTTAACTACTTTTTATCCTCCCAAAATACTCTTAATTATCTTCCTAGAAACCCCCAAACACAGCTAGATACATCTGGAAACAATCACTCTTTTGACCATAATTAAAACACACTCAAAAATCTCAACTAACTAATTAATAACACACAGTCCAAAACTGACAACTTATCTTGACACGCCCTTTTGAGTATGATTCCTTCAGATTATGGACAAATGTAAAACACCAAAGTTGTAGATAATTTTGCAAACTTTCCACATAACTTTGAATCACCTTAATCCGAGTTCATATGAGCCCGATATGATCAAAATACTGGGGCGTGTCAGCAGGTGGCAGTTTTGAACTAGTCTGATTTTTTTGTTGCATCCTGGGCCGTGTCAGATATGTATATAGTTCTACTAAAAAATTTCTATTATTATAACAAAATGCACTCCTTGTAAACAAAATAAGCAAAACTTCTGCTAACCCATAGTATCAGCTAATTACGGCCGAAGCAACGCGAACATTTTGTTATTTGGAAAGCTTCTAACAGCTGCCATTTTCACATCATTGCACGTGTTGCAAGTAAATATTTATCGGAATAATATTTTTTATTCAACCACTCCGGCATAGTTTTTCTATTCTAGCACAGAAATAGATGCCAGATGCGTTTCTGGAGTAGAAATGTTAAATGGTAATGGTACCAAGCGAGTGCCAATCGTAGAGGATTAGGTGAAATAAAGGTAAGAGCAGTGGCATCAGGTGAAGATGCACAGATGCTATGCTCAAAGCTAAAAAATGTTGAGTATTTTCTTAAAATGCAGCAGATAAACTAAGAAGATGAGCGATGACATGGATAAGGATATTAACAACGCGGTTTTGACCTCATACAGTTTTGACCACCCAATAAGATTTAAGCTTGACTGATTAAAAATTTATGGTAAACAAAATGCCTGATAGCAATTGGACAATAAGTCCAAAACACATTCCTTGGTATTTCTAACTAAATCGGCCTAAAAAAAAAACTATGCTAAACACAAAGTAACACTAAACAATGATATATAACTAGGCCCAAAAAATAAAAGAAAAAAAATATAATGACAATATAAACCTACTTTATGACATATGAATGGGATCATTACACATTTGTTTACAAAAAAAAAATAGTCGCCACACTTACACATCAGTTAACAACCTGCACAACATCACAACATTTAAACCCTAATTAATTACCTCAATAGTAGCAACAACCTTAAATAGCTCCAAAATCTACCAACTCCCATCTAAATGACGGCACTACAAATCGAACCTTTGGCGGCGTGTGAAGTAATATACCCACACACACACATACAGCGGCAATGCCAACCATAGTCAGCAAAGCAGGACGGTACAAGAAGGTTCTTGTCAAGGTAGTCCGGTGGTGTACCTGTCTGGTACAGAGGTTGCAGTACTGCCTCGGTGGCGGTACCACTGCCTTGCCAGAGATACCAAAAGTAGAACCAGTGGATCTGACTTCTGGTATACCAATTACAACATGCGGATTTTCATGTTGTTGGTCGAGTTTCTTCTGTACCAGTTGCCGGTACGAGTCGAAGCATCTCTCGCGAGCATAATCTTCAGGAGTCTGATTATTTGCATCTTGTACAGTTTTCCATGCACTTACTCCCACCTGGAATATGTGGATGTCATTAGATACATAAATAAAAAGCAAATAAAAATAGCCTCCTTTTGTACTTTGGTACGGATTGGATCTTGGTTTTTGCCTTTCTCCCTCAGCTTGCTTGATAACAATATGGTGCAATTTAAGGTTATAGAGGCTGAATTTTTTAGTCTTGAATTGCATCCAAAGAACCACAAGAAGTGAAAAATAATTTGAAAAGAACCAGAGAATTGTTCATTAAGGAAAATAAGTACCATGTTGGGATCGCTTGTCAGCGCATCTATTACCCCCTCAGCACCGCTCCTAGAAGCCGCAGTATGAAGTGGGGTCAACTTAAGTGGACCTGGGGCATCAGGTCTAAATATATACCCCTCCTCATTAAATGAATACCTCAGCAGAGTTTCAACCATGCCCCTACAGTTTCTCCTAACTGCATCTAAGAGTAAATTCATTGAAACAGCAACCTCTCTAGGAGACTTTTTACCGTCCAAATCTACAGCCCCTGTAAATAAAATATCCAAAAGCATTCTAACCACATGACACCAATCCCGGTTGATGGCAAACTGCATGAGCCACTCAAACCGGGTCAGCTGAAATGCACCTTGACCCAGGGCATTAGTATTGGAGAGAGATAGGGCTTGACTTTTTCTGAGGAGCCAGCCAAGCTCATTTAAAAATTTGAAAGCTTCCTCCCTTAGAATGGAGCTGTCAAGCGTAGGGACATCAAATGTATCCTCAAGTGCACGAATCTCAGAACAAACCTCCTTTTCAGCCATTATGAACGGAAAAAAGCTGTCGCCAAAACCATGTTCTTCCACCTGTAAAATGTCATGGCATTAAGAGTCAAAACTAAAATGAACAGAAGTTGTACACTAAAATTTTGAGAAATGATTGGAACCTCGATGAATCCTCTTCCTCTTGCATTGAGGGTAGAACATGAGAAATTTAGGGTTGTTACTATATGGTCAGGCCCGCCATGCTGGGTTTCCGAATCACGCCTTTCAATAGCCAGGGTTCTTGAGTTGTCTTCAAACAACTGTCTCCCATCAAATGAACAGAAAAGCCTAAAAGACCCAATTAAAAGCAGAAAAAAAAGAACTAATTAGCAACAAAAAGAGAGAAGAAAATGAAAAAGAACAAGAAAAAAAATGTGTAGTATAGGAAAATATGATCTAGAAACTAATACCTCATTGACTCCTTAGCAAGGTTAAAACCTTTGACTTCGAACTTAACATTACTAGAATAAGGCACAGCGACTGGTCTGACACACATAATCTTACTATAATCCGTACCATCTAGAGGCACAGTTGCATCTACAATTACTTGACCTGAAATACAGAATTGAAAGCGTATATAACTCTTACAACTTAACATAAAACCCAAACTAAAAATAGGAAATTTTTTAACTGTTCAGACAGAAGTCTGGCGTGGACCCAGACATCCCATACATAGCCTCAATCAATACTATATCAGTCTATCTTTTCTTATTAAGAGCACATACCATCATAAATGAAAACTATCTCATCTTGTACTCTGACATAGATCCAACCAGTTAGCCAGAAATCATCAGTGCAATTCATCAGAAGTCTCTCAATTTCAGCACGCAAGTCGTTGCACAACTGTATGCGAATAGTACAATCAATCATGCATCAGACTATAAGCATTTAATATGGTATGAAATATGTCAAACAGTACCAGTTCAAAAGCATACCTCTATCCACTTGGACTCAGGTAGTCGTAAATATATAGTAAGAATAACACAGCCCGGCTTGATATAGCTCTCCACATCAGTTGGAGTGTTGTTTAGCCAATTAAATATCTGTATTTTAAAAAAAAAATGTAAGGATATAAAGAAATTTATGAGCTAAAGCAGGAATCATAAAATGAAGAAAAACAGTTTACAAGTAATGTTACCTGGCCCCGTAAATTAATAGGAAAATCATGAGGATCTTTGCCGAAGAGCTTAAATACAATTCTGTCCGTACGGCACTGAAAACAATGAAATTCTAATTTGAAGAAGTCATAACTATTATTATCATAATGGTATGATTCTAGGTTGGTTTGACCACCTATTGCCCTTCCTGTGGTCCTTTTTTTCTTTTGCTTTTCCTTTGTCTAAATCTGTGCTAATTGCAAAAATATAGGCAGAATTCTGTGGGCCAAATTGTGGTGTGTGTTCATTGTTGATTGTAAAATAGTGTTAAAATATCTGGAAAGTAAATTCTCAACTGACGCAAAATGGTCTGGTTGGAATTGGAAACTTGGAGAAATGCAATTGATAGGGAATTGAGAAAATATCAGTTGAGTTGAGAACTTATAGGGAGGTTATTCACATTGACATGGTGTGATTGTGCTTATCTGAAAACTCAGGGCATTGTACTTTACCGTACCTGTCAATTGAGGTCCTCAAGTCGGTACAAGCTAAATATCCTTTTCAAGTATTGGTACCTAAACAGCTTGTTGGTTTCATTAATGAAATCGGTGGGTTTCCTCCACTATTATCATAAAATAAAATAAAAAAAACATATACCTGAGCATCTCCATTAGAACTCGATAAAGATTGAGCAGACAAGGACTCTGAATTGCCACTTGTCTGCTGAGGGCTCTGTTGCTGGGGGTCTCGTGACATCCAGACAGGATAGCTGGGAGACCCGTTACCGTTACATGCCACAGTCACCGTTGTCTGGGCCCCATCTTCAGCTTCTTCTGTGTCGTTGCAAGCATCATTCAGATCAAAATCCCTTATTCTTGGTTGGCTGACTGCTGACTCTGGAAAGCACAATTAAATTGCATATGAGCTTGCTTTCTTAGTTAGGGCAACTTTACAATAGGTTTCTTTTCTTGTATCTTGGAATGATATGCCCTCCCTCTAAAATGTCCTAAACAAATTATTTCAAGACCATCAAAATAGACTGAGAAAAACATCTATTTGATCCCATCTGCCTTGATTACATTTTTAACCCCACACCCCTCTCAGCTCATAATACCCCATCAAGATGAGTTACCAGAAGCCAAATATTAATAACACCCTCTACTAGGATGGAATCTATCACCAAAAGCCATTGTTATCATTCTATGTAAGTAATATATCAACTGATGGTCCTTTAAATTGAAAGAAGCAATATACTCGGTGTAAACTCCCACCACCATCATCCCTTCTTTTTTTTTTCGATCCCTCACCGTTGTTCTGAGAAAAAAAGGGAAACTGACTATCATCTTCCGATTAATATAAAAAAGAAAGGAAATTACTCCATGTGGATCCCCACTCTCTCTCCTCTCTCTCTCTCTCTCTCTATCTGAAAACTCATGTACAATGATCACTCTCTTGCATCAATTTGAGGGCCTGAGCCTCACCGCGGATAGTATGCCCTGCCCATATCACACATTTATGCTGTTACATGCCATACCTCATCATTAATGTTAGACAATGCAAAGCCCGGCAAACGGACACTGCAGGAGATAACAGGAAGCAGCCCTTTTGTTTGCACCATAACAAAGAAAATAGAGCAGGAGGCCCTGTATAGACACCCGACCGAACTAGCCAACTGAATTTGTAATGTTTGTGCAATTGACTCGCTGAAATGAGTCTTCTTCTCAGTTAGTATTATGTAGATGTTACTGGTTTGATAAGCTGTTGGAATGTGGTTTTGGAATTTTTTGTAAAGTATGGGGTAAATTTTCAGATGTCTCTGAATTTACAATAAAAACCTTTTTTGGTCACTAAACTTTGTCACAAAAAATTTATGTTTGTCAAAAGTCTCACAATTTCCGCAATCCCTCTTCACTTCCATTATCTCTTTTTCTAAAGTCGCACTCTCCCTTCTGTCTTCCTCCCACTCGTCTCTCTCTCCCAACCCTAAGAAGATAAGTCGTAAACAATGAAAGAAAAAATTAAAATCTCAACTGCTCTATTGTCCTCTTTCATTTGCCCTATGATGCTCTCGTCCTACAAAGATCCCAACTTTAGGTCACACTCATTCAATTGCAACTTTAATCAAATTTACACATCATTACATGTGAAATTTGCAGTACGTTTTTTAAATTTGTCAAATATCAATCGAATTTAGTCCAATTAATGCAATTATGTTGAGATATGCAATAATATTTGAAAGAGGTATTTCTGATTAGTTTGATTGCATCTATTGAATTTCAACTTAAAAATTTTATGAACTCAAACTTCATACAACGGAGCTACAAATTTTACAGCTTTATTCAAATTTGGTTTCAAATTAGTCCAAATATTTCTTGAAAAATATTATTATTTCATATTTATCGGGAATTTTCTGGAGAGTTACTAATTTGGGTTTACTTGAAAATACAAAAGGAATAAATAATAAAAGCAATGGTCTGATTTCTAATCAACAAAAGGTAGTCCAGGACTGGTTCCAGTACAAATAGCTGCAAAATAAACACTCATCGGCACGTAACATCATCAACAAAACACTTGAGCCCTTCGCCCTCCCTTGAAAAAGAAATTAAAAAAAAAGGAAAAGAAATCAACTCAACAAATCTCACCTGGAATAGCAGACACTCTGTTGCCATTCATTGCAACTGATACAGAGTTCCTCTCCCCGGGGGACCCGTTGGAGTGAAAAACCCTCGATGAAGGCAATGCTGACCGTTCTACCTCAGCTGGAGGCATGTGGTTTGTCACCACGTCAGAAGAGGGGGCCACACTAGTACCAGCCTTCTCTGGGCTCTGCGACTGTGATGGCGGTTGCAAAAGCCCCAAGAGACTCCTTACATCAGTTGAGCCAGCAAGACTAATGAGGTTCTTTAATAGATGTGTTGTCAAGTCCTGCTCTTTTGGCTGGTCAGTGTTGTTAGCTGAAATAGATAGGTATTAAGAAAGAAGTTTCATGAAATAATATTTATTTTGGAAGTGTTTACTTGACAAAAACAAATGGGGCAATTTCAAGATCCTGCAGTAATAAAAAGAGCTTGTGAATTAACAGGTCAAACTTGTCCCAAGAAGTACACACAGGTATCATAAATATAGGTATGGTAAATAACTAAGTATATCTCACTAGCTAGAGGTAGCACTGGTACAGTACTGAACAGCACAAATTTTACAGGAATAGCATATCGGGCGTTACAAAGACCAACAAAAGATGGGACGAGAATGACGGAAAATTAGTGATGTTAAAACAAAACAGAGGTGGTATCTGCATACAATGTAGGCTACTGAGGATCCGAAGTAGACTTATGATGACGTAGCTAGTAGTTTTCTCATCCAATGCAGCGGCCCCACCAAGAGTGGCGGCAGCATCAGGCTGGGTTTTGCGGCGACGCTTGTTGTGCCCAGCCAGACGCCGCCGGCAGCTCCTTTTCCCCTCATCAAATTCTTCGAGCAGGTGAAACCTAAACAAATAGGCGATTAAAAAAAAAGATTCGTCCAAGAATGTATGGGCAAGCTAAAATAAAACAAACAAGAGAAATTGGATACAGGAAACAGCAACACTGGTTATAAAAAGAGGTTAATACTGGGATACAGATGGTATGCCTGCTGCACTAAAAACTAAAAACAGGTGCCAAAAAGGGCAATTATATTGGTATTGCAATCTCGCAGAGATGTTCCGTCCTTGCCATCCTTTCAAATTAAAAACTAACAAGTCTACAGTTGCACAGTAAATTTGATAACAAAATGATCATCCGGATTCTGATACTTCTTAGTTACAATTTCTGTATTAAAATTAGGAGGATTGAAGAAGAAAATATATATTCTTTTTTCTAAAAATTAAACCCTTTTAGAGCTACAGTGCGCCTAAACTGTTATCATGGTAAAAATGATCATGGGAATATTCTAAAGTCAAAAGGAATAGTGATTTTACTTCTACAGCAAAAGTGCCTAACTAAAATTCTAATCATCACAATGTCTATAGATGGGTTTAAATTTTAAATCTACTCTTTTACCTGCTGCACTGCTGACAAAACCGTTGGACTGTGTTTCCTACAACAGCTGTGGTAGCCTTTGCATGCATCTCACAAACTTTATGTCTCCGATGGTAATCCTTCGACCCAGTAAGGTCGGCCCCACACCCCTCGACTTGACAAGCCGGTCGGGTAGAGTTACTCGCCTGGGCCGCCACCTTACCCTTCTTCGCATCCCTCTCCTCTCCACCGGCAACAAATCCATTGCCATTCACCAGTACCGGGTTGGCCCCGACCTGCAAGCTAAGAGAACCAATCCCGTTATCTTCTTGAACTACCCCTACTCTTCGCCTTTTCTCAGCTTCAGTCTGACTTTGACCAGTAGCCATTGTCATCACTCCATTTTCTTCAGAACAAGAAGATGAACTGTTTGAGGCAACAAAATTTCTGTTCCCGTGGCCATTTACAATTCTGATTCCATTTCCATTAGCAGGTCTAGCAAGGAATAACTCTCCATCCCAATTCCAGTTGTTTAGGTCCCATTCATAGCTTTTCTTTCCCAAATTCAGCTCCAGCTCAGCTCCATTGCCGTAAAGGAAGCTTCTTCCACTTCCAACTTGAGCCTCCATAGCTGAATGGCCTCTTTATAGGCCAAAACTGTACAGATTTTGAGATTCTAATTTCCCCTAAATTTGGGTCATATCCTTTAAAAACAGCCTTTAATTGGAGAGATTTACTATTCAGTACTTGGAGAAATTTTGAAGCCCCTAATCAAGGGAAATCAACCTAATCAGCCTCTCTCCTGCCCCAGAAATCCATAAACATCACACCAACAGAACCATGGATCCAGACAAGTGAAACCCACATGCCCAATTAAATTAACCCTAATTGTAAAATCTCCCAGAGCCAAAAGCTAATTAAATCAATTGATTCGAAACCCAACTGCTTGGACGATCAAGGACTAGCCCCTTACTTCAGATTGCAGTATAATCTTCAAGCCAAACACCAAAATTCACCTTCTAAGCAGCTTGGCACATAGAAGCTCATAGATTAACAAAACATTACACACAAAAAAACGAAAGACTGTTGGACTTCGACTTCTTGAGAAAGATTAAGCGATTAGAATATACCCAGATGAGAGCAACTCGGCATGATCAACTGACCTCGGAGAGAGAGAGAGAAAGGAGAGCGAAGGGGGGAAATAAAAAACTAACAAGAAAAAAAGGGCTTTTAGGAAACGCTACTGAAAAAGGGATTTTCTTGAGTAGGTTTGTTAAGAGCACGCAAAAACGTACACGAAACGCATTTAAATTGGGGCCCACGCGGGATCAACCAACAGCGCGCCGTTTATTAGCTAACTGCTGTAAGAGAATTTTTTACTGAAGTAAAATGGTGCTTGACTGCGATTTTTTTTTTAATACCACAATTAGAAAAATCAAAATTAGCGAACGAACATGATTAGCTGGGTTTTTACAAAAATCATAAGAACCGAATTGGCAATTCGGGTCCGACTTTTTTTTCCCCTGGACCCGAAATGTCAATTCGGGTTCCCCCATTTTCCCAGTTTTTCCGCAGCGCAGAAACGGTGCAGCTTTTGGTGTAATGCCTTGGACCCGAATTGGAATTTCGGGTCCCATTACTTTTTTTTTCTTTTTTTTTAGAGACAAATAACTAAAATGATGAAATATAATACTAAAAAATCGAATTTTTTTTTCTCCTTTGTCAAATTACTTTTTTTATAGCATATTTATACTAAAATACGCTAAATTACTTCAAATTATGTTAATTTATGCTGAATAATACTAAATTACTTGAAATTACAATAATTATGTAGAATTATGCTAAAATATGGTAAATTACGTATGAATAGGGCCTATTTTGTGCCATCTCTCATAAATCATAAAAAATAGTAAAAAATTCCCAAAATAATAAAAATTGGTATTCTACAAGTTCATTATATAACTAATTTACTGAGCTACGTAGATTGGAGAATAGAAATGAAAATCTTAATCGGAAACTTCAACTGAAGTTTTGAGGCTCTTCCCTTTGTTTTTTGGAGATTCTGAATTTCGGAATCTACCATCATAAGTTCCGATGCATGCGCATTTTCACAAGCTTTCCGAAAAGTGGTCATTTGCTGAAATCGGACACTCGAGCGCCGTTTTATGACCGTTTAAAGTTTCGTTGTCGTTTTTCGTCTTCTGAGTGAAGATATCATCCCTATTCATACGTAATTTAGCGTAATTTACCGTATTTTAGCATAATTCTACATAATTATTGTAATTTCAAGTAATTTAGTATTATTCAGCATAAATTAACATAATTTGAAGTAATTTAGCGTATTTTAGTATAAATATGTAATAAAAAAGTAATTTGACAAAGGAGAAAAAAAATTCGATTTTTTAGTATTATATTTCATCATTTTAGTTATTTGTCTCTAAAAAAAAAGAAAAAAAAAGTAATGGGACCCGAAATTCCAATTCGGGTCCAAGGCATTACACCAAAAGCTGCACCGTTTCTGCGCTGCAGAAAAACTGGGAAAATGGGGAGAACCCGAATTGGCATTTCGGATCCAGGGGAAAAAAAAGTCGAACCCGAATTGCCAATTCGGTTCTTATAATTTTTGTAAAAATCCGGCCAATCATGTTGGTTCACTAATTTTGGTTTTTCTAATTATGGTTTTTAAAAAAAAATTCCTTGACTGCTTTCACTCGGACGGTAATTTTTTTTTTTTATCTTTATTTTTATCCGTGGGAGATAGTTGTTATCTTTCTGAGGTTTTGTGTAAGCTAGGTCCAAGGACACCACCACGTCCGTTGTTTTTAAACAGCAATTTCATTTTCTTTTTATCTTTTGTGTTTTATGCGATTTTTTTGGGGGAAAATCAATCTAGAGGGTCAGGCTATGTGCTATGCATTGTTAAGTATTTTCATTTTCAAAATTTAAACAGTCAATTTAAACTGTTTGATCAAATCTTACATTTCTTAGAACCTTTTTATTAACTTTTAGGTAGGTAGAAAATCACTCGATCTAAATATTCTAGACCATTCAAAAATTGTGATTTTCTACCTATCTACAAAAATAGTAAAAATATTGTAAAAAATGCACAATTTAGTCGCAAGTATATTTTCGTATGGAGATCATGTTGAACAGTTCAGATCGACTATCTAGGCTTCGAAAATGACAATATTAATTCATTATACGGACCAATATACACTTTACATAGTACTGCAGCAGCATCACTCCAATCTATATTAAATTACTTAGTTCATATTTTGTATTGAGATCATGTTTTTCACTGGTCCAGAATTGTCAAAAAACAGCAATTTTATAAAATATTTAATAAATAGTAAACAAATTAAAAAATATATAAAAATTTTGATCTCCAAGTACATTTTAATATAAAGATCATGTTAAACTGTTTGGATTGACTGTTTAGACATGAACTGTTTGGTCTTGGAACTACCACTTTATATTAAAACAATTCAAAATAACAGTTCAACATATATAAGTCACTTTGGACCACTGAAATTTAAAACAGTTTAAAACAGTTTGGTCTTGAATCACATATATCATGTTGAACTGTTGTTTTAAATTCATATAAATTTAAAACAGTTCATATAAATTTTGATCTCGAACCATTTTGGTCATAGTCACTCTCCATATATAAGTCTATGTGGGTTGTTCGGCAACACAACTAGGATTAAATCTTAATCCGCGCTAAGGAACCGATGTTTTGTTATCTTAATCCGTTAACGAAAGCTAAGGAAGCTAAATGAAGGGGTAAATGTGCCTTAAGGCCCGGGCAGGGGTATTAAAATTCAGGCAAAATGAGGCTAAAAGAGATAATCTTAATCCGTGCTAAAGAACCGGTGTTCAGGAAGATTAAGCGGCTAAGAAAGCTAAAAAAGACTTCATCCCTCCTTGCTGAACAACACCTGTAAGAGAAAGCTTTAGTTTTCTAAGATCGGAATGATTTATTTTTCTTTTTGTAAGGTACACTGAAATAACAAAAACTTTTTTTGTCTTTAAAATTTAAGCAGGAATATTCCTCTTTAAATATACAGTTCACCTTTTTCCATTTGTTAAAATTTATGCCCACATATTAGACGAATTTGCCCAGAGCAAAATCATTCACTTTCTTTAAGAATCGCTGATCAATTATCCGATTTCCTGGGAAATACGAGCTTGAAAGGTCGTGCCTGTGTGCATCTTTTATCTCTTTTATTTCTCATTCCCAGTTAGTTATTTATCGTATCAAACAATGTTGTTGACCCGTACCAGATCCAAAATCATTGCGGTCTGTATGATTGATAATACTAGATATAAAATTTTAACCTATACAGTACGTAATGTCTAAAACTTGCTAACGTTTCTATTATCGTGATGAAGGATAAAGGTCGCCAAAGACCATCTTTTCAACCGAAATTTCTATTCTGAGGATGCCATATTATACAATTAAGATAGAGCTCAGTGCTTTGTTGTGTGTAAAGGTTACATTCGACGCTGATTTTCAAGATTCCTCTCCATATTTGCCCCAAAAAAAAAAAAACAGTATAAGAAATTAAATGCTCCTCTGCAGTTCTTCCAAAGACACGGGCGGATCCAGGTAGTCCCAGGGGCAGCTGCTCCTTATATTCTGAGTTTTAGTGAAAATTTATCGGTTCTGACTGACTTTGTCCTCCACTAAAATTTTTGTTGCTCCTCTCTAGATGTTTGATTTGTAATTCGGATTAAATTTAGAGTTAAAATTGAAATAAATTTGTTGAATTTTGATTGATAATTAGAATTATAAGTAAGAGTATCAAAAATTACAATTCAAAGTATTTGAAAGTATAAGTTAAAGCATTATTTTTTATCGAGTACCAATTAATTAATAGATTTAAATCTGATTAGTTATTTAAACCCGATTCAATATTTTTTTTGTCCCTTTGACGAAAATTCTAGATCTGACCCTGTCCAAAGACAAATGCACCAAAAAGAAAAAAAATAATCGTCCGTGGTAATGGCATGCTCATACAGAGAACATTAATCAAAGGGGACAGAAACATTCGCACATATTACACATGTTTATCATTTGTCGTGTGTTATTCTTTTCTTTGTTTTTTAGTTTCTTAAAGACCGAATCAAGTCATTAATTTTAAATGTCTATAAAAGTTCGTTCATTAAGATTTCATTCTACAACTTTTTATACAGAGAGCATTGTCTTTATAATTAAATTAAAGACCGAATAGACTATTCCTGAATTCTGAAGGAAATTCATTTCATGCAAGTTCCTCTAGCCGCACAAATCTCATTTCCTTAGCAAATACTTCTCATTTTGTGCCGGTCACTCAGGCTGCACGGTTGGCTGCACCAATGCAAAATATTGCCTTATTTTATGACATCTTCTCAGATTTGTTGCCAAATCATGTTTGATTGTTTCTCAAGACACGAAAATTAATATATATTGGCAGGATGCAGTAGGAGAAGACATCTTTGATCTATCTTTTATTCCTTCTTTGATCTTTGATTTATTTTTACTTTACCTAATTTTCTCCACCTCTTTACCCTTTTCCAAGTGAATCAAAGCGATTGAAGCGAAGGATTGAAGGTTGCTCGAGCGAAACGAAATGAAAATGACGGCAGCAAGCAAGGAGATTGGTGTAGTCTATTCTCTTACTTGTTTTTCTTAGTTTTTATCATGTATTATCATGTATTTCTTTTAGATGTTAGCGCACCCATGAGAGGCTAGATTTCCTATCTAGAGTCTTAGGCTTTAAGCGTGAACTTGTGTTAAAATCTATCTTACTTGGATGGTTTTCTTTATTATGATTGTTTGTTTGTGTGATTGTTCTTGTTGCTTTATTAATTTATGTGATTGAATGATTTTTGTTGCTTGATAATTAGTATCTCAGTTAGGTCTAAACAACTTGAGTAGAGTAGGATCAATAATTTATGGTACCAAAATATGTGCATGAATACATTATGATTTGAGATTAGACATGACTAGATCTAATTCTTAGTCCAAAACCACAAGAATAAAATATTGAATTGAGGTGAATGACTTAATCGTGAAGCCTCATATTTGATTGTGACCTCTATAATTGAATAAGATATTGGTATGAAGAACTTAATCGTGAAGTATCGGTATTTGGAGATAAAACTAAGCTAATCTACGCTTATGATCTAGACCCTAGGGTGAAGGACTTAATTGTGAAACCTGTATTGTTTAGGCACGTCATTAATTCATGAAAGTGACATTTAATGATATTTTAGGCTTAAAAATCTCATCAATGCAAACATGAATTTAGAAACCAAATAAGTGTGGATTTGACCAAGTGATTATATGTCAATAGCCCCCTGACTTCTCTTCAGTTAAACTCTCATTCGGATATTGAACCCAACAGAAAGTCAAGCGCCATCCAATTATTTAATATCCACAAATAAATTTTTCGTTCAGATTTCAAACATATAATCTCTTACTTAGAAGACATTACTTTTGTCGCTAGATTAAAAATTGATTTAAATACAACAATATTGCTCGAGTAATATCAATAAAAAATAGACTCGGCGCAATGTCAATAAAGGCGATTGATTTTCCAAAATCTCACAATGATTCTAACATCAAAGCTAAAAAAGAATGATGAATGATAACAACTAGCTAATAAGGCGCTCATACTCATTGCCTTCATAAAATGGAAAAGTATCTTGGACTTTTCCTGCCCTTTTTAAAAATAGTAACTAAGTTACTTTCTTGAGAAATTTGATAAGAGCGGCGAAAAAGTTAAATGATGTTGTCAAAATATTATAGAAAGTGATGTTCTGCGTCTGCCTCTAACGAAGTGAAGACTACGGGTTTCTCCTCCAAACAGAAAAAAAAAAAAAAACGAAGTGAAGACTGAAGAACATTAAGATCTTGTCATGCCACATAAGATCCGGAACTAGCAGGAACGAAGAAAAATCTTTCGTATTGACAGTTTGACAGGATCCGTATCCTCCCAGCTACCTGATTGAAGACAATTACGATCGGACAGTTTTTTTAATATGACACGAATCTCAAAACAGATTTCCTACCGTCTCCATAGGCACCGGATTGAGTTTGACCCAAATAAGATTAATCTGGACCGTCAGATTGTAATTGTCTTCAATCAGGTACTCGGGAGGATATGGATCCCAGTTTGACATCTAGCCCAAGTTGCCTTTGAATATCATCGTTGAATAGATGAAAAAAAATGTATGGCTCAATTTTTTTTTCTTCAAAAATATATAGAAATTGATTGTACACTGACTTATTTTGTTACTGTTTTGAAAATCTATTGAATAAATTTCAAATAACGAATTCAAATAGTTAAAGTTGATGTACCGATGGTAAAAAAATGATAAGTTGATAGAATTATAACAGTGTGTACTATTTGCAACTATGCAAAATTTTCATTTAGTTTAAATATAGACATGTATTAAATGATAGAAAATTTGAAGGTACTTTAAATGTAGGCATATATTTAAGTTTAACCAGTTCTCTAATTTATATTGACTGAGTTATCAAAATATGAAAAATGTTGTTAGGCAGATTTCATTGTAAATTGCGCACTAAGACTCACAACAACGACAAGAATAAAAAGAGTAGATCATATCAGGAATCCCGGTGGATTGGATCGGGTCCACGGCTATTTATATATATTAAAAAAAAGTTAAATGCAATTATTGCTAGTCCAGTCTTCCAGTTTTTTAGGTATAAGGTTGAACCGAAATTTTTATTAATAACCTCAAACAAAAGAAAAATATCAAATCTAACCTCAACTCCAAAATTTTTTCAAAAATAACCCAACCGCCCCATCATTGGGCGGTTCACCCTACCCACCAAACCGCCCAGTGGTTGGGCGGTCCACACGGCCAAGCAAACCGCCCAGAAATGGGGCGGTCAGCTTTTTTTTTTTTTTTTTTTTTTAGATTTGAGAGACAATATGAATGAAATTTAATAATAAAAATTCGAATTTTGTTTTTAATATTTGTTAGATTAATTCTTTTGATGTATAAACCGACATTTTTAAAAATACCCAAAGTTAATTAAAGATTAATAAAAATGTCCAAACCGGCCGGTCCCTTGACTAAATAACTAAAATGCTGATATTAATTCTTTTGTTAGATTATATTTGTTAGATTAATTCTTTTGATGTCCAAATCGAATTGTTTTGTTAGAAAATACGTTACGAATAGAGCTGATTTTGTGCTAAAATACGGTAAATTACAATAATTATACTAAAATACAGTAAATTTACTAAAATGCTGAGTTACAATAATTATGTAGAATTATGCTAAAATACGGTAATTTATTGAGCTACGTAGATTGAAGAATAGAAATGAAAATCTTAATCGAAAATGATGCAATATGGGCCTGCGCATGCTTCACGAAAAGGAGCGTAACTTTTAATCCGTCCGTCGGATCGGGCTGAAATTTTGACAGGAGATCCCGAATTCAAAAACCAAGCTAACTTCCTTTCCAGCCCGATCCGACCGTCGGATATAGAGTTTTCGAACTTTCTTTACAATATTAGAGTTTTTAGGGTCTTTTCGTGCATCATCTAACAAATATTTTAAAAAACAATTCGATTTTTTTGTGTTATATTTCATTTCAGCATTTTAGCTATTTTTCTCTAAAAAAAAAAAAAAGAGTTTCAAACCGTAAATAATATTTACGGTTTGAATTCCGAATTCAAACCATAAATATTATTTACGGTTTGGGTAAAAATTTAATTTTTTCAAAAACTTGGTTAAATATATTAATTTTTATTTTTTTTGGGTAAAAATAAAAATCTCGGATTTTGCATATTTTACGGGAACCGTGGGCATATTTATTAATCTGTAATTAACTTGGGGTATTTTTAAAAATGTCGGAATTCTCAAGTAATTTAGTGTATTTTAGTATAAATATGCTATCAAAAAAGTAATTTGACAAATATTTAAAAAAAAATCAATATTTTAGTGTTATATCTCAGCATTTTAGTTATTTAGTCAAGGGACCGGCCGGTTTGGACATTTTTATTAATCTTTAATTAACTTTGGGTATTTTTAAAAATGTCGGTTTATACATCAAAAGAATTAATCTAACAAATATTAAAAACAAAATTCGAATTTTTATTATTAAATTTCATTCATATTGTCTCTCAAATCTAAAAAAAAAAAAAAGCTGACCGCCCCATTTCTGGGCGGTTTGCTTGGCCGTGTGGACCGCCCAACCACTGGGCGGTTTGGTGGGTAGGGTGAACCGCCCAATGATGGAGCGGTTGGGTTATTTTTGAAAAAATTTTGGAGTTGAGGTTAGATTTGATATTTTTCTTTTGTTTGGGGTTATTAATAAAAATTTCGGAAGGTTGAATATTTCAGCTAATTGAACATTCTTTAGAAATTTTTTAATTTAACTATTTCTGATTGCAATCTTAAACAGTAACGCCATTTCTGATCTTCTTGTATACATTTTCTTAAATCAATAAAAGCGAATTTTTCCGTTGTCCAATAATATTATATATATTTTTTTAAATATTATTGTCAAAACTTGAAAAATAGTTATTTCAATATTTCTCATTTTTTCTATCTTTAATCTAATTTTAAATTTTTATTTTAACTTTTTATTAATCTTTTATTTCTAATAGTGGGCTTGTAGTATTAGGTAATCTACTAACATCATATGTTGTCTTTTCTGCTCATCTTCTGTGTGGAATTACTGTAGCTCTATGCATGTTCATTTTCACTCTCTATCCACATTTGTCTTATTTGTACTAGAATAATTATGTTAATATATAGATAAATATATCATGAAGCATTTTTTCTTTATGCTCTTTTATTTATGACATTATGAAACACTTTTTCTTTAATCGAATTTTCTATGATTTCGTCTTAAAATAAAACATTAATAATAAACTCAAATAAATATTTTAAATCAGATTAAAGAAAAGAGAATTGAGAAAGTTTTAATTTTTTTTTTAAAGAAAGATGAAGATCAAGTATCTAAATTCCATACTCTTGCTTATTACAAAAGAAAGACCTTCTCCATCTGAATTTCGAACCGATGATCTCTCACATAGAGACTGTGTCTTTGGTTTATTTTTAGTGGAGAAATAAGCAATTTAAAAATATATATATATTCCATGTTATAACAAACATACATTTATTAGTTTTTCGGGTCCCATTTGTTAAAAAGAAATCTTGCTGAACTATTTAGTAATTCTGGGTTAAATTAATGTGCAATATTTAAGAGACGTAACACTTGATTTCTTGTTTTGCATTTGTTTGTATGCTCCACTGTTGGAATTGAGACGTCAATTTCAATTAATTAAGTTTGGACTACGTGTTATATGATTAATATATCACATACTGTCAATAATATTATGAGGAATAATATAAGATATGCCTAAATGTGATTGACTGAAATAATGGCACAGTACATAATTTCGCTAAGTTTTGGGGCACGAATGCATATAGAACATAATGTAAATTAATTATGATTGTTGATGGACCAATTATAATTAATTCAACTAATACTAGTGATAAATGTAAGAATTATTATGCATATTTGATCAATTATATCAATCAATTATACGATTTGTTTGTCAGCCAAATATAATTGATTTGTATAATTGAATAGAAAAGGAAAATATGTTATGCATATTTGATTGGTTACCAAAAATGCACAAACGAATATCTTTGAGAAAATATGTCATATATTATGTATAATTTTTGACATGAATTATAAGATCTCTCAAAGATACATTTTCACTAGTATAAAAGGCGCTGGGTCTCCAAGCAATCCGGGTAAGAAAATTTTTTAGGGCACATGTGTTGTGCATAGCCACCTTATTCTCCCTCCATTAGAGAATAATACTCTTGAGCTCCGTTCGTGACTCGAGAGAGAAGAAAGGCACCAGGGCTTGCTTGGAAGGACTCGAAAGCGCACCAATCAAGCACCATCTCAAGTCAACTCGTATCAAGTGAAGTTTGCAAGTGAGATTGCAAAGCATGGATCCAAGTAAGTAACTAATGCTTCCGCTGTGTATTTTAATTCTTTTTTCTTGCGCGGAGTTTTGAGTTTAGGAATTGCAATTGCTAGTTAATTTAGGAATTTGGTATTTGGCTCTTTAACCTAAATTGAAATTGCACCCCTTACATCCACTACTTGTTGGGATAAAAAAAAAAAAAAAAATTGGATAGTTAAAATAAATCAAGTTGAAAACATTATTATCCGGATCGTGGGAAATATTGTTCTTCTTCTCTATCGTGTGATATTTGGAGGATTATTTCACGACTGATTGATGATAATTTCACTAGTAGTTGAATCAAATTGGAGGATTATTAGAAAATGAAAAAAAGACTTAATATAATCATAATTTTTCTTTATTTTCTTTTCTTGGATGGAGAGACTAATCACGGGGATTAATATTTTTTTTTTCTTAACGGATGCACGCGAGAAAAAATTCCGAAATTTTTATTAATATTAAAAAATTCAAAATTTAACAACCTGCACTCAAATTTGAGAAAATTCGAAATCTGCCCAATATGGAGGCCTTCTTTCCAGAAAATTATTCTCCGGATCCAGGAGCGCCTCGGTTAACGCGGATCCGGAGGATAATTTTTCAGATTTGGGTTTGCGGAGAATAATTCTTCGGATTTGTGTTTTTTTTAATCAAAATAGAAAATTTTATGATTTATTTATTTATTGTATTAAAATTAGTTATATTTTATATATTTTTTGAAAATAGATGGAATACAACTCGGATCAACATTTTTCAGGCCGGATTTTTTGCATCTGTAAGAAAAATTAAAATATTTCTTTGTGTATTATTGAAAAAAAAATAAAAATACTTTGAATTTGAGTTATTGATTCTAGTTCAAAAGACACTTTTAGGTAAATATATAAAATATATTTAAAAAGAAAATAAAATTTTGCTCTAATAAAGGTCAAACGAAATGATTTCTTATCAAAACATAAAATTCAAAATGGATACAGTATCTTAGAATTTAAACCGAATTTTTTATTTATATCCAAAAAATAAATCAAATTACAAAAAATACCCAAACCGGAAAAAATTTTTCCGGATTTGGCCTCTAAACCCGGAAAAAAATTTTCCGGAAATTGAACTCCAAAACCGGAAAAAAATTTTCCGGTTTAACATTTTTTTTTTTTTTTTTTTTTTTTTTAGTGTTTCCGGAAAAAATTTTTCCGGTTTTAACATTTTTTTTTTTTTTTTTTTTTTTTTAGAGTTTCCGGAAAAAAATTTTCCGGATTTAACTTTTTTTTTTTTTTTTTTTTTTTTTTTTTTTAGAGATTCCGGATAAAAAAATTTAACTTAACAAATTTTTTTTTTTTTTTTTTTTTTTTTAGAGATTCCGGAAAATTTTTTTCCGAACTAAAAAAATTTTTTTTTTAAGAGAAAAATAGCTAAAATACTGAAATCTAACGCTACAAAATCGAATTGTTTTTTTAAATATTTGTTTCATTAATTTAAAAAATTTCAAAATGGTGTAGAATAATTTAGAAATTATCAAAATAGCTAAAATACTGAAATCTAACACTAAAAAATCGAATTGTTTTTTTAAATATTTGCTAGATTACATTTTTTTATATATAATTAGCATATTTATACTAAAACAAGCCAAATTACTTGATTTATGCTGAATTACACTAAATTACAATAATTATGTAGAATTATGCTAGAATACAGTAAAGTACGCTAAATTACGTACGAATAGGGATAATATCTTCACTGAGAAGGCGAAAAAACGACGACGAAACTTCAAACGGTCATAAAACGGCGCTCGAGTGTCCGATTTCAGCAAATGACCACTTTTCGGAAAGCTTGCGAAAATGCGCATGCGTCCGGACTGCTTCGCCAGTTTTCCAAATTCAGAATCGCCAAAAAACAAATAGAAGAGCCTCAAAACTTCAGTTGAAGTTTCCGATTAAGATTTTCATTTCTATTATTCAATCTACGTAGCTCAGTAAATTAGTTATGTAATAAACTTTTAGAACACCAAATTTTATTATTTTTGGAATTTTTTTTACTATTTTTTATGATTTATGAAAGATGCCACAAAATAAGCCCCATTTATACGTAATTTAGCGTAATTTATCGTATTTTAGTAAATTTACCGTATTTTAGCACAAAATCGGTCCTATTCGTAGTAAAAAACAATTCGATTTTTTAGTGTTAGATTTCAGTATTTTAGCTATTTTGATAATTTCTAAATTATTCTACACCATTTTGAAATTTTTTAAATTAATGAAACAAATATTTAAAAAAACAATTCGATTTTGTAGCGTTAGATTTCAGTATTTTAGCTATTTTTCTCTTAAAAAAAAAATTTTATTTAGTTCGGAAAAAAAATTTCCGGAATCTCTAAAAAAAAAAAAAAAAAAAAAAAAAAATTTGTTAAGTTAAATTTTTTTATCCGGAATCTCTAAAAAAAAAAAAAAAAAAAAAAAAAAAGTTAAATCCGGAAAAAATTTTTCCGGAAACTCTAAAAAAAAAAAAAAAAAAAAAAAAATGTTAAAACCGGAAAAATTTTTTCCGGAAACACTAAAAAAAAAAAAAAAAAAAAAAAAAAAAAATGTTAAAACCGGAAATTTTTTTTCCGGTTTTGGAGTTCAATTTCCGGAAAAAATTTTTCCGGGTTTAGAGGCCAAATCCGGAAAAAAATTTTCCGGTTTGGGTATTTTTCGAATTTTCAAGGTAAGATGGGTATTTTTTGTAATTTGATTTATTTTTTGGATATAAATAAAAAATTCGGGAATTTAAATGTACTAGAAAGACAACAATATTTCTTTATTTACTCATAAGTGACTTTTCAACCGGAATTAATATAACACACAAAAAAAAATTTAATTTTTCTTACAATCGTAAAAAATCCGGCCTGAAAAATGTTGATCCAGGTTATTTGTCGCAGTCTTTCTAATAAATTAAATTATATAATATTTGATCTAATTTTAAAAAAATATATAAAATATTTATAATATTTCAATACAAAAAATAAATAAATCATAGTATTTTTTATTTAATTAAAAAAAAAACTAAAATCCGGAGAATAATTCACCATTCAAATTTGGGCGATTTAGGGTTCACGCTCTGAGAAATCGCGTGAAAGGGAGGTGAGCAGGAGAGAGATGGAGAACGGAGGGTTTATCACTGGATGCATCCAGTTAATGAAGGGGAAGACTTTAATTGCTTTATATTTCTTAGTCACAGCTAAATTAATTTTTTAATAATTTCATTAAAGTTATCATGGAACTAATTACATGAGAGCTAAATAAGAAAAGATGGTAAGAGTTGAGAGGTGAATAAGATAAATTCAAATCTTTAGAGATAAATAAGAAATTATATAATTTGTGAGGAGTACATAGGAAATTAATTCTTTTTTTAATTATAGACTTAACAAGGATGGTGAATTGGTGATAGTCTCATCTAGTTATTTCTTTTCGAAAATACACATTTATTTTCTGCGAAAAATATAGAAAAGAAAATGAATGTTAGAGTTAACTAATAACTAGGTCTTTAACTAAAAAACAAAGACATTTTATACCTATGCTATCAGGGGCGGATCCAAGATTTTCGTCATGGGGGCAAAAAAATATCGAATCAGATTTAAATCCATTAACCAATTGAGTACTCGATAAAAAATAATATTTTAACTTATACTTTTCAATGCTTTGACTTGTAATTTCTGATGCTCTAACTTATAATTCTAATTACTAATCAAAATTCAACAAATTTATTTCAATTGTAACATTCAATTTAACCCGAATTACAAATCAAACGTTCAGAGGGGGGCAAAAAAAATTCCAGGGAGGGCAAAGTCGGTCGAGACCGATAAATCTCCACTAAAACTCAAAATCCTGGGGGGGCAGCTGCCCCTGGAACACTCTGGGTCCGCCCCTATATGCTATACCGATGTTTTTAGTAGACAATTATATGTACTTGATACATAATTGATATCGGTGCATGTACGATATTTATAGTGTACTATTAAATACATATCTTGTTATACAAAATAATTTGACTTATGAATGCAGTCAACAATATAAGTATTCTTACGTATTCATATAAGAAAAAAAAATTTAAACTTTTATTTAACTTATCACTCAAAATGAAACTCTATCTTACTGTAATGCACTTCTAATAGATCATTTAACTTTTAATATTTCGTATATTATGTATATATAAATAAAAGCGTAGATTTAAATATACATTTTGTAATACATGTAGTACGTGTTATAATTAGTGAAGGAGAAAAAAATGCTAAAATTTTAAAATAAAACATGTTAAGCTTGTGCATAAATAATAAAATAAATATATATAAAGAACATATCATTATGTCCGTATCATATCGAGTACGATTTTTTGGATTCACTAGAAGTGAGCCTCGCTTTGCTTCGGCGGCTATTATCGAGAGGAGTGTAAAAAGATTGTATCAGGATATTACCGAAAAAAAAGATAATTAACTATTAAGATAAACATCTAACTATATATATAAAGTTATACCGGTTATAAACAAAATGCTATATTAATGAATTCAAAATCACAAAATCAAGTTGTTACCGTATAAAGTTATACCGGTATACCATATTCATTAATTTGTGATTTTCTAACTATATATAAAGTTAGAGGATTCAAATGCACCCAATCTTTTTTCTGCATTTTCAAAGTCCGAACAGTCGATCCGAACCGCTTAACATGACTTTTATAATAAAATATGCTTGGAGACCAAATTTTATATTTTTTAGAATTTTTTTACTATTTTTCACTGTAGCAATTACTGTAGCGTTTACTGTAGAATATACTGTAGCGACCCTATGAGGATTATATATATATAATAGATATGGTTGATGTAAACATATCAATCCATGCAACATTTGGTTGATGTAAACATTTTTTTTTACAACTTGACCGTCCGAAATTTTTATTAATAACCCCAAACAAAAGAAAAATATCAAATCTAACCCCAGCTCCAAAAAATTTTCAAAAATAACCCAACCGCCCCATGATTGGGCGGTCCGCACCCCCCCCCTAACCGCCCCACGATGGGGCGGTTTACCCCCCCCCCCTAACCGCCCCACCATGGGGCGGTTTAGTTGAAATTTTTTTTTTTTTTAATAAAACCCGCCAGCCCCCCCCCCCCCCCCCACCCTACCCTAACCGCCCAGCCAGCCCAGCCAGCCCCCCTGCCTCCCCCACACGCCCGGCCAGCGCCCAGCCCCGCCCTCCCCGACCCTCCCCGCCCCTCCCCGCCCCTCCCCGCCCCTCCCCCGGCCCTCCCCTCCCCTCCCCTCCCCTCCTCTCCCTCTCCCTCTCCCCTCCCCTCCCCTCCCCTCCCCTCCCTCTCCCTTCCCCCTCCCCTCCCCTCCCCTCCCCTCCCCTTGGCCGGCCACCACCACCACCACCCCCCTCCTTTCTCTCTCGGCCACCCTCTCTCTCTCCCTCTCTCTCTCTCTCGGCCATCTCTTCCTCTCGATCGATCGTCTTCGGGTAAGTTATCGTAACTCATAATTTTATTTTTGGTAGGAATTGAGGTGTTAATCGTGTGCGGGTTGTTGATTTTCCCGACGCGATTAAATTGTGCGGTTTATGTTAGAAATTAAATTAGGGTTTAATTAGGGTTTAGACTTTAGTTTAAAATTTTAATTGTTAAATTGTGCGGGTTGTTGATTTTCCCGACGAGATAGAATTTAACAAAATTAGGAGTTAGGGTTTATAAATTAGGGTACAAAATTAAATTAGGGTTTAGCGAAATAAATTAGGATTTTGGGTACCAAATTAAATTAGGGTTTATGTTTTAGCGAATTAAATTAGGATTTAGGGTACAAAATTAGTGTTTCGATTTAAAATCCCTACATTATACATTTTTATATCTAAAATTGTGAAATTTAAGTTATTTGCAAATTATGCACTGCAGATACTATGGAGAGGGGCGGTAGTTCGTCCAGTACAGAGGCTCCCAGTGCATCCGGTGCAGAGCCTCTCGGTGCAGACCACGCTACACATGCAGCTGATACATTCAGCCCTCTTCTGTGGATTCCACACGTTCAGCACAGGGTGGCGCTCGCATCTACGGAGGTAAGTTGTTTTTTAAGCAATTCAGTTCAAATTACAGATTTTTAATATGGCATATAGTAAGTCACTCAGAATGAAATTATTGTTAAATATAGGTGAAGAACAAGCAGATCCACGGACCGCTTCTTCTACTCCAGCAATGGTCGTGGTCTCATTTGCCGGTATGTCGGCCAGTTCGTCCGTCTCTTGTCCCTTACTTGAGGAGGCAGGATGCCGAGAGGTGTCCCGCGTACGGTGCCATGTGGGGCGACCGATTTAGGTACGAGAACACGGGCAGGGGGAGAACTGTGGGGATTTCATATGTCCGGAGTCAGCTCCAGATGCTTTACGAGAGCAGCGTCGACTGGTTCCCCTACCGAGAGTTCTACGAAAGGAACGCATTTTGTCGACTGACATTGGAGCAGAGGCATCTCTGGTTTTATCGGGGGCCGTGTGTATGTTACTGGATTGTTGAGTACACATATCCAGATCGCGTGACCCGACAGTTTGGTCTGGACGCATTTGTCCCGCAGTTCCCAGAGCTTGGAGAGGCTGAGACCACCAAGTTGCACAAGTAAGTTACTTAATTGCTCTCCTACCGTTACTTGTTCAGTTCTGAACTTGATTAACATTCTTTTTTTAATTTAAATGTACTGCAGGACTAAACACAATAAGCCCAACGTCGACTGGAGCACGCGCCACGCAGAGCATATCATCCAAGCACAGTCTCCACAGTTCCACATGTGGCAGCCTCCTACGGCCGATGATGTCACACTGGGCGCAGGGCCTGGAGGATTGAGGTACTTAGTCTGGTACCAGAGGTGGGGCATGCCCTCGGTATACCTCACGGGCCATTGGGGTGAGACCCTTCGACGGAGGCTTTCTCGTGCAGGGTCGAGTGGTTATATGTCATTCGGACCGATGCAGGCTCGCCAGGTAATTACTTACGAAACTAACATATTTAAAGCATTAAATGTTTATTTAGTTTTTCCTAAAAAATTAATAAATACACTTTGTGCAGATTCTTACCGGTATCAGAGGAGTGGCACACAGCTTGGTGTGCATGGCACGAGATGGTTGGCGAGCAGTGGGATGTACAATGCTCCAGCACACTGCTCCTATGGTGGAGGACTCCGGCTTTGACGGCCGCCTCGTTGGCATGTTGCATGACAGTGGGGAGAACATCAACTGGCGCGAGATACAGCCCACACCACTAGATCCGGATCAGCCCAGAGTCGCTATATACGGTGATGAGATGCCGCCACCTCCTCCAGGTAATTTGATTTTGTCGTACACAGTCATTTCTCGGTACAAAAACTATTCTAATTAATTTGTCTTCAATTATGCAGTGGATGAATCAGGTTGGGGCTTCCACGAATGGGTGTTGAATAACAATGCGTGGAGCGCTTACTACAATGAGTATGGAGTTCCGGTGCAGGTTGGACAGGTAGCAAAAATTTATTATTTATTCAACTTACTACTTATTTGTATGTAGCAAAACTAACATTGTTTCCATTAAGGGTGGAGCTCCCTCACGACATTCCACTCCGGAGTTCACTATGGATGACTTTATCGGAGATTATGCCGGGGATGAGAGACGGAGCCTCCACATGCCACGATATCCGGAGGCCAGACAGCACGATGACGAGGCCAGTGGGAGTGGAGCACAGCATGCAGATGCATATGCATCTGCTATATTTGGCACACCGCCTCCTCCGCCTACGTATCCATCGACCTGGGAGCCATGGGAGGTGCCTACTATGCCGCCTATCCCCCCACTGGTGGAGGATCCGTGGGCCGAGGCGGATACAGCCGCACAGGAGGAGGAGGTTCACGTGAGGCGTGTACAGCCGCATAGGGACCGCCATCCACCCCGTAGGTTGGATCTCTCCGGTCGTCGCCCTCGTCCTCGTCGTTAGGTTTTTTGTTCTTGTAGTCTGATAGCTTTTCTACTATTGTATATTCAGTTTGGAGTGTTTTATCTTATGTTGCGGACATTTAGATTACGTAGTTTGGATTTTTTTTGGTGGACTTACCATTTATATTACATATTTTTCACTGTTTATCACGTTATCCAAATCGACAATTATTATAAAAGAATCGACAGTTCTAACGTCAAACGACTCATCCACTTTCAACCAATTCTTATTTAAAATTACAATAATAAAAATAAAGCATTTTCATATAAAAATTACAATAGAAAAAATATATCTTCATATATGTTGTAAATATATCTTAATAAAAATATATCTACAAAACAAATATATATTTAATATATCTATAAAAAATATATATATCTTATAAATATATCTTATAAATATATCTTAATGAAAATATATTTACAAAAACAAACATGTCTTAATATATCTTAAAAAAATATATATATCTTATAAATATATTTTACTAAAATAAATATCCTAACATATCTGTAAAAAAAAATAAAATAAAATGCCTAACCGCCCCCCAAGAGGGCGGTTTTCTTGGCCGTGTGAACCGCCCAATGATTGGGCGGTTTTGTGGGTAGGGTGAACCGCCCAATCATGGGGCGGTTAGGTCATTTTTGAAAATTTTTTCAAGGTGGGGTTAGATTTGATATTTTTCTTTTGTTTGGGGTTATTAATAAAAATTTCGGCTTGACCGTAGACTCATGCAAATTTTCTAACTTCTTCTCAAATTACCGCCACACTAGGATGAAAAATGTTTTAATTATTGCTTAAAGATCTGAAGTTAAGAATAAATAAATAAATATGATGGGTTGATTTGGTGAATTGTGAGTGGTGACTGGTGACTGCCACCTGACAAGGTTTGAAGAGCATCTTGGACCATTTTCTGGTTTTGCGGATTTGGTGCTCGAATCTGTGGGCCCATAGCCCAGTACCACCGGGTCCGGACCCTCTAAAGTAACCAAATTTTGGGTTTTGGATCGGGACCGTCCGAATCGAATACGTCGCTCGAGATTGCTTCGGAATTCGAATGTCTCTTGGATGCGTGGCGCTCCACTTTAATTGAATGGTCACAGATTCGAATCGGACAGTCCCGATCCAAAATCCAATTTTTGAGTTACTTCACTGCATCTGAATTGAGTGCGACCACCAGTGCACTACCAAAAAAGTCCCTTTCTTTCTTCGTACCGTTTCGTTTTCGTACCGGTCGCACTCCGTCCGTCCGTGGCATAGTTTTCCTTGCTGGTAGTTATAGGATAGCACATGTAATTAAAGACAACTAGAGGTGGGTAGTATTTAACGCAAACATAAAATCTAGAAGTTTTTCTTATTACTAAGTTCATTGAATGGAGGGTAAGCGGGTCACTGTCAACGTAATTTCTCTTTTATGCCCCCTTCTCATGTAGGGTCAGGATTCCCTCAAGTAACTCTGAATTTTGACTTTAGATCCTTTTCACGAGCTATACTTGGAGAATTTTTATCTATAGAAAATAATGAAAAAAAAAGAGAAAGAAACAAAAAGAGTGTATGGAAATTTTCATGAATAATAAGATCGGTAAGACTCCAACTGATCTTAAATAACTTTTTTTTTTCTTTTTGTTGCAAAGTTTTAATTAGTAGTATGTTGTACTGATTATTAATAAAAAATATATATTTAGAATCGGTGGAAGCCCACCAATCTTACTATAAACTTTTTTATGTACTATTCTATTTCTCTCTCTTCTTTTTATTATTTTTTATGAATAATTTTTTTTCTTATACTTACACCAAAGTCTTGTACAGCGTCTCTTCCTTTTTTTCGTTGAAGTTGCACACTAAAATCAACTAATATCACGTGCTTCACAATACAAATACCAAGTCAAGAAGTTCTTGGTATCTGTTCGTCGGTCTTCTCTCCAAGCCGAGTAGAAATGACAACCTTGACTGTTCATCTCTTTTCCTTGACTGTAGAATCACTTAGGAATTATCCTACTATTAGTTTAGGTCATGTTAGATTGTGGATTAGAGTTATGATAGCATAAGTTGTTTATTTTAAGTTACGACGGTATACAATATTTTTTTTTGATTGTAAGTTAAAGTTAAGTCATGAATTAAACTGAATAGGTGGACTAATTTAAGAGGAGAGACGTCATGTTTCATCCTAAAATATCAAGATGCTCAAACTTAATTAATTCATCGTTATTGATCTGATCTCTCTAGGAATGATTAAAGTACTCAGAAAACACTTCACCAATTAATTTTCACATTATAATTCAAACAGATATAAAATAAGACCAACGACATTTGTTATTTATAATCTACCTCTTCAATTGTTGATGCTCTGATCTCAATGAGTACAAGCATTTTCATATTCATACTCACTAAGAATTGATCTTATTTAGACTCTATCTCTTATTCATTAAAAATCGATCTTATTTTACCTTGTCGTTACAAGTTAAATTATCGGATAACGAAACGGTAGCGGATGAATAATAAATAATACCAATATAACAATAATTTTATTGTATTTTACAAATAGAATATCAAAATTGATTCATTTCACACACATGCAATCACATTACTAACAATAAAATAAAATAAACAAATGTGCAATCAATTTCAACTAAATTGTGTTTTTATAAAGCAAGAGAATTTAAAAATATGAATATCTCTTCGGACAAATTCAATTATTAAACAAAATAACAAAACATGTAGAGAAAAGTAATATACTTAACATTTTTCTTATAGCAAAAAAATATATAAAAGTATATCACTAATTATTACTCAAACATTATCATATGAAATTCACGCAAATAAATTTTACCATTAATAATTATTGCTTAAATATTATCATATAATTTTATTTTATATAATTACCCTACAGTGTAACGGATACGAAATAACTCTTACACATAATTCCTTACCCATACCTATATCCGATAAACTAACAAAAAAATTTACTCATACTCATCTTATCGAATCCGGCACATCTAAGCTATTGTAATTTTTCGTCCATAGTCCTATATTTTTCAAATAAATCATAATTCGTTCGGTGATCATCACATATTTATTAAGAAATAAATTAGATTATGCTAATTTTTTTGTTTTTATCAAGGACAATTAAATAAGTAGGTCAATGATTGTTTAAAAGGAGACCACTTCACTCCGGACAAGTCTACCAAATAGAGTATTGTCATATTAACGAATTATGTACAATTTTTTATTTAAAAAAAAAGGAAACCTTGTTCAAATTTTTTTGTATATTTGTATATGTTCACACACACACACACACACACACACACACACACACACACACACATGACAACACTACCTTGGTATTGAGCCCGGATGAAATTATAATTGTCAGCAAACGACAAATAAGTAATTCTCCGAATCATAATCAAAAGGAGGTGAAATAAAAGGGTAAAGAAATATTAGGGTACACAAGATAAGCACAAAGACAATCGTCACAGACAATCCAGACTAACTCCATAAATTGTGAATCATGTGATCATACAAACTTCTTAACTTGGTTCACCAACCAGTCTACCTTCTAAAACATGGCGTCTTTCATGGCCCAATTTTAGATGCAGATAATGCATCACTGTAGTGATGTCGTCGGATTAGAAGAAACTTATCCCTTTCAATTTGCAATTTGCTGTTCATATGATTTCCTTTTGCATCAGATATTTAATGGGAAGATAAGGTTGCGTGCGCAAGACTTATGATCTCGCTAAGAGAGAATAAATGCGGTGGTCTCCCTTCGCTTTTATTAACAAACAAACATGATGTTGTTAAACATAAAAGGGGTAAAGATATTGACAGAGTAATTTTCGCTTCAGGCAGCTTATGAGTCATATGCAGCTCTATTTAAGTTTTATTGTCCGTGCGTTGCATAAAGGAAAAACTGCTCTGTTATTATCTCTACCCATAAAAGTGAAGAAAGAACAAATTGTCCAATTTGGAATTTTAATTTTCAAATATTGATGAAAAGGGTATAAATACCTTCTTAATAAAAATTAGTGGGTTTTAGTTAAGAAGAATAAAATCTACCTGATAATGGCCCGAGAGGATCGGAAGAGATATCTCGAGATTTATATTGTATATATATATAGATATATATATTTTTTTTTCTATGGTACACGCATTACGATTCTTCTAGAGCCGCGGAAGAGATTATCATATTGTAAATTGTAACTACTTCCGTACAATAAAAATAGGTAACGGTGGAAGGTATCTCAACTTTAGGTAGCTTTAATTTTAAACCGTACCTAATTTATAATCAATCATTCATTCATCTTCATTCTTCACTTTTTTTGTGTGCTTCTTTTCGTAGACGGGATAACACAAAATAATCAATCATTCAATTGCAAGCCTCTATTGGAGGCCCAGTTACTCTTGATACCATAATTTGGGCCATTATAATCTAATACGGACATCCTCTATTGGAGGCCCAGTTACTCTTGATACCATAATTTGGGCTATTATAATCTAATACGGACATCCTCTATTGGAGGCCCAGTTACTCTTGATACCATAATTTGGGCCATTATAATCTAATACAGACATCCTCTATTGGAGGCCCACTTAATTATTATTGATTTTCTTGATTGATATAATCACTTTGAGTATACAATTCTCACAATATCTTTTAGAGGAGGGATCGGATTACATCGTTTTTTTTACACATTTTGACACCTACTATTTTCAAAGTCCAAATAGTCGATTCAAATCGTTCAACACGATGGATATATTAAAATGTGCTTGGAGATCAAATTTTATATTTTTTTGAATTTTTTTACTATTTATTAAGATGGTTACAAAATCGTTGTTTTCAGACCATTGAAAAACATCGATTTTGTAACAATCTTAATAAATAGTAAAAAAAATTCAAAAAAAATTCAAAATTTGATCTCCAAGCACATTTTAATATGGTGATCATGTTGAACGGTTCGGATGGATTGTTTGGATTTTGAAATCGCAAAATTAACCTATAAAAAAACAATGTCAAGATGTGTCAAAAAAAAGAGTGTAAATGGATCCCTCCTCTATCTTTTATTCAGATTTGTACTTGCAATGATATCTTTTCTAAAAAGGATATTGAGAGTGTGTTTACGAGATCAAATTAAAATGCTCACCCCCTATTTGCTAACCTACTGCACAAAGAAGAATGAATCGAAAGTTTGAATACTTCTGAACCCTCAGCCACTCAATTCAGGAACCGCCCATGGTTTAACAAGTTGTTCTATGGATCTCAATTCTCAACATTATGAATTTATGATAAATGCTGGTTTCTGTATTTAGGGAGAAACAACACTCTTATGATACTTGGAGGGTTTAAGGGAATGTATTAGCTTAAGGGAAAAACTGTATATTTAGTTTTTATTAATATTAAATTATATTTTTTTGTAATTGTAAACAACACTCTTATGCTGGTTTCTCTTGTGCTGGTTTCTCTTGTAATTGTAAAAGATTTGAATTCGAGGGTCTTCTTTGTTCCCATGCTATCAGAGTTTTGTGCCATCTTGGCATCCGACATCTTCCTTCCCGGTATATTCTAAAGAGGTGGTTCAAGGAAGCAAATGCCGATGCTAAGAGATGTGTTCATGAGAGGAGCATGGATTTTGGGGAATCTCCAGCACTAGAAGCGTTTAGGTTCGCATCGATATATCCAGAACTGCGAGAACTTACCAAGTCGGCTTGTAAATCTGCACGTACCTTTACGATTTTTAAGGCTAAAATGAGTGAAGCAAAGGGTGACATAATGTGACTTTTGCAAGTCACTGATTGAGCTTGAATTCAGTTGTTGGACTTTCCTGGGGTATTATAGTCAATAACAAAAAATATATATTTTTATTAGGTCAATACAATGGCTGGTGTGATGAAATTCGCTACATTCCAATCCAATCCAATCAAGCGATAGTGGCACCGGTACAAATGAGAAAAGGAATCACAATAGGGTTCATCTCGCTTGGTTTGATTCTTATTGTTGGTGTTGTTTGTGGGACTTGGATGTAGTTGTAGTAGTAGTCTAGGGAAGGGTTCAATAAATGCTTCAGTAACTAAAGGGTTAAATATCAATTAGTACTATCTGAACTTGTTGATGTATGCACTTACATATGGTGTAACTTTTCTTTAGATTTTTTTTAAAATTAATGAAAATGATTTTGCATTGAAAACTCACACACACACCCAACAGATGCTGTGTTTTGATGTTCGATTCTGCTATTTTGTCGTTTCAATTTTGGTTTTTAAATTTTATAATTCATGTTAAGATGTTCGATTTTGCTTTTGATTAGCGAGTCTGAGTATGATCCCAATTATACAAAATCTAGTTGCTTTGTGAGGGAAATTGTGACGAGAAAAATCATGTTTATGCGTATTCTCTAGTGGTAATTAATTTTGGAAGCAATCCAACTAAAAAAATTACAGTCTTCTGTCTTCACCATTTTAACGAGTAAGGAATTTTTGACTTGAGGTAATTTTATAAAATTTACAAAGTCAAACAAATTCCCTGCTATTCATATTTATTTTATCGTATGAAGAAACGTGCCATTCTTCATTTTTAAGTTAATAATTTTTGAACAGTTGTACCTTATATTCAATATCATGATAAAATTAAACGGTCTAAATTAGATAAAAGATGTTACTAAAATATAAGAGAAACTGTGACCTTAGCATATATTAATATTTCACAAAGTATCAGATTGAATTTGACTTAGCTGGAATTAATCTGAACCGTTTGTTTATATAAATTGCACTTCAGATACCTTGGGATACGGACTCGCTTAAAATTTGGGTCAAAATACGAAAATCTTTTTGTTACCTTGAAAAACGATCACTTGAAGGAAAACTAAAAGTCACCCTGTCATGTATGATTTTATTACGATTTAAAATTTGTTTTTATGGTCTCAAATAGTAATTCAGTAATTCTTATTCTCATTGAAGAAGTTCTAAGATATATATTTTTTAATTTTAGAAAACTAGTATTTAATTTAGTAGCAAAGACAATGTTTTCCCTTGTAGGAGGTTGTAGCTTCGAAATCTGAATGTGGAATTCATTTTATAATTTGCTACTTCGAATTGATCAGATAATAATAATACGCCAGAAACAGTTGCATAAAAAGTAGTTCCAAAACTAATTACTTGATGTTGATAAAATGGTCCAGAAAAAAAAAATTCTACATACATATATATATGTTTTTTTTTTAATTCTGGACTCCCATAAAATCTTTTTCCCACTAGTATGGCCCCTAGTAATGCTTCCAAGTTAACCTATTACGTACCTTATCAAATTTATTTTACTATTTAGAAGATAAGTAAATTAACAGCTTAGCGAGAACAAAAACAACTATTAATCATGAGAAATTTCCGTCCGTGGATCGCTCAGAAGTCAGAAGTACCAAAGAATAATTAACAACAAACAGATCACTAACTAATATCCATTAAGTATTAACAACTTGTTGGAAATACAAACTCAAGGAAAAATCGTATAAATCAAGTGTCATATGTTAATAAAAGGACAAATATTGTGTAGATATATAGTAGAACTAGGGTGTTCTAAAACTCCAAAACCTATATATCGGGTTGACTTCAAATGCGAATCAAAACTATTGAAATTGATCTATTTCACAGGTGATGCATTTACATATCAAATTTATAAATTTTCGAATTAATTTAGTATAAAATTAAGCGGTAAAAATAAAGTGAAAAGTAAACATATTATAATTAACTTATAATTTTTTTATCACTTGATTTTATACTAAATTAATTAAAAATATATAAATGTGATATGTAAACGCATCGTTCGTGAAATATACCAGTTTCAACGATTTGAATTCGTAATTTCAAGTCATTCCGATAGAATTTAAAGTTAATCTCACAAAAGAAAAATGGTGACGTTAAAACAAATACTAAGTCTGTCGCACAAAAAAACATATGATATTTTTCTTTCTCACTCCTGTACTTAATTTGTTCTTGCAGTTCTGAAGCACAATTACAAAAAAACATATGATATTTTTCTTTCTCAGTGCTTAATTTGTTCTTGCAGTTCTGAAGCACAATTAAAGAATGTGCTAAGGGAGCAACTGGTACTTCATATGAGTTGTAGTACACATTCCATCTATGTAAGGACTACAACCACTCATGGTACGACCAGAGACCAACCTCTGGTGGCAGTGGCGAGGCTAGGATTTGAGCCATGGGTAGGCAAAAATTGGATTCGGATTCGGATTCAAGACACAATTAAAAAAAATAGAAAGAATGAGTTTCATTTCAAACTGCTGCATGGGTATGTGTAGGACATTCATAAAAACACACTGAAAAAAGAGTTTCTCGATTTGGAATTTTTTGTGATTTTTAGTGAATTTCTGAAGTTCACCTTCTAAGAATGAGTTTCATTTCAAAAAACAGCATGCTGGCACATTAACTAACCCTCACAAACCAGATGTTCACCATATTATTATTCTATAGTTTGTTAAGGTACTGTGACTACTATGATTTAAACAAGTTCCATCAGAGTTGGGAGGGAAATTAATGGGAAACGAAGGAAATTGGGACGACAAGTCAACTGATTAGACCTCATTATACCCGAAATTCGGGTGAACGAATTTAAAAAATTATCTTTCCGATGCTAATAACATGATAAAAAGGTATTTTTTGGTTTAATAGAAGTTTAACATAGCTTGCTCTCCTTCCATCAAAAAAAGACATGAGACAAGGTAAGGCTTTCTACAGATCTGAATTAGCTTCAATCCAATTTTTTAATTGTGGAGTAGTGTAACCAATTACAAATCTAAATTATGATTAAAAACAACATCTAATCATAAAACACACTTGTTACAAACTCCTTTATTTATTTTTTCCTCTAGATTATAAACAAATTAATCACCTCTGCATCAGTTATAGAAATCCCATCTGTAACAAGGCCACTTGATTAAAAGCAATCAAATTTCCTAATCAAAGGGAACTCAGATGGGGCGGTAGGATCAGAGGGGGAGAGAGAAAGAGATCGCAAATCTAATTTTCCTGTCCCTCCTTTGCGGGTCAGACAGAGAGAGAAAGAGAGCTTCTTTTCTCCATCGCTGTTTGAGCCGATTCCCCCTCTTCTTCTCTTGGTGAACGTGAATCCGATCCCCTTCTTCTCGACTTGGCGGCCTCGCGAGTCGCGATTTCCCCTCTTTTTCTTCAGCGATTCAGCCAGCAGCTCGCGATCGGCGATTCCCCTCTTACTCTTCCGCCAGCGCCAGCTCGCGATCGGCGATGCCTCTCTTTTCTCCTTTTCTCTTCGCGATTCCCCTCTCCAATTTTTTTCTCTTCGACTTGGGCTGGCTGAAGACCGAAGAGTATTGCTGTTGGGTTGTTGGGCTGGGCCAGGGGTAGGCAAAACGAAAATTCAGGGGTAGGCAAATCAAAATTAAAATCCAGTCCAAAACAAAAAAAAAATTTCTAGGGGTAGGCAAGTGCCTACCCCTGGCCCTATGTGGCCTCGCCTCTATCTGGTGGGGTTGTGGTAATGACGTGGTTGGTAACTACGTGCTCTCGTCTGAACAAATCTCACGCCAGTGAATCGACAAGTTGGCGTCTCCCAACATCTTTACCAGTCGCCCTTCAAAACTGGCATTCTCGATGGTACCAGTGTCATGTCTAAGAAGACAGCTACTCACTTTTCGCCAACCATTTGTCACTATGCACTGCAATGCTAGATGGCGTGAGCACACACCCTCATACCTCATACCTCATACCTCATAGTCCACAACACTTGCAAATAAAAACAATATGGACTAAAATTAAGAAACATTCAACTTATGAATTTGTAAGATATTCGGTTTTAGGCATTTTACCGCGCGAGTCATGATTGAAGCACTAGGGGTAAGTAACCCCTTTTTGCTCTGCTCGTCCTCGAGACTCGGAAGCCTCTTGCGAAGACGGTCACCCCTACTTTCCTTAGAGGTAGACAGATTGCATGCACGTCCGCTCGAACCACATGCGATATACCAACAAGTCTCTACAGTCATTAGGCTCTTGCACAAATAATGCAGCGTACAGACAATATAGTCAAAATGACAAAAATATATGATTCATGCATTGCATGACATCAAAATAGTACTGTCAATATCTTAACAAGATATAACAATCAATATTTAACAATTTGGATCAGATTTTTAGGCGCGCGGTATTTATTATGTTTTACAATATTATCTTATCTTCCTGGTATATTTTGTACTATTTTTAATTTTGAATAATCATTCTAGTATCCGCACTTGAGTACCCGCATCGTACCCGCAGGATATCCCGTCGTGATTAACTTCCATAACGGTACGTGGTGGTCCCCATTAACTACCGATTGCAACTAACAACGATATCGGACCTTCCATTTTAAAATTCAAATATTCCTTTCTCTCCATTTTTCTTTTTTTCGAAGCTTTCGGTGATTTGGAGGCGATTGTGTGGCGATTTCGAAACTGGAAGCGATTTCCTGTGGATTTTTAGTCGATCTATCATCTCTTTGCGACGGTGCTCTCTTCTCAGTTCTCACAAGCTGAATCGGTGATTCTGAAAGATGATCAGCGAGGTTAATATTTGATTTTTTTATTGATTTCGAGTTTGTTTTTGTTCTGGTGAATTAATAATGATAGATCGTTTCGTTTCTAGTTCATATACACAATCGTGTTTCAGTTTTGCTGGATTTTGAGATGTATCTAACAATTTGATTTGCGAAGATGATGTAATTGTCTATTTTGTGTTAATTTCATCATTTTATTAAGAAATCGCTTGATATATCTTGTATTAATACCTGACAGAACTAGTCTAAATATATGATTGAATGTATAAGTTTAGTTCGTATGATTTTTGTATGAGTTTGTTTGTATGAGTTTGTTTGTATGAGATGTTAATACTTTATCTATATGTTATAAGTACTTGATGTGTATAATAATTAAGGGAATATATCTGTTTGTGATGTGTAAATGTACAATTTTGTTTTTACAGCTATTAATACTTCCTTATTATCTGTTTATGAACTAATGTTTTTTTTTTTTTTGTATTGTAGGATCTTATCAGGAAGGAGCGTCATAGCTTAGCATATAATATTCTTATCCATGACAAAAATGATTGCAAATTAATTTGGTGCATAGTAGAAATGAATTGTCTTAATTTGGGTTTGGAACTGTTATAAATTTTGGTTTGAAACTGTGTTAATTTCAGGTTCGAACTGTTATTAATTTGGATATGAAACTGTTTGTGATAATTTTGTGTAATAACTGATATGGTTGTGTGATGAATGTTATGTTCCGAAATTTTTAAATATAGCACAGTTCAAAAAAAAATATACCAAAACGGCACCGTTTGGCAGGAATTTCAAATTTAGCACGGCCGCAGATCAGCTGAGCGGCCCCATTTACTGGAGACCGCAGATCAGCTGAGCGGCCCCAGAAATGGGGCCGCTCAGCTGATCTGCGGCCCCTTTTTTTTTTTTTTTTTTTTTTTTTTTTAAGACCTGGGGGCCGCAGATCAGCTGAGCGGCCCCATTTTTTTTTTTTTAGATCTGAGAAATAAAAATTCGAATTTTACGAAACTTTAAACGGCCATAAAACGGCGCTCGAGTGTCAGATTTCAGCAAATGACCACTTTTCGGAAAGCTTGTGAAAATGCGCATGCGTCCGAACTAGCATTGCTAGATTTCCAAATTCAGAATCGCAAAAAAACAAAGGGAAGAGCCTCAAAACTTCAGTTGAAGTTTCCGATTAAGATTTTCATTTCTATTCTCAAATCTACGTAGCTCAGTAAATTAGTTATCTAATGAACTTGTAGAATAGAAATGAAAATAAAAATCTTAATCGGAAACTTCAACTGATTTACTGAGCTACGTAGATTTGAGAATAGAAATGAAAATCTTAATCGGAAACTTCAACTGAAGTTTTGAGGCTCTTCCCTTTGTTTTTTTGCGATTCTGAATTTGGAAATCTAGCAATGCTAGTTCGGACGCATGCGCATTTTCACAAGCTTTCCGAAAAGTGGTCATTTGCTGAAATCTGACACTCGAGCGCCGTTTTATGGCCGTTTAAAGTTTCGTAAAATTCGAATTTTTATTTCTCAGATCTAAAAAAAAAAAATGGGGCCGCTCAGCTGATCTGCGGCCCCCAGGTCTAAAAAAAAAAAAAAAAAAAAAAAAAAAAATGGGGCCGCTCAGCTGATCTGCGGTCCCCAGTAAATGGGGCCGCTCAGCTGATCTGCGGCCGTGCTAAATTTGAAATTCCTGCCAAACGGTGCCGTTTTGGTATATTTTTTTTTTAACTGTGCTATATTTAAAAAAATCGGTGTTATGTTGTATAGAACATGTATGTTGGAAGTGATATGTTGCTAATTGATATATTTTTGGTAATTGTCAAGTTAACTGTTATGTGATAATTTTAGAGTTTTAATTGATATGAATTTGTCTAAGATAATTGATATGTGAAGTTTTTTGTTTGTTATAACTGTGTAGATATAAACACTTTTTTAAGATTGTTATACATCCAACGTAATATAGATATAAATACTTTATTTCGTAAGTATAAATACCACACACTTATAGTTATTTCGTAAGTATAAATACCACAAGCATATAGATATAAATACTTTATTACCCGCACATAAGCTAAGTCAACATTTTTTGGTCAACATTAGTAGTCCACATTTTTTGTTGAAAATTTTTAGTGGTCCCCACATGCCGTTTAAGTGGTCCCCTAATGCGGGTACGACACGAGGATTTTTCAAGAAAAGATATGGGTACGGTTATTTTAGAAAAATTCATATATCATATGTAGTTCATTGTATAGGTATAAATACTTGTCCTGTTTGAGCTATGTACTTCACAATGTTACTATTAAAATTTGTAAAAGAAAATTACAGTTTTGGAACGGTTGTGGTCCCCACAAGCAGTTATGACAGTTTAGGTACGGATACAGTGCGGGTACTCAATTGCGGATACTCATATCAGCTTCCTTTAATTTTACCTAGACAACCTTTTTTCCTTAAAAAAAACACTTCTCTAGAGTGTTTCTCTTAAGCTATTTAAGGCCGGAACTTCACAATTAAGGGATTTTCCTTTTTTTTTGGAGGATTATCAGCAGCCGTTTAAAAAGTATATGAATTAGGCACCGGATATTATTGTTAAAAGTCAGACATTGCTTTGATTGATGCTTCTTTTTATTTGAGCACTGAAATATTCTTCGTTGCTATTCCAGCTAAGCTGCTGACTCTATAGAAAAGGTCAGATTAGAATGGATTTTCTAGTTGATCTGATTTAAAAAGGTTCCTCTAAAAGTATTATCAATCAATTTCTAATGTTTATCAAGTATCGGATTTGACACAGCATAGAATAAAGTACTTATTCTGTTTTCTAGGTTCAAAATCTTATTTTGGTTTAATTGAATTCACGCAGCACTATCTTGTAGCAAAGAAATAAGATTTTTTTTTTTTTTTTTGCATTTATATTGCAAAATTTAAAATTTAAATTATTAATCTATTTTTTTCATAAAAGATGCATCCACATAAAATATCATAAAAATTTGAAATTCACTTTATACTTGAATTTGCGCCTCCCTACATTTTTCTCGAACGGAACATTCTACTTAATTCTTTACCGAATTTGGACCGTCGGATTGGAAATGCAATGGCAAAAAGCTCATGCTGTCTCGAATCTCGATGTCTCCGCTTTTGACAATTTTGTTTTTCTGGTATTAGACTTTCCGATATTCCAGTTCGTGAATAATCAATTCAAATCTGATGTTGTCTGGAAAATATCGCGTTTCCATTCCAGTGTTGTAAATAACGGTATGTGCTCGTCAGACAGATATGCTACTGTCAAGTAATTAATTGAAAATAATCAGTAATAAATAAAAATAATCGGCCGATTCGTCAGAAAAATCCGTGACAGTTTGATCATCACCAACAACTAATCGGCCGATAATGGCCGTTTTGTACAACACTGCTCAATTCTCAAACCTTTTTATCGTTGTTTGAAGAAGTGGGCCCCACAGAGACATATCTAGTGGAGAGTCTATGGACTCTACTCTCCTTTACACATCCTCCAAGCTCTTATCCTCTGCCTGTGCATGCAAATGGAATGCATGCTACCGTTGCATTTTTAATTTATCTTTATTATAGGTATCTGCAAAAAAATACCTGTAATTTTGATATTTGCAAAGTGTCTCGTTCACAATTTTTGAAAAGAACAAGTAATATTGACAATTATTTTCGGAGCCAGATTTTTGAATTATGTAGGTCAATCATATATTTTTATTTTTGTGGAAAATAAGAGATAATTTTACAATAATATTACATTTTACTCTAATTATATAAAAAAGTCATGAGTAGAACTAGGGTGTGATGTGCTCACCAAACTCTTTGGTGAGCACAACTCTACATAAACTATCGAATTCACTTCAAACGAGATGAATCCAACCGTTGAAACCGATGTACTTTACGAGTGATGCGTGTACATGCAAAATTTTGAATTTTTTGAATTCATTTAGTCTGAAGTCAAGTGGTCAAAATTGATGAAAAATGAATGATCCAAAATGAAGTTGTTTTAATGCATTCAAATTCTTCTCAATTTTGATCACTTGACTTGAGACTAAATGAATTCAAAAAATTCAAAATTTTGCATGTATGCGCATCACTCGTAAAGTACATCGGTTTCAACGGTTGGATTCATCTCGTTTGAAGTGAATCCGATAGTTTACGTAGATTTGTGCTCACCAAAGAGTTTGGTGAGCACATCATACCCTAGTTCTACTCAAAAGTCATACATAAATAAAAATTTTAAAATTAAAATGGCCCTCATTTCTTACACTTAACTTCGTCTCTGATTATTTATGACAACTTATCGAACGGTTATAGATGTAAAAGTGCATATATTTCTTTTTATATTTTAAATATGATGTGTATCAATCTGGTATAATTTTAAAATAGACTTGTCATCCATCAAACAATTTAGTTTTAATAGCATTTGATGGATGACCAAACCATTCTACAATTGCACTAAATTTGATACACTCTCTCTACACAACATATCTAAATTAAAAAAAAAAATTATTTTTGTAATATTTTTTATTTTATTTTATTTTGGTAGCTATTTTTTCGATTGTTACAGTTTTCAAATAAATATGGTTGTGTGTATATTTCTTTTTTTTTTTTATAAAAAAAATATAAAACAGTTGTCAAATTTTAGTTGGTCTGAAGAAACATAATCTTTTATTTTTTTTTGCTGTTATACTATGATATATTGAAGTATTATTATATAAATAACATAGATCTTAAAATATCCATGGATACATTATTAACAATTAATAATCTTAATTAAAATATAATTTAGTTTATTTCGGGTAATAAATGGCCCTGGTCCATAAATTAAATAATGAGAAGGCAAGGTTATTTTGAAAAATTCTTCATAGATAAGATTCATTTTACTTTTTTGAGTGTTTTCTCTTCTCTATATCTATAATTTTCTATATCAATTTGCACCTAAATGAGCGTGTAACCTTTATATCCCTTGAGCACTTTTTAAGTGCACTAAGGTTGCATGTATATTATATATAATATAATTAAGGACGGATCTTTGCATGTGTGGTCAATATTATTCTTTTGCACCTGCACCGGACTTTTCATTTGCCTTTAAAACCTTCGTCATTAAGCAATAAATTTGAATTTACAATTATACACGACATTCAAATTGGATATTTAGAAATAAAAAAGATTAATCCCGCCTCTCTATAGATGTGATAAAAATCGTTTGATTTTTACAAGAAACATCTAAAAAAATAGCTTATATTAGAGTTCATGAAAGTGCTCGATTAAAAAAAAAAACTATTTATTGAATAGCTTTAGAAAAGAGTAAAAAATTAAAAAAATAGTAATTTTGTACTAATCTAAAAAAATAGTAAAAAAAATCCAAAAAATATAAATTTCGTCTCAAAGTACATTTTAATATAGAGCTCATGTTGAGCAGTTCAGATCGACTGTTTAGATTTTGAAAATAGAGATAAAAAATATGAGACATTTGACCCCATCATATATAAAAACCCTTTAACTAGCAGTGCGTGGTTTTGTTTTCTATGCAGAGTTCATGAATAACTAATCTATCTAAATACAATTTTAAATATTTTTAATTCAAGCCTTAATTGTAATTCTGGCCAAAATATTAATAGTTAGGCCAGAATTGTTAAATTCTGATTTACTAATTAATTCACACGTGGCTGATCAGTATTGTAGGTGCAACCTTTTAAACGGACAAAGAAGACTTTTCTATTAGATAAACAGATTAACATGGCAAAAGTTTGTATGCAGAAGAAAAAAAAAAAAACCACGAGGGACCAATCTTTTTGCTTTTCAACTTTTTTTTGGTAAAAGGCATATTATGCCCTTTCAATATATTGAAACCGTATGTTAATTTACAAAACAAAACCAACAGCATCCTTGCTGAAAATCAAGATAATACCAAAATGAGCTAAGCACCGAGCAAAACACAAAAGCTCGTCTCTTAATCAACCACCAAAACACAATTATAGAAAATAGAAAACCTAAATCTAAGCCACTTAAGATAGGGCTAAGGTAAGTAGCAAATCTAAACTTTGAATCATAGCAAAATGAGTAATTAAGAGTTCATTCTTCATTGGCTGGAGATCCAGCAACACTATCACTTGGAACTGGACTGATATCTCCCTGGTAGATGACCATTTGATGGTCGGCTGAGTCCCACATTTTGTTTTTCAACTCAATATAAACTTGTCATTTTATTATGATAAAAATAATTTTGCAATTTTATATTTATCTGTTAAATTTGATCTATACTATATTTGTATGATGCACACGAAAAATAATGAAATTTAATGTAAGTTTTATCGTTTGTCAAACGACTTAAAACTCACAATCAATATATAGTTTTAATGAAATATAAATAATACTAACATTACATGAGAAATATTGTACACAACCAATGTATAAATCCAACAACATGTATTAAATTTAATTTGAAATGTATTTAAGATTGTCAAAATATAAGTTGACAACAATCCCAACTCAAAAATAAAATTTTAACAAGCAGTCGTTGGTGATAGCAATTAGTTAACGGTTTAATTAAAGTGGGAGAATATCATATGAAATAGAAATCGAAACTTTGACTAAAAGCAAGCAATCAAGCCGTAAAGCATGAATGATATGACAAAAGGCATCGCCATCTCGTCACCTGATTGCGTTCCTGAGTCATTGGATAATTTATAGCAAGGGATCATGAATTTATGATGTCAAAACCCGGGACCACTTTTATTGTATCCCAGATCATTTCTTCCATATTTTGTATAATTTCTTATCTGTTGTTTTTCATAGTTTGGTTTAACAAGAGAAGGTTTAATTGCAACTTGAAACCTTCTTCACAATCTAAATATTTAGGATCTCAGTTTCAGGAGCAGACCCAGGTGGTTTCAGGAGGCAACTGTCCCTCTGAATTTTGAGTTTTAGTAGAGATTTATCGGTTTTGACCGACTTTGTCCCCCCTGAAATTTTTTTTGCTCCCCTCTAGACATTTGATTTGTAATTTGAGTTAAATTTATAGTTATAATTGAAATAAATTTGTTAAATTTTAATTGGTAATTAGAATTATAAGTCAAAGCATCATAAATTACTAGTTAAAGTATTGTTTTTTATCGAGTACCCAATTGGTTAATGAATTTAAACCCAATTTGATATTTTTTTGCCCCCCTGACGAAAATTCTAGATCCGCCCCTGCTCAGTTTGCCAACTACTAGTAATATATTAATACATTTTTTCAAATAATTGAATTACGGGATTAGGGGTGGTAATGAGTAATCGAATTATCTTCTGCATTAGAAAATATATAACATGAATTTGATTTATTACAGGGCTCTGGTACACAGCTAGCATCTATGAGATGTTTATTTTTTTGAATTGAACATGCGCTAAATCCGCGCTTCATTGTGAGCTTAGGGCGATGACCCCGGACCCAAGATTCAAGGGGGCCAAAAAAAAATTTAGTTTGTATATATTAAAAAAAAACTTAATCTGTATATATTAAAAATAAATAAAATATTAGGGTCCAACTTTGTATATATAAAGAGTTCTTTTATAATCTATTGGCATATCAATAAAAAATTTGTATATATAAAGGGTCCAATCTTTTCTCCCGCCCCGGGCCAGAACCGTCTCTGGTGCTTGATGAGCGCACTCATTAATTAGTTGCTCTTACTCTGAACATAATATTTCAGATGCTATTAATAATTTAATTAGGCTTAAAAAAATAACAATCATGATATGGACTAAGCTAGGATATGGAGAATCTGTGCTACTTGCAATCTTTCAGCGAACGAAGGCAGCACAAAGGGTAGTATTATACTAAACAAATATGTAATAATTTTTAATCATTGTAATTTGTCGTCGGAACCAAAAAGTATTAGGATGTATACACATAAGATATATTATGATTATTCTCATTCTTTTATACTATTAGATATATAATTTCACTAAATCTATCATCGATCTCATCTGTGCAATCTTTTTACCTGATAGATACCAGAAGTTGCTGTTAAACATGCAATCTGGATAAGCTAATCTTATTTTGAGCAAAGGGTCTTAGACAAAATAAAGTAATAGGGATCATCATAAGCAAATTCGTCTGAAATACACAGGTACATATCTGATAATTAAAAATGACAAGGAGAATTAATGCACGAGAAATTGTCCTTTATATTCCACTAAAAGGCATAGGGTTCTATGGATGGTAGCCGACCGTGAACTGGTGCAAGCATGCTCATTCCTCTCCTCTTCTTCCAAAGCTAACTATTATTCCGTGTTAAAAAAAGAAGAAGTAAAAACCTTAGTATATGACTGAAACCTCATTAAAAGTTTAGAAAATGGAACTTCGAGTACGGCAGGATGGAAGTACTAAATACGCGGGTGGGTTTTTGTCCAAAGAGAACGGATAATATAGATTAACGGAAACGTTTAAATTTATTAAATTTCAAATTCGTTCGCACAAATCTCAACATAAATGGAAAGTTTGAAGCTACATATATAATCGTGTCATTTAAACAATTAAACCTCAATGTTTAATTATAGTACTGCCACGTACTATGGCAAGTTATTTTCAATAGGAGTCTCAATATACATGTACCAGGACAAAAGTATTTTTATACATGTACGATCTCACTCGAATCTTACTCTTATCCGTTATTTTTATCCATAAAAGTTAATATATAATTGAGTAGAACTAAGGTGTTCTTAAGCTCACAAAGTCTTTTTGTGAGCTTAACTCAAAAACCTATCGGATTGACTTCAAACAACACATCCAAACCGTTGAAACCGATATACTTCATGAGTGATGCGTTTATATGTCAAAATTTTAAATTTTTGAACTAATTTAGTATGAAGTCAAGCGGTCAAAAAAAGATGATTTATAAGTTAATTTTAATGAGTTCATTTTTCAACATTTTTTTACCGCTTGACTTTATACTAAACTAGTTCGAAAAATTATAAATTTGACATGTAAATGCATCACTCGTGAAGTAGAACGGTTTGGATGTGTCGTTTGAAGTCAATCCGATAGGTTATTGAGTTAAGCTCACAAAGAAGTTTGGTGAGCTTAAGAACACCTTAACTAGTTCTACTCTATATAATTAATTAACTAGCAACGAAGAATTACTGAATGAATAAACTAATAACTTATATAATCTAGCTCAAATATATAACAAACAAATAAATATATTGCTTTAGAATTTAGATGCCGAAATTTTTATTAATAACCCCAAACAAAAGAAAAATATCAAATCTAACCCCAACTTGAAATTTTTTTCAAAAATGACCCAACCGCCCCATGACTGGGCGGTTCACCCTACCCACAAAACCGCCCAATGATTGGGCGGTCCACACGGCCAAGCAAACCGCCCCATGGTGGGGCGGTTCACTATGCAGACTATAAATTCCCAATTCTGCCTCTCATTCTCACACTCTCTCGCCCTCGCCCTCGCCCCAATCGCTCTTCTTTCTCTGCAGGTAATTTTTTTTTTTATTAGTTTTTATTAGTTTTTATTATTATTATTTATTTTACTATGCATTACTGTAGATACTGTAGATTACTGTAGATACTGTAGACTACTGTAGATACTGTAGATTACTGTAGATAACTGTAGACTACTGTAGATTATTGTTCATTTTTTTTATTTTATTTTTTTAATTAATTTTATTAAATATTTTTTTTTAATGTTGTTATTTACTAATAATTTAACTGTGTACTATTATTTTGTAACTGATAAAAGTTTGTTTATTAATTTAGATAAAATGTTGGTTACACTATATGTGGGCGGGAAGTTCGAGGTGGGTGTGGAGGGAGTACGTTACTCGAAAGATCCGACCCATGGCTTTGAGGTAAATGAAAACACCTCATTTCTGGAACTTAAGCAAATGGTATTCGAAAGGATTGGTGTAACCCCCAACCGGTATGACATAGATTTGGTTACTCGGGTTGACGCAGGGCGGGATAGACCTTACTATGTAAAGTATCCAATAACAAATGAGGATGGTTGGAGATGTGTTTACAATACTTTTCAATCTACGGGTACCCCGATAATGGAGTTGTATTCCAGAAAGTTTCTGCATCGGACCAGGGTTGGACCTTCTACAGACCATATAGGTTATGATAGCCCAGTGCAGCAGCACTCGGGTTTTGACCACTCGGGTAACCAAAACTTGGGTCATGTATCACCGTCTGAACCGCACGCACCACCCGTTCATATTGATTACACTGCTGATTACACCACTGATTATACCACTGATTATAGCACCGACCTACCACCACCACCACCTCCACCTCCTATTCAACCCGTAGTAGAAGCCAGATTTCCTTCTGTACCACCGTCCGTATCTATACTTGTACCTGTTATTGTTCCCCGAAGAGATGCTATGCTGGAGGCTGAAGGGGTTGATGCCATACCGGAACGTGAAATTAACTCGGGTGATAGTTGGGACGGGGATTGGGATTCTGATCACTTGTCAGACGGTGATGGAGATTATTTGCCCAGGCAGGACAGATTTCCGATCAGAGGTCGGACAGACAGGCACCCGGTAGCCACATTCAATGATACCACTGCTTTTGAAGAAGCAAACATAAGCTATTTTGGGAAGCGTGTCGTTTACACCTCAGAGCTTGCTCCGGACCAGGTTTATACCACCCTAGATGAACTTGTGAAGAAAATATACGAAGTTCATATCCGCAGCAACTGGGAGTGCAGAATACAAAAAAGGGAGTCAAAAAGGTTAGTTGTTGTTTGCAAAGACTCACCGCGATGCGAGTTCCGACTGTATGCAACCCCTGTGGGGAGGGGGGCGTCATGGATAATTAAGAAATGTGAACCCCCACATACATGTAAGTCTGCGTCGTCAAGGACAGACCATTCACAACTTACGGCATCACTTATTGCCGATGTAATTGAGCGAGATGTTAAGGAGGACCCGTCGATCAGCCTTAAGGAGGTCGGTAGAGCGGTGAGACGCGCTTATGACCATGACCCCAAAATACAACAGGTTGTGGAGAGGGCGTGAACTTGCGATATGCCGACTGTTCGGTAGTTGGAAGGATTCATACAACTTGCTTGCACCACTGCTCCAAGCCATAGCAAGTACAAATCCCGGCACAAGGTATGAATGTTGGAATGTTACCGATCCCGATGAGCCCGACGAGATACTGTTCAAGGCCATAGCATGGGCGTTTGGTCCGTGCATTCAAGCTGTGCCATATATTAGACCTGTTATCAGTATAGATGCATGCTTCTTGTCTGGCCGTTACGAGGGGAGGTTATTGATAGCATGTGCATATGATGCAGAAAACCAGTTGTTGCCTTTGGCATTTGCAATTGTCGAGAAGGAGGACGGTGAAAATTGGGGTTTTTTCATGAGTTTTTTGCGAAGAGAGGTGGTTGGGAACAGGTTCTTCTGCGTCATATCAGACCAGCACAAAGGAATCAAATATGTCTTTGATCGAACAGATTTCGGTTGGTCGACAGCGCAGGGCGACTGTGTGCACAGGCTGTGTATGCAACACGTTGCAGACAACCTCTACAAGCATGTCGGATTCGACCAATGGGTTGCAGATACATTTAAAATTGGATGCAGAAGGAAGAAGCCGAGGAGGCTGGAAGAGATGTTCAAAGAGTTTGCCAAGGTATGTATATTTTAGATGAAATTTTAATAAACTATTTACTTATATTTTTCTAATCTGAAAAATTATTTCTGTGTAGTATTGTCCGAAGGCAAATTCGTACTTACTCAAGGTGGGGAAGTGTAATTCGAGAGATCTGCAAGAAGCACCCGCATATGAGAAAATATTTCAAGCAAAAGATGGAGGTTGGAGATGGGGAATAATGACAACAAATGGGTCCGAGTCCTTGAATGCTGTTTTCAAGCAGAGCCGAATGTTGCCCGTGGCAGCCATTGTGGAGGACACTTTCTACAAGCTTAATGCATGGTTCGTTGACCGCCGTGATAAAGCAACATAATTACTCGCCAGGAACCAAACATTTTCAACAAGGGTGGAGGGCAAATTACGCAAACATAGGGAGAAAGGTTCAGTTATGACCGTTGTCCCGTATGGGGGTCGCTTGGAATTCGAAGTTCACTCTCCGAATGAGTACGCTCCAACCAGCCGTAGAGCAGATGGGACTATGGAGTTTATTAAAAGGCCTTTCAAGTATGTTGTCAAAATCGGAGATGACAATACTGTAACATGCACATGCCAAGGAATCCAACTAGCTCACCTACCTTGTTCTCATGTTATGGCGGTGTGCCGAGTGAGAAACTTCCGTGAGGATGATTTTGTCGCCGACATGTACCGTACCACTTACCTTGCGAGTACTTGGGGTGCATCATTCCATTCTTATCCCAACCAGCATCAATGGCCGGCCTATGTTGGAGATAAAATCGTCCCCCCCAGAAAGTGGATCAGGTTAGGGAGAATACTTTGTGTATGCACTGAACTTCTTTTTAATATGGTTATTTAACTTCTTTTTATATTAGAAAAGGGAGAAGGCCCCACAAGCGTGCTGTAATGACAATGGATCAGATGCAGGGTAGGCGAATGAGACATCAGGCTCGCCGTTCAACTTGTGACAGGCAGCGAGCAGGTACATTTCATTTTATATTTTATAATTCCTTTTACATTTCAAGATTTCAATAACATACCATTTTTGGTGAACTGGAATGCAGATGCCATCAACGAAGCCAACGAAAGAGAAAATGCTAGAGTTGTTGCGGAGACAACCGGTAGCGGTAGTAGTCATGCAGAGGCATCCGGTAGCAGTAGTAGTGTCGCACAACAGACTGGAAGCAGATCGAGAACTCGTCGACTTCTAAATTTGTTCGGTCGTCGTCGCTAAATTTGTGAACTGATTTAATTAGTAGTTTTGTAACTATTTTTGTATGCTTCATTTTTGTTATTTTCATAGCGCAATTAAATATACACAAATTGACAACATAAAAATATTTACCACATTAGCCAAATCGACAATCAATACAACAGCCGTATAATCGACAATTATTATAAAAGAATCGACGGTTCTAACGTCAGACGACGCATCCAAACTCAACCAAATTTTATTTAAAATTACAATAAAAAAAATATATCTTACAAAAATAATACAAACTTATCATAAATATATATCTTAATATATGTTGTAAATATATCTTAATAAAAAAGATATCTACACAAAAAAAATATATCTTAAAAATATATATATATCTTATAAATATATCATACTAAAAAAATATCCTAACATATCTGTAAAAAAAAAAAAAAAAAAAAAAATTATGGCTAACCGCCCGATTAGGGGGCGGTTTTATTGGCCGTGTGGACCGCCCAACCACTGGGCGGTTTTGTGGGTAGGGTGAACCGCCCAGTCATGGGGCGGTTGGGTCATTTTTGAAATTTTTTTCAAGTTGGGGTTAGATTTGATATTTTTCTTTTGTTTGGGGTTATTAATAAAAATTTCGGATTTAGATGCATCATGTTTATAATTTTATAAAATATAAAAAATATAATTATCGACCCGTTACTTAAAAAGAATATAAATTACTTATTAAATAAAACTATATAAAATGTTGTATAAATCAACTTATCATAATAATAATAAATAACAACAACAATATATTATATGTTTAACTCTACAAATAGAAAATTATCATATATAATTAGTATGATATATAATGGAGGCGTAATGGAGACACAAAACATATAAGCATTTGAACCCTCTTTCATAATATAATTAGTACGGAATAATTCTTAATCATATTCTTATTTCATAAATTAACAAAAAGAATGTTTCCTGAGCCGTATCCTTATATTTTTTTATGAAACATATCTTTATATAATATATATTAAGCTAACGAATTTTTTTTTTTCATACGTGTCTGACCGAATACCGAAATTTTTATATTAACCCAAAGAAAAAAAAATCAAATTAATTGATTACCACTCTTTTTTTCTTTTCTTTTTTTCAATCCTACCGCTCACGCGGACCCAGTTCGCGCATCAAGTAGGTTTTGAGCTGGTGCACCAAATTGATTTTTTTTTTTTTGGGTGCATAGACTAGGTTAGTGCACCAATTATTTTTTTTAGTCGGCGCACCAAAATTTTGCATGGTTGATTCAGAACAGAACTACAAGGATTTGGTGCGCCAACCCAGTCCGTGCACCAAGAGTTTGGTGCGCCAACCCAGTCTGCACACCACGCTATCTTGGTGCGCGAATCCAGTCCGCGTGGGTGGTAGGATTGAAATTAATTTGATTTTTTTTCTTTGGTAACTTCAAAAATTTCGGCACCGAATACAATATAAATATAATAAACAAATAAAAAAAATTCATTAACACCTCTAATTCTCAGTGTTCAGTAGCAACTATAAATCTTGAACATAAAATTTTCTTTTGTTCATTAATAACTCCATCTTTTCTCGGAATTTTTAAGGAATTGTAACTAGATCTGCAAATTTCCGTATTGTGTTCCCATAAGTCCATAACTGGATAATAACAATGTTTGTTTTTCTTCTATTCACTTTGTTTTAAGGGTGTCAACGGGTACGATATGGTTGGGTGAAGACATTTTCATACCCGTACCCGCTATGATAACAGAAAAAAAAATCTTTATTCTTACTATTTTTTTAAATACGTTACAGTTAGGTAAACGGATAAAAAAGTACCATTGACATCTTGTTTGTGCTTTCGATAAAATATTTTTCAAAATAAGAAAATAATAATAATAAATACAACTAATTTGTATTATGAAAATTTAGTAAAACACAAAACTTTATTATATCACGTATTATTTTCATATAAATATATATCTTTATATATAATGTCATTTTTAAAAATTATTCTATAGAATAACGAGTAGGATAACAAAAGAAAATCGTTATCCTCACCCGTACCTAATAAATTTACGAAAATTTTTTTTACTCTTATTCGTCTTTTTGATACCGCATGGGTCGGATAAACGGATAAAAAGATGCATTGACACCCCTACTTTTTTTTTTTCCGTCCTATTATTTCTTTTTATTTATTTATGAATTCTTTTCTCTTCTCCTTTTATACTTTTTGACGTAGCTGCACAGCCACCTTTGTTCCTCCCATACCCATACCCATACCCAGCTTTTCCCTCCCCGGCTCCCCCCTCCTCCTCTCTCTCTCTTTCTCACACACTACACACACACAAGTACACTGAGAAAAAGAGAAACATCAACGGGTCTGAATTTCTCAAACAGAAATGGTCACTACCTCTGCACCCTTCTTCTCCCTCCTCTCTCTTCTCTTGCTCTCCATCTCAGGTCTGTCTCTCTCTACTCTAGTTCAGGTTTAATGATTACCTTTTGCTAATCTGATTTAATTCATTCTATTTCAGGGAGCTTTGCGGGGTATTCTCATGATGAAGCACAAAAGACATCAACTTATCTCCAAACCAACAAAAATTTCTTTCTCCAAAACTTGATATTGAGAACCACTGGTACCAGTAAAGCCATCTCCATTGTACCAACTTGTTATCTTTTCCTTTACCCATTTGAGGGTACCAAATGGGTCGAAACCAACACCTGGACAGTTCTTCCTTCACTCAATATTTCTGCCATTGTAGTGACCGGCGACGAGAACACTCTTGTACCATCTCTCTCTTCATTGAAATCTATTTACACCTCTCTCAAATCCTCAGGATTCAATTTGAATGTGAAGGTCTCTATTATGTTTTCTCTCTCTTCAATTGCAAACATGGTCGAGTACAATAACAAGTATTTTGAGAAAATCACTCGATTTATAAAGAATTCGGGGTCCTTTATGCTAATTGAAACAAGCTTGGATGAAGATTTTGTTGACAAGATAGCCTCTATACCGAATTTGGATATCCCATTGGTTCTCCACTTGAAAGGTTATATTCCCCAAAGTGAAATATCCAAATTTAAGTTGCCATTGTTAAAGAAAAGAATTTTTGGTCTTCTTTTAGAGGGACAAAATTCAAATCTATTCTTCAATTCCCATCACAGAGACCTTAAAGAATATTCACTTAAATCCATAAACCATGATGCCTATGACCAGGTACCGAATCCTGCTTACACCACACCAATTACTGTACCATCAACCAACCCTGCCCCGCCAGTAGTTACTGTGCTTCCTGCTAATCCTACAATGCCAACTGGCACAACATCTCCCTTGAACCCATACCCAACGCCCATTACTGTACCGGCCACAAACCCTGTACCAACAACACCTGTAACAAACCCTGTAACAACTCCTGCAACAAACCCAATAACAACATACCCATATCCTTATCCCCAAACTGGTACTGGAACCATTCCAACTCCCACGCCAACATATACACCACCGGTTACCACGCCAGGGACTGTTCCAGTTGGTACTGTACCAGTTGGCACTGCACCGGTTGGCACTGTACCAGGTGGTACCAGCACGGTGCCAGCTTCTGGCCAGACATGGTGCATGGCAAAGTCAGGTATACCAGATGCGGTATTACAAACTGCGCTGGATTATGCATGTGGTATCGGTGGGGCTGATTGTACTGCTCTTCAGCCAATGGGGAATTGTTATAACCCTAATTCGGTACAAGCTCATGCCTCTTATGCATTCAATAGTTATTACCAGAAGAATCCTTCTCCAACAAGTTGCGACTTCAGTGGGGCTGGGATGCTTACCAATGTAAATCCAAGTAAGATAATCCTAGACTATGGTGACTTAAAATTGTTGTACCTGTACAAGTTGGCTTCTGTACCGTGCTTTTTAGCTTTCACAGTAGTATGCACCTCTAGGGTTGCAGATGAGAGTAAGAAGAGGAAAATCTGTTGCTTCTGGTTGGAATGTAAACTAGACAGATCAAAACAGAACCCTACTCAATTAAGCCAGTACTATCAGTATAGTTAGTAATGCAGGTAAATGACCTAGTTGATAGGGTACATAATATTCTGGTAAAAACACATATTGACGAGATCTGAGCAGCACCCACCCATCTGGTATGGATTGGTACCACATCGGGATGGCATGGGAATTGACCAGTAAGGTTTTGGTACATGCTTCCAGGATCATTGATTTATTTATACATTGCTTTGATTTTTATCAATAATTGTATATCTCCCTCTGCAGGTGTTGGGACTTGCGTCTTCGCATCTTCAAGGTAAATATTGTTTTCTTTTTAAAATAAAAAAAATAGTAAGTTCCTTGTTATTTAATTTCAAACATGATAAGACTTTTTCTCCTTATTTCTTTAGCTCGACCTCTGGATATACTCCTACAACACCAACTACAACTGCTCCCAGCCTCACTCCCTCTCCCATCTATGGTACTGGTACTGGTATTGGTCCCGGCACAAGTACTGGTACAGGAGTTAGTCCTGGATCAACAGCTTTGAACTCTGGATCCAGTTCAGTATTCGGAACCGACACCCCGACAAACACAACAAGCAGTTCAGTCTCTCTCTCCACAAGTTGGATAATTGTACTATTTATTTTCACCTTTATTTACTTGAGAGGAGACATATAGTAGCCAGATAGACTCATCTCACATCCAAAAGGCGAGGGCAAATCGGGATGCAAGTCAGAAGAAAAATAGGGAGAATACAGTTGATCTTGCAAAAGATGGCAAGTCCAAAAATGTTCCAAGACTTTGGAATATTTTAATTTGAGTGAGTCTATGGTATTATGCATAACACGATTTGATCCATAATGCGGATCAATATTTTTCGTTTTCAAAATCCTAACGGTCGATTTGAACCGTTCAACATGATTTCATATGAATATGTGAATTTTATATTTTTTAGAATATTTTTACTATTTTTAAAGATAGCTAGAAAATCACTGTTTTTGGATGGTCCAGAATTTTAAGATCAAGTGATTTTCTACCTATCTTAAAAAATAGTAAAAGATTTCTAAAAAATATAAAATTCGGTATACAAGTACATATTCATATGGGGATCATGTTGATTGGTTTGGATCAACCGTTAGGATTTTGTAAACGAAAATATTGATCCGTTTTACGGACCAACCCGTGATATGCATAGTACCATAGACTCACTCTTTTAATTTTGTGTGTGTGAGTGATATTGTACAGGAGTGGATGTGTATATCGTATGGTAGGTCGAGTTCACAATGTAGGGAAGGTGATTACTAGGTGAGCTTAGAACCGCTTAGAAGGATTTTTGTACACTTGATGTATCTACTATTTTGGTTATGTACTTTAACAAGAAACTGAAAGGGGAAAAACTGGATCATTCCTTTCTTCAGTTAGAAAATAATAGTATTTCTGTTAAAGATGCTTGGCATGACTGATTCCAAAACTGGATTCTGAACCATGTGTCAGAGTGCATATCCTCTGAGATATGTCATATTTTGCGTGACCGAGGTGTCCGGTGTCTATTCAGGGATAGCGCAGGGGCCAGTATTATTTGAGTTTTGCGATTTGTGCAAAACATAATTGAACGGTTGAGATCTTCCAAAAAGTCACGCAAAATATGAGATATCTCAAGAGGATGCGAATTCTGTGCTCCATGGGACTTGAAGATAAATAATTTGGAGTAACCAATGGATAGTTTAGTGTGTGTGCGCAGGCTCATGTGTTTCTTTTTCTTTTATGTCTGTTTAATGTTTATACTCCAGAGCCATTGTTCTCATCCCCTAAATATCTCAATTTTAATTGATCGGTGAAAAATCCAGATTGCTCAAATTCTTTCTGCACGAATCTCAAAGAACAATAACACTATCACCGTGCAATCCGAATAGGCACAGAGAAATATTTGGCCCAACTTTATATTAACTGAAAATTTGAGATATCTCAGAGGATACATACTCTCTTTGCTCTCCGTCAACACTCTCCCGTTAGAAATTTAATGTCTTGTGCGTCCGACCAGATATTGACTTGCTGTTATACAAAAGTCTCTTATTTATCTTTTTCATTGCAGAAATTTATTGCCTTCCATAGAAAATAAACCAAGTAGACGTCACAAGCCACTACAACTTGGTCGCACAAGCATCTACTGAATATGCTTGCTTTTTGTAGCCAACAAATGAATACCGCTCAAGACTATGCAACAACATTATAAAACTTAAAAGCAGGTCATTTAAAATAAACTAAGACATCAGGCACCAAACTTGGCTGCATATACAATATAAGAAGCAAAGCTAGGGTGTGATGTGCTCACCAAAAGTGTTTGGTGAGCACAATTCTAAAAGTATATCAGATCTGTTTCAAACAACGAATCTTAACTGTTGAAATTCATGTACATCATGAGTGATGCATGTACATGTAAATTTTTAAAAGTTTCGAATTCATTTGCTACAAGATCAAGCGATAAAAAAAATGATAAAATTGAATATATAAAACAACTTATAAAAAAACTTATTCAAAATAATTATAAAATTGAATGTCATCCTAAAAATTTGTCCCATTGAAAAACATTGACTCGACGTCTCCACCTCCACCGGCCTCATATAAGATGACACGCTTTAAAATTTCAACGTAGCGTTCCATTTTTGAAATTAAAACAAACGACAGTCGCTTACTATTTCCCTCCGGCCTTCAGCTGCTCAAAGCAAACAACCTACAAGCAGCGAATACATTAATACCTTGTTTGGATGGAGAGTAGACGAAGGGAAGTGAAGTGAAGAATAAAAAGGAATGGAATGGAATAGAAAAAAAAGATTAACATATTTAATCTCTTCATGTTTAGATGATTAGTAAAGGAAAGTAAATTTAATTTTCCTTTCCGTCTTATTTCTTATTTGTATAATTAAAATTTAGAAGGTTAATGAGAAATTCGATTGCTGTTGTAAGTTTGTGACAAAAAAATTTGAATGAGAATCATATATATAAGATATAGAGTTGGACATTTATGTCATTTTTTATGAAAATATTTGAAACAAAAAAAAAATTTCATCAGTTACATCTTAAATTGGAAGAGAAATCAATTCTATTGATTATAATAATGCAAGGTTAAATATTTCACCTCCTTTATCCTTCACATCCAACATAATTTTGTCAGCCAAATACAATTCAAGGGAAATTTTTTTTTCCTTTCCATTCCCACTCTCCATTCAAACATGGTGTAAGAAAAAATAGTGCAGAGTATAGGAAAATGAAAGGGTCCGCATATTGGGTGGTTAATTTGTAGTGTGTATTAATACGTGAAACACTATTATACCAAATGAATAACAAAACAATAATTACCGCAATTTCTAAACTATATCATATAAGTCGAAAAATATGTTTATTTTAACCAAGATAATTTTTTCTTAAAAAATAAAATAACTATACAAATTAATTGAAAATTAGCAAAAAAAGGATAATTTGGAAATAAATAATTAAAGAGTGAGGTTATGGTACTAATCATAGTTATTGAAAATTGTAAAAACAATTCTTAATTATATAAAATTTAGTTTACAAGTACATATTCATATAGACCATGCATGTTGAACGGTTTAAATCGACCATTAGAATTTTAATAACAAAAATATTAATCCGTAGTACAGACCTATCCACGCTATGCATAATACCATAGCTTCACTCATAATAAATTTATATTCAGTTCAATGATTCTCCCCATAAATAAATGTTTGGGGTGTTAAGAACAAAATTGAGTAATAAAAAAACAGCGATCATGCTAGATACTTCCCTTTAAAAATGTAAAAGCCATGCTTTGTTAGTTAAAAACATGTGAATTAATCAGCTAGCTAACATGAAACTGTGCTACAATTTTGAAATTAGCATTGTATATAAACACATCTAAAGCATGAAATAATCGTCTTGATCTTCGAGAGCTGCTCCAATTCTTTATGATCCTTAGAATAAATATGTTTGTAATCACCATATATTTTGACTTGCTCCAATATCTTGCTTAGAAAATTGCAGTTTCTTTATTAAAAAAAATATATATAGCTTCAAATTCTAATCAACTTGACTATCATGCATATTGAAAATTTATCCAGAAATAGTTATTGCGTTAGAGTGGCATTGATATATTCATTCAATATAAAGCTTAACCCAACAAATAAGTCACACAATTGTATCCCATGCCTCATAAATTTTGTATGTCATCATAAATTTTGTGATTGGTTCCAGTTGAGGGTTTCATAAATTTTGCATGTCATCTATAATTAAATTGTAGTTGTGTATCTTTACGTGTTACTGGCAAAGAGCTTCTACTTATACGTACAATTAATATATACAAGCTGCACAAAATAAATTAAATTATCATATCTGTCTGTCTGAACATGATAACATCTTTTTGCATCTGCAACTTTGTAATGTGTTTTGTATTTGTAACTGTTAAGGACTTAAGGTGCAACACAAATAAAAATAGGAGCCCACAACATTAATACCGAATTATCCTTTTTTGTTGCTCAAAACCAGTAAAGCACTGCATAACATTTTTTTTTATTTGTAGGACCATGAATAATTAATATAGAAGAGTGTTATTTGTTCAGGAAATTTTGTCTATTTCTTTTCTCGTTAGGTATGTATTTACCATCTTTTATTTACAAATTTGTGCATGTTTTACTCTTCAAACATATATAATTTGTTCTTTTCCAAACGTAAAAAGAGTAGATTCAGATAAGTATGTACGGTACATTTGATGTAACCACTGTTTTATGAGCCCGAATCTTTTAAAATAACTCAAATTTTGAGTTTTGATTCGCATCGTTCGATTAATTCAGATCAATTTACTAATATATTTTTAATATTATTATAAAGTTGAAATAAGAATAAGAATAAACTGTATAAATATCTAGATATTCTGTATGAGGTGTAATAGATCTAAAATATTCTTAGTAGTATAAATAGAGGTGCCATGCATGAACTTGAGATGCAACTAACAAATCAATAAGAAAATAAAGCGAGCATTTCGATCAAGAGTAATTTTGTCTGTCCTCCACATACTACGTACCTCAAACTCCACCAAACAAATAAATACAATTAGTAGCTTATAATTTCCAAACAATCCGATCTTCCGATTTTTTTATTAATACCCTAAAAAAAGCCAAAATATCAAATCTGCTCTCAGTTTTTCTATTATTAAAAAACAACCCTACCCCCCTCCTCCTGAGGCGGTCCACTGTTTTTTTAAAAAAAAAAAAAAAACCAAACCGTCCCACTGTGGAGGTGGGGGTGGGGGGGGGGGGTCCACTATTATTATTATTTTTTTTGATTTTGAGAGACAAAAATTCAACTAACATAATAAGTAAAGTCATTTGCTTGATAAAAATAAATCCGTACTTAATGTTAAATAAAATAAGTGCGGCCCATAGAAAAATCATCACTAAATTAAGTTTTTTCAATACTGAAATGTGGCTTGATTCATAGAGAAGCTTTGAATTCTGGTTTGTGGGTGTGCGTGCGTGCGTGTTTTTTTTTTCCCTATGTGAAACCATTCCAAGAAATGTACGACTAACTCGTTCGCTAGAAAATAATTACATATTTATATATATTTTCTCTCCAGCCAAAACGGGCCTTTCTTCGATATTCAAATCCTTCAAAAAAAGTATTTTAATAAATCATACCTAGCCAAGCAAATGAATACAAAAAATTCAGTGAATAATAAAAGAAACGAAGAACTTTATGAAGAAAAAAAATTCGAGTTGCTTGGTGTGAGAATTATTTATGGTGTAATATTTAGATCCGCATGAAATTATGTTGGCAAGTATGAATGTCAATGGTAGTTTGGTGTGAGATTTTTACCTATCACAATTAATTTACAACCGTACAGCTAATATTGGCAAATAATATCAAGACTTGATTAATTTTTTTAACATAGCATCGATGGCCTCTTCTATATATTAGTTTTTTTTTTCCCGTTGAGCACAACATTCGATGCAATGTGTCTGACAGCTTAATATCACAGAATAACTGTATTAGTCGGCTGCATGTTGCGTATATATATTGTTATTGCCATATCCTGAAGTAACTGTTGGGTGTCAGTTCTCAGCACCGTTCTTAAAATATTATCAATTTTAATAGCTGGTATACATAAATAATATGAAGCAATCAAGCAATTTAATTACTTTCCACAGAAGGATGTATCTGGCTGGTAGGGATTAAATAAGACAGGGAGATGGGTGCATGCAGCATGCATGCCCATTCTAATGAATTATATGAACCCCAAATCTAATCTAATCTAATATTTTGTCACGGTGCAGGATATATTGAGATGTGGCTTGAAGTGCAGAATGTTATCATATTTAATTCTTTGAATAATTAATTAGTTATTGAATTCAATAGACTAGTTCTAAATGTTCTAAATACACATTAACAGCATTTAATTTAGACACAAACACTAGTGGAAAAACGGACATCAGCATCAGCCTATTAGGATCGGACATTCAATAATTCGATTCTGATTTATATCTAGATCGGGCTTTTCAATTAACTGATCTTGAAAGGAACAATCAGGATCGGTTAAATATTAACAACCGCTCTTAAAATTGTTGTCCATATCAGCATCGGTTCTTTACAAAGAACCGATCCTGATTAGCATCGGTTATTTTAAAAATCCGATCCTGATTATTATTAGCATCGGACCTATAATTAGCCGACCCTGATTAGACAATTTCTAGCATCAGTTTATTAATTAACCGATCCTAAATACTAGTAGCATCGGTCAGCCAATAATCCGATCTTGATTTTTTTCACTTATTAGCATCGGTTCTTTAGTTAACCGACCCTGATTTGTTTTAGCATCGTTTTTTCAAATTTCACCGATACTAATAACTCTTTGTTCTCTCTGCTCTCTGTTCTCTGTAGCGCGCAGGGTCTACTTCTTCGCAAGTCAGAGAAAATTTTCAAAACTGATCGGAGGGTTTAGTTCTTAACAACTTAGCGTTTTCGCTCTCTCTCCCTGGGCTTCGACTCTCTCTCCCTCTCCTGGGCTCATCTCAATCTCTCGGGTCCTGTCTTCGCCACTCACTACGTTGAGGTGAGGGTTGGGTGAGGCGGCCGTGCGGTGAGGCGCTGAGGTGAAGTTTTGAGGCCGTGCGGTGAGGCGCTGAGGTGAGGCGCTGAGGTGAAGTTTCAATTAGGGTTCAAGTTCTTTCTTTGATTTAAATTTTGCAAACATCACCATTGCTGCGCATCATCATGACTCTTCATTTTCATCTAAAATTTCACTATTGAGTTGAAGTTTTGACTTGTTGATTTTGATTTGACTCTTTCGTAAATGTAATTAATTATCTTCTGTCCTTGAAAGGATTCATATCCCATTATCCCTGAACCACGCCTCCATTGCTCCACTTAATTAAATTTTGTTTAAAGGGCCGTGAGTGACTGTTAGTGCTTTATTTGCATCTCAAGTTTGTCTGATTAGCATGCACTACATTTGGATAGGTATATACGTTGCCGACACTGACCAAACTTGAATTGAAAATTTCTGACAATTGGCATCTGTGCAGTGCAGTGCAGTGCAGTGTTCATTATTCAAAGCAGTGAGGTGAGGCAGTGAGGCAGTGAGGTGAGCCAGCGAGGAAGTGAGGCAGCGAGGCAGTAGGGTCCTTTCTCGGGTAAATATTCAAATCACCCCAATTTGTTCGAGTAATTCTGTGATTCGGAACTGATTCGGTCCAACTAGTATAATTTTGTGCTTAATTATAATTTCTTGTATAATGATTGACTTGATCATGTATTATAAATCGATCGAATGATTTACTAATTATAATTTCCAAAGTTGATGATCCATTTGAGAACTCGGGTATAAATCCTGACAATTGGTTACCCGATAGAGCTAGGTCTTCCAAAGAAGTGTGAGAAAACAAAGACATGGGTATCATACCTGTCAATCTGTTTGACCCTAATTCCAAAATCTGAACTAGTACCACAGATCGGGTTCATAGTACCAACAAAAATCTGAAATAATGAACTTGAACCCTAATTGATCTATTATAGTGATTTTAGTGTCAATTTAGTCAATGATGTAGACCAATTCTGATTTTTAGTGACTTTTAGTGTCAATATAGTGATTTTTATTCTTTTCTAGTTTCTTGGAAAATCATTCATAAACTTGCAACCACCTTGGACGGCCGTGAGGTGAGGCGAGGCAGCCACCTTGGTACCGGCTCCTACTGAAAATCGTGAGTTCTTTAAGATATGAAACTGTTTCTTTGATGTTTAGAAATGTTGGGTAATGTTTCTTTGGAACTTCAGAAATGACCTCTGTCAGCAAATCTGTCCCAATGAATTATTAAAAGGACCAAAATACCAAAAAGAACAGCGCATTCATGTAAAGGACTTCAAAATAATTAAAATGGACTTAAATTTCATATTATTTGAATTTTTATTTGATTTTATATTGAATTTCAAAGTTCAGCTTTTCAAATATGAAAAAACCAGTACAAAAACCCTTGTTGTTCCAGATTAACCTCGGCATTTAAGCCCCTGTCTGGTACAGCTAGGAAGCCCCAAAATTCATAAAATTTTACCAGCATGTAGAATGTCATCTCCTGAGCATTTTGATATAAATAACACTAAATTCGGTTTAGCAGATCTCTCGGGATGATTTTCTAAAGGTAGCACTTACAGCAGTTTTCCGGTTTCTTTTTCTGAACTTTGAAAATCAATTCCTGACAATTGGCTAAACCAAATTTTGTGTTCTTTTTATGGTTTTACAGAGGGTAATACATTCTATAACTCTCTGAATTTTCTTCTTATGCCTAATGACCATGCAAAGTTGGAGGCAAAGAAGTCATGTGTGCAGCAAAATATGCAGTTTTTGTATTTTTTAGGGCCAACTTTGAAAATGGCTAGTAAATAGTAGAAAAATCCGAATGATGCAAAGTTTGGCTCTAAACCATTTGTTTTTCTGTCCTTTATTTAACTATGTAACTAAACATTTGATTTGGGCTTTGGATCAGTCTGCACTGACTGATCTGTTACAAAGGGTCATAATTGTTGTTGCTTGTGCTTGACACTATAAATCTGATTTTATAATTGCAGGAGGGTGAGAGTAGTTTCTATAAATATGAAATGTTTGATATAGTTGTAAATTAGTGTACAAATGCTAGTTAGATGATTCTATGTAATTGTGATATTTTGATAATTCATTGTTATTCTTTTCTTAAGTGACATGACTGATATAGTTTGATTAATTGTTGGAATTGTGATTGTTGAATATTATTTTGATAATTCTGTTGTTTGTGATTGTGGCATATTAATTATTGACCAGCCCAAAAAAAAAAAAAAATTAAAATTAGCATCGGTTATCTACAGTAACCGATCCTAATTGTCTCAATTAGGATCAGTTATTTACAAATAACCGATGCTAAAAGTTTAAATTAGCATCGATTATTTACAAATAACCGATCTTAATTGAGACATTAGGATCGGTTACTGTAGATAACCGATGCTAATTCAAACTTTTAGCATCGGTTATTTAACCGACCTAGATTACTTTCCACATTTGCATCGCCTGGGTCAGCATCACCTCTAGGTCCGATTCTAATGTGTGTAAATAACCGATCCTGATGTATGTTTTTCCACTAGTGAAAACTTGACGTGACTGGTATGAGTAAAAATGATCTAAATACACATTAACATCAAGCACAGATTTTTCTTGACTTTTCTATGGGCCGCACTTATTTTATTTAACATCAAGCACGGATTGTTTTTATCAAGCAAACGACTTTGCTTATTATGTTAGTTGAATTTTTGTCTCTCAAAATCTAATAAAAAAAAAGGCAAATTTTTCTATGGACACAAGGACCTATTTGTAAAATGAACATATTTTCATTTTCAAAGTTCAAACAGTCGATCCGACCGTTCAACATTATCTCCATATTAAAATGTATTTGGAGGTCAGATTTTACATTTTTTTTGAATTTTTTTACTATTTATTAAGTATTTTACAAAATTCAATGGTCTGAATATGACTAGTTTTTGTAAAATACTTAATAAATAGTAAAAAAATTCAAAAAAATGTAAAATTTGACCTCCAAACACATTTTAATATGGAGATAATGTTGAACGGTCGGATCGACTGTTTGAACTTTGAAAATGAAAATATGTTCATTTTACAAATAGGTCCTTATGTCCATAGAAGCATCACTCAAAAAAAAATAGTGGACCGCCTCACAGTGGGGCGGTTTGGTGTTTTTTTTTTTTTTTAAAATAGTGGACCGTCTCACGAGGGGGCGGTTTGGTTAGAAAAGCTGATCGCCCCACTGGGAGGCGATTAGGGTAGTTTAAAAAAAAAACCAAGGACAAATTTGATATTTTGCTTTTTTTTAGGGTATTAATAAAAATATTTGTCCGATCTTATCCAAATTATTTCCTATTAAGTTTGAGGTGATGATATGATATGATTATAGCAGTCAATACAAATCTGTATAGTAAAAGATCGCAGATTTGGAACTATTCTCTATCAACTAATTAATTAAACGTGCCGTTAATGTGTGATAATATTTTTGTGACATATATATTGGATGTTTTGGAATAAAACATTCTAATTTCCGGAAATAAGAATTTACTGCTTGCTATATTTTTAGTGCATTTTTGTTTGCTTATTTTTTGTCATTTGAAAATTAATTTATGCTTTACTTTAATGATATTTGTTTTTTCACAAATCTTAAAAAAAAAAAAAAAAGTGAAAAAACAGTTCGGCCCGCTCACCGGCTGGAATTCCTAACAACATTTTCTTACAATTATTGTTATACGGTGTAAAATATTATCAATAACTATAAGTGAACCTTTCTTATTTTGTAGTTGTTATTTTCAACATAAAAGATTATAGTTCAAAACCTGATAATTTATGGGAGTAAAAGTTGTATTGAATTTTATTATTTTGATTTAAATATTGAGGAGGGTTCAAATGCCGATATTTTTATTAATAACCTAAAAAAAAAAACAAATATCAAATATAATTCCGATCTCAAATTATTTTTAAATCTAACCTAACCGTCCAGGAATGGGGCGGTCAGCTTTTCCAACGAACCGCCCGCCCGTGGGGCGGTCCATTGCCCAAAAAGAAAAAAATATATCACCAAACCGCCCCACTGTGGGGCGGTCCACTAATTTTTTTTTTTTTTTAGATTTTGAGAGGGAGCAGTCCTATAATTTTGACCAGATTCAAAATACAATTTTGAGAAAATGGCTACATGAATTTTTGTGTTCTTTATATCAAAATAAAGGTATGAAAGTCTAATTTCCAGATAATATAATTTCTCTATACAAAAATATTATAGATTTGTACAGTTTTAGCGATTAATTGACAGAGGTCAGAATTCAGAAAAGCTGAAATTCCAGTGAGCAGTCCTATAATTTTGACCAGATTCAAAATTCAATTTAGAGAACATGGCTACATGGATTTTTGTGTTCTTTATATCAAAATAAAGGTACGAAAGTCTAGTTTCCAGATAATAGAATTTCTCTATACAAACATATTACAGATTGGTACAGTTTTAGCGATTAATTGACAGAGGTCAGAATTCAGAAAAGCTGAAATATCAGTGAGCAATCCAATAATTCTGACCTCTGTTCATTAATCGCTAAAAATTTCAGTGGGGCGATATTTTTTTTTTGGGCGGTTAGGTTAGATTTAAAAATAATTTGAGATGGGGTTATATTTGATATATTTTTTTTTAGGTTATTAATAAAAATATCGGGTTCAAATGTCTTAATTTTTTATGCCTCCATTTTTAAAAACATTAATAACTCAAAATTAAAAACATATATGTCAAAATAAAATCGTTAGATCTATGTTATTTTCACTATGTGTTCATAAAAAATTATCACATTTCAATTTTGTTCAAGAATTAATCAGTTTATAAACTAAATATCAAATATAAAAATATATTAATAAATCAATAATTTACAAACTCTATTCTATGATAAATTACAAATCTCTCATAAGACAACAATCACTGTGCTACAATTTTGAAATTAGCATTATATAAACACATCTAGAGCACGAAATAATTGTGTTAAATGCGAAGCATCCATTCATGTTGAGTTAAAATATGATAGCATTCAATGAACACTTTCATATGTATCTAGAAAGTTAGCAATTTGTATATAATATTGGAGAAAACTTAAATAAACCATGTATTTGATTTCTTCCAATATTTTATACATAGTTTTTACTAACATATTAGTGTAAATTTCTCATGATAATATATATAGCTATGCATAATTTAACAGAAAGGTTTAAACCAACATAGCTTGTAGCAATTTAAAAACCTGTATTTATATAACAATTGTCATGTTCATTGTGAGTATGCCAATAAAAGTAGTGTGATTAATTTGTATACTGTTGATGAGGATTCATGCTATTTCTGCCAAGCAATGCAGAATGAATGAAGATGTCAAACTTTTGTAAATGTAGATGTAACTTGTAGCAATTTATAATCCTGCATGCTTGTTTTGCCACTTCAGCATACTTCATTTTTTTTATAACACAGGAAAATAAAGAAGAGAATTTAGAGCATTTTTCTAGTTAAATTATAACACAGGTCTTAATTAAATTATAACATAGGTCATTATCTACTAATTTAATGAAATTGAAGATATTTTTTCGCTTATCTCTTAGAATTTTGTTATTTAATATATTCTTTACATTAAAGTATTGTTACTTAATTATTATTTTTACTTCTTTTATTAAATTGTGAATTTTGTACATTGCTATATATTGGTACGCCTGCTTCCGGTAAGTTCAATCCAACGGGTGGCACAACAAGAAAAAAATAAAAATAAAGAAAAACTAATGCACAGAGGGTTGTGAACCACGTACTCTTCACAAATTGAATTTTTTTTTCGTTTTTGCCTGATAACAATACACTGACCATTGACCTCAAATTATGGAAAAAAAAAACATTTTATTTGCATCGTCTCCGAGGGTTAATGTTTTCCAAAATTGGTTTCCACTTATATCTTTTTTTTTTTGAAGAAAATAAAATTTCATGAACTGAGTTCATATACTGAATTAATTAAGCACTGGTGCAGTTTGTACGAATTAATATTTTTGATATCATGTAGTAGATAATTATTCATCATGTTATTATGTGCGTAATTTTATTTATTATTCTTTTAACTATGTTTGGTAGTCATTTAATTTTATTTATTTATTTAATTATGTTTTGGTGGTCATTTGTTTCAAAATACCATTCCTCAACTCCTCGTCATTGTGATTCTCAGAATAAATATGTTTATAATCACCATATATTCTACTTCACTAGTTGGAAATTCTATCATTGAACTCCAATTCCATGCGGCATCTTCATTTACCTGCACATCACGACTTATAAATGACTTTTTGTTAATTGGGTCATATAATTTGTAAGCTTTTGACCTTTCCTCATATCCCACAAAAATTAGTTTCATGCATTTTTTCATCCAATTTGGTTCGTCTCTGATCCGGTATGTGCGCGTATGCCACGCTACCGAACACCTTCAAGTGCGTCATAGTTGGTCTTCGACCCCTCCATGCTTCTTCCGGAGTAATATCATCCAAACTCATGTGCTTGCACCGATTTTGCACGTACACAACACAATTTGCTTTAGCCCAAAACTCTTCTGGCATATTTTTGGTCTTGAGCATGCTTCGAATCATGTCGGGTATGATCTGATTCTTCAATTTGTCCGTGCCATTTTGTTGAGGCAAATATGGTGTGGTCAACAGACGCCTTATGCTATGTTCCTTACAAAAATTCTCAAACGCAGTTGAGGTAAACTCACCACCTCCGTCAAATCTTGAATTCGTATCCTCTGCATTAACTCAAAAGGGAATCTTTTGAGTTAATGAATTTAAACCGTTTGATTTGAAAGGGAGCCAATCCGGCTCGTGCCTATAACATAGGGGGCCCTTTAATATTAGTGCAGATCTAGTTAGCACGAATCTTAAAACATATTGGACGGTCTATATTCATTAACTCAAAAGATTCCTTTTGAGTTAATGCAGAGGATACGAATTCTCAAATCTTAATGCTTTTATAAAATAACCACTTTCTTTTTCAACAAGGGTCTTAAATCTTTTAAAAAGTTTCAAAGGCTTCTGATTTTTCTTTTAGAAAATAAATTCAAGTTTTCCAGGTAAAATCATTAATAAAAAAATGAAGGGGAAATTTCACGTATACCCCTCAAAAACTTCAAAATTACATATTCCCCCCTCTAAATTTTGAAATTACGTATTTCTCCCTCTAAACATAAAAAAAATCACATATTTACCCATTTTATTGTTTTTTATATTAAAACACATTCTAAATTCATAAAATACCCATTTTACCTTCTTTTTTTATTAAAAACTCAAATTTGATTCTGAAAGGTTCCTCTATTGTTCGAATTGCTTTACGATATGTGCGCACTAGGTCAACACGAATCTTGAAGAGAAATACACGGATGTTGAAGCAACGTGCACATATCTTAATGCAATGCACACGGATCAAAATTGCTTTAAGATCCGTGCGTGTTAGATCAGTACGAATCTTGAAGCGAACATGCACATATCTTATTGTGATGCGCATGGATCGGACGGTAGAGGAACTCTTTAGATTTAAATTTGAGTTCGATGGGGGGTTTTATACTTTTAGTAAAGGGTAAAATGGGTATTTTATAAATTTAGAATATGTTTTAATATAAAAGACAATAAAATGGATAAATATGTGAGCTTTTGAAGTTTAGAGGGGAAAATACGTAATTTTAAAATTTAGAGGGTGAAATACGTAATTATGAAGCTTTTGAGGGGTATACATGAAATTCCCCCAAAAATAAAATACCGGTTCTCACCGAGTGATGGAGGTGTTATTGGTCCACAAATATCGGAGTGCACAAACTCGAGAGGTCTCTTTGCTCAACATTCCGACTTCTTCGAAAAACTATTTCTTGTTTGCTTGCCAAACATTCATCCTTCACAAAGCTTGTCGGAAATGTTGATCCGGGATAATCTATGGACCATTTTTATGCTTGCCATTTCTTTAATGCCAACAAAATTTAGGTGTCCAAATCTCATGTGTCATAACTAAGTTTGTACCGTAGAAATAAACTAATTTACAAATTTAAGATAGGTCTCCCTATGTTAAAAATTTATGGCCGCATAAAGTTGAATGTGCCATCCCACTCCCACACAAATGGTGTAGCGGGTCTTAGCCGCCCATGCTATATTCGAAGAAAAAATGCATTTTCTTTTGAGAGAAAAATAAAATGCTATAAATAATAAATCGTGAGAAAAAGACTTATCGACTAGACTATTTAAAACAATAATTTTCTTTTGTTGGAATGCACTAATTAATAGCAATGCTCTGGGCCGGATAGCACTATTGAAGACGTTTCTAGATGCTCTACAATAGCATGAACTAAAATTAACAGGTCGAACAATTAATTTAGAATTTTGGTTGACAAATAAATTCATTTCTTCGAAGTCCAAATTCATTTATTCATTTTCTACATCCTCCAAAGCATTGTGTTATATCTCATGGAAAAGAACAACGGAAGGGCTGACAGCTCCAACTTCACCATAAGGTAAGTCATGGAAGTAATTTATTCTAAATTAAATTGCAAGTCACAATTAGATTAATCTTTAGAAAGGTTGATCCGCTTAAAAATATATTGTTAATTTGTACCTCTCAGGGTGGAGATTCCTCATGTTGAAACGCCAAATGCTGAGGCGTCGTTTGTGCTGCAAAAATTCAATATTAATGTACTTTGTGCCTGGCTTCTAATATTCATAACTTTGGCTCTTGTTCCTGTTTTGGATAAGTTGATACATAATAATTTGAAAAATATATATGTTTTGTTGCTGGTGATTCCTTCACATGTTACTCTGCTTATAGTAAATGGGATCATGATGTATGCTACTCGAAAAGAGCAATTTGATGTCTTATTTTGCACGTGGATCTTCATCATCTCCAACATAATTATTAGATTTATTCTTGTACCGACTCATAAATTTTTGTTAATATGGGCAATAGTATTCCTTTCACCCGTCCCTGTTATTGTAGCTCTCATGATATGGTATCTGTGTACGCAACGTAAGCTTCTCTCTAGATCTCTATCTTTCAAATTTACATCATCAAAAATATATATAGTACTAAACAAAAAGCTGGTTATATATATATATATATAGAGTCTGACTTAGCTACTTCATGAAGTAAAACGACTTTGTACTTCACACCATATCTTCATTTTCAAAGTTCAAATAGTCGATTCGAACCTTCCAACATGTTCTTCATAATGAAATGTACTTGGAGACCAAATTTTATATTTTTTGGAATTTTTTTACTATTTATTAAGCCACTTTGAAAATCTGAAAATCCTTATGAACAGTAAAAAACAGTAAAAATTTCTGGACCGCCGGATCAGTGATTTTCAAAGTGGCTTAATAAATAGTAAAAAAATTCCAAAAAATATAAAATTTGGTCTCCAAGCACATATCAATATGGAGAACAACTTGAGCGGTTCGGATCGGTCGTTTGAATTTTCAAAATGAAAATAATGAGGCGTGGAGCACCAAGTCGTTTTACTCCATGAAGTAGCTAAGCCCAGCACTATATATATATATATATATATATAGTGTTTCATCTACAATTAGCTAATCTTTTTTCCTTGTCTATTATTTGTTCAATTTTAGAATTGATCCAGAATGCAACCATCGACGACACAATCAGGCCGGCCTTTGGAAAATAACATCGATCGTCAAAGTCAAATCAATATCTGAACACAATCCATACCTTTTTATTTTCCTTTTCAAAAAATTATTATGTTGAGTTGATGCCAATATCATGTAAGACTATACCTTTTTCTATAATCTTATTCTTGTATTATAGCAAAAAACAAAATTCTCCTTTTTTGTGCTGAGAGAATTATATTTAGTGATCATCGACGAGATTTTAGTATTAATGGCTATTTGGTTAACTCTTGATTAATTAATTAAATATCAGTCCAATATATCTAAATGGGCTCGGTTATTCTGGTCCCAACTTTTGTTACAGACCATAATATATTTTGAAATCAAGCGAAATTTTCTAAAGTAAATGTATAACAGTGATTTTTAAAAACAACAACAACTATATCAAAAGCACACAGAAAAAGGAGAGTCCGCATCTAGGGACCTCCGCTCTCCCTACAAGGTGATCCAGAAAGAAAAAATTAAGTCTTAGGTTTTGAGAGTTGTCCGCTCGCTCCAATACTCCGTCTTGTCACCCTCGTCTCTCTTTTTGTCCGTCTGGTCCACTTCGTCTCGTTCTATTTGAGTGGATGATTTCATCTGACGAATTTGACCACCGCTCGAAGCTCTGCCTCATTCCATCTGAACAGGTACTTCCATTCAATCAAACTGGCCACCGCTCGTCGTTTCATCTTGCCTCACTCCAATCGAGCAAGTGCTTCCGTCTAACAGATCTCGTCACTGCTCTTCGATCCGTCTCGACTCGCCCGGTTTGACTGAGGGTGCCGTGAATTCGCTCTGCCCCTCGTAGTATCTAATATAACTATATATGAATAAGGTACGTGTTGTTATGGTTGTGGCCGTTGATGATGATGTGTCCTCCTTCCTCCTTTTCTTCATCTTTCCTCTTTCCGCCCCTCCTCCCCCCCCCCTCCCCGCCTCCGTCTTGGACCGCTGTGAGGTGATTGTCCTGATCCGGTCTGATTTGATTCAGTGCCTCCTCAGTTGAGTGGTGACTATTCTGATCCGGTTAATTTAGTTCTCTATTTGGTTTGATTCAGTGTCGACTCGGTTGATTTAGTTCTCCTGGACGGTGTCGACATGGTGTATTCACACTCCCTCTACTGCTACGTTTGCATACCAAGAGAAGAGAATGAGCAGACCCATTGACTTGTTAATCTAGTGTGAACTGAACATTTCACAACTACTGCTTTTGTTTTCCCTCTTCTCTTTAATTTTTAGAAGTGAGAGATTTTACAAGTAGTTCAATATATAAAATTCTATTTTTGTGTAATTAGGATATCTACGTTGAAACAAATTTGTAATTTGCTATGATGTTTTAATGCAACCGCCTAAGGACTTACAATAAAAAAAACTATATCAAAATCAAATTAATTGGTCGCTAAATTAGTTGTTGATTGAACAATTATATAGATTAGAACAGGTAATAAGTGGATCTGGTATATATATGATATTGTGAGACAACATTTGCCGAATTTTTATTATATTCTCAATTAAATAAAAAATTACAAAATTGTTTAGATTTTTTTTCATTTTTAAATGTCCAGAACGTCAGGAATTCTGACGGTCGAGTTATTTTTTCTTAAGAAAAAATAAATTATAGTTGAATAACGGTGGATATAACGGTGAAGAAATGAAGAAAAGTACAGAGAATTGGAACGGGGTTGAGACCCATTTCAATTTATTGAGCAGAGAGATCTTTTCGTTTATATTAAAATATTAAACAATATGAACATAACAGATCGTTAATATAATAGAGTAATTATATGTTACCTCTTGATTTCTTCCTTCATTTTTTCTCCAACTAACTAACTTCCTTTTTTAACTATAATAATCAATTCTAACTAACTATTGATCCCTACAAATTAATTAGTAGATTTTCTCATTCTATTTCTTTCCTCTCTCCCTCCCTCTCCCTCTTCCACCTCCGCCTACCCCTTCCACCTCCGCCTCCACCCGCCTCTCCCACCTTCGCCTCCGCCTCCCACCTCCGCCTCTCTTTCTTCGCCTCTGCCTCCGCCTCCGCCTCACACGACGATGATGGATACTTGTTTAATGATAGATGAATACTTGCATGACGAGGGTGAATACTTGTGCAACGGATAACTCGAAAGTATATCATCATGAATCTCATTTTAAAGAGAAAATTATGTAGAAGACGTTCGTGATTTTAGATTTGCAAAATTTCTCACAGATCGTCAGAAATATTAGTTAGATTGAACGGAGAGAAAAAAACCCACCTCTAAAAACGTGTAAAAGATGGGTGTGATATGTCCAGTTTTTTTAAAAATACTTGATATATTAGGGTGAATACTTGATGTATTACATTTGAATACTTCATGTATTATAGATGAATACTTGATGTTATTTCCACTTGCGGTGACGGTTATGCGGTCCCCACGGTAGTTAGTGATGGCGGTTGTGCGGTCCCCCCACTTAATTACGCGTTTTCTTTTGTTTTTAGCGGACGACAGTTGTGGTACCCTACTATCTCCGCGTAATTAATGCTCTTAATGTCGTAATATTTCCATATATAATTCTTTCTCAAAGATGAGTACTTTTATTTATATGGATGAATACAACTCGTGTTAAGTGTGAATACTTTTTCGCAAATCGTCCCCTACTAATTCCACCACTTATCTCCGCATATTACTGTGGTCCCCTACTTATCTGAAGTCGCGGTTGTGCGGTCCCACCATACTTTCATGCACTCTTTACACTTACACGACGAGGATGAATACTTGTTCAATGAGAGATGAATACTTGCGTACGAGGTGTGAATACTTGCGTAACGGACACCTCGAAAGTATGTCATCATGGATCTCATTTGAAAGAGAAAATTGTGTAGAAGACTTTCGTGGTTTTAGATTTGAAAAATTCCGCACAAATCGACAGAAATATTAGTTAGAGTGAACGTAGGAAAAAAAATCACTTCTAAAAACGTGTAAAAGATGGGTGGTAATGTTTCCTTATATAATTATTTTCAGTTGTAAAAAACGTGTAAAAAAACCACTTCTAAAAACGTGTAAAAAAAAACCACTTTCGTCCCCTACTTATTTTCAGTTGGAGAAAAAATGAGAGATAAATGATGGGAAAGCTAGGCCCTCCCAATATAATATTCACATTTTCACCGTTATACAAGTATACAACGGTAATTGTTTTTTCACCGTTAAACAACGGTGATTGAAAGTTATCAATTAAAACATTATATTAACGATATATTAAAATATTAGTATAACGGTGATTGTTTTTTTCACCAACGATTGAAACTCATCAATTAAAATACCATATTAACGATATATCAATTACACAACAGTGATTTTTTGAATTTTGAATTGAATATTTTAATCTAAAAATTGAATATATTTTAACCTTTTTCTCTTTCATGTCTTTCTAAACTTGAGAATTACTGGCGTTTGCAAATTAGACATAGACAAATTACCAATACTGGCTCCAGCAATTGTGTTACTGTAGAAATTGGTTTAGGTGTAGTCAGGGACTCTGGGTATTGTACCAGGAAAAATACAATTTTAAGAGAGAGAAAAAAAAGATTATGTGATTTGCATGTGTTTATGTAGAAATTTATAAATTTCTCTTGTTTAAACTCTATTGTTAAACTCCTGATGTTGAGGCTTTTTATTACTGGTTCCATTTGGTAATGGAAGAAAATGAAAGATATCTGAACAATCCAGACTGCCACCTCATCAGGTCTTCCTACATTTAATTTTGCTTGAATCTCCCTGAAGCTTTGCTTGAATGTGCTACGAAGGAATAATGGCATTGCTGGTATGAGGGAAACTCACTGTGAGTAAAAAAAATTCTAAACCCTCGTATAAGTGAGATGAATTGCAGACAAATTATTCCTAAAGAATTGCAGACAAATTAAATTTTTGAATAGGCCTATCCTTAATATCTATAATGTTTATTGCGTGCATGATTATAAAGAAAAATTAGAGTGCATGACATCATTTTATTTTCGGCCATACAATAATATCTTTTATGTTCTTAAAATCATAGTTGTTGCTTATTGTTTCACATTCATTGAATGATGCAACAAAAGTAGACTATTTGATATGTATGAATGTAGGGACGTAAACATGTATCAAAATGAAATATTATCTATGTAAAGTATTTTATTAAATTTTTTAAATACACGATTTGAATTTCCAACTCTCAAGATGCACTAATATACAGCTTTACTAAAGTTTTATGAAATATGTATTTTTCTTTTTTAGAAAAAATGAGAAAATTGTTTTCAAGTTTTCAAATTTTCATATACATTATAAAAACATAAAATTAAGTTTTGCAAAGCGTGATCAACTCTGGGGGTCCGGCAAATCATTCTTAAATGTAAGTATAATTGTATTTTCAATTTTCTATTATCCGAATTTCAAAGGTTCAAATTCCTAAATAAATCTGAGGGAGATTATCGTGATATGAATAATGAGGAGGGTTCGAATACTTCATACCTCATATTATATATTTTTGTTTTTAAAGTCCAAGCTGTCGATCCGAACGCTCAACATGATATCCATATTAAAATATGCTTGGGGATGAAATTTTATAATTTTTGTAATTTTTTTACTATTTTTTTAAGATAGGTACAAAATCACTGTATCTGGACCGTTCAAAAACAGTGATTTTCTGCCTATTTAAAAAAATAGTAAAAAATTTCCAAAAATTATAAAATTTCATTCCCAAACATATTTTAGTACGGATATCATATTGAGCGGTTCGGATCTACATATTGGACTTTGAAAATGAAGATATAAAATATGAGGTATGAAAAACATGAGGTATTGGAACCCTCCTCATGAATAATATAGATCGACCCGTAATATGAACATATAATTTTGTTTTGAAAGTCTAAACTGTCGATCTGAATCAAATTTAATTTTGAGGTACATTTTTATATGAAAATCATGTTGAACAGTTCGACTCAATTATTTAAACATTAAAAATGGAGATGTAAATTCATAACAAGATTGCTCTGTAATATACATATCACAATAGCCTCACATCACTCATAAAATCTAATAAAAAATAGTAGTATGGCTAAAAAAAAGATTAACATATACAGTGATACACGTATTGTATATAAGTTGGCATTTTGTAGCTTATAAAATTAACATATTTAATTTCACAAGAATCTGATCTGAGAAATCAGAATTGTTAAGGTGACTTTCGAGACTCGCGCGAGAAAGGAGATAATCAATGAAATCCAGCCTCAATTTAGTTTTATAACCAAAGCTTAACACAAATATCATAGCAAGGAAAGGAGAGAGAGAGAAGGGAGAGCTAGAGTTTATCTTTCACAAAAAAAGAGAAAGGAGAGAGAGTTCCTTGGCTATGAAACTAAGCATAATGTTTATTGGTCTGTGCTGTAGATAAATATTTTTTTGATGTATAAATAGTTAATTGAAATTGTTCAACATGATCTCTATATAAAAATGTATTTACATACTAACTTTTATATTTTTTAAATTTATTACTATTCACTTGATTTAAAAATTCTAAATCATTCAAATTAAATTAGTGATTTCTACCTATCCAGAAGTGTTAAAAAACTATATAAATTTGAATCTACAAATATATTTTTTGCATTGAGATTATATTAAACGGTTCCGATCGATTATTTTGACTTTGAAAACGAAAATAATAATCCATAGTACGGACAATTCCTCATTATGCATAGTAACATAGCCTCACTCTTTTTTACTATATGGACATGTTTATTAGTAACATCCGTTAATTATCTACTTTTTTATATGTATTCGTCAATTGTCCCCTTTTATATACGTATTTGTTTAGATGGGGATTTGATTTTGAATTTTATTGTCCGTCTAAATATTTGTATCGATATCTCCTTAATAAAATACGGATATAAGTATAATTTCGAGACTATCCATTTCAAATTCCTTTCATTTATCCTCCTGGGCAGTAACCATTTCCTCAACTTTTCCTCTTCTTTCAGTTCATTTTCTTCCTGTTTTCTATTATTAACGTTAACCAGCTCTAAATTGGGCCTTATAAAGGAACCAACAAAATTATAAACTGGGCCTGGTAAAATATGACAAAACTTCTGAACTTTAAAGCCCAAACCAGCACTCGCTGTTGAAATCAATATCAAATCTAACAGTAGGGTTCAGACATAAACCACAACAGCTAGGGTTTTGGTTCAGCATCAATTCGACATAAACCTCACCAGTATCTAACAGTAGGGTTCAGACATAAACCACAACAACTAGGGTTTTGGTTCAGCATCGATTCGACGGAGAAGAGAGATGGGGAAAGTGGCGTACAAGAGGTTGAAGGGGTGTAGGCACTTAAGACAGCGTTTAGTTCTAGCGACGCTGGCGGGGACGCCGGTGGTGGTGGAAGACATACGCTCGGAGGAGTCCTCTCCGGGGCTCAGGTCGTATGAGGTCTCCCTTCTCCGCCTCCTCGAATCCATCTCCGACGATTGCCTCGTTGAAATCAACGAGACTGGTTTGTTCCTTATACAAAGCCAACGTTTGGGATTTATCCTATTTTTGCTGATTTTATCATCCATTTTAATTCATTTGCAACTAAAACCAGACATTTGTAGGTTAATGTCTGTTGTTAAACACACGGTTTTCATAAAGAGGATAGACATCAGTTATCCGTGAATCCTTCCAACTACCTCACTGAAATCTTTGGCTGCATGGACTAAGTAATAAGATTTTATAGAAGGCAATAACTGCATCTGAAATTTGCTTAACTTCTGTTGTCAATATCTGGCGAACATTCTTTTCCTTTCACTAACGTAGAAGCAGTGCTATTTGCAAATTACTCAAAGATGTTTACCGTATGATGCAAGTCAGATATGTAGGGTGCTGTGCACAAACATTTAGAGCATATTTTACTTTTAATCTTCTATGTTTGATCTCAAATGCGATGCAAGTCTCATTTTCTCTCCTATATTATAATTATTTTTGTTCAGGGACAAAACTGAGGTACAAACCAGGAGTACTGATGGGTGGCAAAAGGCATGTGCACGACTGTGGCCTCAGCAGATCCATTGGTTATTTCATTGAGCCTTTGATTATTCTTGGTCTTTTTGGAAAGAAACCTCTCACCATCAGGCTCAAAGGTTTGTTAGTCTATCTTTTAGATAGTGCATATATTATCATTGTTGATCAGTTCATGTTAGTAATTGCCAGTGTAAAGTGTAAACAATAAGAGTGTACCTTTGTCTGCTCTATTGGCATTTTGTAAAACTAGTTATCTTTTTTTTTTCAGTTTTCTTACATGTTTATTATCACGTGTTATGTTTTTTCTACATAATTTAGAAGTAGAGAGTAAACCTATAAGGGTTTACCCTTAAAGTGCAAGTCCTTACAAGAACACAATTCGTTGCCAGGTTTATCCGTGCTTTCATCTTACACGCTGCTTTGATATTTCATCTATTACACCATCTTTGCTTTGAACTTATTGTAATTTTGTGCAGGAATCACGAATGACTCAAAAGACCCATCAGTTGATACCTTCAGAACAACTACACTGCACATGCTAAAGCGATTTGGCGTCCCCATAGGTGATGGTCTCGATTTGAAAATAGAGCGGCGAGGAGCCCCACCTCTAGGAGGCGGTGATGTTCTTCTTCAAATCCCGATTGTCCCTAGTAATTTGTCGGTGAGTCTTCATTGCATCGTTTTTGCTGTGTCTTACCTTGTAGTTGTCTCCAGTTATATTTTCTTTCCATAACGGATCATTCTGGTAATTCATTGCTGCTGCCCCCATATAATGGTTTGTAGTTGATCTCGAGCTTGAGTTTTTTTCTCCTTGGTTGTTTATTGTTGGTGGGGAATGTTGGCTGGGTTTTGGTAAGACCAATTTTCTTTTCTTTGGTTTTGTACACATCTGATTTGTAGGGCTAGGATGTTATGTATATGTACCACGAAGTATTACAACAAGATCTTTTTTATGTTTTTGTTTGTTTATTAATTTTGGAATTTCATGTTCAGGCGGCTCATTGGATAGATGAAGGAATGGTAAAGAGGATCAGGGGAATTGCTTTCTCAACTAAGGTTTCTCCCCAAACTGTGAACAGCATGATTTACGCTGCCCGTGGGATTTTTAATAGTTTCATACCAGATGTGCATATATTCAGTGACGTCAGAACAAATGCCACTGGTGGGAGGTAAATATTGATTATAAATTTGCTCTTAAACCGAGTTTTATTGCCCTGACATTTTATAATAGTTATTTTCTCCTAAATAATTAGAACAGAGAGGTATAACCTGTTAGTACCAGCATCAATATTGCAATCTAGCAAGACCAGAAGGATTAGCCCAAAGTGTTTAAATATTCCATCTCAAAAATTTGAGAAAAAAAAAGATGCTAGTTTTGTCAAACAGGTTCCATTAATTAATACCAACCAGTCAGGCTCCCAGCCAAGAAAAAATGGAATTGCATCAATGAACTTTGCTAGGTAACAAACATTCAGTTTTAATAGAAGTAATATCTGAACTAATATAGGCAGCTTACAAAAATGGCCTTACGAACAGATAAATTTTCTCTACATTTGTTTTTATTTTGCCAGTTCACCGGGTTACGGCATATCTCTAGTGGCCGAAACAACCACTGGTTGTCTAATATCAGCTGATATGGCTGTTAGTGACCGAAAAACTGATGAAATGGAAGAAGAAATGGATGAAAAACCCAATTTGATACCCCCAGAAGAGCTTGGCGTACAAGCTGCCTCAATGTTGCTTGAAGAAATAGAACAGGGAGGAGTGGTTGACTCAACCCATCAGGTCAGTTCTCTGGTTGATATGTTCCTGTACCATACTTTACTGGGACTGTATGCAGCAACAGTTATTACTTCTTATTATTTTTCACTGTATGAGAAAACCAAAGGCTGTGAAGTGGTGCTAAGCAGTACTTCTTATTATTATTTTCCTTTTGGGGCAAATAGTTGTTCCTTTTATTGTTGAGGTGTTCAACTATTCATTGACGCTCTGTGGTTATGCATGATTTTTTATTTTAATTTATAGTATATCCAAAAATTGTTAATTTGACCTCTGTTTTCATTTAAACAGGGTTTATTATTTATTTTGTGCGCTCTGTGTCCACCTGACATATCGAAGGTGCGCGTAGGAAAGCTCACACCATATGGCATAGAAACTCTAAGAAATATCAGAGATTTTCTTGGTGTGAAATTTGATATTAAACCTGATCCAAATTCTGGCACCGTCTTGCTCAAGTGTCTTGGGTCGGGTATGAAGAACCTCTCAAGAAAGGTATCCTAAGGCTTAAATGTATATTTGCAGGGCAATATTATCTTATATAGGTGATTTTATGAAAGGGGTTTGTCTCTTTCCTGGGTCAGCAGTTTTGTTGTGATGGAGCTTTCCCGTGTAAGCAATTTTATTATGTCTGAAATCAATTTTTCATAATTTTTGTTATGTTTGTAGTTTATAGATATTGTTCAACTTTTGTATGAGGTGCCTGAGGTCAAATCTGGTTTAAAAGTGATTAGTTGTCAGTTTTGATCTTTCATCTCTAGTTTCCAGAACTATAACAAACGAAAGAAAAGGTAACGGGGCTTTAATTTGCTTGATAAAGCCAATGGTAAATGCATAAACTGGAGAGGTCTGCTTGGTATAGTATGCTGGTGCTATTATAGAGATGGTGCTATTATATACAAAGTTTATTGGTTGGTCTGGTGAGGTCTGCTTGGTATTTCTTAGATGACGTGCGTTTGAAACTGATAATTTTGCTAAAGCTCTTTATATGGGCAAGGTATCACTTATCTTTTGTGGGCCCATAAGCATATTTAGAGTATGCTTATATAGTACATGCAGCCAAGTTTGGTGCCTGATGTCTTAGTTTATTTTAAATGACCAGCTTTTAAGTTTTATAATGTTGTTGCATAGTCTTGAGCGGTATTCATTTGTTGGCTACAAAAAGCAAGCATATTCGGTAGATGCTTGTGGGACCAAGTTGTAGTGGCTTGTGACGTCTACTTGGTTTATTTTCTATGGAAGGCAATAAATTTCTGCAATGAAAAAGATAAATAAGAGACTTGTATAACAGCGAGTCAATTTCTGGTCGGACGCATAAGACATTAAATTTCTAACGGGAGAGTTGACGGGGAGCAAAGAGTATGTATCCTCTGAGATATCTCAAATTTTCAGTTAATATAAAGTTGGGCCAAATATTTTTCTGTGCCCATTCGGATTGCACGGTGATAGTATTATTGTTCTTTGAGATTCGTGCAGAAAGAATTTGAGCAGTCTGGATTTTTGACCGATCAATTAAAATTGAGATATTTAGGGGATGAGAAGTTGAGAACAATGGCTCTGGAGTATAAACATTAAACAGACAAGAGAAAACGAAAACACATGAGCCTGCGCGCACACAGTAAACTATCCATTGATTACTCCAAATTATTTATCTTCAAGTCCCATGGAGCACAGAATTCGCATCCTCTGAGATATCTCATATTTTGCGTGACTTTTTGGAAAATCTCAACTGTTCAATTATGTTTTGCACGAATCGCAAAACTCAAATAATACTGGCCCCTGCGCTATCCCTGAATAGACACCGAACACCTTGGTCATGCAAAATATGAGATATCTCAGAGGATACGCACTCTGACGCACATGGTTCAGAACCCAGTTTTGGAACCAGTCATGCCAAGCATCTTTAACAGAAATATTATCATTTTCCAACTGAAGAAAGGAATGATCCAGTTTTTCCCCTTCCTGTTTCTTGTTAAAGTTCATAACCAACATAGTAGATACATCAAGTGTACAAAAATCCTTCTAAGCGGTTCTAAGCTCACCTAGTAATCACCTTCCCTACATTGTGAACTTGACCTACCATACGATATACACATCCACTCCTGTACAATATCACTCCCACACACAAAATTAAAATATTCCAAAGTCTCGCATCATTTTTGGACTTGCCATCTTTTGCAAAATCAACTGTATTTTCTCTATTTTTTTTTTCTCATTTGCATCCCCATTTGCCATCGCATTTTGGATGTGAAATGAGGCTTTCAGCTATTATACGTTCCCTCTCAAATCAATGAAGGTGAAAATAAATAGTGCAATTATCCAACTTGTGGAGAGAGAAACTGAACTGATTGTTGTGCCTGTTGGGGAGTTGGTTCGGAATACTGAACTGGATCCAGAGTTCAAAGCTGTCGATCCAGGACTAACTCCTGTGCCCGTACTCATGCCAGGACCAATACCAATACCAATACCGGTACCGGTACCATCTATGGGAGTGGGAGTTAAGTTGGGAGTAGTTGGTGTTGGTGTTGTAGGAGTATATACAGAGGTCAAGCTAAAAAAATCAGGAAAAAGTCGTATCATGTTTGAAATTGAAAAACTAGGAACTTTTTATTTGTTTTTATTTTACAAAGAAAACAATATTTACCTTGAAGACGAGAAGATGCAAGTCCCAAAACCTACAGAGGGAGATGTACATTTCTAAAAATCATAGCAATGTATAAATAAATCAATGATCCGGGAAGCATGTACCAAAACCTAACTGGTCAGTTCCCATGCCATCCCGATGGTGGTACCAATCCATACCAACTGGGTGCAATCTCGCCAATATTGGTTTTGACCAGAATATTATGTACCCTATCAACTAGGTCATGTCCCGGCATTACTAACTATACTGGCAGTACCAGCTTAATTGAGTAGGGTTATGTTTTGATCTATCTAGTTTGCATTCCAACCAGAAGCAACAGACTTTCCTCTTCTTACTCTCAGCTGCAACCCTAAAGGTGTATCTAAATTCACACGTGCCCCAAAATCACCCGTGAAAGCTAAAAAGCACAGTACGGTAGCCAATTTGTACAGATACAACAATTTAAGTCACCATAGTCTAGGATTATCTTACTTGGATTTACATTGGTAAGCATCCCAGCCCCACCGAAGTCGCAACTTGTTGGAGAAGGATTCCATTGTCCCTTCTAACATATGGCTGCAGATAAAACTATTGTAAACCGACTATCGTGAATCAGATTGAACCCGTTATGGAAGTCAGCTAATTCAACTCGTCTGCATCCCTAGTCGGAAGTCAACAAATATGTCTTGGCTTAGCTGATTGATCAGCCGTCGAATTATGTCAAGATATGTGCATATTTTGCTTTGAACGGCTAAGATCTATTTATTTTTTGGCTCGAAATTCTTTACAACTCAGATGAATGCAATTCCAATGTAAACGTGGTAAGATAGTTCGGTCAATAATGTAACCTCAACCATTCATTTGCGATGAATTATGATGATACAGCTGGTGAGAGTTGCATAGCTGGTGGTTCTGTAAGGATATCCTTCGGAATACAAGGTGTGAATGGCACCCTTTTAACCGTTTTTCTAACTGTATCGTATTTGATAAGATGGATATGGATAAGAATTTTTTGTTAGCTAAATAGATATGGGTAGGTATTAAAGCTATTTTGTACTCGTTGGTTAACTGTAGCGGCGGATGATAGTTCAAGCTGGAGGGTGCTAAGCCACCTCAAGTTTTCAAAATTTTATTATCAAGTATTTAAAATTATTATTATTTTGTCTCTTTTATATGTATTAGCACCCCCAATAATACTAACAAATTTAAAGAGCTTGAATGTAAATTTTAAAAATCAAAGTCACAGCAGACTGGACTTCATATGTTATTTGGACGTTTCGATTTCTGGATTTGTGCAGTGAACAAAAGAAAACAAATACTTCCAATTTGAAAATGTCATACTTATATAGAAAAAATAATGCCCGATTCTATATATTGAATTTTGGCTGTGGCTAATTTGCTGCCGGCAGCAGTTCGGCCAAGTGCTGCCGGTGCTATATTTAGCCGTGTGATGTCCAAACAACAAATTCAAACCGTTAGATGTTTAATCTATACTATAATCTACTTGGAGACCAAATTTTACATTTTTTGGAATTTTTTTACTATATATTAAGCTGGTTTGAAAACCGCTGTTTTTAGTAAATTTCTGCAACGTTAAAAACAGCGGTTTTCAAACCATCTTAATATATAGTAAAAAAATTCCAAAAAATGTAAAATTTGGTCTCCAAGTAGATTATAGTATAGATTAAACATCTAACGGTTTGAATTTGTTGTTTGGACATCACACGGCTAAATATTGTTAGTTTGTAATAATCTAGAAGTCAATAATACGATAAATTTGTTATATAAAGCTTTGTTCATGAATTGAATGTTTAATCATTTTGTTACCTTGAGTATTATTGAATTTATGAATCATTTCGAGTTCATGACTGGAATTGTGAAACTTCATAATATAGATGATAATACTCTTAAAAGTCTCTAACCAAGGTAATTAGCAGGAACACTAATTACCGCGATAAGGTTAGTGTGTGGATTAAATGATGGTTAAGTTTTACAAACCATAGACAAAGAGTTGTCATTTTAATCACACAGATACATGTTAGAGAACATGATATTTGACAGACCCCAAATGAAATATTAAATGGAATTGTGTTTGTGTCATTAATGTTTTCATTTTAGTGTTAAGTTCTAAAGTATGAGATATTCATTTTTCCTACATAAGAAATGTATATGTGTGATTGCTATCTAACGCTATCCGTAAAAAGTAGCTATAAGGATAGTTCTTCGGTATACATAGCTTATGCGGAGGAAAAGATGGTTTATCAAAAGTACTATTGTCCCTCGTATCTCAATACGAGCTATAGCGTCACTGGGCCCCTTGATAGAATATGATTATCTGGATCCAGTATGATTACAAGAGTAAACATATTTGATAATCTATTCAGGATCAAGAAAAGATTAAGTTTGCAAGGATGACACACACCTACCTTGAAACTAATCTGATAGCTATGAGACAAAAGAATTAACACGAAGTAAATTGTTTACTGGATCGTGATATTGTACGGTACAGCATCATCTGTGTAATTGGTGTCATAATGTACTTGCCAGGTGCCACCTATGATTATAGAAGTTAGAACAGTTCTAATTCTATTTACCAACATAACACAGATCCTATCGGGTCACACCAATAGGAAAGTAATCAGAGAAATTTTATGATTAATTATAAAGTGTTATAATTAAGAATAAAATATATGTCATGGAGATGACATGCTTAAACCGAATTAAATTTATAAACGTGTATGACACGTCGTATAAATTTATCGCAAACGCAAGAAATACAATTATTCAGAATAATTGTATATATATATATATATGGATTAAAATATTAATTATGAATTAATATTTTGGATCAAAAAGTCCAATTTGAATTTAGACCTTAATTAAATTTAGAATTTAATTAAAAGTCTAAATTAAATTAAATTAAATTAAAAGAAAATGTTTAATTAAAATATATTAAACTAATGACAAAATCAAATTTGATTTTGATTCTTCAAAACCGCCATATGCAAACCGACTTTAATTTGTATTATAAATATGCATGAAATGGTAAGAGAAAAATTAACAAGTTCATTCCAAGTCAAATCAAAGTACGAATCAGAATCTGATTCGATTCGTATCTAATTTTCTCTCTCAAATAGTGATTTGCAGAAAATCTGATTATCCATATATATATTTTTGCGAGAATAAAAGTTATTCTTGTGAATAGTGTTTTGTCAGAAATTTCGTACTTTCGGTGAATAGTGATTTACCGAAAACTGCGACTTTTCGAATACCGTTGGTATAGTATTTCTGGCAAAAGAAATACCAACTCTCTGGTAGTTCCTGGTGGATAACCGATAGAGGCACTATATTTTTGGTGCTTGCTTAGCCGGGTCAGACAGCCGGATCAGACTGCATTCCAATTTGAATTTGGAAGCAAGGTAAAGAAATGTTATATTAATCTATTTAATTGTTAAATAGATTTAATCTTTTAGAAATCAATCAAAGGAGTAGATCTATAAACTGATTAAAATACAAGTAAATACGGTTTTACTACTTTGGGTCTATACAGGATTAATCTGGTATGTAACTCTCGGTTATTATCCGACATACTACTTAATCTATGATCTGAATGAGTAAAGTTTTACTTACGGTTTTTAATCTAAGAAAAGGATTGAACAGGTATGTAACTCTCGGTAGATTATCCGACATACCACTTTAATCCTTTTTGGCTTAAGTTAGAAGTAAAATTTTTGTTTTACGGTCTTTCCGCAGCTTAAGCCTAATGGCTTTGGGTAGACTCAAAACCCTACAAATATAGCCCCGGCAGCACCTCGGCCGAACTGCTGCCAGCAGCAAATTAGTCACAGCCTTGAATTTTTGTACCCATCTGGAACTGCCATAATCCTATATAGAAAAAATAATGCCGATCCTTTATAAAAAACGGATCATTCTATTGAATTTTTGTACCCATCTTAATAAATAGTTAAAAAATGTAAAATTTGATCTGCAAACACATTTTAATATATCCATCATGTTAAACGGTTTAGATCGACTGTTTGGACTTTGAAAATGTAATGTGTAACCTGGTGTCACAAAAAAACAGTGTAAGTGGATCCCTCCTCGTGTTATATTGTGTTATGCATTTTTTTATTAAAAAAATAAAGATATTGTTTAGCACCCCCTATACTTAAATTTATGGTTCTGCCCCTGATTAACGGATAATTATATAAAATAAAATATCTCCATTTTATTATTAAGCATGTGGATGTTCTTATCCGCCAACAACTACGATTGAAAGATGAAAATTCTAATTTAATATGAGTCTTTAAATTAAATAATTTGTCTTCTTTTGATTAAATGCATTTGTTTTATGTGTAGAAGTCTAAATTTAGTTAAAACCATACTCGCCACACAATATAGGCACACAGTATGTTACAATTAAAATTTAACAGACTGCATCGGAAGTTTTTGTCGCTTGAAAAGTTATACAAGATGGTACAACCCTTCCTCCTTTCTTCCTTTCTTCCAGTACGACCCTTTGTTCTTCTACTTCCTGTTCACGATTCGACTCTTACTTCTTATAGTTTGTGCACATCCGCCTCTTATTTCTTTTCATTATTTCAATTTTATTTCTTTCCATTATTTCTTTCTTAGATATTCATTTAGTTATTAATAAATGAAGAAGATTTATCACGTTACAACAATCAAAAGAATAATAGTAGTAGTAGCTTGGGAAAGAAATAAAAGTTCTCATAAATCACGATCCTCCTTTTTCCATCATTTCTTTCCCCAATTTGTTTCTTATAAGAGAACGTTATTTCTTTCCCCAATTGAATTTTAAATGAAAGCATGAACTTTCGACGGTTATTGTCTTTTGTGGAACATGCATCTTCTTATAATTTTTGTTTATAGTTCAATTATCAATAATTATCCTCAATGTTGTCCACTTCCTGTTTTGGTCCTGGAAGTTCCAACTCTGGCCGGAACGAACGGAGCTATGCTCGATTCCGACTTGTTGTCACAGCCGGCATGGGCTCTGCTCGGGAGAGGAGACCCACTGAACGTGGAAGGGAACTTTTCGTTGGTGAGAAGAACAAAATCTTTGTCTTCTCTTTGTATTACAGTTTGGCATTTTATCAAACAAGTGGTGTGCCATCTTATATTTGTGTTTAATTAATTAATTGCAGATCGTACATGTATCGATTTTGACACTTGCCGATGGATGGCTCCTGTATGTATTTTTCTCTCATTTTTATCAAGAGAATTTTTTATAGACATTCAAATTGATAAATGTTTCTTATTTTTAGGACTTCTTTGCAAGGATTGATAGGATGTCGGCTGTAACAAAGCAGCCGGCTTCAAAAGATGAAAATATCAAGGCTTTGCAGGTTAATTGTCTCCTTTAGTTGGACTTAAGAATTGATGATTGAAATCTCAGACTTTACTTTCTTGTCCAACAAATTCAATTAATATTGAAAAGACGATGAAGGAGGTAGTCGAGGTGAACAAGACGTTTCCTCTGCCTATTGACGAAAGTGACATTCCTGTGTCTTTCTACTACTTGATTTTAATTTTTGAAAAAAAAAAATTCACCTTAGTTTAAATTTTAGTTATTTATTTTCAAGGCGTTCATCACTGTGGTTACCACTCTGAGAAATATTATGAACCTACACCATATTTTATTTCTCACCTTGAAGGAAACATAATGGTGGACTGATAAGTGCTAATTAAAATTTTAAACTGTCAGAAGCAAACAAACAAAATGCAATTTCATTTAATTTTGTCAAATACATTCCAGTCCGAAAACACAGAGATATTGGCTCGCGAGATCGACATACTCGGTGGGGTCCGCTACCTATTCCTTGCTCATAAGTATGATCAAATAAGGAAATTAATTATGATCTTTAGACAACTTTCCTATAACTGAAATTCAAATTAAGTATGACTAGACCAAATTTAATATATCAGGGATGATATAGCATAGCATGATAAGTGGGCCAGGCGGTTTAAATGTGAGAGGACTATGCATGTAGGAGATGCAAGTACTTGCACCATTCCTTTATCGTACTGCCATAAGATGGAAATTTGTGTTCTTACTTGAACTTAATTCGCTTCTTGGTATTGGCACTGCTACAACCTGCCTTTTTAATACAATCCATACAACTTTGTATATTTACAACCAACAATCGGGCAAGGGATCAGTAAATAATTCATCTCCCTGGTAAGTCTGCTTCCCTAACACAATGTGATATGCATATCAAAGAGTGAGTATAAAAATTAAAAGTATTTTAAAAGGTTTTAAGAACAAATAGTAATTTATTTGAGAACTATGTAGATGTCGAGGCCAATTACATACAAATGGTATAAGCTCTTCACACTGCTCCTTAATTTTTTTTGTGAACATATTGTGTATACCTTTTTTTTGTGTATGTGTGTTTTGCATAGAACGAAGAATGTGGAATTTTTTTTTAAAACCATAATTAAAAAAACAAAATTAGCAAACCAACATGATTAGGCGTGAATTTACAAAAACCATAAGAACCGAGATTCCAATTCGGTTCCCAGCTTTTTTTCTCTGGAACCGAATTGGAATTTCGGTTCCAACCTCCTTTTTCACAATTTATCCGAAGATGGTGTTGCTTTTCGTGTAAAACCTCGGCCCCGAGATCCCATTTCGGGTCCTCCCTATTTTTTTTTGGAACCGAATTGGGATTTTGGGTCCTCCCCCTTTTTTTTCGATTTTCCCTATATATTCCTTCTTCTCTTCTCCGCAGACGCCAGACGCAACCTTCGTTTTTTTTTGTGAGCAGCTAGCTGAGAGTAGAGTATGTGAGAAAAGAATTTATTTTTCTTCCAGCTGAAACGTCCAGAGTTTTCGTGTTAAAAAATTTTGTTATCTACAAATCGGCTCCGGCATTGTGTTGTTAGCTTTCGTCTAAAGAACTTAGTAAGTTTTTTTTCAATTACAATTGTTTTTTATTGTAAAATTAAAAATGATATCGAAAGTTGATTGTGAAATTTTGTGTTCAGAAAATGTCTAAAATAATAATAAATGTGTACCACAGACGCGCAATTTCAGAAGCACTGACCTGCACATTTCCTATTACTAACTCAACTAGTCTTGATGAGCTAAGAAGATATATATATATATATATATATATATATATATATATATATAGAGAGAGAGAGAGATGGACTTAGCTACTTCATGAAGTAAAACGACTTTGTACTTCACGCCATATCTTCATTTTCAAAGTTCAAATAGTCGATTCGAACCTTCCAACATGTTCTTCATATTGAAATGTACTTGGAGACCAAATTTTACATTTTTTGAAATTTTTTTACTATTTATTAAGCAACTTTGAAAATCTGAAAATCCTTATGAACAGTAAAAAACAGTAAAAATTTCTGGACCGCCGGATCAGTGATTTTCAAAGTGGCTTAATAAATAGTAAAAAAATTCCAAAAAATGTAAAATTTGGTCTCCAAGCACATATCAATATGGAGAACAACTTGAGCGGTTCAGATCGGTCGTTTGGATTTTCAAAATGAAAATAATGAGGCGTGGAGCACCAAGTCGTTTTACTCCATGAAGTAGCTAAGCCCAGCACTATATATATATATATAGAGATGGGCTATGGTGCATTGCAATGCATAGGCACCCTTGTGCATTGGACCATAAATCACCGATTCAAAGTCCAAATGGCCGATCCAAACCGTTCATCTTGTTCTCCATATTAATATGTACTTGGAGACCAAATTTTACATTTTTTGGAATTTTTTTACTATTTATTAAGCCACTTTGAAAATCGCTGATCCAATGGTCACAGCTCCGAAACAGTGAAAAATTCTGGACCAATGGATCAGCGATTTTCAAAGTGGCTTAATAAATAGTAAAAAAATTCCAAAAAATGTAAAATTTGGTCTCCAAGTACATATTAATATGGAGAACAAGATGAACGGTTTGGATCGGCCATTTGGACTTTGAATCGGTGATTTATGGTCCAATGCACAAGGGTGCCTATGCATTGCAATGCACCATAGCCCATCTATATATATATATATATATATATATAGAGTAGGGTTCCAATGCCTCATCTCCTCATACCTCATCCATACCTCATGTTATATATCTCCATTTTCAAAGTCTAAACTATCGATCCGACCGTTCAACATGATATTCATACTAAAATATGCTTGGGGATGAAATTTTATAATTTTTGCAATTTTTTTACTATTTTTTAAGATAGGTACAAAATCACTGTATCTGAACCATTCAAAAAACAGTGATTTTGTACCTATCTTAAAAAATAGTAAAAAAATTGCAAAAATTATAAAATTTCATCCCCAAGCATAATTTAGTATGAATATCATGTTGAACGGTCGGATCGATAGTTTAGACTTTAAAAATGGAGATATATAACATGAGGTATGGATGAGGTATGAGGAGATGAGGCATTGGAACCCTACTCATATATATATAGAGTCCGACTAGGCTACTCCATGGAGTAAAACGACTTGGTACTCCACGCCATATCTTCATTTTCAAAGTTCAAATAGTCGATTCGAACCTTCCAACATGTTCTCCATATTGAAATGTGCTTGGAGACCAAATTTTACATTTTTTGGAATTTTTTTACTATTTATTAAGCCACTTTGAAAATCTGAAAATCCTTATGAACAGTAAAAAACAGTAAAAATTTCTGGACCGCCGGATCAGTGATTTTCAAAGTGGCTTAATAAATAGTAAAAAAATTCCAAAAAATGTAAAATTTGGTCTCCAAGCACATATCAATATGGAGAACAACTTGAGCGGTTCAGATCGGTCGTTTGGATTTTCAAAATGAAAATAATGAGGCGTGGAGCACCAAGTCGTTTTACACCATGGCTTAGCTAAGCCCAGCACTATATATATATATATATATATAGATGGGCTCAACAGAAAAATACTAGTTATTTAACATAGACCATGAAATGATATGGCAGATGGTGCTTGGACATGCCACTCCGGTACTGAATTTTAAACTTCTTGAATTAGTGGCTGAGTCTGTACCAGTTGTTAGTCAAACCAATTATGACCCATACCCGGGTAGTGTACCTGGTAGTTGCAGAGACATACCAGTGCACAATTCACCCATATATTATGATGACCCCCCCCCCCGAAATACCGGGTGATTTGTATAATTATTTTGACCGGCTGAATAATGATACTGACTTAGACACAAACTCTGACCTTGGTTACTCAGTTGTCGGGGAAGATGATATAGCCGAAATGGAGGATGAGATTAGGATGCAAGATGTAATGAAGGAGTGGCAAGAGTCTATTCCCTTTATTAATCGAGGATTGCAGCATCATTGTCAGGCATTTAATGACGATGTGCCGATACCGTACAAGGATGAAGCATTTTTTGGTTATTCACCGAGAATCGACGGTATATTTTCAGTGGGACAAATGTTTCAATCCAAAACATAACTTAAAAAGAAGTTGGGTGGATTTGACATGGATAATAACTTTGAATTGCAACAAACCCAGAGCAATCGTAGTACCTATGTGGTAATATGTAGAGCGGAGGGGTGTCCATGGCGGTTATACGCAAAAACCACTGAAACGGGCAATTAGATAATTGCAACAAACCCATACGAGCACAATTGTTACAGCATTGCTTGTACAGTAGACAGTCGTCAGATGACTGCCGGATGATTGCAGATATAATCAAACCTGGTTTTATGGAGGACCTGGAGATGTCAATAAAAGCATGTCGAGTTGCAGTTAGAGGTGAGCACAAAACGGTAGAGCCTTCCTATAACAAGATTTGGAGAGGGAGAGAGCTGGCTATTGCTGATTTATTTGGTTCTTGGGAGAAAGAATATGAACTGCTACCTTCTCTGCTCGATGCAATCCAGAGGTCTAATCCAGGCACAAAATACAGAATTGAGCATGTACCATCGGACCAAATAGGCATCCATATTTTCACCCGTGTGGCATGGGCTTTCGGTCCATGTATTCAGGCTTGGTTATATCTTCGGCCAGTTATCAGCGTAGATGCCGGACACCTATCCGGTAGGTATAAAGGGAAACTATTCATGGCATGCGCTTACGATGCAGAACAACAATTTCTACCAATAGCATTCGGAATTGCGGAAGAGGAGACTTCATCCAATTGTGGCTGGTTTATGCAATTTGTACGCCAAGAGGTTGTCGGACCTGGTCAGGTATGTGTTATATCAGACCAACATGCTGCAATCCGTTCAGTGTTTGATCGACCTGATTTAGGGTGGTGTGAGGAAAGGGGGTAAGCAATTCATCGATTATGTTCTCAACATATTTCGGCAAATGTGTACAAACTGTGCGAGGACCAAAGAATCAAAAATATTTTCAAGAAATTTGTGGGTAAGATGAAACCGTGGAGGTTTATGAGGGTATGGAATTGATAGAAGGTATTAGTATTAGTATTACTATTCATCAGTAAATCATGCGGTGTGGCAAAAGAGTGCAAAACCTCAAAGAGGAGCCTTTGCAACTTCATAAATGGGCACAATGTTATAACGGAGGCCTGAATAGGTGGGATATTATGACTACGAACGGTTCAGAATCGTTGAACAACGTATTTCGAGTGCTCGCCAACTGCCTGTAACTGCAGTAGTTGAGAGCACATTCTACAAAGTTGTGGAATGGTATGTCAAAATAGGTGCAGTTGCTCAACGGTGGCTCGAAAGAGGAATGGGATTATCAGCAAACATATTATCAGTTTTAAAACACCGGATTAAAAAAGCAAAGGAGCACCGAGTGATACCAATGGGACCCAACATTTATGAGGTTGTAGTTCACGATGGAGTCGTCAGAACGGTATGTCAGCTATTTATTTAAATCTCATACCAAATTAGTAAATTGTAACATTTAATTATCTTGATTTATCTTGAGTGTAAGGAGTGAAATGAGATATGAAGTATGAAGTTAAATTTCCAGAAGGGGTGGGAGGAATGCCTACTTGCGAGTGTCAGAAACCACAATTTACTGCCATTCCTTGTAACCACGTCCTATCAGTGTGTTGTCAGAGACATCTAAATCCAAGTCACTATGTTAGTCACTATTATAGCGTAGAAAATTATGTCAACACATGGACAGGTGAGTTTCACAGCTTTGGTAACACCCACAATTGGCCATATGAGGTGGGAGAACCTACAATCAGGCCGGACCCAAATAAATTTAATAAGGGTAGGAGGAAGCACAAGCGAATTCCTAATTTTATAGATGATATGGAAACTCGAATCAGGCCGCGCAATGGAGTACAACGTTCGGAGGGATCCAATAATAGAACAAGAACTTCATGTTGAATATTTTAAGAGTGAATAAGTTCATATTTTAATTATTTGAAGATTTTACACACTTACTTATTCTTCTGTCCGTATTATACAGGGGCAACGGATGGAAAACGAAAAAGCATATCTGGTGCCGGGGCAGGCACCTAGTAGTCAGGTAGGGGCAACGGATGGAAGACAAAGAAGCGTATCTGGTGCCCGGGCAGAGGCACCTGGTAGTCGAACCAGTATCTTCTGTGTTACTCGAGAAAATAAAATGAGCTCTCAGCCGGTGGATATTCGGGTGATTGGAGGGGGCAGTATTATTTGTGCTTTGAGATTCGTGTAAATTTAAATCCACCGGCTGAGACTCACTTTATTTTCTCGAGTAACACAGAGGATCTGAATTCCCTGGTAGTCAGACAGAGGCAACTGATGGAAGACGAAGAAGCGTATCTAGTGCCCGGGCGGAGGCGTATGCTAGTAAACCAGAGGCCACTAGTAGTCAAGTAGGGGCATCTGGTAGTTAGGCATCCGGAAGCCGACCATTTGGTAGCCGGTCAGCTGGTCGTCTGATGAACAGATTATTTAGACGGAAAGAACGGTGAATTATTAATGTTGTGAACTTATTAATGTTTGTATTCATTTTTTTTTGGAAATTATATATTTTAAGACTTTGAATTTATATAAGACTATGAATTCTTGCAAATGAGATTAATTGGTTTGTCTTAATATTTTTGTATTAATGGCCGAATTATATGGATTTATGAGTCCGAATATATTAAATATTGCATAGGCGAATCCACAATCATTGCCGAATTAATATGAATTATGAATTTATGAAATGGCCGAATTAAGAGAATTCGTATGAGAATTTATGAGAATTCATATGAATTAAGAATTTATGAATTTATGAATTCATATGATAATTTTTGTATTAGAATTTATGAATTTATGAATTTAAGAGAATTCATATGAATTAAGAGAGATGGCCGAATTTATGAGAATTGATAATCTTTGCCGAATTAAGAGAATTCATATGAATTTATGAATCCATAATCTATATTTTTGTATATAAGTCCGAATATATTAAAGTCATAGCCGAAATTTATGAAATGGCCGAATCAGAGTCAGAGAAAAAATTGATTCCAAAATTGCGGTGTGCCTAAGTTATAAAAACATGCCAGTTACATATTGAATCGACACTAAATTATATTGAACACATAATATTTAATAATAATATTTACCTTTCACAGGGTTGCCAATAAATTCGTGCGGAATAATCCATTTTGCTCTAACCAATAAATTCATGCGGAATAATCCATTTTGCTCTAAACGGCAGTCTCTCCAGTATGACTTCGCCGCCAAATAGTAAATCATTTTTGGGTTTGGGCCGGCCTATAGGAAACCGAGTCCAAGACCATATCTAGAGTAGTAGTAATGGACCATTAATCAAAGCTGTTGGTAGTCTGCAAGCCCGAGACAACTCACGATACAGGCAAGCAAGCACAACACCTCCCCAATTGTAGTCAACATCCTGAGGTCCCAAATTCTCTAAGAATTGCAAGTACATTATCGAGACAGAACATGAACTCGTATCAAGAAACATTATAGACCCGAACAAGTTCATGCAATATGCTCGGGTGTATCGGTCGACTGTCTCCTAGTCAGTAAACTGTGTCAATTCCATCCCAAAGTGGTCCTTCAACCATTTAAACCGCATATAGTATTTTGATTGTCTTTTTGTCTCGTTGGGTTCGCCTTTGTGCAGCACCTTTGTATAAAAAAATTTATCCTCACTATCTTCGTAACCATCGTATACTTCATGTCCCAGGCAGTCCAAGATCAATTGTGACCAATTATCATCGGCATGTCCAGAAATGACTCGTCCTGTAAACATGGATGTTACATAAACATATATTTGCATTAAATTAAAATTAATAACAGAAGTTTAAATTAATAAAAAAAAAATATTTTACCGGTCACAGGTAAGCCCCACAGACAGCTGACATCTTCCAATGTCACTATGCACTCTCCTACTGGAAGATGAAAATTATTCGTCTCGGGCCTCCACCTCTCAACGAGAGCAGTGATCAATATGACATTTAGCCACCTTGGTCATCTGATGTAAATCTAAATTCACCAAACTTTGTTTTATCCGATTTTTGTAATTGATGCCCATTTGGCGAGGACCAGGACGCAATGCATAATCAGGCTGCAACGATAATTGACATGAAAAAAAATTAACCACAAAAATTAAACCTAACTTACAAGTTCATCCGTAATTTTAAATTTAAACATAAATTTAACAAATATCGTCGTATTCGCCTTGAATAATTTGTGTTGTTCTTGAGGCAATTGCAATAAGGCTTGGGAGGGTTGTTCATCATCCATTTTGCACTACAATATCAATAAAATTACAAATTAAAACAAATCCATACAAAAAAATACATATGCTCCTCTTACTTGGCCGAATTGATCAATTTTTGTACTTGGCCGAATTAAATTACACTAAAAAAACCTTAATTACACTAAAAAAAAACTAAATTGTTCTACATTTATTAAAATAAATTTTATGAACTAAATTACTCTACATGCAAACTTACTAAAATTACTAAAACTAAATTAATCTACATGTATTAAATTACTATTCTACAATTACTAAAATTACACTAAAAATATTCATGACCTAAATTACTCTACATGCAAAATAAATAAATTCTCCAATTAGTTAAATTACACTAAAAATCCTAAATTACACTAAAAAAAACTAAATTGTTCTACATTTATTAGAATAAATTTTACGAACTAAACTACTCTACATGCAAACTCAATTAATTAACTTGTACATAAATAACTAAATTCTACAATTAGTTAAATAAAACTAAAAAATGCTAAATTACACTTAAAAACAACTAAATTATTCTACATATATTAAAATAAATTTTATGAACCAAATTAATCTATATGCAAACTTGCTAAAATTACTGAAACTAAATTACTCTACATGTATTAAAAATTACCATTCTACAATTAGTTAAAATTAGAAGATCAAGTAGATCCGGGTGCGACTTTTTCGGAGGAAGGATGGCGACTGCAGAAGGTAAACAAGGCGATTTTCTAGGCGATTGGCAAGAGGTCCGACGGAGGAAACCCTACCCACCCAACTGGAGGCACACTCAGCCCGCGGAACCGAAGGCCGCCCCGTACCATCCCTACACCAAGCCTTCCTACGCTCAGGTACTTCGCCGTTCTCCACCAACAATCACCATGGCGCCCACTTCACCGACTTCTTCCCAACCACCTTCCCCTAACTCTACAACATCCACAGTTTTCTATGTGTCCCCTCATAGCCCTTCTAGACTCCGCTTCCCCCCGTCTCACACCTTCCCGGAGTGGAAGGGACGTTGCTTCCGATGTTGCCGTACCGGCCACTCGGCAGCCAAGTGCCGTAACCACAAGAGATGTGGGAAATGTTGGGCATTCGGTCATATTGGATCGAAATGTAAGCAAGACATTGTTGCCCCACCACCACCAGTCAGGACATCTATCAAAACACCACCACCGCAGCAGGCGGAGCCGGGTTTTGAAATGCTTCTAACCGGTTCCTACCCATACAACTCTCCTGAGATGCCCAAGGATCGTTCCCCTAGACTACACTGCTTCATCACACGTGATGCAGAATATTACGCTGAACTAGATCGCCTCAAACAAGCTGTGGTTATGCACACCAGCGGTTTCGAGTGGGACTTAGCTGTTGACAATGTTTGTGACTATGCATGTCGTACTAACTTAGTCACTCGAGAAGAGATACAAGTGTCCGAACTTAGTGGATCACGCTTTCTGATCATGCTACCGGAGGGTCTCGACCCGGATACATTCATCAACGCAACACCTCAGTCGGCTTGGGATGAGGGGTTGTCTTTCCAACCGTGGACACCTCTTGAAGAAGCGGCCATCAGCATTCCGGCATATAAGATATTACTCAGCTTGGTAGGTGTTCCTCCACATTTATTCAAGGAGAAATATGTTGCTCATGCAGTGGGTCGCTTTGGTGTCTATCTGGGATCGGTGGCTCCAGAAAAACCGACTTCTTTGGCTTCTTGGATTGTAGCAGTTGGTGTAGATGACCTCACTTTAGTGCCACCGGAGATGGTAATGCATGTCGGGGGTATGGTTTATACTGTCCAAGTTTACACCCTCGCATGGCACAGAGATCCCATATATACAGCGGCGGATATGCCTAAACACCCCAAGACATATCGCCGGCCTCAACCGCCGCCATCATCTTCCTCGTCATCGGACAACGAATACAGGCATGATGATTCGGAACTCATACCCATGAGTTCACAGATACTGCGGCAAATATGTCGGGGACGCACAGCAGAATCTCTGCCACCGGAGCTCCGTCGTTTTGCTACCATGGAGGAGACTGAACTAAACTCTCCACGCATGACCACACAGCGCACTGCCGCAATTGATCCTGCTCCAAAATCAGCTGTCACACCTGATCTCCCAGCACAAAGTCAGGGGAATACCCAGATCGTACAAGCCGTACTGCAAAACCCTTCAGATCCATTGATCCATGATCATGCACACAAGGCTGTAACGGGTCATGAAACCACATTCAATCAACAGCATGGATCTGACCACACCATTTCCCGTCACATTACATCCCCAATTAATTCTCCTCTATCCCACACAGCTGTTGGAGAAAGGGACAAAGAGTCGCCAGCTTTATTATACGCGGCACCGCATGGGGACACAAATATTGTAGCAACTCAGTCTCCACCTCCTTCTCATCCGCCACACCATGACCCACACGCTTCTCGGCCAAAGAGAATTCTGCTTCGCGGGGATTCCTCCAAAATTAACAGGCCACCTGGCACACATCAAGGCGGCGCAGAATCAGCTCCAATTAAGAAGCATAATTTTCCTGAAAAGGACAAAAATGCAAAGGTGGATAAGCCACGACTCCAAAATCAAGGTATAATATTTTCGGCGCATCCTTCTCCAATTCCTCCGGAATTTCCATATCAGCGCCATGTGTCAAGGTCGCAGCACTCGAGGTTGTTTGCTCAAGACAAAGGGAAAGGCCTAGCCACGGGCCAGCCCAAGAAGAGCCCAAATGTTAGACGATACAAATGGGTGAGGCCGGTTACCAATAGTGCCCAAGTCACTAAAAAGATCATTGCGGCAGCAGGAAATAAAAGAAAAAACCCAGCAATTCAGACAGCAGGTCCAATAAAGAAGACAGCTGGTAAGGATAAAGGCAAAGAACAGGCGGAGGTCTCTTTCAATCCGGAGGGGTTTTATGAAGTACAGGTCCAGTTTGAGCATATCTCCAAGCTAGCTGCTGGTTGCGGTTTCCAGAACTCAGACGTGGAGGAAGTGATCAAACTCGACAATGCTCACCGACAAATACTAGCAGCACGGCAGCCAATTCCGGTCATTACTGAGGCAGATGCAGAAGAGCCGGACATGTCGAGGTTTGAACTAGACTCCGGGGATGAGCTGACCTCGGAGGATGAGGAGGCGGCGGCTTAAGAGCACGCAATTTCTGTCACCTTCTGGCTGTGAAGTTTCTTTCCAATTTTAATGTTACACAAAATTCGAAAATTTAAAGTTTTATCGTGGAATTGTAGAGGTTTGGGGCGATTGGATAAATGTGAGGTGGTTCGGAATGTAATTAGACATTCCAGGTGTGATATATGTATGCTACAAGAGACCAAATTGAATGAAATTAGTATGAATTATATTGGCTTTCTTCCTTCCTTTTTTCAAAAGAACTGTGTTGTGATGCCTGCGCATAACTCGGCAGGGGGATTGCTAATAGCTTGGAAACATAATTACAGGCTCATTAATTCATGGGGGACGAGACACACCTGTGTTGCACCAAAAGGTAATGCACAAAGTTTCAGTACAGTAAACTGTACTTTTTAACCTTAAATACACCTTCGGTTCAGACTGCAAGTGCACAGTCCTATCGAGTAGTATATTGTAGGGTATCGATCACAGGGACGGTTTGATAATTACCGGACTTTACTTAGACTACAAAGATTCTAGAAGTCTGCAAAGATTGATTTGGTGAATTACGTTTCCTAACAGTTCAAATAACAGTAATTAAAAGCAGTAAAGTAAAGTTTGATTTGGGTTTAATTGATTAAAAAGGAGTTCCTAGGGTTTCTGATTTCATCTCAGCCAAGTCTCAAGATGCCCGGTCCGTGCACTTTCATGCACGGGCCGTGTGTAATGTGCACGATCCGTGTACTCTCGTACACGGTCCGTGTGGCCCTTGAGTTAATACAGCAGCTACTGGTTTCTGTGTTGATTTTCCTGTGCAGGGTTCTATTGACCGAACCTAAAGTACCTAGACCTCAACTCTCGCATGTTGGCTTAATTACTCGGTGCGGGATTCAATTTCTGCCCTCCTAGGGTTCTCAAACCTCAACTTTCGCTTGTTGGTTTAATAATCCTAAGTCACTTGTTGGTTTACTAAAGATATCCTAGATCTCTCGATACAAGGAAAAGTTCACCTCTCGGCTACTACTTGGTTTCACCTCTCGGATCGTAAACCTATCTCAAATACTTAGTTTGGTCGAGTGAATATCAAGGTTATTTATATTCCATTTAGATGAGGCCTTTCATCTAGCGGATTAACAATTCAATTCAAACAATTTCAACTAAGCAATAAAATACTACACAAGCAAGCAAGCACAAGATTCAACACAAATTCCAAGTAACTAGCAAATAAAACAAAGCATTCGACTACATCATAACCCTAGAAACAATAAAAGTCTACTCAAGCATGATTGAAAAGCAAAAACAAATAATAATAATGAAGTTCATGACAAAACTCAAAGAAAGAGATGAAGAATCGTCTCCAACTTCTTCTCCAAGCCAAGATTTCTTCCCAAGAGCCAGCCGTCCCTAGGTCTGGAATAATCTCCTCCTTTTAATGCTCCAAATCGTGTCTTAAAGCCTTTCCATTTTGATCTCCCCAGCTGGCATCTCTTTCCATCTCCAGTCTGGATTTCCGGATTTTCTGTGTACGGTCCGCACAGAAATCTGCACGGACCGTGTGCCTGTGCTAGCATCTTGCGTGAAACTCTCTGTCCGATCGGGCGGTTAGTGCACGGTCCGCACAAGAATGTGCACGGACCGTGTAAAAATGTGTCTTTGGCTCAGATTGTAGATCTTCTCGCAAGCTTTCCGAAAAGTGGTCATACACTCAAAACGGAGTTACGAGTCAAAATCTATGACCGTTTTAATTTCAGATGCTGAAATTTCAGCATCATATACAGGTCGTGTGGATGGTGTCCTGGTCGTGTCTGTGGCCGAGCATAGGGTTGTACGGTCCGCATCAGAAGGTACACGGACCGTATATAAACCTTTGAATTCCATATTCTTCCTCGGTTTCGCCCGTTTTCTGCAAAGTAAGAACAAATGCGCAGCAATACCACATTCTATAGATATTCAATGAAATAAACACGATTTGACAGTTTTAGGCACAGGTTTTGGTACAAAGTTTGGTCAGAATATATATAAGAAAGCGAGATATCAAATTCCCCCAAGCTGAAATCTTGCTTGTCCTCAAGCAAAAATGCCAACTTAGGCATTGGGTTGGTTCTTGGATTTACCTAAATGCAAGTTAAATCCTTAAATGCGAAAAATTTGCATGAGCTTGCTATTGTTAAGAACCCCGAGAATCCTTTTGGATACAACTTGGACTTTCCTTGATCAATTTTGATTCACCCCACAGATTGACTAATCAAATTTCATATTCTGAGATGCTTTAATATTTGCAAAAACTAATTACTCGAATTGATCAATCTTTCATTCTTACATTGAAACTATGCCCTCGTTTGTGGTGATTTTTTTCTTTTTGCCCACCCAAGCTTGAAACAAGCTTAGGTTAGAAAGTCGTGGACTTCGTGTGTTGATATATGCAAAAGTTTTTGAAAGTTTTCGAGCTCAAAGGCATCCCGTCGGATTGTGCCAGTACTCTTTTTTTATAAATTTGTGAGACGAGCTCAAAGGCATCCCGTAGGATTTATTGCCAGTACTCTTATTTTCTCCATCTTTTCCTTTGTTTCATTTTTTCTTTTATTAATTTGCATATATCATGAATACACACATCCAAAGGTATTCTTTCATACCAATGGATATCCCAATCTTTCTATTATTTAAAATCCCCAATTCCTTAATTTAAAAGGCACAATTCAGTTTCAAAATATTTTTTCGATACAATTCGACTTTCATTCTTTCAATGCTCAAAATATCCCATCTTATTCAATTCTTTGATCAATTATGGGATTATTTCCAATTTCTCAAAGTTATCCAAATCATAACCAAAAAATTTCAAACAAGTTCTTAATTCTAGCAATCACACAACTTTATCACTTAAAAATGCAAAAAAAATTGAAAAATAAACATGAACTAAATGCAGATACAATTTTCTTCTATTCAACCCCCCCAAGCTTGAATGAAGCATTGCCCTCAATGCTTAAATTCACACAAGAAAGAGTAAATAAAAGAAAACATGAAAACTTACTAGATGTGGAGCGAGGGGTGAGGCGGGTCGGGTGGAACTGGGAGGAGCACCCACTTCTGAGGTACACGGACCACGCGATCAAACTCTTGCATCAGAAGAATCCACATGATTTCTCTAAAGACCTTGATTGAGCACCCGATCGCGCCTATGTGAGCTTTCAACTTCTCCAAGAGCGTGGCAATCCGATTAGGTTTGAGATCTGCACTTATGATCACAGGACAAGATTTATCTGGGTCCAGGAACTCATACCTGAGGTTAGCTGGGAGAGACTTGAGCTCAGGAGTCGGCTGCTCTGTCTGGGATGTTGCACGGCCCGTGTGAGCTTTGTGCGCCCCGTGTGCTATCTCCAGCTCCTCTGGCTGTGGTGCACGGTCCATACAAGATGCATGCGGTCCGTGTGTCAGTTCCCCCAGGTTGTCAGCCTCTTTCTGCACGGTCCGTGTAGATTCTGCACGGTCCGTGTTCTCAGTAGTCTCATTGTTTTCGGCTGGTCGTGTGGGCTCTGCATGGTCAGGGTGCTCAGTTTCTACAACAGGTGGGATTGGCACGGTCCGTGTAGAGTCTGAACGGTCCGTGTGCTTGGCAGTTGAGTCAATGGGCATGACAGGTCCCTGGTAATGAGTCTCATTTCGCAAAGTTATAGCTCTTTCCTCTCCTATGGGGTTGATCTCTGGTTGACTGGGCAGCCTTCCAGGAGATGGTTGACTAGAGGTAATTTGGTGACTCATTCGCTCCATTATCAACTTATTCCGAGCAGTTAAAACGGTAAACTGGGCACTGATCGCTTGCATCTGCTCGAACATCATTTGATTCATCTTTCCTTGCTCGTACATGAAGTTGCTCATAGCGGGATCAATGTACGGCTCGGGTGGATCGAATTGAAATGCGCGGTTGTTCGAGTTGTAGAAGTTGCGATTGTTGATGCTGCTCAAGGGATTGTTGAAGGGTGGTCTCGGAAAGTGAGATGATTCGTTGCTGAGATAGTTGACCTGCTCAATTTCCTCACCCCTTCCTTGATTGACATCTGCCTTCACACTCATCTTGTCCAATGCCCTCTGCATGGCATCCATTTTGGCAGACAGCGCAGTGATTTGATCAACCTTGTATTCGCCGCCTCCTCCTCCTCGAGAATTGTTGCGGCCGGACCACTGTTGGTTTGCCGCCATGTTGTAAATCAGATCCATGGCAGCTTGTTCATGTAGAGAGAGAAAAATAAAAGAAAAAGATACAAGTTAAAATCTAGAATTTAGCAAAATAAGCAAAATCTGAAATTTTCAATGCCGTCCCCGGCAACGGCGCCAAAAACTTGTTGCACCAAAAGGTAATGCACAAAGTTTCAGTACAGTAAACTGTACTTTTTAACCTTAAATACACCTTCGGTTCAGACTGCAAGTGCACAGTCCTATCGAGTAGTATATTGTAGGGTATCGATCACAGGGACGGTTTGATAATTACCGGACTTTACTTAGACTACAAAGATTCTAGAAGTCTGCAAAGATTGATTTGGTGAATTACGTTTCCTAACAGTTCAAATAACAGTAATTAAAAGCAGTAAAGTAAAGTTTGATTTGGGTTTAATTGATTAAAAAGGAGTTCCTAGGGTTTCTGATTTCATCTCAGCCAAGTCTCAAGATGCCCGGTCCGTGCACTTTCATGCACGGGCCGTGTGTAATGTGCACGGTCCGTGTACTCTCGTACACGGTCCGTGTGGCCCTTGAGTTAATACAGCAGCTACTGGTTTCTGTGTTGATTTTCCTGTGCAGGGTTCTATTGACCGAACCTAAAGTACCTAGACCTCAACTCTCGCATGTTGGCTTAATTACTCGGTGCGGGATTCAATTTCTGCCCTCCTAGGGTTCTCAAACCTCAACTTTCGCTTGTTGGTTTAATAATCCTAAGTCACTTGTTGGTTTACTAAAGATATCCTAGATCTCTCGATACAAGGAAAAGTTCACCTCTCGGCTACTACTTGGTTTCACCTCTCGGATCGTAAACCTATCTCAAATACTTAGTTTGGTCGAGTGAATATCAAGGTTATTTATATTCCATTTAGATGAGGCCTTTCATCTAGCGGATTAACAATTCAATTCAAACAATTTCAACTAAGCAATAAAATACTACACAAGCAAGCAAGCACAAGATTCAACACAAATTCCAAGTAACTAGCAAATAAAACAAAGCATTCGACTACATCATAACCCTAGAAACAATAAAAGTCTACTCAAGCATGATTGAAAAGCAAAAACAAATAATAATAATGAAGTTCATGACAAAACTCAAAGAAAGAGATGAAGAATCGTCTCCAACTTCTTCTCCAAGCCAAGATTTCTTCCCAAGAGCCAGCCGTCCCTAGGTCTGGAATAATCTCCTCCTTTTAATGCTCCAAATCGTGTCTTAAAGCCTTTCCATTTTGATCTCCCCAGCTGGCATCTCTTTCCATCTCCAGTCTGGATTTCCGGATTTTCTGTGTACGGTCCGCACAGAAATCTGCACGGACCGTGTGCCTGTGCTAGCATCTTGCGTGAAACTCTCTGTCCGATCGGGCGGTTAGTGCACGGTCCGCACAAGAATGTGCACGGACCGTGTAAAAATGTGTCTTTGGCTCAGATTGTAGATCTTCTCGCAAGCTTTCCGAAAAGTGGTCATACACTCAAAACGGAGTTACGAGTCAAAATCTATGACCGTTTTAATTTCAGATGCTGAAATTTCAGCATCATATACAGGTCGTGTGGATGGTGTCCTGGTCGTGTCTGTGGCCGAGCATAGGGTTGTACGGTCCGCATCAGAAGGTACACGGACCGTATATAAACCTTTGAATTCCATATTCTTCCTCGGTTTCGCCCGTTTTCTGCAAAGTAAGAACAAATGCGCAGCAATACCACATTCTATAGATATTCAATGAAATAAACACAATTTGACAGTTTTAGGCACAGGTTTTGGTACAAAGTTTGGTCAGAATATAGATAAGAAAGCGAGATATCAACCTGCTCTGCTCTGTTAGAACAGATTAATTCCGGAGCACTAATACTGGTTACCAATGTTTACGGTCCTTCTACAGATGATTTAAAACCGGCATTTGTTGAAGAATTAAGGAGAATGGCTATACTGGTACGACATCCCTGGATCTTAGGTGGTGACTTTAATCTAGTCCGGTGGTTAATTGATAGATCCGGGAATCAGCGGAGTTTCAGGTTGATGGCGATGTTTAATGACTTAATTCGCGACCTACAGCTGCTGGATGTGCCCCTCACCAATAGGCGGTTCACCTGGTGCAATAACAGACCCACTCCAACTCATTCAAAATTAGACCGAATTTTCATCTCTCCAGACCTCGCCTTGCAATTTACTCTAACATCTCTCAAAGCTTTAGAGATTCTGACATCCGACCATGCACCACTTGCTCTTTCTTTTGCCAATGAACAGACCTCTCGAAGACCTTTCAAGCTGGAGCTTTTTTGGCTCACCAATCCGCATGCTACAGCAATTATTCAAAATACCTGGAGTGAAATTTTAGTGAATATTCCTCAGCAAGGAATTATGCGTTTCAAGCAATACTGCGACCTACTTCATGGGAGGCTGAGGGCATGGCATTGCACCAACTTTGATGAAATTGAGAAGCAGCTGCTATTTTGTAAGAACACACTGCTTTTTTTCGACCAAATTGAAGAAAGGAGGCGGTTGCAGAATTATGAATGGCGATTCAGAATCATGGTGAGGGAGCGGGCCTACACTTTGGCATGCATCATTGAATCGCGTTGGAGGCACCGATCGCATTGCAAATGGCTAAAAGCCGGTGACAAAAATTCCAGGTTTTTTCATGCTTTAGCATCGATAAGGCATCGCAGAAACAGGATTTCCTATCTCAACTATGAAGATCGAGACTTAACAGATGAGAACCTCATTCGGAACGCCTTCAAAGGTCAGATGGAGGACCTATTGGGTGCCTCAAGCACGGTTTGGCCTTTCAATCCATCTTCTTTATACCCGGAAACTCTAGATCTCAGCCCTCTCCAAGACCCTTTCACTCGGGTTGAGATTGAGATGGCGGTCCGTCAGTTAGCAAAGAATAAGGCATCTGGACCAGACGGGATTCCAAATGAATTCCTTCAACTACATTGGTCAACAGTAAGTGATGAGGTATGTGAAATGCTACAGGCCTTCTATAACCATTCATTGGATTTATCATGCATTAACCAGGCAAATATCACCATGATTCCTAAAAAAGAAAATTCTATTAAAGTGGGTGATTACAGACCTATTAGCGTGATGAATGCGGTTCCAAAATTGATTTCAAAAGTGTTGGCCAATAGATTGCGGGGATTTCTTCCTCATCTCATTACCTCTAACCAAACTGCCTTTATTCATGGCCGGCAAATCACGGAAAATTTTAACTCCACAAGAGAAATGTTGTACCATATCTCGAATAGTGGGAAACCAGCTTGCTTCATCAAAATTGATTTCGCCAAGGCATTTGATTCGGTTAATTGGGAATATCTAACACGTGTGATGGAGGCGCAGGGATTCCCTCAAAGATGGATACGATGGATTCAATATTTGCTTAATACGGCCTCATCTAGGATTATTATGAATGGAGGTGAATCAGAATTTTTTGCTCATAAACGAGGTTTACGACAGGGTGATCCCTTGTCACCCATGTTGTTCAATATTGCTGTAGATGTGTTGAGCAAAATGGTTGGGGTTCTTAACCGATCGATTCAAAGTCGGTTGACACGGAAACTACAAGAGTCGGTTGTCATTCACCAGTATGCCGACGATACAGTCTTCATTGCTAATGCTGAGCCAACTACAATCATCTCCTTGAAAATAATAATGAGGTTATTCACTGCCATTTCCGGGCTGTCAATTAATTTTGACAAAAGCTCTTGGATTCCTTTGAATATTAATGCTATCCACATACCAATTATTTCGGCAGTGTTGGGGTGCTCAAGATCAGACTTCCCGGTTACTTATCTGGGTTTACCTCTAACAATCAAGAAACCCACCAAGGAGCTGTTCAATCCCCTGATTGAGAAAATCGAATCTAGGTTGGAAGGTTGGAAAGGTCGGCTGGTCTCGAGAGGTGGCCGTCTTCAACTCATGAATTCCGTTCTGAGTTCAATTCCAATTTACTTCATGTCCTCTTTCTTACTACCTAAGTGGGTGATCAAACGGATTGATAAAATTCGTAGGGATTTTTTGTGGGGAAAATCTGACTTGAGAAAGGGTATTTCTCTTATCAATTGGGATTTGGCATGTACCCCGAAAGATTATGGAGGCTTAGGTGGAGCTAATCTCGCTGTTCGAAACCAATCTTTGCTCCTCCGGTGGTGGTGGCGGTTATACCGAAATCAGGGCTCTTTATGGGCACAAACAGTGCAGCAGTTATACAACTTAGTACCAGCTCCACAACAACATCGAGTTTGGATGCGGCATGGTTCGTTTTTTTGGGCACAGTTGAGAAAAATCAGATCACTGTTTGATTGGTCGGTTACATGGAAAATTGATCAAGGTTCATCCCTCTCATTCTGGTATGATGCCTGGACATACCCGACAAAAGCCTCTCAATGCACACCTCCACTGGCTACTAGGAAGCTGTCCTTGCAAGTCGCCATGGAGCAGGGCCTCTGTCGTGATCTGATGCCAAGGCTGGGGCAAGGAGAAGACCTTATTCAATGGGTATGGTCCAAAGATCACGAATACTCGGCCAATTCTTTCTATCAAGTTGTGGTAGCTGCTGATAAAAGTAAGTGGGCATATCGGTTCATTTGGAAAATTAAACTACCCCCGACTGTTCGAGTTTTTGCATTCTTAATGCTGCAAGGAAGGTTGTTAACTCACGATATCATGCTGCATCGAGGCTTACTTTGCGACCCGGGTTGCGAAGTTTGTCACCACTGTGTCTTAGAAACTGCACTTCATATCTTTTTTCAGTGCACATATGCTAGAGTAGTATGGGAAAGATTGAACAGATGGTTTGGTTTTCAATTTTTGCGGACTGGATCAACGATACAAGCAACAGTAGATAATACTTGGATAGCATGTAAGGGCAGGATGTCAAGGAACATGTGGGGCTCTGTTTTCTTTGCAACTTGTTGGTTTTTGTGGAAGGGGAGAAATAAGAAGATCTTTGAAGAGGAGACAACATGCCCAGTACGGATGGCTCAGCAAATCACAAAGGAGGCGAGGCAATGGAGGCAATTTTGTTAAAGCAGCAGTTTTAATTAGTTTTCACTTTGATGTATTTGATGTATTCTTCTTAATAGCTGTATATACCTGATAGCCGCTATCAGTTTTTCAAAAAAAAAAACAATTAGTTAAAATTACCAAAACTAAATTACTCTACATGTATTAAATTACCATTCTACATGCAAATTTTATGAACTAAATTACTCTACATGTATTAAACTTACTAAAATTACTAAAACTAAATTACTCTACATACAAAATAAATAAATTCTACAATTAGTTAAATTACACTAAAAAAACCTAAATTACACTAAAAAACTAAATTGTTCTACATTTATTAAAATAAATTTTATGAACTAAAATAAATTTATCTACATGCACCCCTAATTTCTTGATAATTGCTAAAATTACACTAAAATTACACTAATTAAACTAAAATTACACTAAATACACTAAAATTATACTAAATTTTCTGAGAATTACTAAAATTCGGATTATTTATTCAAAAAAAAAAAATTAACCACATACCTCACGAAACTTGTAGATCTGAAGTTCTTCTTGTCCTCTCAAAATTATACTTAAATATGTGGTTAGAATTAAATAAAATCAAATTTAGAGAGTTGGAAAAAAAAACGAATTGGTTCTGGTGGAAAGAAAGAAGAGGGGAAGAAAAGGGATGAGCCAGAGGGGTTCTCGGGTAAAAAGAGAAATTTTCGGGAAACCCGAATTCCCCATTCGGGTCCAGGTGGAAACAGGGGGCAACTCGAGATCCCAGTTCGAGTTTAGGGCCACTTCGGATTTTCTGTGGTGGATCTACGGGAAATTATGAAAAGGGTGTGGGAACCGAATTGCCAATTCGGTTCCAGAGAAAAAAAATCTGGGAACCGAATTGACATCTTGGTTTCTTATAATTTTTGTAAATCTACACCTAATCATGTTAGTTTGCTAATTTTGTTTTTTTTTATTTATGATTTTTAAAAAAAATTCCAGAATGTGATCTCATTGTAATCAAATAATCTCATTGGCCAAGGCCTTTATCAAATTTTGGTACCGTACAAGTTCAGACTTTTAATGTACAATCTCTCTCTGTAAAGCCAACAAGGATCGTAATCATTTAGTGCTCATAATTAGTAAGATTTCCGCAATACATCAGTTAGGTGTGGTACCGGCATTGGGTTTAAAAATGAAGACATTCCATAACACGAACCAATATACGCTTTGCATAGTACTATAACCTCACTCACTCTAAATATAAAAATATTCCATAACACAAAGAATGTTATGTTACACGGTGTGTGCTCACCGGAGAGTGTGGAACCGACCTAGACCACGGCATGGCAATCGTAGGCTATGGCACCACGCAAGATGGAACCAAATATTGGATCGTGAAGAACTTGTGAAGCCCAGAGTGGGGCGAAAGCAGATACATCGGGATGAAACACGGTGTCAAGGCCAAGACAGGCTTATATGGCATTGCGATGGAGGCGTCTTATCCCATCAAGACCTCGCCGAATCCTTCGAACTCTAGAATATTGATATACAAGAAGACATAATATGTGTTGTACAGAAGCTTCAGACTTGTGATTTACTGACATGCGGTACTCTTCAAATAAAACCCAATAAATTGTAGTAATAATCAACACTTTTGAAATGAAAGAAAAGCTAGGCACTTTTTCAACTTAAGTAAACTATGGCTTAATTCGTAAGGAATCCTGCAATAAATGTATCTATGTTTAAGAGTTTTGTAACTATTGACATGTAGGATTTATTGAATAATTATTCTTTTTATTGATCTATTTTTTATGAAAATATGTCATTTTGTATGAGAATTTTTTTTTCTCTTATAATATGTCCCCGTTGCAACGCACAGGCACAATACTAGTAAAATATATATTCAATTCTTTCATTTTCCATCGTTGTATACATGTTGAACCTGATAATAAAATTTTCTTCTTTCTTCGTCGTTGTTGTCTTGTTCCTCAATCGTGAAAAAGAAAATAATCTACGGTACAATCTGGCTCTCATTTCCTCTTCAATTTTCTCTCTGTTGTCAATCTAACTTTTCAACTCAATCCTCTTCCTCCTTCCTCTTGAACCAGTCTTGAATATTGCATGGTTGTAGGCATGTAGCTTCCTTCTTCAAGCCTCTCCAAAGTTTGATTTTCTCTTTCGAATATCGTAAGTAATATTTGTATTTAGTAAAATAGAATTTGTAAAACACTTGAGGTTGAGATTTTTGAGTTTATTTGATGGAATATTTATTAGTATTATTCGTTATTCACCCACTACCGTTTCGTTACCCGCTAATCTTAATGGGTATGGGTAGGATAGGGTAAGACCAATTCTTAATGGGTACGGAAAGAGTATGAATAAGTTCAATTTTTAATGGGTATGAGTATGAAAATGTTTCCACCCTCATATCGTTCCCATTGACACCCCTAAATATAAGTATTAAATTAAAATGGAAGGGAATAATATTTTTACAAAAATTAATTGAATGGTTCTTTTTTTTTGTTTTCATTCCCCTTCATCTATCTTCTCTAATTAAAATTCGGAAGTAAAATAAATATGTCTTTTTTCTTCCTGGTCCTTTTCTCTTATTTTTATTTATTTATTTTGTTCAAAGCTTCATGAATCGTTGATTTAACAAAATGATACATTCTGGGAGAGTAATAAATTCGTACACATTTGTCTACTTAAGCTTTGTGCTCTGCCACCATTTTCCCAGCATGTTATCATAATATACATATACAAAAGATGAGTGAGGCTATGGTGCTATGCATAGCACGGATGGCTAGTGTACTACGGCTCAATATGGTACTTTTTAAAATCCTAACGGTCGATCCGACCGTTCAATGTGATATTCATATGAATATGTACTTGCAAACTAAATTTTATATTTTTTCGAATTTTTTTACTATTTTTTCAGATAGGTAGAAAAATCAGTGTTTTTTGAAAATTCTGGACCATCAAATTTCTACCTATCTGAAAAAATAGTAAAAAAATTCGAAAAAATATAAAATTTAGTTTGCAAGTACATATTCATATGGTTATCACATTGAACGGTCGGATCGACCGTTAGGATTTTCAAAAGTACCATATTGAGCCGTAGTACACTAGCCATCCGTGCTATGCATAGCACCATAGCCTCACTCTACAAAAGATTATAACTGTGGGGCATAATATGCAAAATATGTACATGCTTTTATTTGCTTCAATGTCTTGCATCCAAAATAGAATGTGTTTTTTGAGACATGGCGCGAACATAAAAGCGATCGAAACTTAGTATTTGGCATCTGATTAATAGAAACTGTCTCATTTTAAATGCTAAATTTGTATTTATGAATAGATATTGTACAATCAAACGAACTAATTATAATTTTTTTTCTGAACCGATTTTGACCGAGTCGAATCGGTTTTTTTTTTGTCAGTCCTAATTTATGTTGCACAATTTCACAAGTTAAATATTGAACAGATACTCGCACGCTTGTTTTTGTTTGTTTGTTTGAGCTCTTTTTAAAGATTATTTTAAGAAAATGTTGACATGATTGCCATATATTCCTGCGCAAAGATCCAATCCCATTTCAAGCGCTTTACCCCGATTACATTCAGTTGGAGCAAATTTTCTCTTTCCTCATGGTCCCTACATTTTACGACAGCGATTTTAATAAGCCCCATTTTGGGCTTACAAAAAACAGCCGAACGTACAGTGAAATCAACAAACTTCCGAATTTTTAAAAATTTTGACAACAATATCCTTATTTTAAAATTTTCAAAACAATATTTTGGTTGTATAAATACATATATTTACTAGTCATTCTGAATTCATATATTCAGATATCTGAAAAACGCCAAGAAAAAAATTGCTAAGTACTAAAATAAACAATCTGAACGCACGAATCCTAATTTGATTGCGAAAACATGCGTTCAGAATTATTCTCAACACGTGTTCAAAATGTCTACTCCCAGTCAACAATATCAAAACCTAAAATTATTTTAGCATTTATAACTATCTAAACACATTATTTAAAAAAACTTAAAAATACACACTTTTAAAGCAGGTATAGTTTTGTCAAACATTTTACATAAAATTATTGTAGAAAAAACGATCGTGAAATTTTGGAATAGACAAAAAAGAAATATCCCCACTTCCCATGAAAACCCACGCAAACCCGAATACCCCAATCAATGGGTTATTAATCAATAGCGAAGAGCTCAATATTTCTGAACACCACAACCAAACTAATTGAGAATTGGTTGATAAGGTTAATATATGCAGTTTAAACTAAACATAGCAAGTTATAAACCCATCACAAGACAGTAAAGAGTACAAACTCTAAGCCACTTCAAATCAGCTTTTCCACCAAAACAGCACAAACAGTTTTAACTGAAATTGACATCGGTCTTACATTTTTTCTCACTGAGTAGTCACGCTCTTAGCTAGGTTCCTCGGCTGGTCCACATTATATCCTCTTAAAACAGTGAGGTGATAGGCCAGTAACTGTAATTTTTAAAAAAAAAAAAAAACCAACAAGAAGAAAAGAAAGTAAGAAAGATAGGCCAGTAACTGTATCACACAAGTTTATATGTACTACTGTTTGTTCATACAACAAGGAACAAATCATCCTAAAGGTAGTCTACAGATTACAAAAAGTATTGAGTTTAGCAAAATTGCAAACGGGGTTGTATAGGGACAATAAAGATGTAACATAAGAAAAATATATCAAGAGCTACAAATTAAGTATGAAATTGGATCCAAAGGTATATTATATAAAAAATAAATTGTAAAAATTTGTAGTTGAATAAAAGTACGAAATCGGATACGAAGGTATATTATCTCTTTGTTGCCCAAAGAAAATTCCATTGTTCAGGTCATTGAAACAACATTTGTAGTTGAAGAAAGAAAAACTACCCCATCGCAAGTCATTGTCTAACAGTGCTTCGTATAGAAAAGGAAATGCATGAGAGTAGAACTAGGGTGTTCCTAAGCTCACCAAGCCCTTCTGTGAGCTCGACTCTAAAACCTATCGAATTGACTTCAAACGACATTTTCAAACCGTTAGATGTTCAATCTATATTAAAATGTGCTTGGAGACCAAATTTTACATTTTTTAGAATTTTTTTACTATTTATTAAGAAGGTTTGAAAATCGCTGTTTTCCAATGGTGCAAAATTTTAATAAAAACAGCGATTTTCAAACCTTCTTAATAAATAGTAAAAAAATTCCAAAAAATATAAAATTTGGTCTCCAAGCACATTTTAATATAGATTGAACATCTAATAGTTTGAAAATGTCGTTTGAAGTCAATTCAATAGGTTTTAGAGTCGAGCTCACGGAGGGCTTGGTGAGCTTAGGAAACACCTTAGTTCTACTCAATGCATGAAATGGAAGAGTATTTATACCTGCATAGGAATGATGTAAATAATAGGTTGGAGACAATCGGCAACCTGAGGGACCTCAATAACCCTAGATTTTCCATCAGGACAAACCAAGGAGGCATCTCCCTTATAGCACATCACTATCAGCTGTCCCTTGCGCGCATGCAGCTGTTGAATGACTGATTGTTGCTTGCTGTAAAATAAAATAACAATGGTAAAATATACTAGTAGACTAAAGAAAAGAAACAGTAAAGTAATGGCACACTTATTCTCTATCATGGTAAATAACCTGAAAGTATCATCACGGGTGGCGATGACAATAATAGGAAGATGTTCGTCAACTAGTGCTAAAGGACCGTGCTTCATCTCTCCCGCAAGCATGCCTTCACTATGCATCAGTGCCACTTCCTTCACCTTTAATGCGCCTTCAAGGACAGTTGCATAATTGTTTCCTCTTCCAAACATCAGTAAAGACTTATTATCATTTAGTGACTTGGCTAGAGCTTTCAATTCACCATCAAGTTTGAGGACATCGCGTGCCTTCTCTGAAAAAAAAAAAAAAAAAAATTTAAGTTATGAGAGCAACTTCTGCAAACTTTTTATTCCCTTTTTGTTTTTTGATATGTACGGCAATTGTACATCTATGCAATCATTGCACCATTTTTCTTAATTTTTTCTTCTTATTTTTATTTTCAAGATGACAACTAAAGAAGATAAAACTCCGAAGTAAAATATCTATTTACAAGATAATCTAGTGTTTTGGAAAACTACCTGGTAATTTAGTCAAACCAGCAATAATGGCTTCCCTTTTAGCTAGGGTAGACATTTTGTCAGATCCAATAGCTAATGCCATCATAACCATCACTACAATCTGGCAGGTGTATGCCTGAAAACGGCATAAGGAAAGCAAAAAATATGATAAAATAAATAAGAGAATAAAAAAAGAGAAGGTGATAGCAGTATTGAAGAGGTGCCGGCTAAAAGTAATAGCACCATATCATTACTGGGCATTGTCAATATTTAATTGTGTTGTGCTGTGCTTATAGGTTCACTAGTCATAAAAAAGGGGGAGATTGCATTTGAAATTCAAAAATTGAAAAAAAGCTTTGATTGTTGAGACTACAAATCTATTACTTGTAGAAAAGGATTCTATTTCATTTCATAGAAAACCTGTTCCAACGAACAAAAGGAACAGTACAAGATTGCCCGGTTCTTCTACGATTTATTTTGACCTATCTTCCCTCTCTGGCTCACTCCAGACAATTCCATAAGCTTGCTACGTCCTTTCTAAAGCTGGGCTCGAACAAGGAACACTCTCCATGAAACCAAGGAAAAGCCCTCGTGGGTGGGTAAGTGCCCAAGAAGTTCAAAATGTACAACTTTGACAAGAATGAAAACTCCGGACTTTCAGAAGGGAAAATTAGATTGACAACTTCAGAGGGGGTGTTTTTACACTTTCCTACCCATTTTAATAGCTCATGCATGGTCAGCTTGCATGTTATATCATGTAGGATGCAGTGTTCTTTAAGTTTCAAAAACTACCCAAAGATATATTGAAACTGATACATTTTTTTTTTTTTCCTTTTTGTTGCATTTTACAAGGAAACTGTCCAAAATATCTTCAAATGGTCAAGATAAGAAATTCTACATGCCAGTATATCTCAAGACGATAAGTAATTGATAGGTTACCCTTTACTACAGACCTGACAATATAGTACCAAAATCAAAGACCAAATCCTCATCCACAATTCATTTCTGTAAAACACCAGTACAACCATGTGTGGCTGGGATAGGAGTGGCGGCAAGTCAGGTTGACCCAAAGGGTTAGTATTTACCATAACTGGAAGTTGTATAATGCCTAGATTTTGTTATTTTTCAATACATGTTTACATGAAAGATATTGGGCCAACTGGAAGGCAAGCACTTGATTTAACAAAAACTCAATTAAGCACCAGAAGGTCAGTCAGAATTCGAGTTAACCTGGTTAACAGGTCAATGATCCCTGACAGGCAGAATCGGGCATTACAACAAACAGTTAATGTGCGAGTAAGAAATTTCAACAAATGAATAAAGTGAACAAGAAAATGAAAGAAAAACAATTACCTGAGTGACCTCCGAACCACAATTAACCCAAAACCAAAAAGGTCTATCCTACCCGACTGGTCCAATTGCGAAGAGGGCAAGGAACACAATTGGAAATTGCAACTTTGCTAGTGGATGACCTCGTATGGAAAAGGCAGAAGCAACCAAATCACTTAAGTTCTAATATGAGATAATTTAAGTTGTATATGACTACACACTAGGTGTTGGTACTGTAATGGTACCACACACGAACATGTATTACCACACCATGGCTTTCTGTTTCAATTTACAATTTACAACTCTACCTTGAAGTATAAATTGTGCATTCCAAGTCTTCCATTATGTACCTAATCCATTGATCCAAGAGAGAACAGTAGAAATAATAAGAACAATGGGAATCTCAGTGAATACAGAAGTAACATACTCGGTGTCAATTCTATTTGTTTCAACCGACAAGCACCATAGTGCAATTAGCATACTGCATTACAGAATCACTACTTATTTAAGGTGCATTAATACTTAAAAACATTATATCCAATTGTTGACAGAAACAAAAGTTCAATCCTACTCAATTACTAACTTAAATAAAATAAAAGTAGCTCAATTACCAACTTAAATAAGATAACAACAACAAAATATAATACTTACAAATTAGATTTTTCTGTTTGAGCATAATATAAACTACCTCAATGACCAAATTAATTGAACAACTCAAATGAAAACTGGAATTGTTACCCTAATCTAAACCCCGAGATAATGATTACCTAGTCATTGATAGAATTACTTGCACAGATCATATTTATTTTACCAAATCAAACTGGCTCTGTTCAGAATTCAGACACTGGTGCTAGGCTCAAGACTTGTATACAATTTTCATATCCCTATCTGTGAGCTCATCTAAGGATTTAAAGATAAATTGTAATTCTGAACATTTATATAGTCAGTTAGAAAGCCAAGCAATACAAATGGTACAATCAGGTACTAGACGGTGCTTACCAAGCAACTAATTAAGCCCGGATTTAAAAAAAAAAACAATGAATTAAAATACCAGTAAAGTTAACAGTTACTAATTAAGCCCCAGACTCTCCAATTTTGTAAGATAAAATAGAATGAAATGAAAGATTTAAAATACCTACAAATTCAACTCAAATTCAACATGGAAAAGGGATACAGATTAAGTACTTAACCTGACAGAAACTAAAAAACCATAAACGAGAGCTCTTTGCCTTTGTATCTTTTAACTAAAAAAAGAAAAAAAAATTCAATTTTCTAGAATCATAAACGTATGCTATGCGGCTCAGGGGGGTGCTACTAAGAGCTGGTGGCGGAGAAGGCTGCAGGGGAGCTGGTGCAGCGAGCTGGCGGAGACGGCTGCAGGGGAACTGGTGGAGCTGGTGGAGCTGGTGGAGCTGGTGGAGGTGTCAGATCTTCGGCTTCTGGTGACGCCAGGCAAACAGGATAGCCGGCTTCGTACAGGGCAAGTAGAACGCTTAGGTTCTGGAACTCGGGTACAGCACCCTCGAAGTAACTACCAGCCAGTTTCGTACCAATAGAGCAGAGCATGAGGATTACCGCCGGTACCAGAAGTACGAACTGCCAGCCGGATTCTGGTAGGTGTGTTAAGAAACTTCGAAGAATCATGTTGGCCACGACGACCATGCCAGTTATGCGGAGCATGTTCCTCACAAAACGGGGTGTCACTTCCAACCACCCGCAAGACAGTGCATAGAGAAGGCGAGAGAACCATGACATGATTTGTATGGATATGATGGTGATAAAGCATCCCACAGAGACGCACACACAAAACTCCCAGAGGACTTTGTGAGGAAGCTCGGAACTTGGTGATGGAGCATGATTTGCTGACTTGTGAGAGGTAGACTTGCTCCAATGAGGCACTGGAATTGCAAATTCCAGTGCATAGGCCATGGCGAAAATGTAAAATGCCAAGGAATCGTTTTCTTTAATCTGTTGTCTTTTGAAATCAAGTTCCCCTCGTCTCAGAATTGCAATCTGAAAGGGAGTTGGAACAAAGGGAATTAGGCGTATGGCCATGGTTTTGAAGAAATAGAAGAAAGGCTGTTTGGGGCAATTGAATCATTATTTTGCCCTCTATAAATAGAAGAGGAAGTAACCAAAATCTGTTGGCACCGGTCCTCTGTCGACTGTGTCGGCAACTTGGCCACTCGCCTGGACTCGCCATTGTTTGTTAGAGAAGGCGGTTAGAGAAGGAGAGGAAGGAATGGCAATTTTGAAATCGCATCCCGCTTAACTTTCAAAGGGTTAAAGCACAAATACGTGCTGCACGCTCGCACCTATTTTGCGTGATTTTTTGGGAAATATCAACCGTTGAAATGCGATCAGCCCGAATCTCAATGTCACATAATACTGGCTCCTGGGCTATCCCCGAATAGGCACCGGACACGTAACGTTTTTGTTTCATATAAAAAGATAGACAGAAGGTACGCACGAGTTAAAATATTTTTGAATTTTTCCTAAAATAATTTTTTTTTAAAAGGTAGCAACTAGAGTCTTTTTACCCCCTGATCGCATGTTTTTTGTACGCCTCTTATACGTGGTACCAATACGTCTGTTAATAGAAAAAAAAAAAAAACTTGACTATGAAAAAAAATGATTAACATACAAATGAAAAATGACACTTTTCTTCCAATGATAAAATTAGTAGCAAAGTCATGCAATATTCACCGATATTTTTTTTTCTTTTTCTTTCTTTGATTCACTTTGAGCATAAGTACGTTTAGAAACTAAGCAGACTCTTGTTTGATAAATCAAAGAACAAATTAGAATATAGCTAGTATATCCGGGATAGTCATTTTCGCCTTTATTTAGACTTCTCATTTAGTGTGATATTTATCATGTCATTTTTTTTTCCATTTTTTTTATGTATTGCACTGTAATGCTAAATGTAATGATGAGTTATTTTTTCTCTTTTCTAAGCCGCTAACTCTAATCTTTCACGTTTAATATTGTTATTTATTTACGAAAATAAATTTCTTCAAAAATTAAATCAGATTTCAACAATACTTTAGTATAAAAATAAAATTGTTGAAATAGAACCTATATATCTACTAAATTAGGAATTGTCGTGGAAAAGTAGTTCGGAATAGAGGGTTCAAGTTTCTTCATTTTTTGTGTCTCCACCATGCTTTTATTTTTTAAATGTTAACTAGTTAAAATTTTAAAACTCAAATATATATAAAAAAAAACCGTTATATTTTATAAATATCAGTTTTTCTATGAACGTATAAAACACTACAACATTTTGACAAACCGTTACATTTGATCAGTATCATTTTCTCTATGCACGTATAAAATACTACAACATTTCGACTTTGTTGTGATCGGTATAAAGAGCTTACAAAAAGTAATAACTTTTTGATGTGCATATAGAGAAAATGATATTGATCAAATATAATAGTTTTATTTTGATTTTAAGTTTTAAATTTGAAGTTATTAGAAAATTAAAAAGTGAAAATATAATGGAGGAACAGAAAAAATTCAAGTTATTAGAAAATTAAAAGGTTGATATTCTAACTAAAATATTTTTGAAGCCTGTAAACACAAAATTAAGAAAATACAATGGGATATTATATATATTTTTTTAAGAATCTTTCTATAAACGTATAAAAGGATGCTCAATAAAAAAAGAAAAGTACCAATCGGAGACCTACATTTAATATTGAGTGGTCAGATCAGAATCATATTTCTGGTAGCAAAGCGTTTTCTATTTTGTAAACAATAAACATCTCGTACACAAATTTTGAAAGGAAAAAAAAATGTGTTAGAATTTTTACCCGAAAAAAAATAAGGGCAAGAATGAATAGACAGAATTCACATCCTCTGAGATATCTCATATAGTGCGTGACTTCTTGAAATATCTCAACAGTTCAAATACGTTCGGCACGAATCTGAAAGCTCAAAATATACTGTCCATGCGCTATCCCCGAATAGGCACCGGACACGTCGGTCACGCAAAATATGAGATATCTCAGAGGATTCGAACTCGAATAGACATGGGGATGGGACGATGGGTGTGTCACGTGTGCAGGTTTTGGGAACACGTATGCCCTTGGAGTTAATGCATCTCAGCCGTCTGATATTAAACGGAGCCAATCCGGCTGTCTGATTTTAACAGAGGGGTTCTTTAAAATTAGTGCGGATTTAAATTACACGGATCATGAAGCGGATCGGATGGTCCGGATACATTAACTCAAAAGATTCCCTTTTGAGTTAATGCAGAGGATACAGGTCTTCGAGAGGAAAGAAAGCCCAAAGGTCGTAGGCGTCTGCCACAGTGAGTTTGTTTTTTTGTCTCCCACTGTAGCCGGCGGGAAACACTAAACAGAAATGAATTGCAAATTGCAATTGGTTTGTTAAGTCAAATCATCTCATCTCATGATTCTCATCCACAGTACAATCTGCCTCGGAGCACTTCTCTCATTTTGTGGTTGACCTTCTGTAACCATCCGTGTGGGACAAAACTAACTACAAAAATGTTTAATGGATCACTCATTTCTTGCTGCAGTAGGGATTACATAATTATTATACACGTTAATTAAAATTTATTATTATTATTAATAATATTTGTTTAACAGTAGAAGTTTGTAAACTAATTATTATTAATAGTAATCAAATAATTAGTCGGAATAATTGTGATAGTGATAGTTTTATTGAATAATAATATTACTCTTAATAAGTATTAGCAGTGATATTTTTGAAAAAAAAAATTAGAAATTATACAAATCTTGTTATATGAAACAAAAGAAGTTACAAATTCACAGTATATTTTGAAAATAAAAAAGTACAGTCAATAATAATTTATGGAAAAATATGAAAAATATATCCATAAGAGGATAATTTAAAACTATTTGTTCAGTAATTAGCCAGACGCCTAGACGTTGGGGTTTCTTGCTGGCTTTAATAAAACATACATATAATTTTGTTCGAAATGTATTTTTTTTCCAACGGTCCTATCAATTGGAGTTGTTATAAAAAAACTCCATTCTTTCCTCAAAAAAAAAAAAAAAAAAAAACTCCATTCCAATAAACATGGGGCAGTGTGCAAGTGTTAATTGTTGCTAGTTGTTACTGTCATATCAAATTTACAACGAAAGACGCGCATGGTGCAGGATGATTTGACTCGTTTTCGAACCATCAGATCAGTCATAGACGGCTGAATCAGCCCATTGGCCCAAGTGCCTCACAGCTTGCGTCTTGCAGTGGTTTTTAGGAACATTATTTTACTTTACGGATAATTATGAAATTTTGATATCAAACAACTATTTATTTGTAAGAACATTATTTATTGTTTTTCAAAGGTTTTTATAAAAAAAAAAAAATTGTTTGTGTCTTGGAGTGTCTGTACTGTATTTCCGTTCTTTACTTTTTTTGAAAACAAATTAACAACCGATCTTTACTTTTCAGACCGCGCAGCGCTTGATATTAAAACTTGAGTAGAACTAGGGTGCTCCTAAGCTCACCAAGCCCTTCCGTGAGCACGACTCTAAAACCTATCGAATTGACTTCAAACGACATTTCCAAACCGTTAGATGTTCAATCTATATTAAAATGTGCTTGGAGACCAAATTTTACATTTTTTGGAATTTTTTTACTATTTATTAAGATGGTTTGAAAATCGCTGTTTTCCAATGGTGCAGAATTTTAATAAAAATAGCGATTTTCAAACTATCTTAATAAATAGTAAAAAAATTCCAAAAAATGTAAAATTTGATCTCCAAGCACGTTTTAATATAGATTGAACATCTAACGGTTTAAAAATTTCGTTTGAAGTCAATTCGATAGGTTTTAGAGTCGCGCTCACGAAGGGCTTGGTGAGCTTAGGAGCACCCTAGTTCTACTCTTAAAACTTCGCATTACATATTTACATTTGATATAAGACATTAATAAACTATAGTCAATAAAATTTAATTTTTTTAATTTTAATTTTTAAATTATATAGTGGAGGTTTACGTGTAAATTCAAGAAATATGTTTGCTGGCATTTCAAAATTATATAATTTGTTCCATTTCTGAAAACCCAAATATAATGATTTATTTATTGTATTTCTTTGAGACCGTTTGAATGTGAAAAAAATCTGAAAATTCTATACAGAAGTAACAAATCAACAAACGCTAAAAATGTTGAAAAATGATAAATTTGGTCCAGTTTCGATTCGTGCCTTGTATAAATAATTAAAAATCTATATATAACTTTTAATTATAATACATGCAAAATTGTCAAAATTATACCATAAATGTTTTATTGTACTCCATAACAAGGACTATTTATATAGCTGTTTCTAGTATTCAACTAATGTACAATTACAGGTAATAAGTATTATCAATACATCATTTTGCACAAATACTTTATCGTCTACATGTTCGTCAAAAATGGCTTTACATGAGATTTGCAAAAGCAGATTTTTATTTATAATTAGTCTGCACACTTTTACATTATTAAAGTAAGAGAGCAAGGGTGGACTGGTGGTGAGCTAGGGAATGAGAGTAGGTTCGATGCCCATCGGACCTACCTTGGTTCGATGGGTGTGATGACCATCCGATCTGCATAAAGATTCGTGTACTATGCATCAAAATCCGTGTAAGACTGTATCAATTTCCGTGCGCATAGATCTTGATGCTAATCGTACGGTGATAGAGCTAATTGAACCTAACTCTAGGTCCGATGCCCATCGGACCTACTCCTATCTCGGTGAGCTAGTGATGATCGAAGTGATCAGATTGGCAAAAATTGTTTTACGTGTTTTCCTCCAGTTCGTCTTTAATTTAGTAAAATATGATTTCTGAGGGGTGCGAACAGCGAACAGCGAACCTAATGCCGTCACCTAAAGGCAAAATACTCTTTTATTAGACAGGCTTTGCAAGAAATTGAGTAGGCCTTGGTGTGAGCCACTCGGCCTGATGTTGTGATCCATAGTACTGTTTAGGTGGGCTAGGTAGCCATGACATAAATAAATATCATCTAAAGGCTAAAGGACTCTTTTGGTACTTTTTTTCTTTTTCATTTCAAATAAGAAAATGCAGGCATGATTCTACATGACTAGGTAGCGTAATTTTTTTAGATATCATAAATAAATAAAAATGTTACCAAACCAACTTGATTGTTTTTCTAAATTGAAAAGTTCAAACAGCCGATCCAAACCGCTCAAAATAATCTACATATTAAAATACGCTAGGAGACCAAATTTTACATTTTTTGGAAACAAATTAGTATTTTTAATAATTTTTTAAAATCACTATTTTTTTATGGTCCAGATTCCATAAAAAAATAACGACTTTCTACCCATCCAAAGAAATAGTAAAAAATTCCCAAAAAAATGTAAAATTTGGTCTCCAAGCACATTTCACTACGGAGATCATGTTATGCGGTTTGGATCGATATTTTGGACTTTGAAAACGGAGATATAAGCATGAAGTAAAACAAGTCTCTTGCTTCGTAACCCACCATAGCCCATCTCTCTATATAGCTGTGGTGCAACTAATTGGCTTTCCGATTTTCAAAGTCCAAACGGTCGATCCAAACCAGTAGATGTGATCTCTATATTAAAATGTGTATGGAGACCAAATTTTACATTTTTTGGAATTGTTTTACTATTTATTAACAAATAATGAAAAATTTCTAGATCATTGAAAACAACGATTTTTAAGACTGGATTAATAAATAGTAAACAAATTTCAAAAACTGTAAAATTTGGTCTCCAAGCACATTTTAATATATAGATTGAATGTTGAACGGTTTGGATCGACTGTTTGAACTTTGAAAATGTAAAAACTGAAGCGTTTGTTCTATGGCTTAGGAACAAACGTTTTGATATTAGCCAATCTCTCTCTCTATATATATTTATAATTAAAAATTAAAAATTTACATATTAATATAAAACCGTTAGATGAATTCTTTTTTTTGTTTCGTATAAAAAGATAGACAGAAGGTACACACAAGTTAAAATATTTTTGAATTTTTCCCCCCTCTTTTTTTTTTTTTTTTTAAGTAGCAACTAGAGTGTTTTTTGTGCGCCTCTTATATGTGGCACCAATACGTATGTTAATAGAAAACAAAACTTGACTATGATAAATTAAAATTAAGATATAATGAAAACTAATTTTGCATCCTATATAAAAAAAATGATTAACATACAAATGAAAAATGACACTTTTCTTCCAAGGATAAAATTAGTAGCAAAGTCATGCAATATTCAGCGATATTTTTTCTTTTTCTTTCTTTGATTCTCAAAGAGCATAAGTACATTTAGAAACTAAGCAGACTCTTGTTTGATAAATCAAAGAACAAATTAGAATATAGCTAGTATATCCGGGATAGTCATTTTCGCCTTTATTTAGACTTCTCATTTAGTGATATATTTATCATGTCATTTTTTTTTTAATGTATTGGATGGTAATGCTAAATGTAATGATAAGTTCTTTTTTCTCTTTTCTAAGCCGCTAACTCTAATCTTTCACATTTAATATTGTTATTTATTTACGAAAATAAATTTCTTCAAAAAATAAATCAGACTTCAACAATACTTTAGGAGTAGAACTAGGGTGTTCCTAAGCTCACCAAGCCCTTCGTGAGCTCGACTCTAAAACCTCTTGACTTCAAACGATATTTTCAAATCGTTAGGTATTCAATCTATATTAAAATGTGCTTGGAGACCAAATCGTTGAAGACCAAATCTATATTAAAATGTGCTTGGAGACCAAATTTTTGGAATTTTTTTTTACTATTTATTAAGATGGTTTGAAAATCGTTGTTTTCCAATGGTGCAGAATTTTAATAAAAACAGCGGTTTTCAAACCATCTTAATAAATAGTAAAAAAAATTCCAAAAATTTAAATTTGGTCTCCAAGCACATTTTAATATAGATTGAGCATCTAACGGTTTGAAAATGTCGTTTGAAGTCAGTTCGATAGATTTTAGAGTTGAGCTCACAAAGGGCTTAGTGAGCTTAGAAACACCCTGGTTCTACTCATACTTTAGTATAAATAAAATTGTTGAAATAGAACCTATGTATCTACTTAATTAGAAATTGTCGTGGAAAAGTAGTTCGGAATAGAGGGTTCATGTTTCTTCATTTTTTGTGCCTCCACTGTATTTTTATTTTTTAAATATTAACTAGTTAAAATTTAAAACTCAAATATATATAAAAAAACCGTTATATTTCATCAATATCAGTTTTTCTATGAACGTATAAAACACTACAACATTTTGACAAACCATTACATTTGATCAGTATCATTTTCTCTATGCACGGATAAAATACTACAACATTTTGACTTTGTTGTGATCAGTATAAAAAGCTTACAAAAAGTAATAACTTTTTGATATGCAAATAGAGAAAATGATATTGATCAAAATATAATGGTTTCATTTTGATTTTAAGTTTTAAATTTGAAGTTAATAGAAAATTAAAAAGTGAAAACATGATGGAGGAACAAAAAAAATTCAAGTTATTAGAAAATTAAAAAGTTGATATTCTAACTAAAATATTTTTGAAGCCTGTAAACACAGTATTAAGAAAATACAATGGGATATTATATATATATTTTTAAGAATCTTTCTATAAACGTATAAAAGGATGCTCAATAAAAAAAAAAGTACCAATCGGAGACCTACATTTAATATTGAGTAATCAGATCAGAATCCTATTTCTGGGTAGCAAAGCGTTTTCTATTTTGTAAAGAATAAACATCTCGTACACAAATTTTGAAAGAAAAAAAAAATGTGTTAGAATTTTTACCCGAAAAAAAATAGGAGCAAGAATGAATAGACAGAATTCACATCCTCTGGGACGATGGGTGTGTGCAGGTTTTGGGAACACGTATCCTCTTTGAGTTAATGCATCTTGGCCACCTGATATTAAATGGAGCCAATCCGGCTGTCTGATTTTAACGGAGAGGTCCTTTAATATTAGTGCGGATCTAATTTTCACTTATCTTAAAGCTGATTGGATGGTCCAGATACATTAACTCAAAAGATTCCCTTTTGAGTAATACGAATTCAGGTTTTCGATAAGAAAGAAAGCCCATAGGCCGTAGGCGTCTGCCACAGTCAGTTTGTTCTTTTGTGATAGTGATAGTTTTATTGAATAATAATATTACTCGTATTAGCAGTAATATTTTTGAAATTTTTTTTTTAGAAATTATACAAATCTTGTTATATGAAACGAAAGAAGTTACAAATTCACAGTATATTTTGAAAATAAAAAAGTACAGTCAATAATAATTTATGGAAAAGTATGAAAAATATTCATAAGAGGATAATTTAAAACTATTTTTTCAGTAATTACACAATTTTATAAAAGAAGTAAAAATAATAATTAAATAACAGCACTTTAATGTAAAGAATATATTAAATAACAAAATTCTAAGAGATAAGCGAAAAAATATCTTCAATTTCATTAAATTAGTAGATAATGACCTGTGTTGTAATTTAATTATGACCTGTGTTATAATTTAATTAGAAAATTGCTCTAAATTCTCTTCTTTATGTTCCTGTGTTATAAAACAAATGAAGGTATACTGAAGTGGCAAAACAAGCATGCAGGATTATAAATTGCAGCAAGTTACATCTACATTTACAAAAGTTTGACATCTTTATTCATTCTGCATTGCTTGGCAGAAATAGCATGAATCCTCATGAACAATATACAAATTTATCACACTACTTTTATTGGCATACTCACAATGGACATGACAATTTTTATATAAATACAGGTTTTTAAATTTCTACAAGCTACAGCTAACATCTCAAAAGTATATATATATTTTTATGCTGTTTTAACCTTTCTGTCAAATTATGCATAGCTATATATATTATCATGAGAAATTTACACTAATATGTTAGTAAAAACTATGTATAAAATATTGGAAGAAATCAAATACATGGCTCATTTTTTATTTCTCTAATATTAACAAAATCATCAGTTAATGCATGCATCATCAGTATCTCTATTGTCCCTCAAATATAAAAAAATAATAATAAGGAAACTAAGGAAAATATTAGTAAAATAAAATATGTATATAAATAAAAAATACCAAAAGTCAGATATAACCATCATGCGCAAAGATCACATAAGAACGCTCTAATGTTTCATTTTAGTTTTCTCCAATATTATATTTAATGTATTTATGATTGTTGCCTCTATGAGGGATTTGTAATTTATAACATAATAGACTTTGTAAATTATTGATTTATTAATTATTATTATATTTGATATTTAGTTTATAAACTGATTAATTCTTGAACAAAATTGAGATGTGATAATTTTTTACGAGCACATAGTGAAAATAACATAGATCACATCTAACGGTTTTATTTTGACATATATGTTTTTAATTTTGAGTTATTAATGTTTTTAAAAATGGAGGCACAGTGGAGGCACAAAAAATGTAGACATTTGAACCCTCCTCAATATTTAAACCAAAATAATAAAATTCAATACAATTTTTACTCCCATAAATTATCAGGTTTTGAAACGTAATCTTTTGTGTTTAAAATAACAACTAAAAAATAAGAACAGTTCACTTATTGACAATATATTACACCGTATAACAATAAATTTTCAGAAAATGTTGTTAGGAATTCCTGCCGGTGAGCAGGCCGAACTGTTTTTTCACATTTTTTATAAAAAGATTTGTGAAAAAAAAAAGATCATTAAAGTAAAGCATAAATTAATTTTATTAAAATTAATTTTTTACAAAACTGTTTTTTAGTGGTCAAGAATTATCTAAAAAGTAAAACATATTTTGATTTATCTAAAACATATTTATTAAGTAAAACATATTTATTAAAAAATAGAATTATCTAAAAAGTAAAGCATATTTTGAATTATCTAAAACATATTTGTTAAGTAAAACATATTTATTCCAGAATTATCTAAAAACAGGAGTTTTGAAAAATACTTAATAAATAGTAAACAATTCAAAAATTGTAAAATTTGATTTTCAAGCACATTTTAATACATATTACATGTGGAACAGTTTGGATCGACGGTTAGGACTTTCAAAATCGCAAAACTAAATTGTTGTAAGATGTTGTAATTTTCAAAAGTTGTAAGTGGATCCCTCCTTTATATATATTAATAATAAAAATTAAAAAATTTACATATCAATATAAAACCGTTAGATGTACTATTTTTTATTTTCTCTACTGTACATATAAATTATCACATTTCATTATTTGTTTTTATGAATTAATAAATTGAAAAATCTAACCGAACCAATCGAATTGAACTTGTCAATCGAATAATAACCGAAACAAAAAATATTCAAGTAAATTTTGATTTCTTTGATTGAATTGAAATAATAGAGATTAAATTTCAAAGGTCAAAACTCGATACATACTCAGATACATTTAATAATTATGGAAAAAATATCAAGATATATCAGTTAAATCGAAATAAGAGATTAAAACAAACCAGATATAATACACCGAATAAATTCAAATAAATATAAAATATATCTTGTGTTGTTTAATTGAACCGAAAAAATACAAAAAATAAAGTAATTGAAAATAATAATATAATAGTATCTACTTAATATATGTCCTTTTATAGACCTATGACACAGAATTAGGACAAAATTTTCCTTTTCGAGTATGTATTTCCGATCAAGCTGTTGCCATGATAATTACGATGATGTGATTAATTAATACTTGATGAATATTAATTTGTTAGTGGTCTGTTTATTGCTCTTAATTATTTATTGGTACTTCTAGCTGATCCACTAAATTAATTACTAGTTGTTTTGGTTCTCGCTAATGAAGCTGTTAATTTATTTCTCTCCTAAATAGTAAATTAAATTTGGCAAGGTAATAGGTTTGCTCGGAAGCTAGCATTAACTATTTACACGGGCTATATATGCTTGGGCTGAAATTTCTCTGTAGTAAAATTATGCTAAGATGATTAATTATTATTCAGAGTGTTAATACATGAAATTGCTCCTTAATATTTTACAAATGTCTCATAATGATCCGACTGATCACGGGATAAAGAATTTATAAACGTTGTGAAACTTATAACATCTCAAGTCACTATCGCCTTATGAATTAATTCTGTAACCAAATAGAAACCGAGCATATACAACTTTTTTGAAACAGCAATTTCGTTACAAGAAAGAGCCTTTTACTAACTACTACTATATATATTGCGGGCTGTTGGGTATTGGTATTTAGGATTAAATCCCATTAGTCTCATCCAAAACCGAAAAAATAATTAGAAATTATACAAATCTTGTTATATGAAACAAAAGAAGTTACAAATTCACAATATATTTTGAAAATAAAGAAGTCCAGTCAATAATAATTTATGGAAAAATATGAAAAATATTCATAAGAGGATAATTTAAAACTGCTGTCACATGGAAAACGGAGAAATCGGAATTTACCGTCATGTCAAATTTCAATGGAATACGTACATAGACGCCATGCATATATACCTGTGGGAATAAATTTGGAAAATAACAGAAAAGGATACACATCCATAGCCACCTGATGTAAAATCATTCTGAATCTATTGATAGATTCGCTAAATATTTCTTTATCATTCTGTCTTATGGTGATAGATCAGGCCATATTGGGCCTCGAGCTTAATTTGCCCACTTGAGAATATTAAAAAGGCATCCAACCGAACCGACCACGTGGAAATCTTACATATTAATTTCGTATATATATGACACATCTGATTCATGGCATATAGTGATATAGCCCATTTTTTTATCAGATGACTAGCTGTAAATTGCTGTATAGGCTCACATGATGTCCATCCATCTTTTTTTTTCATTGTTTTAATGTTTAAATCTACTTTTGTATATTATAGTATTGTCTTATTGTTAAGATAATGTCATATAATATTCAGTATTATTTTTACAGATTTTTTATTTGTATCATGAAACAAAAATTAAACTTATACCTTATGCCACTCTTTTTTGGTGACGCGTTTTCTTTTGGATTTAGCATATGGCAGTTGTGGTCCCCTACTTAATTAGCGGTAATTAATGTGCGGGGGACGAAATGGGAGATTGTTACATGGAGATAGCTAGGCGCTCCCTTATTATTATTAATTCTCGTACAATTAAGTTCATAGTTTTTTTTTTCTCTGAAAATAGTTTTAAGTCTAACTAGGCTTTTATGGAAAAAAATCCCAAACTTGGTTCGAAATTAATTCAAACCAAACTCAAACTGAAGGTAAGTTCGATTCGGTTCAGTTCGTTTGCAGCTCTAAAGTGCTTAATAAATAGTACAAAAATTCAAAAAAAATGTAAAATTTGATCTGCAAGCACATTTTAATATATCCATCATATTGAACGGTTTGGATCAACTGTTTGGACTTTGAAAACTTTGAAAATAGACGATGTAATTCGATGTCACAAAAAACGGTGTAATCCGATCCCTCCTCTCTCTCTATATATATAGAGAGATAGGGGGGCTAATATCAAAACGTTTGCTGCCAACCATATGTATATGTAGCCCCGATTACGCTGCAATCGTACCAAATTATTATATAAACACAAGTTTATTAATTAGTAAAAACAATGTGCGATTTCTAAATTTTTTTATCAGATGAGCATTCTAAAAATGTAAAGTTCGTTATGGACTTTCAACGGAAAAATTGAATGCGGGCTTAATACAAAGGTAGATGGGCTACATACTTGGACCAATTAAATATGTATAAACAAAAAAGGGTTAATTTTAGGCCCACTTATGGTTTATGAATTGGTTTTAACTTGAGGTCCGCTGTAAAATGCCAGTACAACCACTTTATCCTACAATGCCATACATGATACAGACGTGAAAACGGTTGTGGTACCTGGATGGCTCTTGGTCTCACAGTTGGTTTGGCGGGATGGGACTGGCGGTGTTCCATAGGGAGGAGCTCCTCCGCTATAGGTCTGCAAAGACTGAAGGTAATAGCCCCCTGATGGTAGAAGCCTTAGCACTTAAAGCGGCTGTAGAGGCAGTCTCGGACCTTGACATTAGGCAGTGCTCCTTCTTATCTTATCGGATTGTCAGGTGTTAGTGGATGCGGTGTCACATAGCTCCCCCCCATCAGATGTGGAATGGAGGGCCTTCACGGTTATACTTAAACTTTGGGAAGTGTTCAAATCTAATGAGGGATTCCATTGTGTTCATATTGATAGGAGCATGAATGTTTTAACAGATAGATTAGCAAAACTAGGAAGAATTTACGGTTGGGATTGTACCGGGTATACTTTTCCCTGTTTTGATGTTTAAAGGTCTGATGAATTGGGTTTTGGACCAGAGGGACCTTTTCTTTTTTCAGGGTTTAGTCCTTGTAATTCTGTGGTCTTGTATCTGGCCTACGGGCTTTCTGGTTAACAAAAAAAAAAAAAAAACGGTTGTGGTATACCACAAAGTAATACAAATGGTCACTATATTTAATTCAGAATGTAAGACACGTTCCCTAAAAAAAAATGTAACAATTCATTCCTCCCAAAAATTGGCTTGAAGTTACTTTAAGTCAACTTAATTAAATATGACGGAATTAAATTAAAATTTAAAGAACATAATTGTGAACAACACATATCAATATATCACCAACACAAATTATAAGATAAAATGTAAAAAGACAGATGAATGTTATAAGTTGAACTTCAGCTTGTGCACATAGGAAAGGGCTCCTACACAAGGAGATTACTAACAAGTCAGAACTATAAATCATGGAAAAAAAAAAAAAATTGAACTTCAATGCTTGAACCATCACATCCATAAACATAATGTATACTCCTGTAAATCTAATGCAATTATTACCTGAAGGAGACCTTAGACAATGAAGGCGCCTAATTTTCCTACATAAAAATTAAGTAGTCTTAATTAATTTTACTTGTATTTATTTCTCATAAATTAAATGAAGAAATTAAAGAGAGAGCAATTAATTAATAGGCAGCAGGAAAATAGTACGTACAACCAGATTAAGGCGGCTGTATTATATAAAATTACGGATAGTTATGAAACGGGCAACTGTTGAATTTATGACCTCGTTTTTTCTTTCCTAAGAAAAAATAACTCTAGAGCCGTCAGGAATTTTCTGGACATTTGAAAAAGAAAAAGAAATCTAAACAGTTTTGTAATTTTTTATTTAATTGAGAATATAATAAAAAAATCGGCAACTGTTATCTCACAGTATCATATATATACCAGATCCACTTAATACATGTTATAATCTATTTAATTGTTCAAACAACAGCTTTTATAGCGACCAATTAATTTGCTTTTGATATAGTTTTTTTTTATTGTAAGTCCTTAGGCAGTTGCATTAAAACATCAGAGCAAACTACAAATTTGTTTCAACGTAGATATCCTAATTACACGAAGATAGTATTTTATATATTGAACTACTTGTAAAATCTCTCACTGCTAAAAATTAAAGAGAAGAGGGAAAGCAAAATCAACAGTTGTGAAATGTTCAGTTCACACCAGATTAACAAGTCAATGGGTCTGTTCATTCTCATCTCTTGGTATGCAAACATAGCAGTAGAGGGAGTGTGAATACACCGTGTCGACACCGTCCAGGAGAACTAAATCAATCGAGTAGACACTGAATCAAACCAGATAGAGAACTAAATTAACCGGACCAGAACAATCACCACTCAACCAAGGAGGCACTGAATCAAATCAGATCGGATCTAGACAATCACCTCATAGGGTCCAGAAGGGGGGGGGGGGGGCGAAGAAGGAGGGGCAGAAAGAGGAAAGATGAAGAAAAGGATGAAGGAGAATACATCATCATCAACACGTACCTTATTCATATATAGTTATATTAGATACTCTAGGGGGCATAGCGAATTCACAGCACCCTCAATCGAACTCGGCGAGTCGAGACGGATCGAAGAGCAGTGACCAGATCCGTTAGATGGAAGCACTTGCTCGGTTGGAGTGAGGCAAGATGAAACAACGAGTGGCGGCCAGTTCCATTGAATAGAAGCACCTGCTCAGATGGAATGAGGTAGAGCTTCGAGCGGTGGTCAAATTCGTCAGATGAAATCATCCACTCAAATAGAGCGAGGCGAAGTGGACCAGCCGGACAAAAAGAGAGATGAGGGTGACAAAACTAAGTATTGGAGCGAGCGGACAACTCTCAAAACCTAAGACTTAATTTTCTCTTTCTGGATCGCCTCGCAGGGAGAGCGAAGGTCCCTAGATGCAGACTCCCCTTTTTCTGTGCGCTTTTGATATAGTTGTTGTTGTTTTTAAAAATCATTGTTATACATTTACTTTAGAAAATTTCGCTTGATTTCAAAATATATTATGGTTTGTTCCAAAAGTTGGGACCCGAATAACCGAGCCTGATATTCTTATTAAAACCCTAAGAAAAAAGAAAAATATCAAATATAACTTCGTTTTCGGATTATTTTTAAATATGCCCTAACTGCCCCTTGGGAGGGCGGTCCACTTTCCAACCAAACCGCCCCATAGGGGGACGGTTAGCTGTGCACACTAAACCGCCCCACAAGGGGGCGGTCCAGTTATTTTATTTTTTTTATTTTTAGATTTGAGAGACAATATGAATGAAATTTAACAATAAAAATTCGAATTTTGTTTTTAATATTTGTTAGATTACTTCTTTTGATGTATAAACTCACATTTTTAAAAATATCCAAAGTTTAAAAATTAAAAAATGCCCAGACCCATCAACTTTTATTAAAAATACCCAAATCGGCCATTTAATGGCCGGTCCCGTGATTTTTTTTTGATAGCATATTTATACTAAAAGACACTAAAATACTAGAAATTATGTTAATTTATGCTGATTTACACTAGAATTATGCTAAAATACAGTAAATTACTTGAAATTATGTTAATTTATGCTGAAATTACAATAATTATGTAGAATTATGCTAAAATACGGTAAATTATGCTAAATTACGTATGAATAGGGCCTTATTTTGTGCCATTTTTCATAAATCATAAAAAATAGTAAAAAATTCCAAAAATAATAAAAATTAGTATTCTACAAGTTCAATATATAACTAATTTACTGAGCTACGTAGATTGAACAATAGAAATGAAAATCTTAATCAGAAACTTCAACTGAAGTTTTGAGACTTTTCCCTTTGTTTTTTGGTGATTCTGAATTTCAAAATCCAGCATCGTGAGTTTTGATACATGCGTATTTTCTCGAGCTTTCCGAAAAGTGGCAATTTGCTGAAATCGGACACTCGAGCGTCGTTTTATGGCCTTTTGAAGTTTCGTCGTCGTTTTTTTCGCCTTCTCAGTGAAGATATCATCCCTATTCATACGTAATTTATCGTAATTTACCGTATTTTAGCATAATTCTACATAATTATTGTAATTTCAAGTAATTTAGTGTAATTCAGCATAAATTAATATAATTAACATAATTTCAAGTAATTTGGCGTGTTTTAGTCTAAATATGCTAATTATATATAAAAAATGTAATCTAGCAAAATATTAAAAAAAATAATTCGATTTTTTAGTGTTATCTTTTAGCATTTTAGCTATTTGTCTCTTTAAAAATTTTTTTAAAAAAATTAACATAATTTCAAGTAATTCTCAAGTAATTTAGCGTATTTTAGTATAAATATGTTATCAAAAAAGTAATTTGACAAATATTAATTTTTTTTTTGATTTTTTAGTGTTATATTTCAGCATTTTTTAGTTATTTGTCTCTAAAAAAAAATTCAAGGGACCGGCCGGTTTGGACATTTTTAATAAAAGTTGATGGGTCTAAGCATTTTTATTAATCTTTAATTAACTTTGGGTATTTTTAAAAATGTCGGTTTATACATCAAAAGAAGTAATCTAACAAATATTTCATATTGTCTCTCAAATCTTTAATTAACTTTGGCTAAACCAAATTTTGTGTTCTTTTTATGGTTTTACAGAGGTAATACATTCTATAACTCTCTGAATTTTCATGATTTTACGAATTTTCTTCTTATGCCTAATGATCATGCAAAGTTGGAGGCAAAGAAGTCATGTGTGCAGCAAAATATGCAGTTTTTTGTATTTTTTAGGGCAAACTTTGAAAATGGCTAGTAAATAGTAGAAAAATCCGAATGATGCAAAGTTTGGCTCTAAACTATTTGTTTTTCTGTCCTTTATTTAACTGTGTAACTAAACGTTTGATTTGGGCTTTGGATCAGTCTGCACTGACTGATATGTTACAAAGGGTCATAATTGTTGTTGCTTGTGCTTGACACTATAAATCTGATTTTATAATTGCAGGAGGGTGAGAGTAGTTTCTATAAATATGAAATGTTTGATATAGTTGTAAATTAGTGTACAAATGCTAGTTAGATGATTCTATGTAATTGTGATATTTTGATAATTCATTGTTATTATTTTCTTAAGTGACATGGCTGATATAGTTTGATTAATTGTTGGAATTGTGATTGTTGAATATTATTTTGATAATTCTGTTGTTTGTGATTGTGGCATATTAATTATTGACCAGCCCAAAAAAAAAAAAAATTAAAATTAGCATCGGTTATCTACAGTAACCGATCCTAATTGTCTCAATTAGGATCAGTTGTTTACAAATAACCGATGCTAAAAGTTTAAATTAGAATCGGTTATTTACAAATAACCGATCTTAATTGAGACATTAGGATCGGTTACTGTAGATAACCGATGCTAATTCAAACTTTTAGCATCGGTTATTTAACCGACCCAGATTACTTTCCACATGTGCATCGCCTGGGTCAGCATCACCTCTAGGTCCGATTCTAATGTGTGTAAATAACCGATCCTGATGTATGTTTTTCCACTAGTGAAAACTTGACGTGACCGGTATGAGTAAAAATGATCTAAATACACATTAACATCAAGCACAGATTTTTCTTGACTTTTCTATGGGCCGCACTTATTTTATTTAACATCAAGCACGGATTGTTTTTATCAAGCAAACGACTTTGCTTATTATGTTAGTTGAATTTTTGTCTCTCAAAATCTAATAAAAAAAAAATAGTGGACCGCCTCACAGTGGGGCGGTTTGGTTTTTTTTTTTTTTTTTTTAAATAGTGGACCGTCTCACGAGGGGGCGGTTTGGTTAGAAAAGCTGATCGCCCCACTGGGGGGCGATTAGGGTAGTTTAAAAAAAAAAACCAAGGACAAATTTGATATTTTGCTTTTTTTTAGGGTATTAATAAAAATATTTGTCCGATCTTATCCAAATTATTTCCTATTAAGTTTGAGGTGATGATATGATATGATTATAGCAGTCAATACAAATCTGTATAGTAAAAGATCGCAGATTTGGAACTATTCTCTATCAACTAATTAATTAAACGTGCCGTTAATGTGTGATAATATTTTTGTGACATATATATTGGATGTTTTGGAATAAAACATTCTAATTTCCGGAAATAAGAATTTACTGCTTGCTATATTTTTAGTGCATTTTTGTTTGCTTATTTTTTGACATTTGAAAATTAATTTATGCTTTACTTTAATGATATTTGTTTTTTCAAAAATCATAAAAAAAAAAAAAAGTGAAAAAACAGTTCGGCCCGCTCACCGGCTGGAATTCCTAACAACATTTTCTTACAATTATTGTTATACGGTGTAAAATATTATGAATAACTATAAGTGAACCTTTCTTATTTTGTAGTTGTTATTTTCAACATAAAAGATTATAGTTCAAAACCTGATAATTTATGGGAGTAAAAGTTGTATTGAATTTTATTATTTTGGTTTAAATATTGAGGAGGGTTCAAATGCCGATATTTTTATTAATAACCTAAAAAAAAACAAATATTAAATATAATTCCGATCTCAAATTATTTTTAAATCTAATCTAACTGTCCAGGGATGGGGCGGTCAGCTTTTTCAACGAACCGCCCGCCAGTGGGGCGGTCCACTGCCCAAAAAAAAAATATATATATATCACCAAACCGCCTCACTGTGGGGCGGTCCACTAATTTTTTTTTTTTTTAGATTTTGAGAGGGAGCAGTCCTATAATTTTGACCAGATTCAAAATACAATTTTTGTGTTCTTTATATCAAAATAAAGGTATGAAAGTCTAGTTTTCAGATAATATAATTTCTCTATACAAAAATATTACAGATTTGTACAGTTTTAGCAATTAATTGACAGAGGTCAGAATTCAGAAAAGCTGAAATTCCAGTGAGCAGTCCTATAATTTTGACCAGATTCAAAATTCAATTTAGAGAACATGGCTACATGGATTTTTGTGTTCTTTATATCAAAATAAAGGTACGAAAGTCTAGTTTTCAGATAATAGAATTTCTCTATACAAACATATTACAGATTGGTACAGTTTTAGCGATTAATTGACAGAGGTCAGAATTCAGAAAAGCTGAAATATCAGTGAGCAATCCAATAATTCTGACCTCTGTCCATTAATCGCTAAAAATTTCAGTGGGGCGATATTTTTTTTTTGGGCGGTTAGGTTAGATTTAAAAATAATTTGAGATGGGGTTATATTTGATATTTTTTTTTTAGGTTATTAATAAAAATATCGGGTTCAAATGTCTTAATTTTTTATGCCTCCACTATGCCTCCATTTTTAAAAACATTAATAACTCAAAATTAAAAACATATATGTCAAAATAAAATCGTTAGATCTATGTTATTTTCACTATGTGTTCATAAAAAATTATCACATTTCAATTTTGTTCAAGAATTAATCAGTTTATAAACTAAATATCAAATATAAAAATATATTAATAAATCAATAATTTACAAACTCTATTCTATGATAAATTACAAATCTCTCATAAGACAACAATCACTGTGCTACAATTTTGAAATTAGCATTATATAAACACATCTAGAGCACGAAATAATTGTGTTAAATGCGAAGCATCCATTCATGTTGAGTTAAAATATGATAGCATTCAATGAACACTTTCATATGTATCTAGAAAGTTAGCAATTTGTATATAATATTGGAGAAAACTTAAATAAACCATGTATTTGATTTCTTCCAATATTTTATACATAGTTTTTACTAACATATTAGTGTAAATTTCTCATGATAATATATATAGCTATGCATAATTTAACAGAAAGGTTTAAACCAACATAGCTTGTAGCAATTTAAAAACCTGTATTTATATAACAATTGTCATGTTCATTGTGAGTATGCCAATAAAAGTAGTGTGATTAATTTGTATACTGTTGATGAGGATTCATGCCATTTCTGCCAAGCAATGCAGAATGAATGAAGATGTCAAACTTTTGTAAATGTAGATGTAACTTGTAGCAATTTATAATCCTGCATGCTTGTTTTGCCACTTCAGCATACTTCATTTTATTATAACACAGGAAAATAAAGAAGAGAATTTAGAGCATTTTTCTAGTTAAATTATAACACAGGTCTTAATTAAATTATAACATAGGTCATTATCTACTAATTTAATGAAATTGAAGATATTTTTTCGCTTATCTCTTAGAATTTTGTTATTTAATATATTCTTTACATTAAAGTATTGTTACTTAATTATTATTTTTACTTCTTTTATTAAATTGTGAATTTTGTACATTGCTATATATTGGTACGCCTGCTTCCGGTAAGTTCAATCCAACGGGTGGCACAACAAGAAAAAAATAAAAATAAAGAAAAACTAATGCACAGAGGGTTGTGAACCACGTACTCTTCACAAATTGAATTTTTTTTTTCGTTTTTGCCTGATAAAAATACACTGACCATTGACCTCAAATTATGGAAAAAAAAAACATTTTATTTGCATCGTCTCCGAGGGTTAATGTTTTCCAAAATTGGTTTCCACTTATATCTTTTTTTTTTTTAAGAAAATAAAATTTCATGAACTGAGTTCATATACTGAATTAATTAAGCACTGGTGCAGTTTGTACGAATTAATATTTTTGATATCATGTAGTAGATAATTATTCATCATGTTAGCTAATCTTTTTTCCTTGTATATATATATATATAGTGTTTCATCTACAATTAGCTAATCTTTTTTCCTTGTCTATTATTTGTTCAATTTTAGAATTGATCCAGAATGCAACCATCGACGACACAATCAGGCCGGCCTTTGGAAAATAACATCGATCGTCAAAGTCAAATCAATATCTGAACACAATCCATACCTTTTTATTTTCCTTTTCAAAAAATTATTATGTTGAGTTGATGCCAATATCATGTAAAACTATACCTTTTTCTATAATCTTATTCTTGTATTATAGCAAAAAACAAAATTCTCCTTTTTTGTGCTGAGAGAATTATATTTAGTGATCATCGACGAGATTTTAGTATTAATGGCTATTTGGTTAACTCTTGATTAATTTATTAAAAATCAGTCCAATATATCTAAATGGGCTCGGTTATTCTGGTCCCAACTTTTGTTACAGACCATAATATATTTTGAAATCAAGCGAAATTTTCTAAAGTAAATGTATAACAGTGATTTTTAAAAACTACAACAACTATATCAAAAGCACACAGAAAAAGGAGAGTCCGCATCTAGGGACCTCCGCTCTCCCTACAAGGTGATCCAGAAAGAAAAAATTAAGTCTTAGGTTTTGAGAGTTGTCCGCTCGCTCCAATACTCCGTCTTGTCACCCTCGTCTCTCTTTTTGTCCGTCTGGTCCACTTCGTCTCGTTCTATTTGAGTGGATGATTTCATCTGACGAATTTGACCACCGCTCGAAGCTCTGCCTCATTCCATCTGAACAGGTACTTCCATTCAATGGAACTGGCCACCGCTCGTCGTTTCATCTTGCCTCACTCCAATCGAGCAAGTGCTTCCGTCTAACAGATCTCGTCACTGCTCTTCGATCCGTCTCGACTCGCCCGGTTTGACTGAGGGTGCCGTGAATTCGCTCTGCCCCTCGTAGTATCTAATATAACTATATATGAATAAGGTACGTGTTGTTATGGTTGTGGCCGTTGATGATGATATGTCCTCCTTCCTCCTTTTCTTCATCTTTCCTCTTTCCGCCCCTCCTCCCCCCCCTCCCCGCCTCCGTCTTGGACCCCTGTGAGGTGATTGTCCTGATCCGGTCTGATTTGATTCAGTGCCTCCTCAGTTGAGTGGTGACTATTCTGATCCGGTTAATTTAGTTCTCTATTTGGTTTGATTCAGTGTCGACTCGGTTGATTTAGTTCTCCTGGACGGTGTCGACATGGTGTATTCACACTCCCTCTACTGCTACGTTTGCATACCAAGAGAAGAGAATGAGCAGACCCATTGACTTGTTAATCTAGTGTGAACTGAACATTTCACAACTGCTGCTTTTGTTTTCCCTCTTCTCTTTAATTTTTAGAAGTGAGAGATTTTACAAGTAGTTCAATATATAAAATTCTATTTTTGTGTAATTAGGATATCTACGTTGAAACAAATTTGTAATTTGCTATGATGTTTTAATGCAACCGCCTAAGGACTTACAATAAAAAAAACTATATCAAAAGCAAATTAATTGGTCGCTAAATTAGTTGTTGATTGAACAATTATATAGATTAGAACAGGTAATAAGTGGATCTGGTATATATATGATATTGTGAGACAACATTTGCCGAATTTTTATTATATTCTCAATTAAATAAAAAATTACAAAATTGTTTAGATTTTTTTTCATTTTTAAATGTCCAGAACGTCAGGAATTCTGACGGTCGAGTTATTTTTTCTTAAGAAAAAATAAATTATAGTTGAATAACGGTGGATATAACGGTGAAGAAATGAAGAAAAGTACAGAGAATTGGAACGGGGTTGAGACCCATTTCAATTTATTGAGCAGAGAGATCTTTTCGTTTATATTAAAATATTAAACAATATGAACATAACAGATCGTTAATATAATAGAGTAATTATATGTTACCCCTTGATTCCTTCTTTCATTTTTTCTCCAACTAACTAACTTCCTTTTTTAACTATAATAATCAATTCTAACTAACTATTGATCCCTACAAATTAATTAGTAGATTTTCTCCTTCTATTTCTTTCCTCTCTCCCTCCCTCTCCCTCTTCCACCTCCGCCTACCCCTTCCACCTCCGCCTCCCACTGATAAGCCGTAATAATATCTATTGAAACCGGGGGTTTGTTATGAAAATTAAGCCAAGTTTTGATTAGATTAGGTTTAATTAGGTTAGAAATGTCCAAAAGTTCAAGTTACTGCCCTAGTTATGTTTATTTTACAGGTAATCAAGTGTTTGGAGCTTAACGGAGCAAAACGGGCGATTTATGGCAAGCCAGGATGATCTGTCACATTCATTGCGGACCGCAAGACACCTCTTGCGGGCCGCAACATTATCAAACAGAGAGCAGATCAACAGCACAGCATTTTCCAGACCTCTTGCGGCCCGCAAGGAATTTTATTGCGGCCCGCAGAGAAGCATTCAGAGAGTTGGACTTTGCGCGAGAAACAACCGCCTTCACTCATTGCGGCCCGTAAGGATCTTATTGCGGCCCGCAATAAGGCGGTTTCAGAGCCCGAATTTGCTATTTTTAGGGATTTTGTTTTATATTTTGGAGAGGTATAAATAGGAAACCTGTAGAACAGAACAGTTACGTTTTTTAGAGATAATTTCTGGTTTTAACAAGAGAGATAAAGGAAGAGAAAAGGAGAGAGAAGAAGGGAGAAAGAAACATCACGATTCGACCGGTTTTATTATTTTCTCTCTTTGGAACTCTTTTATTCTTTTTAATTTGATTTGTGCTTTAGCCATGACTGGCTAAGGAATTTTCTAGGGTTAATTAGGGCTGTACTTGAAACTTTTGTTATGATTTAGTTGGTTTATTTTGTATCTTCTTGTTCTTTATTATGATCTGTTCTTTATTTTAATTGATTGTGAAGACTTAATCGAAATCACATGAAACCTTAGGATTTAGTATTTGCAATTGAGAAATTGAATATTGAGTCCCGACCATAAAGAATAGGGTATTTGATAGGTTAAGTACCGAGAGGTGACGCTTGTCTTATACGGGCTTTACCCAATTGTTTAGACAAACTGTACCAAGTACCGAGAGGTGAATTACGGTTTTCTAGATTAATTAGGACAGTAAGAACTTAATGACTTTAGATTAGCATAGCCAAGTACCGAGAGGTGACGTTTATTCTAATTTGAAGATGGTATTAATATAGAAATATCACTTTGTACCTACAACCCTAAACTGTGCCTTCATAATTAAAAGAACAAATTTAGTAAACCAATTAGTCATAACATTAGTGGATAGGAACCCTAAGAAACCCTAATCTCGCATCTTTGTTAAAAATCAGATTTTTCCCTTAAGACTTTAGTTTAATTTAGTTTAATCAAAACCAAATCAACCATTCGAACAAACAAAAACCTTTTTACTTCTTTTACTAAATTAAATTGCTAGGTTAGATAAAATATTCCGACTTGTCCCTGTGGAGACGATCCCTAAATACTACTTGACTAGGTTGTACACTTGCAACTGAATTGAGTATAAATTAGGATTTATTACTTGTACTGCAGAAATCACATCAAGTTTTTGGCGCCGTTGCCGGGGACAACGGAGAATATTATTTCAGACCTAAGTAATTTAGTTAGTAATTGTTTTTAATTTTCTTTTGCTTTCTTTTCTCTCTCACTTGAGCAGGTTGAAATCTGGCAGAAGAACCTCCAACCCCGGAAGCCACAGATTTGGTTGAGTGGTTTTCTAGGAGAGGATCAACTCATCTTTTCTACGCCAGACGAAACAAACACCCAACAAGAGGACCTTTCTTGAGTGTGAATCCGCGCCGGTTAGACATGTCGGCCGGAAATGAAAATGCTCGCTTGGAGAACCTTCAAAGAGAAAGGGATGAGATGGCCAACGAACTTCAACGTTTGCGAGCAGCCGCCGCTGATAGACAAAACATCGAAGCGGCTGATGCCAATCGCCCCTTGAGAGACTTTACAGCACCTAGGGCTGAGGAAATCCACCTTGGGTATACGGCACCCACCATCAATGCTGAAGAATACCAGATTCCGCCAGCATGGGTTAGCATGGTGCAGCGCCATCTGTTCCATGGTCTACCTCACGAGGATGCAACACAGCATTTAGCCAATTTTGAAGAAATCTGCAGCACAATTAAGGTACAAACTGTTTCTCCTGAAAATCTTAAAGTTATGGCCTTCACTTTTTCTCTTGCAGATAAGGCTAAAAGTTGGATAAGGAGCCAAAGACCCGAGAACATGAACACTTGGCCTAAGGTGGCAAATGCTTTTCTCAACAAATTTTTCCCGCCATCCAAAACAAACTCCTTGCGCCATCAAATCCACAATTTCCGACAAAGGGGAGAAGAAACCATGAGCGAGGCATGGGAGAGGTTTCAAGAATTGCAAAGGTGCTGTCCCCACCATGGTATCGAAGGGTGGAATTTGCTGCAAATCTTCTACAACAGCCTTCTACCACAGGACAAGGGGATGCTAGACGCAGCTGCTGGAGGTAGTCTCATGAATAAAGGGGCTATTGATGGATACAAGCTGGTGGATGACATGGCTCTCAACCAAAGCCAATGGCACAACCCTAGGGAGACACCGGTCATCCTGCAGCGAGGAATAAAGGAGGTGAATTCGAATCAAAATTTCGCTGCAGAAATTGCCGCCTTGAATCGCAAAATTGATCAAATGGGCGTCAACTCGGTAAGCAATCCTTCTCCTCTCCCTTGTTCAATTTGTGGTGGTACCGATCATCTAGCAATTAACTGTGGTGTAAGTAATGAGGTTAGTTATGAGGAAGTGAATGCAATTAACCAAGGCAATTTCAAACCAAATAACAATCCTTACTCCAATACTTACAACCCCGGTTGGAGAAATCACCCAAACTTTTCGTGGAGACAAAATGACCAACCAGCCCAAGGAAATCAAAACAACCAAGGTAACTCAAACTTTAATAGACCAAATCAAGGTTATGGTAACCAAGGGTATGGTTCGAATGCACAACCAAAGTCCAATCTCGAATTGATGATGGAGACTTTCATGACAAGTCAAAATCAAAAGTTTGATGAACTGACCAAAAAGGTAGACATGTTGGCAACTCAAAACAAATTACTTGAAAACCAAGTTGCACAACAAGCTACACAATTCTCTCGCCAACCGGGCACCCTTCCACCAAAACCCGAGAACAATCCCAAGGATGTCAAGGCGGTTAGGCACATGCTTCGCAGCGGTACGCAATATGAGGATCCACCCGTACCAAAGGATGACTTTGTACAACCGCAAGGTGAAGAGACACGAGGCAATGATGAGCACATCTCCACACATGAGGATTTCGCCTCAAAGGAAACTACACCAATTGCACCAAGCGACCATGCGGAACCAGCAAAGCAATCTCATGATGAGCAGCCAAAGGTAAGTGCACAGGTACCTCTCTACATCCCTCCTCACAAATTCGCTCCTTTTCCTGGTAGACTTAAGAATGAGAAAACCGACAAACAATTTGCCAAATTCCTTGAACTGTTGAAACAATTGAATGTGAACCTACCATTGACTGAGGTAATGACCCAAATGCCGGTTTACACCAAATTTTTCAAAGACATTCTTTCAAACAGGCGTAAACTTGAAGAAGTCCAAATGGTATCCCTAGACACAAATGGTAGTGCAATGGTAATGAATGAATTGCCCAAAAAGTTGGATGATCCGGGTAAATTTTCCATACCATGTTCTATAGGAAATGTCCAATTCAAACGTGCACTTTGTGATCTAGGAGCAAGTGTGAGTCTTATGCCTAAGTCGGTATATGATAGGTTGGGCGTTGGGGAACTTAAGCCAACTAGAATATCCCTTCAATTGGCAGACCAATCGGTTAAGTTACCTTTAGGAGTGGTGGAGGACTTGCCAATTCAAATTGGAAAGTTCTTTGTACCAATTGATTTTGTTGTGGTTGACATGGATGAGGACACTCATACACCACTCTTGTTAGGTCGACCATTTCTCAATACAGCAAAAGCCGTGATCTATGTCCATGATGGAATTATCACAATGAACATTGGTGAAGAAAAATTGACATTCGATATCAAAAGATCCATGAGATATCCATCTAATGATCAAAGTGTTTTTAGTGTTGAGATACTTGACAGGTTGATAGTTGAAGAGCTCACAAACAACATGGAGAAGGGCTCATTTGAGTATTGGATGGACCAGGAGTGCGAAAAACTTGACACAACGAGTTCTGTAGAGCTTATTGCGGCCCGCAGCAACAGCCATTGCGGCCCGCAACATCTTCAACCAGAGAGGGATGAAAATCGCATAGCCATTGCGGCCCGCAATGAAACCTATTGCGGCCCTGCAACATCTTCAGTCAGAGACGCTGAATCAAACAGAGCTCATTGCGGCCCGCAATGAGCCCCTTGCGGCCCGCAACAAACCTTTCCAGAATGACACAGAGCCTATTCTAAGCCCGATTTTTCAAGTTTCAACTGCTGAGACCCTTCCTAACTTTGCCGAAACCACAGAAGATGCACCAAAGGTTGAACTAAAGCCATTGCCTTCGACCTTACGATACGAATACCTTGGCCCAAACCAAACCTATCCCGTTATTGTCAATGCATCTCTAAACCAAGACCAAACCTCACAACTTCTGCAAATTCTAAGGATGCACCGGAAAGCCATTGGATACACAATCGACGATCTCAAAGGAATCAACCCTTCTATTTGCATGCACCGGATCTTGATGGAAGAAGGACACAAACCAACCATTGAAAGCCAGCGGAGACTGAATCCGAACTTAAGCGAAGTCGTGCGCAAAGAGATACACAAGCTACTTGACGCCGGCATCATTTACTCTATCTCCGACAGCAAATGGGTGAGCCCAATCCATGTGGTGCCAAAGAAGGGAGGAACAACAGTGATAGAAGGGAAGGATGGCGAGCCAATTGCAACACGACTCGTGACGGGATGGCGCATGTGCATCGACTATCGAAAGCTCAATACCGGCACGCGCAAGGATCACTTTCCTCTCCCGTTCATAGATCAATTGCTTGAACGGCTAGCTAAGCACTCTTTCTTTTGTTACTTAGATGGGTATAGTGGTTTCTTTCAAATACCAATTCATCCTGATGACCAAGAAAAGACCACTTTTACTTGTCCATATGGTACCTTTGCATATCGTAGGATGCCCTTTGGGTTATGTAATGCACCGGCCACTTTTCAAAGGGCAATGATGGGTATATTTTCAGACCTGATTGAGAAATCCATGGAAGTCTTTATGGATGACTTTTCAGTCTATGGTACAACCTTTAATGATTGTTTGACCAACCTGTCCAAAGTCTTGCAAAGATGTGAAGAGGTTAGCCTTGTTTTGAATTGGGAAAAGTGCCATTTTATGGTTCAAGAGGGTGTTGTCTTGGGCCATGTTGTTTCGGAAAAAGGTTTAGAGGTTGATCGTGCCAAAGTTGAGGTGATTGAAAAGTTACCTCCACCAATCAATGTGAAAGGTGTTAGAAGCATTTTAGGGCATGCCGGTTTTTATCGAAGGTTCATTAAAGATTTTTCAAAAATTGCCAAACCTTTGACCAATTTACTGCTTAAGGATGCCCCTTTTGATTTTAATGAGGATTGTCTAGATGCTTTTAATAGGTTGAAAGAAGCTTTGATTTCAGCGCCTATCTTGCAACCCCCGAATTGGAATGAGCCATTTGAGATAATGTGCGATGCAAGTGACTATGCAGTTGGAGCGGTATTGGGGCAGCGAGTCGACAAGAAGCCGTATGCAATCTACTACGCAAGCAAAGTGCTAGATGAGGCCCAAGTCAACTACACCACAACTGAAAAGGAGTTACTAGCGGTGGTCTTTGCCATCAACAAGTTTCGCCCTTATTTGGTGGGTTCTAAAGTCATTGTCTACACGGATCATGCGGCCGTCCGTTACCTCCTTACCAAGAAAGATGCAAAACCGCGCCTCATCCGATGGATCCTCTTGCTCCAAGAGTTTGACCTTGAGATAAGGGACAAGAAGGGCACCGAAAACCTAGTGGCCGATCACCTTTCACGCATTGTGGCTGAACCTTCAAACCAAGACTTGCCGATAGATGACTCTTTCGCCGATGAGCAGCTCTACCAAGTGAATACAGTCGAATACCCGTGGTTCGCTGATATTGCGAATTTTCTTGCATGTGGGTCTCTACCACCAAACCTCACATACCAATCCCGAAAGAAATTCTTTGCGGATGCCAAGCATTATTTTTGGGATGATCCATATCTTTTCAAGCTTGGTGTTGATGGGATTCACAGACGCTGCATTCCACAAGATGAGGTACAATCGATTCTCTACCACTGTCATTCATCGCCTTACGGAGGACATGCTTCAACCAACAAAACTGCCGCCAAAGTCCTACAGGCCGGTTTCTTTTGGCCAACCCTTTTTAAGGATACAAGGATGTTTGTTATCTCTTGCGACAAGTGCCAAAGGATGGGAAACATAACCAAGCGACATGAGATGCCTCAGCAAAGCATTCTAGAAGTTGAATTATTCGATGTATGGGGCATTGATTTTATGGGACCCTTTCCGAGCTCATGCAACAACAAGTACATCCTTGTGGCGGTGGATTATGTCTCAAAGTGGGTAGAAGCGATACCAAGCCCCGAAGCCGATTCAAAGACTGTCAAACGCCTTTTCCAAAAGGTGATTTTTCCAAGGTTCGGTGTTCCAAGGGTGGTAATTAGTGATGGAGGCTCTCATTTCATCAACCGCTCTTTTGCAAGTCTCATGGAGAAGTATGGTGTAAATCACAAAGTCGCAACTCCGTACCATCCGCAAACAAGTGGTCAAGTTGAAGTCTCAAACCGCGAGATCAAGCACATTCTCCAAACCGCTGTTGGCTTGAACCGAAAAGACTGGAGTTTGAGACTAGATGATGCACTTTGGGCATACCGCACGGCCTACAAAACACCAATTGGCATGACTCCTTTCAAGCTTGTCTATGGCAAGCCATGTCATTTGCCGGTTGAATTGGAGCATAAGGCGTTTTGGGCTATCAAGTCTATTAACTTCGACATGTTTCAAGCTGGCCAAAAGCGCATCCTCGACTTGCATGAACTTGAGGAGATCCGTTTGAGCGCGTATGAGAATGCCAAAATTTACAAGGAGAAGACGAAGAAATGGCATGACAAGCACATAATTCGAAGGGAGTTTAAAATTGGTGATTATGTTTTATTGTTCAATTCACGTTTTAAGCTCTTTGCAGGAAAACTGAAGTCCAAATGGAGTGGCCCGTTTCAGGTGCAACGTGTGTTTGACCATGGGGCGATAGAAATTTGGAGCGAGCGAACTGGAGCGTTCAAAGTGAATGGGCAGAGACTGAAGGTGTACAATCACGGAGAACCGGTTGAAGGGAAGACAAGCATCTCCCTTACCGATGCACAAACGAACTAGAAGAGGAGAATGGTCAAGCTCGAGACGCTAAACGAGCGCTTCTTGGGAGGCAACCCAAGCAATTTACCTTTTTGCACATTTAAATTTCGTACTTTAAAATTATTTTTGCATTTAGATAGGTTAATTTAAGATTTTCTGAAAATTTTACATTTATTGCGGCCCGCAATCAACCCTCCTGCGGTCCGCAACAAGCACAGAACGCAAAAAAAAAACAAAAAAAAAAAAAAAATTAGGCAGTATTTTTATTTTTATTGCGGCCCGCAACACATTTCATTGCGGACCGCAATGGACACAGATATTTTTCACTACTTAACCAAAACTTTATTTTTTACAGGTGTATTGCGGCCCGCAACCCTACCTATTGCGGCCCGCAATACGAGCAGATAAGCCAACAGACGCGTCCTTTGCGGCCCCCTCCTTCTTTCTTTTTCTCCTTCTCTTTCCGCCTCCTCCTTCTTCCCCTCTCTCCCAAACCGTAACCTTCCATCTCTTTAACTCTCTCACACCATCTCTCTTACCCTCTATCTCCACCACACCAAAAACCCTAATTCACCACCGCCTTCTTCACCAACACCGCTGCAACACTCCACCACTGCCGAAACTTCACCAGAGCCGCACACCTCTCTCTCTCAAAACCCTAACCCGCTACCCTTCGCCTCCACCACCCAAACCCGCAAAACACCACAGCCACCGCTTCACCACCGTAACCCACCACCGACGCCGCCCTCAGATCGAGACCCTTCGCCGACGCCGAAGCCACACTCTCCACCGAGCGGTCGCCTCACTTCCCCACCTTCTCCGTCTCTTCCACCGTACCTCTTGCGGCCCGCAAGAAATCTCATTGCGGCCCGAAGAGAAGAAGTCAGAGAGCCTCTTCAATTCCCAGCATCCCTTGCGGACCGCAACCACGTCTATTGCGGCCCGCAACTAAGTAGTCAGAGAGCCTTCTCCACTTCTCAACACCTTTGCGGCCCGCAACCATACCTACTGCGGCCCGCAACCAAGCACGCAGGAGCCCCTCCTTGGTGATTTTTCTGAAATTTGAAGGTTCAACTCGACATTTGGGCTTCTCTCAACTTCAAATTGGTTTGATTACACATTCGGTTGTATCTCTAACTCTCTTTACTTTCACTTGAATCAATCGAATTGCAAATTAAGCTTAAATCGTACCAATTGTGAATTATTGAACCAACTCAACCAACATGCCACCTAGGACAAGGAATAAGGGTAAGGCACCTGCCGATGATGATGATTTCTTACCATCTAAACGGTCCAAACAGTATAGGGGCAGGGCCGGTAATACCAGTAGGTCCAATGACACAGAGATGCCAGACCAGCCCGATTGGACCAATTTACCTGAAAATCGGTGGCCCGAAAACAATAGCCCTGATTTTGGTCTTCGGTTTGCAAATGAGTCAGACCAAGACAAATTTGATTTTCTCAAGTCCAAAAGGGTAGTGCAGCCCAAATATATCCATGTACCAACACTGCAATCATTAGGTATTTTGGATGAGGTCCGGTCTCTCATGTCTACCCTGGGTATTTGGGAATATTGCACCCTTTCTATGCCAGCTTATCGTACCCTAACTTACGAATTTTTGTCTACTCTTGGCATGGAACACGAGAATCTGGCGACCTACTACCTGGACGGTACGCAATACTCCATCACCATGGATGAAGTCAACAGAATCATGGGGTTCCCCGACAGACCTGACGCAGCGGAGACCCCTAATTGGGACGAGAACACGAGCTTCTATGATTTCTCTTGCCAGCTGATTGGTGGGCATAGGAGGACCTACAAGGCCAGCCAAATCAGCCACCCCGTGTTCCGATACATCCAGCGCGCTCTTGCCTTCACCATCTTTGCGCGCGGTGAGACGGTGGGTACCATGGGCGAGAAACGAGATCTTCTTCATCTATGCCATGCTCAATGCCCAAACAAGGCCCGAGGCACTTCCAAATGTCGGCGCCTTCATGTTCGACCACATTCTGGGCATCCGCGATAACGCCACTCAGGGCGGCATGATCTCTGTTGGTGGATTTGTGACCCGGCTCGCAATCTACCATGGTGTGATTCCTACAGAAGGTCCGGTCTATCGAGTTCTTGCCACGCGCCTCCAAAAGCAAACTGAGTTCATTGACATGGCATATCTTCAGACAGCCGGTATGTTTTCTCGGGTTGGCGACTCATTCTTCTTCATTTCTCGTGGTGGCCAGCATATCCCTCTACCTCTGCCAGATCCTATCGACAGGGCAGATCCTTCCACTTGGATTCTGCCCCTTACAGTGGCCCCACCTTTACAGCCGCAGTACCAGCATCAGCCCGGTGCCGAGCCTGCCTCTCAGCCACATGTTGATCCATTTGGGGTACCTCCGTCAGAGCAGCATCATGCACCGCCTCCTCCTTCTTGGGGTCCCGGCCAGCCGACCCCGCAGCAGATGTTCGAGCTGATGCAAACTATGAACACCAACATCACCAATCTGGCCACTCAGAGTGAAACACAGTACACTCAGCTGCGCTCTTATGTGGACGAGCAGGTTCAACTCAGTCGACAGACAGATTGCCGACCTCCGCACCTATGTCCATGGTCAGTATGGCGAGCATCAGACCTTCATGACGGGCCGGTTCGACACTTCTCATTCCGCCATGACTCAGCTCAACACTCAGATGGGCCGTCTGCAGGTCCAATACAATGATCTGGCCGGCGATGTTGATGAGATGGCCGATCAGCAGCATGGCACTTACCATCGGACCGACCGCATGTACACGCACATGTCAGAGTCTGGATTCATTACAGCTGACCCGATACCGAGGCGCCGACGACCTAGGCGTACACCACCTCAGGAGACCGCTGCACCTCCGCGGCAGGACTGATCCCCATTGTGAGCTTTCTCATCTCCTCTTTTTCCCTTTCTTTGTTTTATTTATTGCACCGGGTCGGTGCCAATGGATAGGCTTGGGGGGGTAAATTTGTAGGAGTAGTATCTTAGTAGTAACAATTTTTTTTTCGTTTTAGTTTGTTTCTTTTAGTTTAGGATAGAAATTGGAAAGTTTTGTGCAATTTAGGGAAAAACAATGCAATTTGAGGGCTTATTTCAAAATTTTTGTTTGGATATTCGGTGATATAACCTCATGGCACAAGAATAGGTAAATAATTGGTGAATTATGATGCCTTATGATACCTTAGTACCTGTGATCTTCAATTAAAAACCCATTTTGCATGTTGAAAATCAAGTCTCATACGCGCAAGGCCAAGAGTTTCCGAAAGGCTTGGTGCCCGTAGGAGACTTTGCGCGAGACTCAGAAATCCTTTCACAATCGAACTTAATTGAACAAGGGTGTAGGTTGAAAAAAGTGAGCTATGTTGGATTGAAGTCCTTAGGACAGATATATCCGCATAATATTTCAGAAAAAAGTGAAAAATAAAAGAACAAAAGAACAAAAACAAAATAAAAATGAGTGAATAAATGAGCGAGCCTAAAACAGACAGATGCACAAGTAAAAAGAGTCAAAGCATCAGGCACAGCCTACACCATTAACTGAATTTTTATTTTCATTACAAAGGATTTTCTGGAATTGGTTATCACTTGTAGAAGTGGGAGAATAAACCGAGATTCACTAACTCTGAGGTATCATGTGGGTACAAATTTGCTTAATTAAAACCGAAAACTTGCGTTTGTGAGGTGAAGAAGATCATTGAAAGAAATCCAAATAGTTTTTATTCGTGCTTTGAATTAAGTTGTTTAACCCTAATTTGCCTTGACCGACCAATTTTTAACCCTAATTTAGCTTTTGTTATTAGGATAGTTTAGATAACTTGGTTTAAAAGACGTAACCAGTCCCGGTAATTTTCATAAGTGTTTAGACTTGCTTGGGACAAGCAAGGACTAGCCTTGGGGGAATTTGATAAGCCGTAATAATATCTATTGAAACCGGGGGTTTGTTATGAAAATTAAGCCAAGTTTTGATTAGATTAGGTTTAATTAGGTTAGAAATGTCCAAAAGTTCAAGTTACTGCCCTAGTTATGTTTATTTTACAGGTAATCAAGTGTTTGGAGCTTAACGGAGCAAAACGGGCGATTTATGGCAAGCCAGGATGATCTGTCACATTCATTGCGGACCGCAAGACACCTCTTGCGGGCCGCAACATTATCAAACAGAGAGCAGATCAACAGCACAGCATTTTCCAGACCTCTTGCGGCCCGCAAGGAATTTTATTGCGGCCCGCAGAGAAGCATTCAGAGAGTTGGACTTTGCGCGAGAAACAACCGCCTTCACTCATTGCGGCCCGTAAGGATCTTATTGCGGCCCGCAATAAGGCGGTTTCAGAGCCCGAATTTGCTATTTTTAGGGATTTTGTTTTATATTTTGGAGAGGTATAAATAGGAAACCTGTAGAACAGAACAGTTACGTTTTTTAGAGATAATTTCTGGTTTTAACAAGAGAGATAAAGGAAGAGAAAAGGAGAGAGAAGAAGGGAGAAAGAAACATCACGATTCGACCGGTTTTATTATTTTCTCTCTTTGGAACTCTTTTATTCTTTTTAATTTGATTTGTGCTTTAGCCATGACTGGCTAAGGAATTTTCTAGGGTTAATTAGGGCTGTACTTGAAACTTTTGTTATGATTTAGTTGGTTTATTTTGTATCTTCTTGTTCTTTATTATGATCTGTTCTTTATTTTAATTGATTGTGAAGACTTAATCGAAATCACATGAAACCTTAGGATTTAGTATTTGCAATTGAGAAATTGAATATTGAGTCCCGACCATAAAGAATAGGGTATTTGATAGGTTAAGTACCGAGAGGTGACGCTTGTCTTATACGGGCTTTACCCAATTGTTTAGACAAACTGTACCAAGTACCGAGAGGTGAATTACGGTTTTCTAGATTAATTAGGACAGTAAGAACTTAATGACTTTAGATTAGCATAGCCAAGTACCGAGAGGTGACGTTTATTCTAATTTGAAGATGGTATTAATATAGAAATATCACTTTGTACCTACAACCCTAAACTGTGCCTTCATAATTAAAAGAACAAATTTAGTAAACCAATTAGTCATAACATTAGTGGATAGGAACCCTAAGAAACCCTAATCTCGCATCTTTGTTAAAAATCAGATTTTTCCCTTAAGACTTTAGTTTAATTTAGTTTAATCAAAACCAAATCAACCATTCGAACAAACAAAAACCTTTTTACTTCTTTTACTAAATTAAATTGCTAGGTTAGATAAAATATTCCGACTTGTCCCTGTGGAGACGATCCCTAAATACTACTTGACTAGGTTGTACACTTGCAACTGAATTGAGTATAAATTAGGATTTATTACTTGTACTGCAGAAATCACACCACCCACCTCCGCCTCTGCCTCCGCCTCCGCCTCACACGACGAGGATGGATACTTGTTTAATGATAGATGAATACTTGCATGACGAGGGTGAATACTTGTGCAACGGATAACTCGAAAGTATATCATCATGAATCTCATTTTAAAGAGAAAATTATGTAGAAGACGTTCGTGATTTTAGATTTGCAAAATTTCTCACAGATCGTCAGAAATATTAGTTAGATTGAACGGAGAAAAAAAAACCACCTCTAAAAACGTGTAAAAGATGGGTGTGATATGTCCAGTTTTTTTAAAAATACTTTATATATTAGGATGAATACTTGATGTATTACATGTGAATACTTGATGTATTACATGTGAATACTTCATATATTATAGATGAATACTTGATGTTATTTCCACTTGCGGTGACGGTTATGCGGTCCCCACGGTAGTTAGTGATGGCGGTTGTGCGGTCCCCCCACTTAATTACGCGTTTTCTTTTATTTTTAGCGGACGGCAGTTGTGGTACCCTACTATCTCCGCGTAATTAATGCTCTTAATGTCGTAATATTTCCATATATAATTCTTTCTCAAAGATGAGTACTTTTATTTATATGGATGAATACAACTCGTGTTAAGTGTGAATACTTTTTCGCAAATCGTCCCCTACTAATTCCACCACTTATCTCCGCATATTACTGTGGTCCCCTACTTATCTGAAGTCGCGGTTGTGCGGTCCCACCATACCTTCATGTACTATTTACACTTACACGACGAGGATGAATACTTGCGTACGAGGTGTGAATACTTGCGTAACGGACACCTCGAAAGTATGTCATCATGGATCTCATTTGAAAGAGAAAATTGTGTAGAAGACTTTCGTGGTTTTAAATTTGAAAAATTTCGCACAGATCGACAGAAATATTAGTTAGAGTGAACGTAGGAAAAAAACCACTTCTAAAAACGTGTAAAAGATGGGTGGTAATGTTTCCTTATATAATTATTTTCAGTTGTAAAAAACGTGTAAAAAAACCACTTCTAAAAACGTGTAAAAAAAAACCACTTCTAAAAAACCCACTTTCGTCCCCTACTTATTTTCAGTTGGAGGAAAAATGAGAGATAAATGATGGTGAAAGCTAGGCCCTCCCAATATAATATTCACATTTTCACCGTTATACAAGTATACAACGGTAATTGTTTTTTCACCGTTAAACAACGGTGATTGAAAGTTATCAATTAAAACATTATATTAACGATATATTAAAATATTAGTATAACGGTGATTGTTTTTTTCACCAACGATTGAAACTCATCAATTAAAATACCATATTAACGATATATCAATTACACAACAGTGATTTTTTGAATTTTGAATTGAATATTTTAATCTAAAAATTGAATATATTTTAACCTTTTTCTCTTTCATGTCTTTCTAAACTTGAGAATTACTGGCGTTTGCAAATTAGACATAGACAAATTACCAATACTGGCTCCAGCAATTGTGTTACTGTAGAAATTGGTTTAGGTGTAGTCAGGGACTCTGGGTATTGTACCAGGAAAAATACAATTTTAAGAGAGAGAAAAAAAAGATTATGTGATTTGCATGTGTTTATGTAGAAATTTATAAATTTCTCTTGTTTAAACTCTATTGTTAAACTCCTGATGTTGAGGCTTTTTATTACTGGTTCCATTTGGTAATGGAAGAAAATGAAAGATATCTGAACAATCCAGACTGCCACCTCATCAGGTCTTCCTACATTTAATTTTGCTTGAATCTCCCTGAAGCTTTGCTTGAATGTGCTACGAAGGAATAATGGCATTGCTGGTATGAGGGAAACTCACTGTGAGTAAAAAAAATTCTAAACCCTCGTATAAGTGAGATGAATTGCAGACAAATTATTCCTAAAGAATTGCAGACAAATTAAATTTTTGAATAGGCCTATCCTTAATATCTATAATGTTTATTGCGTGCATGATTATAGAGAAAAATTAGAGTGCATGACATCATTTTATTTTCGGCCATACAATAATATCTTTTATGTTCTTAAAATCATAGTTGTTGCTTATTGTTTCACATTCATTGAATGATGCAACAAAAGTAGACTATTTGATATGTATGAATGTAGGGACGTAAACATGTATCAAAATGAAATATTATCTATGTAAAGTATTTTATTAAAAATTTTAAATACACGATTTGAATTTCCAACTCTCAAGATGCACTAATATACAGCTTTACTAAAGTTTTATGAAATATGTATTTTTCTTTTTTAGAAAAAATGAGAAAATTGTTTTCAAGTTTTCAAATTTTCATATACATTATAAAAACATAAAATTAAGTTTTGCAAAGCGTGATCAACTCTGGGGGTCCGGCAAATCATTCTTAAATGTAAGTATAATTGTATTTTCAATTTTCTATTATCCGAATTTCAAAGGTTCAAATTCCTAAATAAATCTGAGGGAGATTATCGTGATATGAATAATGAGGAGGGTTCGAATACTTCATACCTCATATTATATATTTTTGTTTTTAAAGTCCAAGCTGTCGATCCGAACGCTCAACATGATATCCATACTAAAATATGCTTGGGGATGAAATTTTATAATTTTTGTAATTTTTTTACTATTTTTTAAGATAGGTACAAAATCACTGTATCTGGACCTTTCAAAAACAGTGATTTTCTGCCTATTTAAAAAAATAGTAAAAAATTTCCAAAAATTATAAAATTTCATCCCCAAACATATTTTAGTACGGATATCATATTGAGCGGTTCGGATCGACATATTGGACTTTGAAAATGAAGATATAAAATATGAGGTATGAAAAACATGAGGTATTGGAACCCTCCTCATGAATAATATAGATCGACCCGTAATATGAACATATAATTTTGTTTTGAAAGTCTAAACTGTCGATCTGAATCAAATTTAATTTTGAGGTACATTTTTATATGAAAATCATGTTGAACAGTTCGAATCAATTATTTAAACATTAAAAATGGAGATGTAAATTCATAACAAGATTATTGCTCTGTAATATACATATCACAATAGCCTCACATCACTCATAAAATCTAATAAAAAATAGTAGTATGGCTAAAAAAAAGATTAACATATACAGTGATACACGTATTGTATATAAGTTGGCATTTTGTAGCTTATAAAATTAACATATTTAACTTCACAAGAATCTGATCTGAGAAATCAGAATTGTTAAGGTGACTTTCGAGACTCGCGCGAGAAAGGAGATAATCAATGAAATCCAGCCTCAATTTAGTTTTATAACCAAAGCTTAACACAAATATCATAGCAAGGAAAGGAGAGAGAGAGAAGGGAGAGCTAGAGTTTATCTTTCACAAAAAAAGAGAAAGGAGAGAGAGTTCCTTGGCTATGAAACTAAGCATAATGTTTATTGGTCTGTGCTGTAGATAAATATTTTTTTGATGTATAAATAGTTAATTGAAATTGTTCAACATGATCTCTATATAAAAATGTATTTACATACTAACTTTTATATTTTTTAAATTTATTACTATTCACTTGATTTAAAAATTCTAAATCATTCAAATTAAATTAGTGATTTCTACCTATCCAGAAGTGTTAAAAAACTATATAAATTTGAATCTACAAATATATTTTTTGCATTGAGATTATATTAAACGGTTCCGATCGATTATTTTGACTTTGAAAACGAAAATAATAATCCATAGTACGGACAATTCCTCATTATGCATAGTAACATAGCCTCACTCTTTTTTACTATATGGACATGTTTATTAGTAACATCCGTTAATTATCTACTTTTTTATATGTATTCGTCAATTGTCCCCTTTTATATACGTATTTGTTTAGATGGGGATTTGATTTTGAATTTTATTGTCCGTCTAAATATTTGTATCGATATCTCCTTAATAAAATACGGATATAAGTATAATTTCGAGACTATCCATTTCAAATTCCTTTCATTTATCCTCCTGGGCAGTAACCATTTCCTCAACTTTTCCTCTTCTTTCAGTTCATTTTCTTCCTGTTTTCTATTATTAACGTTAACCAGCTCTAAATTGGGCCTTATAAAGGAACCAACAAAATTATAAACTGGGCCTGGTAAAATATGACAAAACTTCTGAACTTTAAAGCCCAAACCAGCACTCGCTGTTGAAATCAATATCAAATCTAACAGTAGGGTTCAGACATAAACCACAACAGCTAGGGTTTTGGTTCAGCATCAATTCGACATAAACCACACCAGTATCTAACAGTAGGGTTCAGACATAAACCACAACAACTAGGGTTTTGGTTCAGCATCGATTCGACGGAGAAGAGAGATGGGGAAAGTGGCGTACAAGAGGTTGAAGGGGTGTAGGCACTTAAGACAGCGTTTAGTTCTAGCGACGCTGGCGGGGACGCCGGTGGTGGTGGAAGACATACGCTCGGAGGAGTCCTCTCCGGGGCTCAGGTCGTATGAGGTCTCCCTTCTCCGCCTCCTTGAATCCATCTCCGACGATTGCCTCGTTGAAATCAACGAGACTGGTTTGTTCCTTATACAAAGCCAACGTTTGGGATTTATCCTATTTTTGCTGATTTTATCATCCATTTTAATTCATTTGCAACTAAAACCAGACATTTGTAGGTTAATGTCTGTTGTTAAACACACGGTTTTCATAAAGAGGATAGACATCAGTTATCCGTGAATCCTTCCAACTACCTCACTGAAATCTTTGGCTGCATGGACTAAGTAATAAGATTTTATAGAAGGCAATAACTGCATCTGAAATTTGCTTAACTTCTGTTGTCAATATCTGGCGAACATTCTTTTTCTTGCACTAACGTAGAAGCAGTGCTATTTGCAAATTACTCAAAGATGTTTACCGTATGATGCAAGTCAAGTATGTAGGGTGCTGTGCACAAACATTTAGAGCATATTTTACTTTTAATCTTCTATGTTTGATCTCAAATGCGATGCAAGTCTCATTTTCTCTCCTATATTATAATTATTTTTGTTCAGGGACAAAACTGAGGTACAAACCAGGAGTACTGATGGGTGGCAAAAGGCATGTGCACGACTGTGGCCTCAGCAGATCCATTGGTTATTTCATTGAGCCTTTGATTATTCTTGGTCTTTTTGGAAAGAAACCTCTCACCGTCAGGCTCAAAGGTTTGTTAGTCTTATCTTTTAGATAGTGCATATATTATCATTGTTGATCAGTTCATGTTAGTAATTGCCAGTGTAAAGTGTAAACAATAAGAGTGTACCTTTGTCTGCTCTATTGGCATTTTGTAAAACTAGTTATCTTTTTTTTTTTTTTTTCAGTTTTCTTACATGTTTATTATCATGTGTTATGTTTTTTCTACATAATTTAGAAGTAGAGAGTAAACCTATAAGGGTTTACCCTTAAAGTGCAAGTCCTTACAAGAACACAATTTGTTGCCAGGTTTATCCGTGCTTTCATCTTACACACTGCTTTGATATTTCATCTATTACACCATCTTTGCTTTGAACTTATTGTAATTTTGTGCAGGAATCACGAATGACTCAAAAGACCCATCAGTTGATACCTTCAGAACAACTACACTGCACATGCTAAAGCGATTTGGCGTCCCCATAGGTGATGGTCTCGATTTGAAAATAGAGCGGCGAGGAGCCCCACCTCTAGGAGGCGGTGATGTTCTTCTTCAAATCCCGATTGTCCCTAGTAATTTGTCGGTGAGTCTTCATTGCATCGTTTTTGCTGTGTCTTACCTTGTAGTTGTCTCCAGTTATATTTTCTTTCCATAACGGATCATTCTGGTAATTCATTGCTGCTGCCCCCATATAATGGTTTGTAGTTGATCTCGAGCTTGAGTTTTTTTCTCCTTGGTTGTTTATTGTTGGTGGGGAATGTTGGCTGGGTTTTGGTAAGACCAATTTTCTTTTCTTTGGTTTTGTACACATCTGATTTGTAGGGCTAGGATGTTATGTATATGTACCACGAAGTATTACAACAAGATCTTTTTTATGTTTTTGTTTGTTTATTAATTTTGGAATTTCATGTTCAGGCGGCTCATTGGATAGATGAAGGAATGGTAAAGAGGATCAGGGGAATTGCTTTCTCAACTAAGGTTTCTCCCCAAACTGTGAACAGCATGATTTACGCTGCCCGTGGGATTTTTAATAGTTTCATACCAGATGTGCATATATTCAGTGACGTCAGAACAAATGCCACTGGTGGGAGGTAAATATTGATTATAAATTTGCTCTTAAACCGAGTTTTATTGCCCTGACATTTTATAATAGTTATTTTCTCCTAAATAATTAGAACAGAGAGGTATAACCTGTTAGTACCAGCATCAATATTGCAATCTAGCAAGACCAGAAGGATTAGCCCAAAGTGTTTAAATATTCCATCTCAAAAATTTGAGAAAAAAAAAGATGCTAGTTTTGTCAAACAGGTTCCATTAATTAATACCAACCAGTCAGGCTCCCAGCCAAGAAAAAATGGAATTGCATCAATGAACTTTGCTAGGTAACAAACATTCAGTTTTAATAGAAGTAATATCTGAACTAATATAGGCAGCTTACAAAAATGGCCTTACGAACAGATAAATTTTCTCTACATTTGTTTTTATTTTGCCAGTTCACCGGGTTACGGCATATCTCTAGTGGCCGAAACAACCACTGGTTGTCTAATATCAGCTGATATGGCTGTTAGTGACCGAAAAACTGATGAAATGGAAGAAGAAATGGATGAAAAACCCAATTTGATACCCCCAGAAGAGCTTGGCGTACAAGCTGCCTCAATGTTGCTTGAAGAAATAGAACAGGGAGGAGTGGTTGACTCAACCCATCAGGTTAGTTCTCTGGTTGATATGTTCCTGTACCATACTTTACTGGTACTGTATGCAGCAACAGTTATTACTTCTTATTATTTTTCACTGTATGAGAAAACCAAAGGCTGTGAAGTGGTGCTAAGCAGTACTTCTTATTATTATTTTCCTTTTGGGGCAAATAGTTGTTCCTTTTATTGTTGAGGTGTTCAACTATTCATTGACGCTCTGTGGTTATGCATGATTTTTTATTTTAATTTATAGTATATCCAAAAATTGTTAATTTGACCTCTGTTTTCATTTAAACAGGGTTTATTATTTATTTTGTGCGCTCTGTGTCCACCTGACATATCGAAGGTGCGCGTAGGAAAGCTCACACCATATGGCATAGAAACTCTAAGAAATATCAGAGATTTTCTTGGTGTGAAATTTGATATTAAACCTGATCCAAATTCTGGCACCGTCTTGCTCAAGTGTCTTGGGTCGGGTATGAAGAACCTCTCAAGAAAGGTATCCTAAGGCTTAAATGTATATTTGCAGGGCAATGTTGTCTTATATAGGTAATTTTATGAAAGGGGTTTGTCTCTTTCCTGGGTCAGCAGTTTTGTTGTGATGGAGCTTTCCCGTGTAAGCAATTTTATTATGTCTGAAATCAATTTTTCATAATTTTTGTTATGTTTGTAGTTTATAGATATTGTTCAACTTTTGTATGAGGTGCCTGAGGTCAAATCTGGTTTAAAAGTGATTAGTTGTCAGTTTTGATCTTTCATCTCTAGTTTCCAGAACTATAACAAACGAAAGAAAAGGTAACGGGGCTTTAATTTGCTTGATAAAGCCAATGGTAAATGCATAAACTGGAGAGGTCTGCTTGGTATAGTATGCTGGTGCTATTATAGAGATGGTGCTATTATATACAAAGTTTATTGGTTGGTCTGGTGAGGTCTGCTTGGTATTTCTTAGATGACGTGCGTTTGAAACTGATAATTTTGCTAAAGCTCTTTATATGGGCAAGGTATCACTTATCTTTTGTGGGCCCATAAGCATATTTAGAGTATGCTTATATAGTACATGCAGCCAAGTTTGGTGCCTGATGTCTTAGTTTATTTTAAATGACCAGCTTTTAAGTTTTATAATGTTGTTGCATAGTCTTGAGCGGTATTCATTTGTTGGCTACAAAAAGCAAGCATATTCGGTAGATGCTTGTGGGACCAAGTTGTAGTGGCTTGTGACGTCTACTTGGTTTATTTTCTATGGAAGGCAATAAATTTCTGCAATGAAAAAGATAAATAAGAGACTTGTATAACAGCGAGTCAATTTCTGGTCGGACGCATAAGACATTAAATTTCTAACGGGAGAGTTGACGGGGAGCAAAGAGTATGTATCCTCTGAGATATCTCAAATTTTCAGTTAATATAAAGTTGGGCCAAATATTTTTCTGTGCCCATTCGGATTGCACGGTGATAGTATTATTGTTCTTTGAGATTCGTGCAGAAAGAATTTGAGCAGTCTGGATTTTTGACCGATCAATTAAAATTGAGATATTTAGGGGATGAGAAGTTGAGAACAATGGCTCTGGAGTATAAACATTAAACAGACAAGAGAAAACGAAAACACATGAGCCTGCGCGCACACAGTAAACTATCCATTGATTACTCCAAATTATTTATCTTCAAGTCCCATGGAGCACAGAATTCGCATCCTCTGAGATATCTCATATTTTGCGTGACTTTTTGGAAAATCTCAACTGTTCAATTATGTTTTGCACGAATCGCAAAACTCAAATAATACTGGCCCCTGTGCTATCCCTGAATAGACACCGAACACCTTGGTCATGCAAAATATGAGATATCTCAGAGGATACGCACTCTGACGCACATGGTTCAGAACCCAGTTTTGGAACCAGTCATGCCAAGCATCTTTAACAGAAATATTATCATTTTCCAACTGAAGAAAGGAATGATCCAGTTTTTCCCCTTCCTGTTTCTTGTTAAAGTTCATAACCAACATAGTAGATACATCAAGTGTACAAAAATCCTTCTAAGCGGTTCTAAGCTCACCTAGTAATCACCTTCCCTACATTGTGAACTTGACCTACCATACGATATACACATCCACTCCTGTACAATATCACTCCCACACACAAAATTAAAATATTCCAAAGTCTCGCATCATTTTTGGACTTGCCATCTTTTGCAAAATCAACTGTATTTTCTCTATTTTTTTTTCTCATTTGCATCCCCATTTGCCATCGCATTTTGGATGTGAAATGAGGCTTTCAGCTATTATACGTTCCCTCTCAAATCAATGAGGGTGAAAATAAATAGTGCAATTATCCAACTTGTGGAGAGAGAAACTGAACTGATTGTTGTGCCTGTTGGGGAGTTGGTTCGGAATACTGAACTGGATCCAGAGTTCAAAGCTGTCGATCCAGGACTAACTCCTGTGCCCGTACTCATGCCAGGACCAATACCAATACCAATACCGGTACCGGTACCATCTATGGGAGTGGGAGTTAAGTTGGGAGTAGTTGGTGTTGTAGGACTATATACAGAGGTCAAGCTAAAAAAATCAGGAAAAAGTCGTATCATGTTTGAAATTGAAAAACTAGGAACTTTTTATTTGTTTTTATTTTACAAAGAAAACAATATTTACCTTGAAGACGAGAAGATGCAAGTCCCAAAACCTACAGAGGGAGATGTACATTTCTAAAAATCATAGCAATGTATAAATAAATCAATGATCCGGGAAGCATGTACCAAAACCTAACTGGTCAGTTCCCATGCCATCCCGATGGTGGTACCAATCCATACCAACTGGGTGCAATCTCGCCAATATTGGTTTTGACCAGAATATTATGTACCCTATCAACTAGGTCATGTCCCGGCATTACTAACTATACTGGCAGTACCGGCTTAATTGAGTAGGGTTATGTTTTGATCTATCTAGTTTGCATTCCAACCAGAAGCAACAGACTTTCCTCTTCTTACTCTCAGCTGCAACCCTAAAGGTGTATCTAAATTCACACGTGCCCCAAAATCACCCGTGAAAGCTAAAAAGCACAGTACGGTAGCCAATTTGTACAGATACAACAATTTAAGTCACCATAGTCTAGGATTATCTTACTTGGATTTACATTGGTAAGCATCCCAGCCCCACCGAAGTCGCAACTTGTTGGAGAAGGATTCCATTGTCCCTTCTAACATATGGCTGCAGATAAAACTATTGTAAACCGACTATCGTGAATCAGATTGAACCCGTTATGGAAGTCAGCTAATTCAACTCGTCTGCATCCCTAGTCGGAAGTCAACAAATATGTCTTGGCTTAGCTGATTGATCAGCCGTCGAATTATGTCAAGATATGTGCATATTTTGCTTTGAACGGCTAAGATCTATTTATTTTTTGGCTCGAAATTCTTTACAACTCAGATGAATGCAATTCCAATGTAAACGTGGTAAGATAGTTCGGTCAATAATGTAACCTCAACCATTCATTTGCGATGAATTATGATGATACAGCTGGTGAGAGTTGCATAGCTGGTGGTTCTGTAAGGATATCCTTCGGAATACAAGGTGTGAATGGCACCCTTTTAACCGTTTTTCTAACTGTATCGTATTTGATAAGATGGATATGGATAAGAATTTTTTGTTAGCTAAATAGATATGGGTAGGTATTAAAGCTATTTTGTACTCGTTGGTTAACTGTAGCGGCGGATGATAGTTCAAGCTGGAGGGTGCTAAGCCACCTCAAGTTTTCAAAATTTTATTATCAAGTATTTAAAATTATTATTATTTTGTCTCTTTTATATGTATTAGCACCCCCAATAATACTAACAAATTTAAAGAGCTTGAATGTAAATTTTAAAAATCAAAGTCACAGCAGACTGGACTTCATATGTTATTTGGACGTTTCGATTTCTGGATTTGTGCAGTGAACAAAAGAAAACAAATACTTCCAATTTGAAAATGTCATACTTATATAGAAAAAATAATGCCCGATTCTATATATTGAATTTTGGCTGTGGCTAATTTGCTGCCGGCAGCAGTTCGGCCAAGTGCTGCCGGTGCTATATTTAGCCGTGTGATGTCCAAACAACAAATTCAAACCGTTAGATGTTTAATCTATACTATAATCTACTTGGAGACCAAATTTTACATTTTTTGGAATTTTTTTACTATATATTAAGCTGGTTTGAAAACCGCTGTTTTTAGTAAATTTCTGCAACGTTAAAAACAGCGGTTTTCAAACCATCTTAATATATAGTAAAAAAATTCCAAAAAATGTAAAATTTGGTCTCCAAGTAGATTATAGTATAGATTAAACATCTAACGGTTTGAATTTGTTGTTTGGACATCACACGGCTAAATATAGCCCCGGCAGCACCTCGGCCGAACTGCTGCCAGCTGCAAATTAGTCACAGCCTTGAATTTTTGTACCCATCTGGAACTGCCATGATCCTATATAGAAAAAATAATGCCGATCCTTTATAAAAAACGGATCATTCTATTGAATTTTTGTACCCATCTTAATAAATAGTTAAAAAATGTAAAATTTGATCTGCAAACACATTTTAATATATCCATCATGTTAAACGGTTTAGATCGACTGTTTGGACTTTGAAAATGTAATGTGTAACCTGGTGTCACAAAAAAACAGTGTAAGTGGATCCCTCCTCGTGTTATATTGTGTTATGCATTTTTTTATTAAAAAAATAAAGATATTGTTTAGCACCCCCTATACTTAAATTTATGGTTCTGTCCCTGGTTAACGGACAATTATATAAAATAAAATATCTCCATTTTATTATTAAGCATGTGGATGTTCTTATCCGCCAACAACTACGATTGAAAGATGAAAATTCTAATTTAATATAAGTCTTTTAATTAAATAATTTGTCTTCTTTTGATTAAATGCATCTGTTTTATGTGTAGAAGTCTAAATTTAGTTAAAACCATACTCGCCACACAATATAGGCACACAGTATGTTACAATTAAAATTTAACAGACTGCATCGGAAGTTTTTGTCGCTTGAAAAGTTATACAAGATGGTACAACCCTTCCTCCTTTCTTCCTTTCTTCCAGTACGACCCTTTGTTCTTCTACTTCCTGTTCACGATTCGACTCTTACTTCTTATAGTTTGTGCACATCCGCCTCTTATTTCTTTTCATTATTTCAATTTTATTTCTTTCCATTATTTATTTCTTAGATATTCATTTAGTTATTAATAAATGAAGAAGATTTATCTAAGGAAGACGTTACAACAATCCAAAAGAATAATAGTAGTAGTAGCCTGGGAAAGAAATAAAAGTTCTCATAAATCACGATCCTCCTTTTTCCATCATTTCTTTCCCCAATTTGTTTCTTATAAGAGAACGTTATTTCTTTCCCCAATTGAATTTTAAATGAAAGCATGAACTTTCGACGGTTACTGTCTTTTGTGGAACATGCATCTTCTTATAATTTTTGTTTATAGTTCAATTATCAATAATTATCCTCAATGTTGTCCACTTCCTGTTTTGGTCCTGGAAGTTCCAACTCTGGCCGGAACGAACGGAGCTATGCTCGATTCCGACTTGTTGTCACAGCCGGCATGGGCTCTGCTCGGGAGAGGAGACCCACTGAACGTGGAAGGGAACTTTTCGTTGGTGAGAAGAGCAAAATCTTTGTCTTCTCTTTGTATTACGGTTTGGCAATTTATCAAACAGTGGTGTGCCATCTTATATTTGTGTTTAATTAATTAATTGCAGATCGTACATGTATCGATTGTGACACTTGCCGATGGATGGCTCCTGTATGTATTTTTCTCTCATTTTTATCAAGAGAATTGTTTATAGACATTCAAATTGATAAATGTTTCTTATTTTTAGGACTTCTTCGCAAGGATTGATAGGATGTCGGCTGTAACAAAGCAGCCGGCTTCAAAAGATGAAAATATCAAGGCTTTGCAGGTTAATTGTTGTTGGAACTTGAGTTCTAAAAAACTCAAAATTCCCTCCTCAATAAAATTGTTAAAATCACCGTTTGTAATATTTTGTTAAGCTGAGGACTAATATGAAAATCCTCATATCTAATTAATTCAATTTCAGGTTCTTTCTTATTATAACCGTTATTCATTAACGGTAACATTGAAGAGGCGCCAGCAAGCCTCTGTTTATTTCCGTATTTTCTGTGATAACAGAAATAATTAAACAAGCTATTAACCTCTATTCATTCTCTAATTAATTCTATTTTGTTTAGTTAACATCTATTATTCATTTTCTGCGCAACCCTTCAAGATTATATATAACTCTCTCCTCCACTAATCTCTTTGACACTCTCAGTTTTGAATCCGAGCAAAACAAGAATGACATAATTTTTTTATTCTCCCATTCAACCATTTTATATTTATCTCAATTATCAAATTCTGATCTATGCTGGATATTGCGGAGTTATCGTCAGTTGCTTCCATGGCATGTCTAACAAGCAACAAACCCGGATTATCTTGGTTGCGGTTCTATCTTGCACGATGAGACGGAATACGCTTAAGGACAGTGCTTCGCACGATCCGGGTAACTCTATTTCAATTTGATTTATTTTAATTAAATTTATAACTATCTGAATATTCTGAAAATTTATACCAACAATCTTAAATGTAATTTCATAATTCGGTTAGTAATCTTATAGATTATCATTTTGATTTTCTGAAATTAAATTTGATCATATTTTAATTTAATTATAATTGAAGAGACGCATATAGGTATCTATCTGTTTGGTATGCGAGTAGAAAATAAAATAAATGATCAGAGTAGTTAAGGAACTATGTTATATATATTTGATTTGTAGTTCCAATGAACTTAGTCGAATTTAGATAGTAGATTAAGTATTTGGTTACTCCATTAAATTAATCTGGTAGTAATGGGAATATATGAAGCATGAAGTACCAACGTAATTTAACCAAGGAATAATTAAATAAATAAAAGGCAACAATACCTTTATAAAATAACAACGCTTGATGTTATAATCCGAAATTTAGAAATAGATTGAAAAAAGAATTCTGAAATTAAATTCGGTAAAGTTTTAATTAAATAACAACGCTTGATGTTGTAAAATTACGTTTAATTATGTGGTGCTGTAAATTTTGTAATTAAGAATAGATATTTAAAAATAAAAAAAAAACAATCTAACAATATCAAGATATTTAATAAAAGGAAAACTATATATTGCAATTGTTAAATATTAATAATTGGACTTGTTTGTAATAAAAATAAATTTAGGGTTATCGGATAATAACTTTTCAGGGTCTTCGGTTTATAATAACCACAGAATAAAATAATAGAAATGAATAACGTAAGCTTTGATCTTGACTCTTGTCATAATCATTAACTCTTACATTTTATAACCGAAGAAATAATTAATTATTATAGTCAAGAAAACTGAAAGACCAAAAATTATAAATGCTCTTATAATTAATTACCTTTAATTATGAATCAATTATAACCACCTTGATTATTCCCTTAATGATCCGGGAAAAAAAAAATAGAGAGTAATAACTATTGAGGATCCAAATATTTAATAGCATTAAGTTGTAAAACTTCCTAATGCAAGCAAGTTAAAACAAATAATGAATGAATTCATCTCATTATTGATCGGTTTTGGTTTATAAATGTATACCTTTATCATAACCCGAATGTTACTTAACATGTCAATGATATATAATTACAATTTATGTTAATAAGATAAATAAAAAATATATATTTTTTAGCATAACATACTTATGTTATTACATCTTCGTAATAAAAAAAAAAAAAAGATAAGAATAATTAGTGTGGATGCACCGGAAAATTTGTGGGGGTTAAATTAAAAAAAGAAAAGAAAAGAAATATCAATGAAAATAAGTATGATCAATTTTTTGATTGGATTATATTATCTAATTGGTTGTGATGACTTGTATAAATTTGGAGATATTAAGATATATGATTTCTTACACTCTAGTAAAAGTAATTATATATAGATACTATTTTTGTATCTCATGTTATAGTATAAAATGTGGGGTGTAAATTAAATAAAATTTCATGCAAATAATTAATGACCAATTGTTGATTGAGTTTCATTGTAGTGAATTTGTCAAGATAGATAATATAAATTTAGTATATTGAAAATGTGAGGGTTATAAATATTCATGGAAATATTAAACTAACCCTAGATATTCATGGCATGAAACTATGCATTAATAAATGGTACATGTGCTTAATTCTATGAAGCACAACAATATTATTCATTCACGGATTTACTTTCAGATAGAGAAATGAAATGTAGGGGTGTAAATTAAAAAAAAAATCATACAAATAATTAATGATCAGTTTTTAATGCTTGAATTTCATTGTACTGAATTTATCAAGATAACTATTTTTAAATTTAGTGTATTGAAAATGTGGGGGGTTTAAATATTTGAAGAAATATTAAATTAACCCTACGATATGTATATACATATCATATAAATAATTAAATATACATGAACATTAAATACATGTCCTTAATTTAATGAGACATAACGATAAGTTTGATTAGAAAACAAAATGTGATTATATGAAATAAAGAATGCTCATTTAGTTGATCATGATAACTAATATGTATTTAATTATGATGTCAAATTTAAAATATAAATGAGACGATATTGTAGTTATTGAGAATTTAAATGTTCATTGAAATATTTAACTCATGCTATAATAAACATGTCATGATAATATACATGAATAAAAATAAATGTGATTGATATTATGTAGCATGATATTATGATTATTTATTAAAAAAAAATTGTTGATAACCTTTTAAAGATGATTATAATTACAAATAAATGAGTTAAAAAAAAAAATCGAGCAATGAGTGATGATTTATTGATATGAAAATATTGATGATGGACTAAAATTAAAAGATTAAAGAAGAAGAAGATTTGTAATCTCAAATGATTTTATTCATCTTTTGTTATCTCAATCGATTACATGTACAAGGCCTATTTATAAGAGATAACACAGCTTTACATTTTCTGTTACAGCAGCTGTTTTCAATCTAACTATCAATCTAGCTAACTGTCTGTCTTGGCTCTAACTAACTATTAGCATCTTTGACCAATATGCTTTGACTGTTTCTGGAGACTTCGTCTGTTATGTTATTAGCCCCCCCACAAGCTGATGGTAAGGAACTGACAGTCAGCTTGGAACGCAAGAAGAGAAATCGTGGTGCTGTAAGAGGCTTTGTAAGAGCATCGGCTATTTGATCCCGAGTGGACAGAAAACGAATTTGGAGAGTTTTATTGGCCACGCGTTCACGTACAAAATGAAAATCGATCTCCACATGTTTAGTTCTTGCATGGAACATGGGATTGGAAGCCAAGAAGGTGGCTCCAATGTTATCGCACCACAAGATTGGAGGATGGTCAAGAGAGACCTTCAATTCAGCGAGTAAGAACTGCAACCATACTAATTCAGCACTGGTCATTGCAAGGCTACGGTACTCCGATTCGGTACTGGATCGAGAAACTGTCGGTTGCTTTTTAGAGCTCCAAGAGACAAGATTTGGGCCAAGGTAGATGCAAAATCCTGAAGTAGACTTGCGATCGTCGGGTGAGCCCGCCCAATCCGCATCACTATAGGCATGAATGGTGAGAGAAGAGGCGGGTTTGAGAAGCAATCCATGAGAAGAGGAACCCTTGAGGTATCGTAAAATCCGCTTAACCGCTGCCCAATGTACCGTGGTCGGTGATTGCATGAATTGAGAAACCTTATTGACCGCAAAAGAGATATCGGGACGAGTCAAGGTTGCATATTGTAAGGCTCCAACAATAGAACGATACAAGTGGGGATCCTCAAAGGGATCACCATCAAGTTGAGAGAGAGATGTGTTAGGAACCATGGGTGAAGGGCAAGGATTAGCATGAAGCATATTGGCTCGTGTGAGGAGATCACGAATATATTTGGATTGAGTGAGATAAAGGCCGAAAGGAGAAGGAGTGACCTCAATGCCCAAAAAATAGTGAAGATTGCCCAAATCCTTAAGAGCAAAGGATTGTTGAAGAGAGTGAATGAATTGTTGAACAAGACCTTGGTTGCTTCCCGTCACGATAATGTCATCAACATAGACTAACACTATGAGAGTGTTGTCATGAGAAGTAAGAGTGAAGAGCGAAGGATCATAATTGGAAGCAAGAAAACCTTGGTTGAGCAAAGCGGTGCTAAGAGTGTGAAACCACGCTCTTGGGGATTGCTTCAAGCCATAGATGGCTTTGGAAAGGCGACACACATGATGTGGCCGAGTGGAGTCAATGAAGCCCGGCGGTTGCTGCATGAAAACGACTTCATTAAGGTTGCCATGCAAGAACGCATTTTGGACATCGAGTTGTCTAATTGGCCAATGTCGAGAGAGAGCTAAGGAAAGAACAACTCGAATAGTGGTAGGTCGAACAACCGGACTGTAGGTTTCAAAGAAGTCGACGCCTTCTTCTTGGTGAAACCCCTTAGCAACCAAACGAGCTTTATATCGTTCGAGTGAACCGTCGGCACGTCTCTTTTCTTTAAACACCCATTTGCACCCAATAACATGATGATCGGGTGAAGGAGGAACAAGAGTCCATGTGTGATTGGAAATGAGAGCCTCATATTCTTTGGTCATAGCAGCAACCCAATGAGGATGGGATTTTGCTTGATTATAGGTTTTTGGTTCAGTAGGGAAATTGGATGAGGAGAGCAAGGCCATATGATTGGAGGAAGGGTGTTTCTGAGCACGAGATCTGGTGATCATTGGATGGGAAGAATGAAGGGTAGAAAGCTGATGAGAGGCCTCAGGAAAGGGAAGGAATGGGCCGAGATCAAGAACAGAAGAGGGTGGCTTGCGTCGGGAATAGACCTGCAGTGGAGTAACAGTGGGTTCGGCTGATGGTCCACCAGGATGTGAAAGAGGCCCATTCGGTTGAGAAGGCCCAGTAGCTGAAGAAGAAGGCCCATGTGAAAGAGAAGGTCCATTTGGCGCAGGAGCTGCTCCAGTATTAGATGAAGGCAGAAGCGCAAGAAATGTGGATTGAATTGAATCAGAGACCTCGGAAGCAGAAGCTGCACTAGAAAGGTGCTGAAATGGAAATGTTAGTTCATCAAAAATGACATGCCGAGAAATAAAAAGCCGATTAGAATCGAGGTTGAAGCATTTGTATCCTTTTTGTGTAGAAGCATATCCAAGAAATACACAAGGCAAGGATCTTGGTTGAAGCTTGTGAGAGTTATAATGCCGGATATATGGAAAGCATAAGCATCCAATAACCCGCAAAAATTGGTAATCGGGTTCTTTTTGGAAAATTGAAAAATATGGAGACTTTAGGTTATTGGTAGAGGGTTGGCGATTAATCAAATACACCACACTAGAGAAGATATCATCCCAAAATCGTTCGGGAATAAAAGCTTGGCTCATGATAGAAATAGCAAGTTCCACAATATGCCGATGTTTTCGTTCGGAAATCCCGTTTTGTTGAGGAGTGTAGGGGCAAGTTGTTTGATGAACTAAAGAGGGAAATAAACGCGCAATCGGCTTGTATTCGGTACCTCCATCCGATCGAAGAATTTTGATGGAACTATTGAGTAAATTCTCAATTTGAGCTTTGAAAAGAGAGAACACATGCACCAATTCATCTTTAGATTTGAGAAAATAAATCCATGTAAACCTAGTGTAATCATCAATGAAAAGTACATAATAGCGAAATCCATTAGTAGAGATGAGAGGAGCGGGACCCCAAACATCGGAATGTACCAACTCAAGAGGAGAAGAAGTAGATGATACACTAGGGGAAAAAGGTAAACGGTGAGCCTTGGCCAAACAACAATGATGGCACAAGGTCAATTTATTGCTATTACAAGGTAAAGCATGAGAATTGAGAATTTTTAAAGTTGTAGAAGAGGAGGGATGGCCAAGTCTTGCATGCCACACATCGGCGGAAACCCTTGCACCAAAGAATGCATGAGGAGAAAGAGGAAGAGAAAGTGTGTAGAGACCCTCATGAAGCATAACTCGAAGAAGCGGCATCAAGGTGAGGCGCTCCTTAATGACACAAAATGAACCACAAAATTCAATAAGAATGTGATTGTCATTTAAGAGTTTGGAAAGGCTCAATAAATTCTTGGTAAATGAGGGTACGTATAAAACGTCAAGTAAAACCAAGGTGCAATTTGGGAGGGTTAATTTACAAGAACCAATGTGACTTATGCGCATACCCAAACCATTACCAATTTTTAAGACATCCATACCATCATAAGGCATGTAGGAGGAAAGGTTGTTGATGTCATTAGTCACGTGATGAGTAGACCCCGAATCCAAGTACCAATTGGAGTTAGAGTCTGAAGCACCCGGCTGAGCAACATAGGCTTGAGCAGGGAGCTGGGAAGCTTCAGCGAGATTAGAACTGGGCTGACCTGTTTTGGCAGGGACATAATCTTCTATGTACCAACAGGCTTTAGCATTATGACCTTTCTTGTTGCACAGTTGACACACAGTGGCCCGATCTGGGTTGTAAGGCCTGCTAACCTGCGAGTTGGGCTGAGAGGACTCCATATTGGGCTTATGAGGAGGTGTAGGCAACAGAGGAGTAGAGTTTGGTCTGGGATTATTAGCGGGGGGTCTGTTACCGGGTCTAGGGTGAGAAGGGCGATAACCCGATTTGGGACGGTAAGGCCTAGAACCCGAATAGGGCTGAGTGAAATAGGCAGAGGGATGGAGAGAAGACGAAGAAGAAGGAATACTACCCGATTGAGCAGTGAGGAGCTTCTCATGTGTGAATAAGAGCGATTGTAGCTCAGGTATCGAGATGCTTCCCTGTCGAGCAGTAATGGTGGTCACAAAGGGGTTGTATTCGACTCCAAGCCCTCCAAGAATGTAAAGAACCAGATCTTCATCGGTGACAGGAGAACCGATGAAAGCCAATTCGTCGGCCGTGGCTCTCATCCTGGAGAAATACTCGACACAGCTGGCTCCGCCCTTTGTTGTGGTTTGAAGTGTCCGTCTGAGCTCAAGAAGTCGGGATCTTGAAGAGGCGGAGAATGTTTGCTGTAAAAATCGCCATAGATCGGAAGTAGAGGTGCAGGAGACTACTTCAGCAAGAATTGTTTCTGAGAGAGAGGATCGGAGCCAACCTAGAATGAGCTGATCTTGTTGCATCCAGTGCTCAAATGCTGGATTAGTGTTCAATTCGCCAGCGATTTGAATCTGCTCATCAGGTGGTGTAGAATCAAGGTATTTGTGCAACTTGTAGCCATGGAGCAGCGGTATAATCTGAGACTTCCACGCCAAAAAATTCGTGCGATTCAGCTTGGTAGAGATCAGTAAGTTGAGAAGAACAATTGGATCAGATGGTTTTTGAGATGGAAGAGAAGTATTTTGGGAGGAAGAGAAAGGAGGATCGGAAGCACTTGACATTGTGCTCTGATACCATAAAAGATTAAAAAAGAAGAAGATTTGTAATCTCAAATGATTTTATTCATCTTTTGTTATCTCAATCGATTACATGTACAAGGCCTATTTATAAGAGATAACACAGCTTTACATTTTCTGTTACAGCAGCTGTTTTCAATCTAACTATCAATCTAGCTAACTGTCTGTCTTGGCTCTAACTAACTATTAGCATCTTTGACCAATATGCTTTGACTGTTTCTGGAGACTTCGTCTGTTATGTTATTAAAAATTAAAGTCCTTATGTAAATTTCATCGAGGGAGATGGGTTTTAGCCCTAATGGGTCCTTTTGCGGTGGCAACCCAATCTCTGATAGGCAATCCCTTGAAAGAGATTCAATGGGTAATAACAAGCCGATAAATTGACCAAAAGAGCGCACACTTTTAAGGAGCATTGACTCCAACCCCATCCCTATGATGAGTATGCTCTATGTAGATGGTAGGATGAGCATATTAGCTCTTAATGAGAACCGAGGCGGTAATTTCCACAGGATATGACTCTACACATATCCTTGGTAGGTAACTCACCTATATGAGAGTGTCTGTATACGGCCGTGGTGCGAGGCATGGGTAAGCCTTTAAGACTCTCATGAAAAATTCAAGACTTGCGTAAGGCCATTAATGCACGTACCGCGACGAGAATCTCCATATTGTGTGTGTGATGGTTAAATTTTGGATTAAAGGAACGAGTTCAAGACATAGTTCACTCTGTTTCCTCCAAATTAAAGCCATCAATACTAGATGAAGTTCAAAGTTTATAAACTACTTCATCGATGCACAATATAAATATCTAGCAATTTGTTTCTATAAAATTTACCGTTTGATATTCTTAAATTTTGAGTTTTGTGGGGATTGTTGGAACTTGAGTTCTAAAAACTCAAAATTCCCTCCTCAATAAAATTGTTAAAATCACCGTTTGTAATATTTTGTTAAGCTGAGGACTAATATGAAAATCCTCATATCTAATTAATTCAATTTCAGGTTCTTTCTTATTATAACCGTTATTCATTAATGGTAACATTGAAGACGCGCCAGCAAGCCTCTGTTTATTTCCGTATTTTCTGTGATAACAGAAATAATTAAACAAGCTATTAACCTCTATTCATTCTCTAATTAATTCTATTTTGTTTATTAACATCTATTATTCATTTTCTGTGCAACCCTTCAAGATTATATATAACTCTCTCCTCCACTAATCTCTTTGACACTCTCAGTTTTGAATCCGAGCAAAACAAGAATGACATAATTCTTTTATTCTCCCATTCAACCATTTTACATTTATCTCAATTATCAAATTCTGATCTATGCTGGATATTGCGGAGTTATTGTCAGTTGCTTCCTTGGCGTGCCTAAGGAGCAACAAACCCGGATTATCTTGGTTGCGGTTCTATCTTGCACGATGAGACGGAATACGCTTAAGGACAGTGCTTCGCATGATCCGGGTAACTCTATTTCAATTTGATTTATTTTAATTAAATTTATAACTATCTGAATATTCTGAAAATTTATACCAACAATTGTCTCCTTTAGTTGGACTTAAGAATTGATGATTGAAATCTCTTATTTTAATTTCTAAATCATTTTTTTATTTCAAATTTGCTTTGTGCAGACTTTACTTTCTTGTCCAACAAATTCAATTAATATTGAAAAGACGATGAAGGAGGTAGTCGAGGTGAACAAGACGTTTCCTCTGCCTATCGGCGAAAGTGACATTCTTGTGTGTTTCTACTACTTGATTTTAATTTTTGAAAAAAAACATTCACCTTAGTTTAAATTTTAGTTATTTATTTTCAGGGCGTTCATCACTGTGGTTACCACTCTGAGAAATTTTATGAACCTACACCATACTTTATTTCTCACCTTGAAGGAAACATAATGGTGGACTGGTAATTGCTAATTAAAATTTTAAACTGTCAGAAGCAAACAAACAAAATGCAATTTCATTTAATTTTGTCAAATATATTCCAGTCCGAAATACACGGAGATATTGGCTCGCGAGATCGACATACTTGGTGGGGTCCGCTACCTATTCCTTACTCATAAGTATGATCAAATAAAGAAATTAATTGTGATCTTTAGACAACTTTCCTAATAACTGAAATTCAAATTAAGTATGACTAGATCAAATTTAATATATCAGGGACGATATATCATAGCATGACAAGTGGACCAGGCGGTTTAAATGTGAGAGGACTATGCATGTAGGAGATGTAAGTACTTGCATCATTTCTTTATCGTACTACCATAAGATGGAAATTTTTGTTCTTACTTGAACTTAATTCGCTTCTTGGTATTGTCACTGCTACAACCTGCCTTTTTAATACAATCCATACAACTTTGTACATTTACAACCAACAATCGGGTAAGGGATCAGTAAATAATTCAGCTCCCTGGTAAGTTTGCTTCCCTAACACAATGTGATATGCAGAGTAGAACTAGGGTGTTCCTAAACTCACCAAGCCCTTCGTGAGCTCGACTCTAAAACCTATCGAATTGACTTCACACGACATTTTCAAACCGTTAGATGTTCAATCTATATTAAAATGTGCTTGGAGACCTAATTTTACATTTTTTGGAATTTTTTTACTATTTATTAATATGGTTTGAAAATCGCTGTTTTTATTAAAATTCTGCACTATTGGAAAACAGCGATTTTCAAACCATCTTAATAAATAGTAAAAAAATTCCAAAAAATATAAAATTTGGTCTGCAAGCACATTTTAATATAGATTGAACATCTAACGGTTTAGAAATGTCGTTTAAAGTCAATTCGATAGGTTTTAGAGTCGAGCTCACGGAAGGGCTTGGTGAGCTTAGGAACACCCTAGTTCTACTCGTGATATGCATATCAAAGAGTGAGTATAAAAATTAAAAGTATTTTAAAAGGTTTTAAGAACAAATTAGTAATTTATTTGAGAACTATGTAGATGTCGAGGTCAATTACATACAAATGGTATAAGCTCTTCACATTGCTCCTTAAATTTTTTTTTGTTTCTTACCGGTCATGGCAGAAGAATAAGATTCAAAGACTATGACGAAAAGATAAATTAGAACTCATTAGAATTAATTTAATAACTTTAGTTGAGAAATGTCATTTCAGTTATGAACGGCCAATGGAAGTTTTCTTTCTCCAATTGTTAATGTAGAGTAGTCAATTTATGACCCGGGTATATGTCAGTCACCTCCACAAAAATTTACTCAAATGATTTAAAGCCCCAGAAGACATACTAACTGGAATTCCTGTTTTGGGAATGGCTTATTTGAAAATCTTCAACAAATCCTCTTCTTATGTCATCTTATATTTAACTTATAAATGTACCTGATCACTCAAAAGAGAGCGGTGTTTCTTTTAAAATTTATAAACTCGAAAATGCTATCGGTTCGGATCGGTGCACAATCCTTATCAAATAGTATAATCGAGGTCGATCCACATAGAATATTGGTCTACAGTCTTGAGCGATCAAATCACAATCTTTCGAAAGACTAGACAAAATCTGAAAATTGAGAGTTTGGAATTGTGATCAATGTAAATTTTTACAACAATTAAAAATAATTAAAATAAAGATAGAGATAAGAATTCCTAGGGTTTCAGCACACCATTGCTACTCAATCCACTTTGATATTCTATTTCTGTCGGGTCTGATTTCTTGTTGTTGTTAATGAAAGACACTACATAGGACACTGCGAGTCACTTACGCAAATGACGGGACTTTCACCGGGATACTACATAGGACACTGCGATTTATCTTACGCAAATGACAGAACTTGGTTTGCATTTTGTGATTCTGATTTATGGTTTCCCCGTGAAAGTTTTCTTCACATAAATCTAATGACTCCCAACGAGGCTAACTCGTCCATCATAGTTTTTCTACCAATAAAGTATTGTCACTACCCTAGGATTAAACTAGATCATCGAAATCAGGTGAAGGGAGAATAAATTGCAAAAGCATTTCAATCAACAACAAGAAATCATAATCAACAGAAAATATATATATCAAAACATCATGAGTAACAAGGTTTACTGCCTAGCCCATAAGAAAGGAACTTAGCCACGGAACGGCATCATTACAACACTCCTCTTTCTCACTTCAATCAAATCTAACCCTAATTACCAAAATTACAAAGATAGTTTTCTCTTCTATCCAGGGGCTTTATATAGGACTGGGGGGACGTCTGGAGATGAGTGGAGGCCAAGAAAACATGATCTGGACACGTTTGTGGCAGTTATTCTCCAAAGGGCGCCTTGGTTACGGATCGTATTAACTGATACGGTCCGTATTCACACCTTGTCGCTGAGGGGTTTAATGCGTATCACACCATCTCCTGGTCCGTATCCGGCTAGGTCCGTATCAACTGGTACGGACCGTAACAGGGCCTTAGTCGATGAGCGTCGCTTGTCCGATTGACCTGATTCTTGCTCCATTTGATGTGAAATAATTCCAAAACCTGTTTTCTGCAATAAAACATAAAGAAATGTGACAGTAACCTTTTTATCTAATTAAATAAACATAAGTGTGAGATAATATGCAAAACCTAAGCCAAAACCCTACGTAATTCATCATTATTTTGACTCTGATCAGTACCGCGCACAGATGATGAAAAAGAGCAACTTTAACATAGTAACTGATTTATATGTGCATTTAAATGTCATTCTCTTATATTGGGATAATTTTGATTCTTTCTTTATGTTAATTCAGCTTGGAATTAGTCTGCAGGGTTAGGTGCTATGCATTGTTCTTAAAAGAGAGATTTGAATATTTTCACGTGCTAAGATGTGGAGACTGATCCACTGGTATGTGATCAAAATTATGTTTCATTTTCTGATTTGATACTGTTGTGAACAGATTGTGTATACCTTTCTTTTGTGTATGTGTGTTTTGCATAGAACGAAGAATGTGATCTCATTGTAATCAAATAATCTCATTGGGCAAGGCCTTTATCAAATTTTGGTACAGTACAAGTTCAGACTTTTAATGTACAATCTCTCTCTATAAAACCAACAAGGATCGTAATCATTTAGTGCTCATAATTAGTAAGATTTCCGCACTACATCAGTTAGGTGTGGTACCGGCATTGGGTTTAAAAATGAAGACATTCCATAACACGAACCAATATACGCTTTGCATAGTACTATAACCTCACTCACTCTAAATATAAAAATATTCCATAACACAAAGAATGTTATGTTACACGGTGTGTGCTCACCGTAGAGTGTGGAACTGACCTAGACCACGGCATGGCAATCGTAGGCTATGGCACCATGCAAGATGGAACCAAATATTGGATCGTGAAGAACTTGTGAAGCCCAGAGTGGGGCGAAAGCAGATACATCGGGATGAAACACGGTGTCAAGGCCAAGACAGGCTTATATGGCATTGCGATGGAGGCGTCTTATCCCATCAAGACCTCGCCGAATCCTTCGAACTCTAGAATATTGATATACAAGAAGACATAATATGTGTTGTACAGAAGCTTCAGACTTGTGATTTACTGACATGCGGTACTCTTCAAATAAAACCCAATAAATTGTAGTAATAATCAACACTTTTGAAATGAAAGAAAAGCTAGGCACTTTTTCAACTTAAGTAAACTATGGCTTAATTCGTAAGGAATCCTGCAATAAATGTATCTATGTTTAAGAGTTTTGTAACTATTGACATGTAGGATTTATTGAATAATTATTCTTTTTATTGGTCTAGTTTTTTTATGAAAATAAGTCATTTTGTATGAGAATTTTTTTTTCTCTTATAATATGTCTCCGTTGCAACGCACAGGCACGATACTAGTAAAATATATATTCAATTCTTTCATTTTCCATCGTTGTATCCATGTTGAACCTGATAATAAAATTTTCTTCTTTCTTCGTCGTTGTTGTCTTGTTCCTCAATCGTGAAAATGAAAATACTTTACTGTACAATCTGACTCTCATTTCCTCTTCAATTTTCTCTCAGTTGTCAACTTGACTTTTTAATTCAATCCTCTTCCTCCGTCCTCTTGAACCAGTCTTGAATATTGCATGGTTGTAGGCAAGTAGTTTCCTTCTTCAAGTCTCTTCAAAGTTTGATTTTCTCCTTCAAATATCCTAAGTAATCTTTATATTTAGTAAAATAGAATTTGTAAAACACTTGAGGTTGAGATTTTTGAGTTTATTTGATGGAATATTTATTAGTATTATTCGTTATTCCCTCGCTACCGTTTCGTTACCCGCTAATCTTAATGGGTATGGGTATGAAAATGTTTCCACCCTCGTATCGTACCCATTGACACCCCTAAATACAAGTATTAAATTAAAATGGAAAGGAATAATATTTTTACAAAAATTAATTGAATGGTTCTTTTTATTTGTTTTCATTCCCCTTCATCTATCTTCTCTAATTAAAATTCGGAAGTAAAATAAATGTCTTTTTTCTTCCTGGTCCCTTTCTCTTATTTTTATTTATTTATTTTGTTCAAAGCTTCATGAATCCGTTGATTTAACAAAATGATACATTCTGGGAGAGTAATAAATTCGTACACATTTGTCTACTTAAGCTTTGTGCTCTGCCACCATTTTCCCAGCATGTTATCATAATATACATATACAAAAGATTATAACTTTGGGGCATAATATGCAAAATATGTACATGCTTTTATTTGCTTCAATGTCTTGCATCCAAAATAGAATGTGTTTTTTGAGACATGGCGCGAACATAAAAGCGATCGAAACTTAGTATTTGGCATCTGATTAATAGAAACTGTCTCATTTTAAATGCTAAATTTGTATTTACGAATAGATATTGTACAATCAAACGAACTAATTATAATTATTTTTCTGAACCGATTTTGAACGAGTCGAATTGGTTTTTTTTTTGTCAGTCCTAATTTATGTTTAACAATTTCACAAGTTAAATATTGAACAGATACTCGCACGCTTGTCTTTGTTTGTTTGTTTGAGCTCTTTTTAAAGATTATTTTAAGAAAATGTTGACATGATTGCCATATATTCCTGCGCAAAGATCCAATCCCATTTCAAGCGCTTTACCCCGATTACATTCAGTTCGAGCAAATTCTCTTTTCTCATGGTCCCTACATTTTACGACAGCGATTTTAATAAGCCCCATTTTGGGCTTACAAAAAACAGCCGAACGTACAGTGAAATCAACAAACTTCCGAATTTTTAAAATTTTTGACAACAATATCTTTATTTTAAAATTTTCAAAACACTATTTTGGTTGTATAAATACATATATTTACAAGTCATTTTGAATTCATATATTCAGATATCTGAAAAACGCCAAGAAAAAAATTGCTAAGTACTAAAATAAACAATCTGAACGCACGAATCCTAATTTGATTGCGAAAACATGCGTTCAGAATTATTCTCAACACGTGTTCAAAATGTCTACTCCCAGTCAACAATATCAAAACCTAAAATTATTTTAGCATTTATAACTATCTAAACACATTATTTAAAAAACTTAAAAATACACACTTTTAAAGCAGGTATAGTTTTGTCAAACATTTTACATTAAATTATTGTAGAAAAAAACGATCGTGAAATTTTGGAATAGACAAAAAAGAAATATCCCCACTTCCCATGAAAACCCACGCAAACCCGAATACCCCAATCAATGGGTTATTAATCAATAGCGAAGAGCTCAATATTTCTGAACACCACAACCAAACTAATTGAGAATTGGTTGATAAGGTTAATATGTGCAGTTTAAACTAAACATAGCAAGTTATAAACCCATCACAAGACAGTTAGAAAGAGTACAAACTCTAAGCCACTTCAAATCAGCTTTTCCACCAAAACAGCACAAACAGTTTTAACTGAAATTGACATAAATAATGCGGTCTTACATTTTTTCTCACTGAGTAGTCACGCTCTTAGCTAGGTTCCTCGGCTGGTCCACATTATATCCTCTTAAAACAGTGAGGTGATAGGCCAGTAACTGTAATTTAAAAAAAAAAAAAAAAACCAACAAGAAGAAAAGAAAGTAAGAAAGATAGGCCAGTAACTGTATCACACAAGTTTATATGTACTACTGTTTGTTCATACAACAAGGAACAAATCATCCTAAAGGTAGTCTACAGATTACAAAAAGTATTGAGTTTAGCAAAATTGCAAACGGGGTTGTATAGGGACAATAAAGATGTAACATAAGAAAAATATATCAAGAGCTACAAATTAAGTATGAAATTGGATCCAAAGGTATATTATATAAAAAATAAATTGTAAAAATTTGTAGTTGAATAAAAGTACGAAATCGGATACGAAGGTATATTATCTCTTTGTTGCCCAAAGAAATTCCATTGTTCAGGTCATTGAAACAACATTTGTAGTTGAAGAAAGAAAAACTACCCCATCGCAAGTCATTGTCTAACAGTGCTTCGTATAGAAAAGGAAATGCATGAGAGTAGAACTAGGGTGTTCCTAAGCTCACCAAGCCCTTCTGTGAGCTCGACTCTAAAACCTATCGAATTGACTTCAAACGACATTTTCAAACCGTTAGATGTTCAATCTATATTAAAATGTGCTTGGAGACCAAATTTTACATTTTTTAGAATTTTTTTACTATTTATTAAGAAGGTTTGAAAATCGCTGTTTTCCAATGGTGCAAAATTTTAATAAAAACAGCGATTTTCAAACCTTCTTAATAAATAGTAAAAAAATTCCAAAAAATATAAAATTTGGTCTCCAAGCACATTTTAATATAGATTGAACATCTAATAGTTTGAAAATGTCGTTTGAAGTCAATTCGATAGGTTTTAGAGTCGAGCTCACGGAGGGCTTGGTGAGCTTAGGAACACCTTAGTTCTACTCAATGCATGAAATGGAAGAGTATTTATACCTGCATAGGAATGATGTAAATAATAGGTTGGAGACAATCGGCAACCAGAGGGACCTCAATAACCAAAGTTTTTCCATCAGGACAAACCAAGGAGGCATCTCCCTTATAGCACATCACTATCAGCTGTCCCTTGCGCGCATGCAGCTGTTGAATGACTTATTGTTGCTTGCTGTAAAATAAAATAACAATGGTAAAATATACTAGTTGACTAAAGAAAAGAAACAGTAAAGTAATGGCACACTTATTCTCTATCATGGTAAATAACCTGAAAGTATCATCACGGGTAGCGATGACAATAATAGGAAGATGTTCGTCAACTAGTGCTAAAGGACCGTGCTTCATCTCTCCCGCAAGCATGCCTTCACTATGCATCAGTGCCACTTCCTTCACCTTTAATGCGCCTTCAAGGACAGTTGCATAATTGTTTCCTCTTCCAAACATCAGTAAAGACTTATTATCATTTAGTAACTTGGCTAGAGCTTTCAATTCACCATCAAGTTTGAGGACATCGCGTGCCTTCTCTGAAAAAAAAAAAAAAAAAAAAATTTAAGTTATGAGAGCAACTTCTGCAAACTTTGTATTCCCTTTTTGTTTTTTTATATGTACGGCAATTGTACATCTATGCAATCATTGCACCATTTTTCTTAATTTTTTCTTCTTATTTTTATTTTCAAGATGACAACTAAAGAAGATAAAACTCCGAAGTAAAATATCTATTTACAACATAATCTAGTGTTTTGGAAAACTACCTGGTAATTTAGTCAAACCAGCAATAATGGCTTCCCTTTTAGCTAGGGTAGACATTTTGTCAGATCCAATAGCTAATGCCATCATAACCATCACTATAATCTGGCAGGTGCATGCCTGAAAACGGCATAAGGAAAGCAAAAAATATGATAAAATAAATAAGAGAATAAAAAAAGAGAAGGTGATAGCAGTATTGAAGAGGTGCCGGCTAAAAGTAATAGCACCGTATCATTACTGGGCATTGTCAATATTTAATTGTGTTGTGCTGTGCTTATAGGTTCACTAGTCATAAAAAAGGGGGAGATTGCATTTGAAATTCAAAAATTGAAAAAAAGCTTTGATTGTTGAGACTACAAATCTATTACTTGTAGAAAAGGATTCTATTTCATTTCATAGAAAACCTGTTCCAACGAACAAAAGGAACAATACAAGATTGCCCGGTTCTTCTACGATTTATTTTGACCTATCTTCCCCTCTCTGGCTCACTCCAGACAATTCCATAAGCTTGCTACGTCCTTTCTAAAGCTGGGCTCGAACAAGGAACATTATCCATGAAACCAAGGAAAAGCCCTCGTGGGTAGGTAAGTGCCCAAGAAGTTCAAAACGTACAACTTTGACAAGAATGAAAACTCCGGACTTTCAGAAGGGAAAATTAGATTGACAACTTCAGAGGGGGTGTTTTTACACTTTCCTACCCATTTTTATAGCTCATGCATGGTCAGCTTGCATGTTATATCATGTAGGATGCAGTGTTCTTTAAGTTTCAAAAACTACCCAAAGATATATTGAAACTGATACATTTTTTTTTTTTCCTTTTTGTTGCATTTTACAAGGAAACTGTCCAAAATATCTTCAAATGGTCAAGATAAGAAATTCTACATGCCAGTATATCTCAAGACGATAAGTAATTGATAGGTTACCCTTTACTACAGACCTGACAATATAGTACCAAAATCAAAGACCAAATCCTCATCCACAATTCATTTCTGTAAAACACCAGTACAACCATGTGTGGCTGGGACAGGAGTGGCAAGCTAGGTCAAGTCAGGTTGACCCGAAGGGTTAGTATTTACCATAACTGGAAGTTGTATAATGCCTAGATTTTGTTATTTTTCAATACATGTTTACATGAAAGATATTGGGCCAACTGGAAGGCAAGCACTTGATTTTAACAAAGAACTCAATTAAACACCAGAAGGTCAGTCAGAATTCGAGTTAACCTGGTTACCAGGTCAATGATCCCTGACAGGCAGAATCGGGAATTACAACAAACAGGTAATGTGCAAGGATTAAGAAATTTCAACAAATTAATAAAGTGAACAAGAAAATGAAAGAAAAACAATTACCTGAGTGACCTCCGAACCACAATTAACCCAAAACCTAAAAGGTCTAACATACCCGACTGGTCCAATTGCGAAGAGGACAAGGCACACAATTGGAAATCACAGCTTTGCTGGCAGATGACCTCGCATGGAAAAAGCAGAAGCAACCAAATCACTTAAGTTCTAATATGAGATAATTTAAGTTGTATATGCTACACACTAGGTGTTGGTACTGTAATGGTACCACACACGAACATGTATTGCCACACCATGGTTTTCTGCTTCAATTTACAATTTACGCAAGTTTAAACAAGAAAAGCAATGTATTCAGCTGTGCCACATGAAACTCTATATAAAGCATTGTATGCAGCTTGTACAAATCATTGAAATTCAAATTATATTTTACATAAAGCTTCAAAGTTCTTTTAGTTCTCATATTACGTTTATATATTCTCAGCATTCACATAACTGGAACCAGCATAGTACTGCTACCAGTATTCTCCTCCTCTAATACTTCTTTGCCAGTTGAACAGATAACAACTTTACCTTGAAGTATATAAATTGTGCATTCCAAGTCTTCCATTATGTACCTAATCCATTGATCCAAGAGAGAACAGTAGAAATAATAAGAACAATGGGAATCTCAGAGAATACAGAAGTAACATACTCGGTGTCAATTCTATTTGTTTCAACCGACAAGCACCATAGTGCAATTAGCATACTGCATTACAGAATCACTACTTATTTAAGGTGCATTAATACTTAAAAACATTATATCCAATTGTTGACAGAAACAAAAGTTCAATGCTACTAAATTACTAACTTAAATAAAATAAAAGTAGCTCAATTACCAACTTAAATAAGATAACAACAACAAAATATAATACTTACAAATTAGATTTTTCTGTTTGAGCATAATATAAACTACCTCAATGACCAAATTAATTGAACAACTCAAATGAAAACTGGAATTGTTACCCTAATCTAAACCCCGAGATAATGATTACCTAGTCATTGATAGAATTACTTGCACAGATCATATTTATTTTACCAAATCAAACTGGCTCTGTTCAGAATTTAGACACTGGTGCTAGGCTCAAGACTTGTATACAATTTTCATATCCCTATCTGTGAGCTCATCTAAGGATTTAAAGATAAATTGTAATTCTGAACATTTATATAGTCAGTTAGAAAGCCAAGCAATACAAATGGTACAATCAGGTACTAGACGGTGCTTACCAAGCAACTAATTAAGCCCAGATTTAAAAAAAAAACAATGAATTAAAATACCAGTAAAGTTAACAGTTACTAATTAAGCCCCAGACTCTCCAATTTTGTAAGATAAAATAGAATGAAATGAAAGATTTAAAATACCTACAAATTCAACTCAAATTCAACATGGAAAAGGGATACAGATTAAGTACTTCACCTGACAGAAACTAAAAAACCATAAACGAGAGCTCTTTGCCTTTGTATCTTTTAACTAAAAAAAGAAAAAAAAAATTCAATTTTCTAGAATCATAAACGTATGCTATGCGGCTCAGGGGGGTGCTACTAAGAGCTGGTGGCGGAGAAGGCTGCAGGGGAGCTGGTGCAGCGAGCTGGCGGAGACGGCTGCAGGGGAACTGGTGGAGCTGGTGGAGCTGGTGGAGCTGGTGGAGCTGGTGGAGCTGGTGGAGGTGTCAGATCTTCGGCTTCTGGTGACGCCAGGCAAACAGGATAGCCGGCTTCGTACAGGGCAAGTAGAACGTTGAGGTTCTGGAACTCGGGTACAGCACCCTCGAAGTAACTACCAGCCAGTTTCGTACCAATAGAGCACAGCATGAGGATTACCGCCGGTACCAGCAGTACGAACTGCCAGCCGGATTCTGGTAGGTGTGTTAAGAAACTTCGAAGAATCATGTTGGCCACGACGACCATGCCAGTTATGCGGAGCATGTTCCTCACAAAACGGGGTGTCACTTCCAACCACCCGCAAGACAGTGCATAGAGAAGGTGAGAGAACCATGATATGATTTGTATGGATATGATGGTAATAAAGCATCCCACAGAGACGCACACACAAAACTCCCAGAGGACTTTGTGAGGAAGCTCGGAACTTGGTGATGGAGCATGATTTGCTGACTTGTGAGAGGTAGACTTGCTCCAATGAGGCACTGGAATTGCAAATTCCAGTGCATAGGCCATGGCGAAAATGTAAAATGCCAAGGAATCGTTTTCTTTAATCTGTTTTCTTTTGAAATCAAGTTCCCCTCGTCTCAGAATTGCAATCTGAAAGGGAGTTGGAACAAAGGGAATTAGGCGTATGGCCATGGTTTTGAAGAAATAGAAGAAAGGGGCAATTGTATCATTATTTTGCCCTCTATAAATAGAAGAGGAAGTAACAAAAATCTGTTGGCACCGGTCCTCTGTCGACTGTGTCGGCAACTTGGCCACTCGCCTGGACTCGCCATTGTTTGTTAGAGAAGGCGGTTAGAGAAGGAAATGGTAATTTTGAAATCGCATCCCGCTTAACTTTCAAAGGGTTAAAGCACAAATACGTTCTGCACGCTCGCACCTATTTTGCGTGATTTTTTGGGAAATATCAACCGTTGAAATGCGATCAGCCCGAATCTCAATGTCACATAATACTGGCTCCTGGGCTATCCCCGAATAGGCACCGGACACGTAACGTTTTTGTTTCATATAAAAAGAAGATAGGAGTAGGTCCGATGGGCATCGGACCTAGAGTTAGGTTCAATTAGCTCTATCACCGTACGATTGGCATCAAGAACTATGCGCACGGAAATTGATACAGTCTTACACGTATTTTGATGCCGAGCACACGAATCTTGATGTAGATCGGATGGTGATCGCACCCATCGAACCAAGGTAGGTCCGATGGGCATCGGACCTACTCTCATTCCTATAAGAAGATAGACAGAAGGTACGCACAAGTTAAAATATTTTTGAATTTTTCCTAAAATAATTTTTTTTTAAAAGGTAGCAACTAGAGTGTTTTTACCCCCTGATCGCATGTTTTTTGTACGCCTCTTATACGTGGTACCAATACGTCTGTTAATAGAAAAAAAAAAAAACTTGACTATGAAAAAAAATGATTAACATACAAATGAAAAATGACACTTTTCTTCCAATGATAAAATTAGTAGCAAAGTCATGCAATATTCACCGATATTTTTTTTCTTTTTCTTTCTTTGATTCACTTTGAGCATAAGTACGTTTAGAAACTAAGCAGGCTCTTGTTTGATAAATCAAAGAACAAATTAGAATATAGCTAGTATATCCGGGATAGTCATTTTCGCCTTTATTTAGACTTCTCATTTAGTGTGATATTTATCATGTCATTTTTTTTCCATTTTTTTTTTTATGTATTGCACGGTAATGCTAAATGTAATGATGAGTTATTTTTTCTCTTTTCTAAGCCGCTAACTCTAATCTTTCACGTTTAATATTGTTATTTATTTACGAAAATAAATTTCTTCAAAAATTAAATCAGATTTCAACAATACTTTAGTATAAAAATAAAATTGCTGAAATAGAACCTATATATCTACTAAATTAGGAATTGTCGTGGAAAAGTAGTTCGGAATAGAGGGTTCAAGTTTCTTCATTTTTTGTGTCTCCACCATGCTTTTATTTTTTAAATGTTAACTAGTTAAAATTTTAAAACTCAAATATATATAAAAAAACCGTTATATTTTATAAATATCAGTTTTTCTATGAACGTATAAAACACTACAATATTTTGACAAACCGTTACATTTGATCAGTATCATTTTCTCTATGCACGTATAAAATACTACAACATTTCGACTTTGTTGTGATCGGTATAAAGAGCTTACAAAAAGTAATAACTTTTTGATGTGCATATAGAGAAAATGATATTGATCAAATATAATAGTTTTATTTTGATTTTAAGTTTTAAATTTGAAGTTATTAGAAAATTAAAAAGTGAAAATATAATGGAGGAACAGAAAAAATTCAAGTTATTAGAAAATTAAAAGGTTGATATTCTAACTAAAATATTTTTGAAGCCTGTAAACACAAAATTAAGAAAATACAATGGGATATTATATATATTTTTTTAAGAATCTTTCTATAAACGTATAAAAGGATGCTCAATAAAAAAAGAAAAGTACCAATCGGAGACCTACATTTAATATTGAGTGGTCAGATCAGAATCATATTTCTGGTAGCAAAGCGTTTTCTATTTTGTAAACAATAAACATCTCGTACACAAATTTTGAAAGGAAAAAAAAATGTGTTAGAATTTTTACCCGAAAAAAAATAGGACCAAGAATGAATAGACAGAATTCACATCCTCTGAGATATCTCATATAGTGCGTGACTTCTTGAAATATCTCAACCGTTCAAATACGTTCGGCACGAATCTGAAAGCTCAAAATATACTGTCCATGCGCTCTCCCTTAATAGGCACCGGACACGTCGGTCACGCAAAATATGAGATATCTCAGAGGATTCGAACTCGAATAGACATGGGGATGGGACGATGGGTGTGTCACGTGTGCAGGTTTTGGGAACACGTATGCCCTTGGAGTTAATGCATCTCAGCCGTCTGATATTAAACGGAGCCAATCCGGCTGTCCGATTTTAACAGAGGGGTTCTTTAAAATTAGTGCGGATTTAAGTTACACGGATCATGAAGCGGATCGGATGGTCCGGATACATTAACTCAAAAGATTCCCTTTTGAGTTAATGCAGAGGATACAGGTCTTCGAGAGGAAAGAAAGCCCAAAGGTCGTAGGCGTCTGCCACAGTGAGTTTGTTTCTTTGTCTCCCACTGTAGCCGGCGGGAAACACTAAACAGAAATGAATTGCAAATTGCAATTGGTTTGTTAAGTCAAATCATCTCATCTCATGATTCTCATCCACAGTACAATCTGCCTCGGAGCACTTCTCTCATTTTGTGGTTGACCTTCTGTAACCATCCGTGTGGGACAAAACTAACTACAAAAATGTTTAATGGATCACTCATTTCTTGCTGCAGTAGGGATTACATAATTATTATACACGTTAATTAAAATTTATTATTATTATTAATAATATTTGTTTAACAGTAGAAGTTTGTAAACTAATTATTATTAATAGTAATCAAATAATTAGTCGGAATAATTGTGATAGTGATAGTTTTATTGAATAATAATATTACTCTTAATAAGTATTAGCAGTGATATTTTTGAAAAAAAAAATTAGAAATTATACAAATCTTGTTATATGAAACAAAAGAAGTTACAAATTCACAGTATATTTTGAAAATAAAAAAGTACAGTCAATAATAATTTATGGAAAAATATGAAAAATATATCCATAAGAGGATAATTTAAAACTATTTGTTCAGTAATTAGCCAGACGCCTAGACGTTGGGGTTTCTTGCTGGCTTTAATAAAACATACATATAATATTGTTCGAAATGTATTTTTTTTTCCAAAAAAAAATGTATTTTTTTCCAACGGTCGTATCAATTGGAGTTGTTATAAAAAAACTCCATTCTTTCCTCAAAAAAAAAAAAAAAAAAACTCCATTCCAATAAACATGGGGCAGTGTGCAAGTGTTAATTGTTGCTAGTTGTTACTGTCATATCAAATTTACAATGAAAGACGCGCATGGTGCAGGATGATTTGACTCGTTTTCGAACCATCAGATCAGTCATAGACGGCTGAATCAGCCCATTGGCCCAAGTGCCTCACAGCTTGCGTCTTGCAGTGGTTTTTAGGAACATTATTTTACTTTACGGATAATTATGAAATTTTGATATCAAACAACTATTTATTTGTAAGAACATTATTTATTGTTTTTCAAAGGTTTTTATAAAAAAAAAAAAATTGTTTGTGTCTAGGAGTGTCTGTACTGTATTTCCGTTCTTTACTTTTTTGAAAACAAATTAACAACCGATCTTTACTTTTCAGACCGCGCAGCGCTAGATATTAAAACTTCGCATTACATATTTACATTTGATATAAGACATTAATAAACTATAGTCAATAAAATTTAATTTTTTTAATTTTAATTTTTAAATCATATAGTGGAGGTTTACGTGTAAATTCAAGAAATATGTTTGCTGGCATTTCAAAATTATATAATTTGTTCCATTTCTGAAAACCCAAATATAATGATTTATTTATTGTATTTCTTTGAGACCGTTTGAATGTGAAAAAAATCTGAAAATTCTATACAGAAGTAACAAATCAACAAACGCTAAAAATGTTGAAAAATGATAAATTTGGTCCAGTTTCGATTCGTGCCTTGTATAAATAATTAAAAATCTATATATAACTTTTAATTATAATACATGCAAAATTGTCAAAATTATACCATAAATGTTTTATTGTACTCCATAACAAGGACTATTTATATAGCTGTTTCTAGTATTCAACTAATGTACAATTACAGGTAATAAGTATTATCAATACATCATTTTGCACAAATACTTTATCGTCTACATGTTCGTCAAAAATGGCTTTACATGAGATTTGCAAAAGCAGATTTTTATTTATAATTAGTCTGCACACTTTTACATTATTAAAGTAAGAGAGCAAGGGTGGACTGGTGGTGAGCTAGTGGGAATGAGAGTAGGTCCGATGCCCATCGGACCTACCTTGGTTCGATGGGTGTGATGACCATCCGATCTACATCAAGATTCGTGTGCTCTGCATCAAAATACGTGTAAGACTGTATCAATTTCCGTGCGCATAGATCTTGATGCCAATCGTACGGTGATAGAGCTAATTGAACCTAACTCTAGGTCCGATGCCCATCGGACCTACTCCTATCTCGAGCTAGTGATGATCGAAGTGATCAGATTGGCAAAAATTGTTTTACGTGTTTTCCTCCAGTTCGTCTTTAATTTAGTAAAATATGATTTCTGAGGGGTGCGAACAGCGAACAGCGAACCTAATGCCGTCACCTAAAGGCTAAAATACTCTTTTATTAGACAGGCTTTGCAAGAAATTGAGTAGGCCTTGGTGTGTGCCACTAGGCCTGATGTTGTGATCCATAGTACTGTTTAGGTGGGCTAGGTAGCCATGACATAAATAAATATCATCTAAAGGCTTAAGGACTCTTTTGGTACTTTTTTTCTTTTTCATTTCAAATAAGAAAATGCAGGCATGATTCTACATGACTAGGTAGCGTAATTTTTTTAGATATCATAAATAAATAAAAATGTTACCAAACCAACTTGATTGTTTTTCTAAATTGAAAAGTTCAAACAGCCGATCCAAACCGCTCAAAATAATCTACATATTAAAATATGCTAGGAGACCAAATTTTACATTTTTTGGAAACAAATTAGTATTTTTAATAATTTTTTAAAATCACTATTTTTTTATGGTCCAAATTCCATAAAAAAATAACGACTTTCTACCCATCCAAAGAAATAGTAAAAAATTCCCAAAAAAATGTAAAATTTGATCTCCAAACACATTTCACTACGGAGATCATGTTATGCGGTTTGGATCGATATTTTGGACTTTGAAAACGGAGATATAAGCATGAAGTAAAACAAGTATCTTGCTTCGTAACCCACCATAGCCCATCTCTCTATATAGCTGTGGTGCAACTAATTGGCTTTCTGATTTTCAAAGTCCAAACGGTCGATCCAAACAAGTAGATGTGATCTCTATATTAAAATGTGTATGGAGACCAAATTTTACATTTTTTGGAATTGTTTTACTATTTATTAACAAATAATGAAAAATTTCTAGATCATTGAAAACAACGATTTTTAAGACTGGCTTAATAAATAGTAAACAAATTTCAAAAACTGTAAAATTTGGTCTCCAAGCACATTTTAATATATAGATTGAATGTTGAACGGTTTCGATCGACTGTTTGAACTTTGAAAATGTAAAAACTGAAGCGTTTGTTCTATGGCTTAGGAACAAACGTTTTGATATTAGCTAATCTCTCTCTCTATATATATCTATAATTAAAAATTAAAAATTTACATATTAATATAAAACCGTTAGATGAATTCTTTTTTTTGTTTCGTATAAAAAGATAGACAGAAGGTGCACACAAGTTAAAATATTTTTGAACTTTTCCCCCCTCTTTTTTTTTTTTTTTTTAAGTAGCAACTAGAGTGTTTTTGGTGCGCCTCTTATATGTGGCACCAATACGTATGTTAATAGAAAACCAAACTTGACTATGATAAATTAAAATTAAGATATAATGAAAACTAATTTTGCATCCTATATAAAAAAAATGATTAACATACAAATGAAAAATGACACTTTTCTTCCAAGGATAAAATTAGTAGCAAAGTCATGCAATATTCAGCGATATTTTTTCTTTTTCTTTCTTTGATTCTCAAAGAGCATAAGTACATTTAGAAACTAAGCAGACTCTTGTTTGATAAATCAAAGAACAAATTAGAATATAGCTAGTATATCCGGGATAGTCATTTTCGCCTTTATTTAGACTTCTCATTTAGTGATATATTTATCATGTCATTTTTTTTTTATGTATTGGATGGTAATGCTAAATGTAATGATAAGTTCTTTTTTCTCTTTTCTAAGCCGCTAACTCTAATCTTTCACGTTTAATATTGTTATTTATTTACGAAAATAAATTTATTCAAAAATAAATCAGACTTCAACAATACTTTAGGAGTAGAACTAGGGTGTTCCTAAGCTCACCAAGCCCTTCGTGAGCTCGACTCTAAAACCTCTTGACTTCAAACGATATTTTCAAATCGTTAGATGTTCAATCTATATTAAAATGTGCTTGGAGACCAAATTTTACATTTTTTGGAATTTTTTTACTATTTATTAAGATGGTTTGAAAATCGTTGTTTTCCAATGGTGCATAATTTTAATAAAAACAGCGGTTTTCAAACCATCTTAATAAATAGTAAAAAAAATTCCAAAAAATTTAAATTTGGTCTCCAAGCACATTTTAATATAGATTGAACATTTAACGGTTTGAAAATGTCGTTTGAAGTCAATTCGATAGATTTTAGAGTTGAGCTCACGAAGGGCTTAGTGAGCTTAGAAACACCCTGGTTCTACTCATACTTTAGTATAAATAAAATTGTTGAAATAGAACCTATGTATCTACTTAATTAGAAATTGTCGTGGAAAAGTAGTTCGGAATAGAGGGTTCATGTTTCTTCATTTTTTGTGCCTCCACTGTATTTTTATCTTTTAAATGTTAACTAGTTAAAATTTAAAACTCAAATATATATAAAAAAACCGTTATATTTCATCAATATCAGTTTTTCTATGAACGTATAAAACACTACAACATTTTGACAAACCGTTACATTTGATCAGTATCATTTTCTCTATGCACGGATAAAATACTACAACATTTTGACTTTGTCGTGATCAGTATAAAAAGCTTACAAAAAGTAATAACTTTTTGATGTGCAAATAGAGAAAATGATATTGATCAAAATATAATGGTTTCATTTTGATTTTAAGTTTTAAATTTGAAGTTAATAGAAAATTAAAAAGTGAAAACATGATGGAGGAACAAAAAAATTCAAGTTATTAGAAAATTAAAAAGTTGATATTCTAACTAAAATATTTTTGAAGCCTGTAAACACAATATTAAGAAAATACAATGGGATATTATATATATATTTTTAAGAATCTTTCTATAAACGTATAAAAGGATGCTCAATAAAAAAAAAAGTACCAATCGGAGACCTACATTTAATATTGAGTAATCAGATCAGAATCCTATTTCTGGGTAGCAAAGCGTTTTCTATTTTGTAAAGAATAAACATCTCGTACACAAATTTTGAAAGAAAAAAAAAATGTGTTAGAATTTTTACCCGAAAAAAAATAGGAGCAAGAATGAATAGACAGAATTCACATCCTCTGGGACGATGGGTGTGTGCAGGTTTTGGGAACACGTATCCTCTTTGAGTTAATGCATCTTGGCCACCTGATATTAAATGGAGCCAATCCGGCTGTCTGATTTTAACGGAGAGGTCCTTTAATATTAGTGCGGATCTAATTTTCACGGAACTTAAAGCTAATTGGATGGTCCAGATACATTAACTCAAAAGATTCCCTTTTGAGTAATACGAGTTCAGGTTTTCGATAAGAAAGAAAGCCCATAGGCCGTAGGCGTCTGCCACAGTCAGTTTGTTCTTTTGTGATAGTGATAGTTTTATTGAATAATAATATTGCTCGTATTAGCAGTAATATTTTTGAATTTTTTTTTTAGAAATTATACAAATCTTGTTATATGAAACGAAAGAAGTTACAAATTCACAGTATATTTTGAAAATAAAGAAGTACAGTCAATAATAATTTATGGAAAAGTATGAAAAATATTCATAAGAGGATAATTTAAAACTATTTTAAAACTATTTGTTCAGTAATTACACAATTTTATAAAAGAAGTAAAAATAATAATTAAATAACAGCACTTTAATGTAAAGAATATATTAAATAACAAAATTCTAAGAGATAAGCGAAAAAATATCTTCAATTTCATTAAATTAGTAGATAATGACCTGTGTTGTAATTTAATTATGACCTGTGTTATAATTTAATTAGAAAATTGCTCTAAATTCTCTTCTTTATGTTCCTGTGTTATAAAACAAATGAAGGTATACTGAAGTGGCAAAACAAGCATGCAGGATTATAAATTGCAACAAGTTACATCTACATTTACAAAAGTTTGACATCTTTATTCATTCTGCATTGCTTGGCAGAAATAGCATGAATCCTCATGAACAGTATACAAATTTATCACACTACTTTTATTGGCATACTCACAATGGACATGACAATTTTTATATAAATACAGGTTTTTAAATTTCTACAAGCTACAGCTAACATCTCAAAAGTATATATATATGTTTATGCTGTTTTAACCTTTCTGTTAAATTATGCATAGCTATATATATTATCATGAGAAATTTACACTAATATGTTAGTAAAAACTATGTATAAAATATTGGAAGAAATCAAATACATGGCTCATTTTTGTTTTCTCTAATATTAACAAAATCATCAGTTAATGCATGCATCATCAGTATCTCTACTGTCCCTCAAATATAAAAATAAATAAATAAGGAAACTAAGGAAAATATTAGTAAAATAAAATATGTATATAAATAAAAAATACCAAAAGTCAGATATAACCATCATGCGCAAAGATCACATAAGAACGCTCTAATGTTTCATTTTAGTTTTCTCCAATATTATATTTAATGTATTTATGATTGTTGTCTCTATGAGGGATTTGTAATTTATAACATAATAGACTTTGTAAATTATTGATTAATTAATGTATTTTTATATTTGATATTTAGTTTATAAACTGATTAATTCTTGAACAAAATTGAGATGTGATAATTTTTTACGAGCACATAGTGAAAATAACATAGATCACATCTAACGGTTTTATTTTGACATATATGTTTTTAATTTTGAGTTATTAATGTTTTTAAAAATAGAGGCACAGTGGAGGCACAAAAAATGTAGACATTTGAACCCTCCTCAATATTTAAACCAAAATAATAAAATTCAATACAATTTTTACTCGCATAAATTAGCAGGTTTTGAAACGTAATCTTTTGTGTTTAAAATAACAACTACAAAATAAGAAAGGTTCACTTATTGATAATATTTTACACCGTATAACAATAATTTTAAGAAAATGTTGTTAAGAATTCCAGCCGGTGAGCGGGCCGAACTGTTTTTTCACATTTTTTATAAAAGATTTGTGAAAAAAAAAGATCATTAAAGTAAAGCATAAATTAATTTTATTAAAATTATTTTTTTACAAAACTGTTTTTTAGTGGTCAAGAATTATCTAAAAAGTAAAACATATTTTGATTTATCTAAAACATATTTATTAAGTAAAACATATTTATTAAAAAATAGAATTATCTAAAAAGTAAAGCATATTTTGAATTATCTAAAACATATTTGTTAAGTAAAACATATTTATTCCAGAATTATCTAAAAACAGGAGTTTTGAAAAATACTTAATAAATAGTAAACAATTCAAAAATTGTAAAATTTGATTTTCAAGCACATTTTAATACATATTACATGTGGAACAGTTTGGATCGACGGTTAGGACTTTCAAAATCGCAAAACTAAATTGTTGTAAGATGTTGTAATTTTCAAAAGTGTAAGTGAATCCCTCCTTTATATATATTAAATAAAAATTAAAAAATTTACATATCAATATAAAACCGTTAGATGTACTATTTTTTATTTTCTCTACTGTACATATAAATTATCACGTTTCATTATTTGTTTTTATGAATTAATAAATTGAAAAATCTAACCGAACCAATCGAATTGAACTTGTCAATCGAATAATAACCGAAACAAAAATATTCAAGTAAATTTTGATTTCTTTGATTGAATTGAAATAATAGAGATTAAATTTCAAAGGTCAAAACTCGATACATACTCAGATACATTTAATAATTATGGAAAAAATATCAAGATATATCAGTTAAATCAAAATAAGAGATTAAAACAAACCAGATATAATACACCGAATAAATTCAAATAAATATAAAATATATCTTGTGTTGTTTAATTGAACCGAAAAAATACAAAAAATAAAGTAATTGAAAATAATAATATAATAGTATCTACTTAATATATGTCCTTTTATAGACCTATGACACAGAATTAGTACAAAATTTTCCTTTTCGAGTATGTATTTCCGACAAGCTGTTGCCATGATAATTACGATGATGTGATTAATTAATACTTGATGAATATTAATTTGTTAGTGGTCTGTTTATTGCTCTTAATTATTTATTGGTACTTCTAGCTGATCCACTAAATTAATTACTAGTTGTTTTGGTTCTCGCTAATGAAGCTGTTAATTTATTTCTCTCCTAAATAGTAAATTAAATTTGGCAAGGTAATAGGTTTGCTCGGAAGCTAGCATTAACTATTTACACGGGCTATATATGCTTGGGCTGAAATTTCTCTGTAGTAAAATTATGCTAAGATGATTAATTATTATTCAGAGTGTTAATACATGAAATTGCTCCTTAATATTTTACAAATGTCTCATAATGATCCGACTGATCACGGGATAAAGAATTTATAAACGTTGTGAAACTTATAACATCTCAAGTCACTATCGCCTTATGAATTAATTCTGTAACCAAATAGAAACCGAGCATATACAACTTTTTTGAAACAGCAATTTCGTTACAAGAAAGAGCCTTTTACTAACTACTACTATATATATTGCGGGCTGTTGGGTATTGGTATTTAGGATTAAATCCCATTAGTCTCATCCAAAACCGAAAAAATAATTAGAAATTATACAAATCTTGTTATATGAAACAAAAGAAGTTACAAATTCACAATATATTTTGAAAATAAAGAAGTCCAGTCAATAATAATTTATGGAAAAATATGAAAAATATTCATAAGAGGATAATTTAAAACTGCTGTCACATGGAAAACGGAGAAATCGGAATTTACCGTCATGTCAAATTTCAATGGAATACGTACATAGACGCCATGCATATATACCTGTGGGAATAAATTTGGAAAATAACAGAAAAGGATACACATCCATAGCCACCTGATGTAAAATCATTCTGAATCTATTGATAGATTCGCTAAATATTTCTTTATCATTCTGTCTTATGGTGATAGATCAGGCCATATTGGGCCTCGAGCTTAATTTGCCCACTTGAGAATATTAAAAAGGCATCCAACTGAACCGACCACGTGGAAATCTTACATATTAATTTCGTATATATATGAGTATATGACACATCTGATTCATGGCATATAGTGATATAGCCCATTTTTTTATCAGATGACTAGCTGTAAATTGCTGTATAGGCTCACATGATGTCCATCCATCTTTTTTTTTTTCATTGTTTTAATGTTTAAATCTACTTTTGTATATATGTTATAGTATTGTCTTATTGTTAAGATAATGTCATATAATATTCAGTATTATTTTTACAGATTTTTTATTTGTATCATAAAACAAAAATTAAACTTATACCTTATGCCACTCTTTTTTGGTGACGCGTTTTCTTTTGGATTTAGCATATGGCAGTTGTGGTCCTCTACTTAATTAGCGGTGATTAATATGCGGGGGACGAAATGGGAGATTGTAATTACATGGAGATAGGCGCTCCCTTATTATTATTAATTCTCGTATTATGAAGTTCATAGTTTCTTTTTTCTCATAAAATAGTTTAAGTCCAACTAGGCTTTTATGGAAAAAAATCCCAAACTTGGTTCGAAATTAATTCAAACCAAACTCAAACTGAAGGTAAGTTCGATTCGATTCAGTTCGTTTGCAGCTCTAAAGTGCTTAATAAATAGTACAAAAATTCAAAAAAATGTAAAATTTGATCTGCAAGCACATTTTAATATATTCATCATATTGAACGGTTTGGATCAACTGTTTGGACTTTGAAAACTTTGAAAATAGACGATGTAATTCAATGTCACAAAAAACAGTGTAATCCGATCCCTCCTCTCTCTATATATATAGAGAGATAGGGGGGCTAATATCAAAACGTTTGCTGCCAACCATATGTATATGTAGCCCCGATTATGCTGCAATCGTACCAAATTATTATATAAACACAAGTTTATTAATTAGTAAAAACAATGTGCGATTTCTAAATTTTTTTATCAGATGAGCATTCTAAAAATGTAAAGTTCGTTATGGACTTTCAACGGAAAAATTGAATGCGGGCTTAATACAAAGGTAGATGGGTTACATACTTGGACTAATTTAATATGTATAAACAAAAAAGGGTTAATTTTAGGCCCACTTATGGTTTATGAATTGGTTTTAACTTGAGGTCCGCTGTAAAATGCCAGTACAACCACTTTATCCTACAATGCCATACATGATACATACATGTGAAAACGGTTGTGGTATACCACAAAAGAATACAAATGGTCACTATATTTAATTCAGAATGTAAGACACGTTCCCTAAAAAAAAAAATGTAACAATTCATTCCTCCCAAAAATTGGCTTGAAGTTACTTTAAGTCAACTTAATTAAATATGACGGAATTAAATTAAAATTTAAAGAACATAATTGTGAACAACACATATCAATATATCACCAACACAAATTATAAGATAAAATGTAAAAAGACAGATGAATGTTATAAGTTGAACTTCAGCTTGTGCACATAGGAAAGGGTTCCTACACAAGGAGATTACTAACAAGTCAGAACTATAAATCATGGAAATAAAAAAAAAAATTGAACTTCAATGCTTGAACCATCACATCCATAAACATAATGTATACTCCTGTAAATCTAATGCAATTATTACCTGAAGGAGACCTTAAAAGACAATGGAGGCGCCTAATTTTCCTACATAAAAATTAAGTAGTCTTAATTAATTTTACTTGTATTTATTTCTCATAAATTAAATGAAGAAATTAAAGAGAGAGCAATTAATTAATGGGAGGGCCTAACCTTCCCCCGCCATCCATCCCCCACTTTTCCCCCAACTGAAAATAAGTAGGGGACCACAGTAAACCGTTAATTATTGGGAAATAGAAGGGGACCAAAAATGCCTCCACAGCATTACAGGATAGATTGCGCACAAGTATTCACCCTTGTAAACTCAAGTATTCATCCATGTAAAGAAAAATACTCATCTTTGAGAAATAACTATATAAGGAAACATTACCACCCATCTTTGACACGTTTTTAGAGGTGGTTTTTTTTTTGTACGTTCACTCTAACTAATTTTTCCGACGATCTGTGAGGAATTTTTCAAATCTAAAACCACGAAAGTCTTCTACACAATTTTCTCTTTCAAATGAGATCCATGATGACATACTTTCGAGGTGTCCGTTACGCAAGTATTCACACCTCGTACGCAAGTATTCATCTCTCATTGAACAAGTATTCATTCTCGTCGTGTAAGTGTAAATAGTACATGAAGGTATGGTGGGACCGCACAACCGCGACTTCAGATAAGTAGGGGACCACAGTAATATGCGGAGATAAGTGGTGGAATTAGTAGAGGACGATTTGCGAAAAAGTATTGACACTTAACACGAGTTGTATTCATCCATATAAATAAAAGTACTCATCTTTGAGAAAGAATTATATATGGAAATATTACGACATTAAGAGCATTAATTACGCGGAGATAGTAGGGTACTACAACTTCCGTCCGCTAAAAACAAAAGAAAACGCGTAATTAAGTGAGGGGATCGCACAACCGCCATCACTAACTACCGTGGGGACCGCATAACCGTCACCGCAAGTGGAAACAACATCAAGTATTCATCTATAATACATGAAGTATTCATATGTAATACATCAAGTATTCACCCTGATATATCAAGTATTTTTAAAAAAAACTGGACATATCACACCCATCTTTTACACGTTTTTAGAGGTGGTTTTTTTTTTCTCCGTTCAATCTAACTAATATTTCTAACGATCTGTGAGAAATTTTGCAAATCTAAAACCACGAACATCTTCTACCTAATTTTCTCTTTAAAATGAGATCCATGATGACATACTTTCGAGTTATTCATTGCACAAGTATTCACCCTCGTCATGCAAGTATTCATCTATCATTGAACAAGTATTCACATGTAATACATCAAGTATTCACCCTGATATCAAGTATTTTTAAAAAAAACTGGACATATCACACCCATCTTTTACACGTTTTTAGAGGTGATTTTTTTTTTCTCTGTTCAATCTAACTAATATTTCTAACGACCTGTGAGGAATTTTGCAAATCTAAAACCACGAACGTCTTCTACATAATTTTCTCTTTAAAATGAGATCCATTATGACATACTTTCGAGTTATTCGTTGCACAAGTATTCACCCTCGTCATGCAAGTATTCATCTATCATTGAACAAGTATTCACCCTGATATATCAAGTATTTTTAAAAAAAACTGGACATATCACACCCATCTTTTACACGTTTTTAGAGGTGGTTTTTTTTTCTCCGTTCAATCTAACTAATATTTCTAACGATCTGTGAGGAATTTTGCAAATCTAAAACCACGAACGTTTTCTACATAATTTTCTCTTTAAAATGAGATCCATGATGACATACTTTCGAGTTATTCGTTGCACAAGTATTCACCTTCGTCATGCAAGTATTCATCTATCATTGAACAAGTATTCATCCTCGTTGTGTGAGGCGGAGGCAGAGGCGGAGAAGGAGAGGCGAGGCGGAGAGGGAGAGGCGAAGGTGGGAGAGGCGGGCGGAGGCAGAGGTGGAAGGGGGAGGCGGAGGTGGAAGAGGGAGAGGGAGGGAGAGAGGAAAGAAATAGAAGGAGAAAATCTACTAATTAATTTGTAGGGACCACTAGTTAGTTAAAATTGATTATTATAGTTAGAAAAGGAAGTTAGTTAGTTGGGAGAAAAATGGAGAAAGGAATCAAGGGGTAACATATAATTACCCTTAATTAATAGGCAGCAGGAAAATAGTACGTACAACTAGATTAAGGCGGCTGTAATATATAAAATTACGGATAATTATGAAACGTGCAACTGTTGAATTTATGACCTCGTTTTTTCTTTCCTAAGAAAAAATAACTCTAGAGCCGTCAGGAATTTTCTGGACATTTGAAAAAGAAAAAGAAATCTAAAGAGTTTTGTAATTTTTAATTTAATTGAGAATATAATAAAAAAATCGGCAACTGTTATCTCACAGTATCATATATATACCAGATCCACTTAATACATGTTATAATCTATTTAATTGTTCAAACAACAGCTTTTATAGCGACCAATTAATTTGCTTTTGATATAGTTTTTTTTTATTGTAAGTCCTTAGGCAGTTGCATTAAAACATCAGAGCAAACTACAAATTTGTTTCAACGTAGATATCCTAATTACACGAAGATAGTATTTTATATATTGAACTACTTGTAAAATCTCTCACTGCTAAAAATTAAAGAGAAGAGGGAAAGCAAAATCAACAGTTGTGAAATGTTCAGTTCACACCAGATTAACAAGTCAATGGGTCCGTTCATTCTCATCTCTTGGTATGCAAACATAGCAGTAGAGGGAGTGTGAATACACCGTGTCGACACCGTCCAGGAGAACTAAATCAATCGAGTAGACACTGAATCAAACCAGATAGAGAACTAAATTAACCGGACCAGAACAGTCACCACTCAACCAAGGAGGTACTGAATCAAATCAGATCGGATCTAGACAATCACCTCACAGGGTCCAGAAGGGGGGGGGGGCGAAGAAGGAGGGGCAGAAAGAGGAAAGATGAAGAAAAGGATGAAGGAGAATACATCATCATCAACACGTACCTTATTCATATATAGTTATATTAGATACTCTAGGGGGCATAGCGAATTCATAGCACCCTCAATCGAACTCGGCGAGTCGAGACGGATCGAAGAGCAATGACCAGATCCGTTAGATGGAAGCACTTGCTCGGTTGGAGTGAGGCAAGATGAAACAACGAGTGGCGGCCAGTTCCATTGAATAGAAGCACCTGCTCAGATGGAATGAGGTAGAGCTTCGAGCGGTGGTCAAATTCGTCAGATGAAATCATCCACTCAAATAGAGCGAGGCGAAGTGGACCAGCCGGACAAAAAGAGAGATGAGGGTGACAAAACTAAGTATTGGAGCGAGCGGACAACTCTCAAAACCTAAGACTTAATTTTCTCTTTCTGGATCGCCTCGCAGGGAGAGCGAAGGTCCCTAGATGCAGACTCCCCTTTTTCTGTGCGCTTTTGATATAGTTGTTGTTGTTTTTAAAAATCATTGTTATACATTTACTTTAGAAAATTTCGCTTGATTTCAAAATATATTATGGTTTGTTACAAAAGTTGGGACCCGAATAACCGAGCCTGATATTTTTATTAAAACCCTAAGAAAAAAGAAAAATATCAAATATAACTTCGTTTTCGGATTATTTTTAAATATGCCCTAACTGCCCCTTGGGAGGGCGGTCCACTTTCTAACCAAACCGCCCCATAGGGGGACGGTCAGCTGTGCACACTAAATCGCCCCACAAGGGGGCGGTCCAGTTATTTTATTTTTTTTATTTTTAGATTTGAGAGACAATATGAATGAAATTTAACAATAAAAATTTGAATTTTGTTTTTAATATTTGTTAGATTACTTCTTTTGATGTATGAACTGACATTTTTAAAAATATCCAAAGTTTAAAAATTAAAAAATGCCCAGACCCATCAACTTTTATTAAAAATACCCAAATCGGCCATTTAATGGCCAGTCCCGTGATTTTTTTTTTGATAGCATATTTATACTAAAAGACTCTAAAATACTGGAAATTATGTTAATTTATGCTGATTTACAATAGAATTATGCTAAAATACAGTAAATTATTTGAAATTATGTTAATTTATGCTGAAATTACAATAATTATGTAGAATTATGCTAAAATACGGTAAATTACGCTAAATTACGTATGAATAGGGCCTTATTTTGTGCCATTTTTCATAAATCATAAAAAATAGTACAAAATTCCAAAACTAATAAAAATTAGTATTCTACAAGTTCAATATATAACTAATTTACTGAGCTACGTAGATTGAACAATAGAAATGAAAATCTTAATCAGAAACTTCAACTGAAGTTTTGAGACTTTTTCTTTGTTTTTTGGTGATTCTGAATTTCGAAATCCATCATCGCGAGTTTTGATACATGCGTATTTTCTCGAGCTTTCCGAAAAGTGGCAATTTGCTGAAATCGGACACTCGAGCGCCGTTTTATGGCCTTTTGAAGTTTCGTCGTCGTTTTTCGCCTTCTCAGTGAAGATATCATCCCTATTCATACGTAATTTATCGTAATTTACCGTATTTTAGCATAATTCTACATAATTATTGTAATTTCAAGTAATTTAGTGTAATTCAGCATAAATTAATATAATTAACATAATTTCAAGTAATTTAGCGTGTTTTAGTATAAATATGCTAATTATATATAAAAAAATGTAATCTAGCAAATATTAAAAAAAATAATTTGATTTTTTAGTGTTATATTTTAGCATTTTAGCTATTTGTCTCTTAATTTTTTTTAAAAAATTAGCATAATTTCAAGTAATTCTCAAGTAATTTAGCGTATTTTAGTATAAATATGCTATCAAAAAAGTAATTTGACAAATATTAATTTTTTTTTGATTTTTTAGTGTTATATTTCAGCATTTTTTTAGTTATTTGTCTCTAAAAAAAAAAGTTCAAGGGACCAGCCGGTTTGGACATTTTTAATAAAAGTTGATGGGTCTGAGCATTTTTATTAATCTTTAATTAACTTTGGCTATTTTTAAAAATATCGGTTTATACATCAAAGAAGTAATCTAACAAATATTTTATATTGTCTCTCAAATCTAAAAAAATAAAAAAACAAAACTGGACCGCCCACCTATGGGGCGGTTTGGTTGGAAAGTGGACCGTCCCCCAGGGAGCAGTTAGGGCATATTTAAAAATAATCCGAAAACGAGGTTATATTTGATATTTTTCTTTTTTCTTAGGGTATTAATAAAAATATTGGTAACCGAGCCCATTTAGATATAGGGACTGATATTTAATTAATTAATCAAGAGTTAACCAAATAGCCATTAATACTAAAATCTCGTCGATGATCACTAAATATAATTCTCTAAGCGCAAAAAAGGAGAGTTTTGTTTTTTGCTATAATACAAGAATAAGATCATAGAAAAAGGTATAGTTTTACATGATATTGGCATCAACTCAACATAATAATTTTTTGAGAAGGAAAATAAAAAGGTATGGATTGTGTTCAGATATTGATTTGACTTTGACGATCGATGTCATTTTCCAAAGGGCGGCCTGATTCTGTCGTCGATGGTTGCATTCTGGATCAACTCTAAAATTGAACAAATAATAGACAAGGAAAAAAAGATTAGCTAATTGTAGATGAAGCACTATATATATATAACCAGCTTTTTGTTTAGTACTATATATATATATTTTTGATGATGTAAATTTGAAAGATAGAGATCTAGAGAGAAGCTTACGTTGCGTGCACAAATACCATATCATGAGAGCTACAATAACAGGGATGGGTGAAAGGAATACTATTGTCTATATTAACAAAAATTTATGAGTCGGTACAAGAATAAATCTGATAATTATGTTGGAGATTATGAAGATCCACGTCCAAAATAAGACATCAAATTGCTCTTTTCAAGTAGCATATGTCATGATCCCATTTACTATAAGCAGAGTAACATGTGAAGGAATCACCAGCAACAAAACATATATATTTTTCAAATTATTATGTATCAACTTATCCAAAACAGGAACAAGAGCCAAAGTTATGAATATTAGAAGCCAGGCACAAAGTACATTAATATTGAATTTTTGCAGCACAAACGACGCCTCAGCATTTGGCGTTTCAACATGAGGAATCTCCACCCTGAGAGGTACAAATTAACAATATATTTTTAAGCGGATCAACCTTTCTAAAGATTAATCTAATTGTGACTTGCAATTTAATTTAGAATAAATTACTTCCATGACTTACCTTATGGTGAAGTTGGAGCTGTCAGCCCTTCCGTTTTTCTTTTCCATGAGATATAACAAAATGCTTTGGAGGATGTAGAAAATGAATAAATGAATTTGGACTTGGAAGAAATGAATTCATTTGTCATCCAATTTTCTAAATTAATTATTCGACCTGTTAATTTTAGTTCATGCTATTGTAGAGCATCTAAAAACGTCTTCGCTACTAATTAGTGCATTCCAACAAAAGAAAATTATTGTTTTAAATAGTCTAGACCATCAAGTCTTTTTCTCATGATTTATTATTTATAGCATTTTATTTTTCTCTCAAAAGAAAATGCGTTTTTTCTTCGAATATAGCATGGGCGGCACCCGCTACACCATTTGTGTGAGAGTGGGATGGCACATTTAACTTTATGTGCCCATAAAATTTTAACATAGGACACCCAGGAACGGATCTAAGATTTTCGTGGGGATATCGAATCGGATTTAAATAACTAATTGGGTTTAAATTCATTAACTAATTAGGTACTCGATAAAAAAATAATGCTTTAACTTATACTTTCTAATGCTCTAACTTATAATTATAATTAACAATCATAATTCAATAAATTTATTTTAATCTTAGCTCTAAATTTAACCATAATTACAAATTAAACATCCAGAGGGGAGAAATTTTTTTTTCAGGGGAGGACAGCTTAAATTTAGGTCTCTCCAGAGTTGATATCATTTTTTGACCGCTTGACTTTATATTAAATTAGTTCGAAAATTTAAAAACTTGACATGTAGACTCATCACTCATGAAGTAGGTCGGTTTTAACGGTTTGGATGCGTCGCTTGAAACCAATTCGATGGATTTTTGAGTTAAGCTCACAAAGAAACTTGGTGAGCTTAAGAACACCCTAGTTCTACTCTTCTATAAAATCAAGAACATGGTTCAACATATATATATATATTTCACTAAATTTGTTTTCCGTCATATAAGTTTTAAATTTGACTAGTGTGTTACTGATAGTATAAGACACTTTGTGCTATCATCTCGAACACTTATTGAATTGGCTTCGAACGACTAATATAAACGGTTAAAACCGATCTACTCAACAAGTGATGTGTTTACATACAAATTTTATAAATCATCAAATTCATTTAGTACAAAGTCAAGCGATAAAATAATAATAATTTATAAGTTAATTTTAATATATATTTTTTTACCGTTTGACTGTATGCAAAATATTTTTATTTTAAATTTGCATATAATTTCAACAGTTGAATTGGTCTATACGATAAATTTTAAGACAATAGTATGATATGTCGCGATACTATCAATAACATATCGGCCTAACTCTTTGGCCCTTATTGTAAATATCTACTCCGGCTTCTGATTATGAAATAATTAAACCGCTTCACGTAATTGAAACTGTCTAAAATATAGACAAAATAAAATAAAATCAAATGACCATTTATATAATCTGACAGCTTAAGGTTTTAGAATAACCGATTCGTATAGTGTTACACTGTTTTTCGTTTGCATTACCAAATGACTAATTTTCATTAAGCGAAGATAAATAATTCAAATTGCAGGGACCGATGCAAGAACTACGTGATGCTTTGGAGACAATTTGTCTAATTCCTCTACGAGAAAGGGGAACAAAGTCTAAAGCTACTTTTATACCAAATCTCTTGAATTGACTCGTGTCTTCCATTTAGTTTGTATTTGCATATTTGTTTAAATCTACAATGAATCTTATTATTTTTGGGCAAGATAAATCCATTTTAGTTGCATGTGCACTGCAAAAGTTCTACATTTATTACTGTATGATAGTTTGACTCAATACAATTCTACATTAATTACTTATGACAGGACAACAATTTTGATCTCTTGTTGCGTTCACCTGTTGGCTATGGCGCATGTTATACTCTCTACGGACAAACTTCCCGGCCATGTTCAGCAGCTACTCCTTGAGGAGTGGGGATTAAAAATTTAATCTGTATTAAGGAAGACGGTAAAAAAAGAAAGGCACTTTTGGACTTAAGGAGGTACTAAGGAGACCCGGATCTTAAGGAGGGGAAAATCTAGACTTAATTTTTGGTTCTAAGGAAGGCTAAGGAGAAGGTTTTAAGCCCATCTAAAGAGATGTTGTTCGGTCCGCTTAAGACATTAAGATATTCTAAGGAAGCTAAATCCATGCTGCCGAACAGCTAGTCCGAGATTTAATTTGTGTAATACTTTAGACTATTTTAATGAAATATGACAAATGAATTTCGTTTTATACAATGAAATTCCAATCATATTAAACTTTTTTTTTTGGCTAAATATCCTGTACAAGTCCTCCCTAGCAAAAAAAATATAATAATCAGTCAATAATTCATTCCGATCTTATTCTATATAAATTGGGAACATAAATCTGAAAACAAGATACGCTTCATTAGTTTCGCTAAAACGATCTTCTTGTAAAATCACACCAATAATATGGTTTCACCAAGTGTAGGTTTCTAGAACCACATCAACAGTGTAGTACCAGTGTTTTTCATACGTTAAACTCTTGACAATATATTTTTCAAAAATTGTTGATTCCATTGAAAAAAATAATAATATTTTGTCTCTTCTGAAGATTTGATTTTCTAATTTCTAAAAGTAAAATCTCCTCTTTCAGCACTGAACTTACAAATCCACAACTCTTTCTGTGATTGGATCACCATGCAATATGGATCTTGATATTTCATATACGATAACACCGGATGGGACCACAGAAGAACACGAATAAAAGACAAAAAGGACACTATATGTAGCCTGCCTTCTGGGTTTTGGACCATTTTTGTTACCCTTGGTTGAAGTCATTATACAAGACTCCCCAAATACATGGGTACTTCGAGGATCTAGATTTTCAGTGGTCATCACAGAGCACTAAACCGTGCAACATTTCACTGACATTCCTAAGTAGATACTAGAGAGGTCAATGGGTCCCAGATGTCATCGGAAATCCAGATATCTGTTGTCGTATTTTAACTACAGAAGATCCTGACCTTTACTGAGGGGAATCCAAAGAGCTCTAATGGCTTCAGATTCCCTCCACTACAACTGCCCCCACAGGCCCACAATCCACACTGACATTGCAATTTGTAACTTTCCATCTCCTCAGCGTTAATTTCTCATTTGTAAAAATTAAAAACAAGTACTTCTTATATTTAGAATTCAATCAAGTTTACATTTTTTTAGGGATGCTCCCCCCTCCCGACGAATGATTAACTTGATGTAGAAATTAATGATTCAATCCCAGATACATGATACTTTTATCTAAATTAAAAGAGTTTATAGGTTAAAAGCATCATATAGATGAGCATGCCGCATGATTAATTATACTGATTAATTATACTTGAGGGAAAAGGAAGACCGACATGGTTATTACGTGACAGTGTTTGAAGGGCATTAGATGCAAATATAGTAAAGTATATGACTGATTGCTAAAATAAAAACTGTACTTCTTTTACTAGCTTTTTCAACTGTAACGGATGAACTCTCTCTCCAGCACCAAAGGCACTTCCAAATTCCAAATCAATCCACCCTTCTCCCTTTCCCTCTGATCCAATTTGGATCTCCTTCATAGTACTGTTCTCTTTTCTGAGAACCCCAGGAAACCCAATTGGGCAGTGAAGTGCCATGAACTAAGAGACAAGAGGAGGTGCCATGGTACATTTTGTTCTCTTCTTTTAGAGGACATTAATAGTCACTGTCATGATTTATATTATATCCCACTTTTCTCTCTCTCATTTGGCTTTTCTCTTTTCTGAGCTGGTCGGTTGGTTGTGCGTTGTGCAAAGAAATGGCAACAGAAGGCTGAAGGGTTTTGCTTGAATTTCTCCTCTCTTCCTTTTTGGAGTCTGATTTCTTGGAAAAAAAAAATGAAGAAATCTGCAACTGTGAGTGGTTTTCTTGTTTTCCCTTTCATTAAATTGAGTTACTTTATATTGTTATACTTCTATTATTTTTTCTTTGATTGATGCTGGTCCTGGATGGTTAATGTCAGAGTTTCAAGTTTGACCAATGATTTATTTTTTTGTTCGATGGCACTAAAAATGGTTGATTTAGACAAAATAGGTTCTATTAAGACCACTAGCAATTTTTGAAATAAGATGTTTATTACGACACAAACATGTATTAATCTTTTATTTGCTTTCTTGTTTTGGTTCCATAACCAGTACAGCAGTTACTGATCCTAATTTTTTTTAAATTTAGAAGCTTTATCTAGAATTAAGCACTGATACAAAACAAAAGAGTACCTTATGTAATTGATGCAACACCAATTTTTTGTTTGATTTGGAAATTCAATTCAGAACTAATTATAAGCATTGATCTTTTGGTATCTATTTAGTGAGCTTCCTGTACCCTGTAGCCTATGGTCCACAGTATCACCTTAATTCTAGCAGACTCAACCGATACGCCACAGAAATTTCAATGTTATTCCACTTTTGGAAGTATTAAATATTTTTTATTGTTTGAATATATATGATTCAATGGCCCAAATCTATACGTTTCACCTTTTCTTGTACAATTTATGTGCTTGAACTGCCCCCAACTCTCAGACATCCTTTTCTTTTTTTCTTTAATTCTTTTTTGAACTATAGCTCCGAAGGGTGAATTATTAAGTTTGTATTCTCCACGAAGTTCAATCCTGAATTAGTCTTTGAATCTGCAAAAAGAAAAGAATAATAATAAATAAAGCAAAAAAGTGATCTTTGTAAATTACCACTGCTATATAATTGGACAATGAAAATAATATAGAAAATTAGATCCCAAATTGTAATTGAATTTGAATGAAAAATAGGATGATCCTCACATAGATTTTTCATTATTTCCGTATAGTTCTGTCAAGCACTCTTTTTGGCTACATCATTTCTCAACTTAATGTGGGCCCATGCATCAGTCTCATATTGCAAGCCCATGGAACCCACCAAATACCGCCCGCACAGCGTGACCATAACCGAGTTTGGTGCCGTAGGAGATGGGGTCACAGTGAACACGAAGGCATTTGAAAATGCAATATTCTACCTTAACTCCTTTGCAGACAAAGGTGTGGTTTCTACCAATTCAATGCTCTAGAAGCCTGAAGCGATGAACAATAGTGTTTCTTTTTTATTTTTTTGTTATGGGCTTCTTCTTATTTCTCTGTGGACTATTGAACACCAATACCCTTCTGACGGGTAGTTTCTACTAGATTTTGGCAATTTTGCCCTCTGTCTAATGCCCACTTTAAAGTCAAACCCAACCAAACATTTTTGGTGGCTATGTTCCAAATTAGAATGAGGTAATTTTGAAGTGATTTAATTAAACTGAGCTAGAAAGTTCAGGGGCAATTTAATCATTCTTTGAGTAATTTGGTTTTAATTTGGGATGTTACAAGTTGAAATCTTGGGTGCTTGGAGGCTTATAGGATTCTGAGTTCATGATCTCATGCTCTGGTGCCATTTTGCCAAAAGAATTGCTGTAGAAAATTATGCAGACAGGGGAAGTTGCTCTTATCATATTATATTCTAACAGGTGGTGCGGAGTTGTTTGTGCCTGCTGGCAAGTGGCTGACTGGTAGCTTTAACCTCATCAGCCATCTCACATTGTCTCTGGATAAAGATGCTGTGATAATTGGATCTATGGTAAGTCATGAAATTTTTAAATATCGTGGGAACTGGTTTTACCAGTTGGTACCAGGCCAGAATCAGGTGTTAGTATTTGATTAAGGAAGAGAGTTTTCCAAGAGTTTGTGATAGGATTTAATTCAGGCCCTTTAAGCACGAGGTACATGTTCGGCAACGAGGCTTTAGCCTCCTTAGACAGGCTTTAGTCTTCTTAGTTGCTTAAGCTAGCCGAACAGTTGTGCCTTAGAAAGGCTTAAAGCACATTTCTTAAGCTTCCTTAGAGCAAATTCTTAAGCTCGTAAAAACTCAGGCTTAAGCACAGTGCCTCCTTAGAGCTCCTCCTTAGCAACTTTTTACACTATAAGCTTTATTGCTTTAAGCTTTTGTCAGCCAAACAACTCCTCCTTAGCACAGCTTAAACTCTTAAGCTTCATTACACTAAGCCTCATTGCCGAACATGGCCGAGCTGATTTAAGTGAATGATTGAATGGTGTGTGTAGTTGTACCTCATCTGACTGGTACTTGGAACCTAAATATTGCTTCTCCCCCCTTAATGTTCTATAAGCTGGTATGCACAGGTTATCTACTTCTACTAAAACTCCAACTTGAAATATGGAGTAGATTTTTTTTTTATTTTACCAATGAAAATGTCTAGAGGGTTCTTTTGGGTAAGTTTCAATTTTTTCTCTTGAGTTTTAGGATTCAAAATGCTGGCCAGTTATTGACCCGCTTCCTTCTTATGGGAGGGGACGAGAGCTACCTGGCGGAAGGCATAAAGCCTTAATTTTCGGATCCAACCTTACTGATGTCATTATTACAGGTTACCCTTCTATTATAGCATTAATTAACCGCAATTTTAATGTTTAATTTTAACCAAGAATTTAGGGGTTTTAAATCAATGTTAAGATCAACATTAGGATAAATTGATGCTGCTAGCACAAATAAACATAACTAAACTTTTTGCACATTTACGGTAATCACACTAGATAACTGCTCCAATTTAGTCCTAACTCACAATTGATGTCTCCTAAAGATTGAACTTGAGAAATTTTGGTCATTTGGTGACTTGTACCATATGATTTTTCAAATAATGTACCACCTAAGTACTGACCAAAATCTTGGTCTGAAGCAAAGTAACCTAAGCTTGGTACTAATAAATATACTGGTACTTTTGTTCATAGGTGCAAATGGAACTATAGATGGCCAAGGAGCAATTTGGTGGGAACGGTTTCAAAACCACACACTTGACTATACAAGGCCACATTTAGTCGAGATGATGTATTCTACTGAAATAGTCATCTCAAACCTTACATTTGTAAACTCACCATTTTGGGCTATCCACCCTGTATATTCAAGGTATACCACTTTGATCCTGAACAGTTGTAATTTTCATTATTTAAGTTGGTCCTTGAATTAGGAATTGAGGTTGGTCCAGCCAATATCTACATTAAATGGTTTAGTATATTTCATATACACAAATATAGATCACGTGGAAAACAACTTGGGACCAAATTGTACAAATACATATTATTTTCTATTTACTGACCTAAAAGTAGAACTTGAACCATTTTTCCTATGTCTTGATTTACACTGCAGATCTATTTATCCTTATTTTTCCCATTGTAGATATTTCAGTCTCTTCACTAAATTGGTCTGTTGACTTTTATATTGTTAAAATTCATTCTCTGGATCAAGAGCTTATTATTTGTACCCACCCACACAATGTTGAACTATAACTCGATTTTAACCTACTCAATTGTTTTCAAATGTCAGTAACACTGGAACAAACCTGAGCCCAAGTTGACCTAAACTCAAGAAGCTAATTTTAGCCTGACTCAACCTAATGCTGTAATCAAACCCGATATAACATCTCAACCCCGTTAATCTGTATTGCAACAAGGTTTGACTTGATCAAGATAAAACCATATGACTTGACCCGACCTGCCTTGCCAGATAGTCACCTCAATTTAGCAGGATTACTTGCAGTGTGCCTTATCCATGTCTGCCATAACACTGACAAGTGGTTTTTAGTAGAAATGGAACCAAAAGTACTGTATTTCTGTATCTGTGTCCTTATTGGTGCACCATATCTATGTTTACTGGTCCCACGAATTATCCATGATTCCATATCAAAATGTGAAGAGATAATGACTATTTTTACTCAAATCCAGTTTTGTATGCTGGATATACCGTAAGCAGAAAAAAAAATACACTAATATTATTTTTTTCTTCTATCTTTTTCACTTTTTTCATTTCTTCATCTTATGATGAACAGTCAGGTGCTCATACAAAATGTGACTGTTCTAGCACCCCTTGACTCACCAAATACGGATGCAATTGATCCAGGTACACGTGCTTTGTTTTTAAAACATGGACATGACAAAAATGTACAGTCTGGTAACTTACGAGAATATAAATCAATCCAGTCTCTCAGAGAAATTAATACCATCCAATTGCACAAGGTCAGAAATGGTTAAACAAAAAAAGAGAAAACTACCAGAAATGACAATAAAAAGGAAAAAATATCATATAAACCAATGCCAAATATAAATATTACCCTTATTTAATTGCACATACTAATTCTTGCCAAAAATTCCAAATGTATGTAGATTCATCTACAAATGTATGTATTGAAGATTGTTACATAAGCACTGGGGATGATGTTATAGTCATAAAAAGTGGATGGGATGAATACGGGATCTCATTTGCACATCCGAGCACTAACATCAGCATTCGCCACATTACTGGCCAGTCTGGCTCAGGTGCCGGGATTGCAATCGGCAGTGAGATGTCAGGTGGCGTATCAGAAGTTCATGCTGAGCATTTACACTTTACAAACTCTCTCCATGGCATTCGAGTAAAAACCTCTACAGGCCGTGGTGGGTACGTTCGTAATGTGTACATCTCTGATGTGACCATGAATAATGTAAGCATAGCTATTAGGATCATGGGGCAGTACGGGGACCACCCGGATGACAAATATGACAAAAATGCACTTCCTATTATTAGTAGGATCACTATAAAGGATGTAATTGGGTTCAATGTTGGTACTGCCGGCATGTTGGAGGGCATTCAACGAGATAACTTCAGCAACATATGCTTGTCAAATGTTTCATTTGGGTCAGTGAAATCAAATCCTCCATGGAAGTGTTCAAACATAGAGGGCTACTCCAACATGGTCACACCAGAGTTGTGTAATGCACTAAATCAAGTGCCACTTCAAGCAACTGATTGCTATGAAGATGATATTTTGGAGCACCCACCACATAGATCTCATGCCAGTCGGTAACGCAGACCTTTTCTTAAGTTGTCTTCAATGGATTAGTGCAGGTTTGTTTTATTGTGTATGGTGTTTATTTGTCTATTAATTTTGTGATTCTTATGGTTTTTTTTTCCTTTGCTTCCTGTATTTTTGTACATAGCTCAGGGAGTTTGGTTGTTTTCTGCATGTTCCATTTGTAGTATTTATTTGAGAATCTTCTCCAAATTGTAATGAAATAAGAGATTGTTGGCTAATATGATGTAAGGTGCATGGGCATTTTAGCTTTACAAAGGAATATATGAATGGAGTCATATTGATTGTAAAATAATAAGCAATAATTTAAGGCACAACAGGAAATAATAAGAAAAGATTTAATTTCTGAACTGGGGTTACTCTACTATCAAGGCTACAAAAGAAAGAGAAAAGAAAGACACAATGCTTCAGGCTATATACATGCACAAAATAACTAGCTACAAGAATCCTTCAAGAAAATTTCATCGGAAAAAACCTCGATGTCAGATGTTGACAGAGCAGTATCCACAAAATCATCGAATGCTATGCCATAACTCTTGATCCTCGCACTATTACCAAGACTGTCAATTGACAGCTCCGGCAACTGCATGCTACCCTCCAAAAACTGCACAACATGCCGCATCCTCGGCCTTGCTGCAGATTCAGGATGAGAACACAACAACCCCAATTTGATCACCAACTCAGCCTCCGCTTTGTCAAACAAAGACTCCAAATTCGGATCAACTATGCCAAGAACATTCCCCTTCTTCCACAATTCCAACACTGACTCAACAAGCCCCGGCACATCCTCATATGCATTAAGTTCCATTGGTCGCTTAGCACATACAACTTCCAAGAGAAATACTCCAAAGGCAAAAACATCACTGCTTGTCGTGGCCCTGCCGGTTCGGCTGATCTCTGGAGCTAGGTATCCCAACGTACCGACAATGTGTGTGGTTTGTGGATTGGTTCCGTGGTCGTACAATCTTGCCAGACCAAAATCACTTAGCTTTCCATTACGATTGGCATCTAGTAAAACATTACTCGCCTTGATATCCCTATGCACGACAACTTGCTCCCAGCCCTCATGCAGGTACAGCAGGCCAGTTGCTACATCTTTGATGACCTTAAACCTCTCACTCCAGCTTAGAGGCGTTTTCTGGTCACCGAAAAGGAGTTTATCAAGACTGCCGTTCTCCTCATAATCATAGACCAAAAGAAGCTCACCTTGACGCCGGCAGTAGCCAAGGAGCTGCACTAGATTCCGGTGCCTCAACTGGCTCAAACTCACAATCTCTGACACAAACTCTCTGGCCCCTTGTTTTGAGTGGTGTGATATTTTCTTCACCGCGACTTTGACTTTTGATTTTGGCAGGGTGCCCTTGTAAACCTGGCCAAACCCACCGGACCCGATTAGGTTTTTGTCATTAAATCCTTTTGTCGCGTTAAAGAGATCCTTGTAGGATATCCTATGAGGACCATATTCTAGCTCCCAATCTTCTTTTATCTCTGAAAATTTCTTTATCCGCTTTACCAAAAGGAAGAGACCGATAGCCAAGGAGAACACAAAAAATCCTACGGTCAAAGGCAACACAACAGGTAAGACCATTGGTGTTCCTTTGTTGCTTTGAGTTTTATTGTATGGAATGGATGGAAGGCTTGAGAAGTCTAGGGTTTGAGCATTGCCTTGGAGGCTAAAGCTCCACCCTAAAACATAATGCTTCCCCGAAGCTGCACCCGTTGATGATGAGAAACCGAGAAACATTTCATCGAGGACGATATCTGAGAGGTTGACTAGAGATGTGAGAAGGGGGATTTCTGGTCGCTTGGTTTTAATCGGAGCCATTCTGACTTCAAGCCTCATATCTTCACCAGTGTAATCTATCCATACCTGCTGCACTTCCCCGCTTGTCAGTATCAGTGTTACGAACTCGCTTCTATCTTTGTCATAGTACCCGGCTGTAGTAGAATTCAAGGAAATCAAGCTGTTCACATCTATTCCGACATGATTATGGTCAATGTCAAAGAACTCAATGGTTTTTACAGTGTCTAGCTCGACTGCTATCAGGTGGTTGCTTACATTGCCATTGTCGGTAGTGTTGACGAGACCTAAGTGCTGACTTGGCATAGAACCAGGCAGATCTTTTGACGGAGAGATCACAAAGGCGAGGCCGTGGCCACCGACGTCTGGATACTGAGAAATAATGGCAAATACAAAGGTTGTGGAAAAGGATATAGGATGGCCATTGGAGGGGTTCACAAAGTTAATAGGAGTTGGATGGAATGCATGGCCTAGGGCTTCCTTGGAATAATTTGTTAGCTGTAAGAGGCCATTTGAGGTGATCTGTGCAATGCCACTTAGCACCAAGTTTGAGTTGGTAAATCCATTAAAGATGAATCCATTGTTGTTGGTGGTGGTAGCAATGCCAATGGCCATGTGAAGAAAGAAAATCAAGAATAGAAAATTCTGAGGTTTTGGTGCCATATATAAAAATTGGATATGGATAAGAATTTACATGCATGATAGTGTTTCCTTCAGGTTTGAAAAGGTTACAGCTCAGAACGTGAGTATACAAATTAAGGAACTGTTAATTCTGGGTGTTGCAGTATATACCATTGGTGGGTTTATTGCATGATCACCTGTCAAAATGTATCATTAAATAAAATATATCAGAGTCAATGATTACATCTTTAATTTCTGCATAAGCTTGTTGAATTAGAAAATGAAGTATCCACCACGCTGATATTAAATGCATTATTGATGAAGCCTAGCAAACGGGTTATATATATATAGCATATACATGTGGATAAATTATCTCATTTCATGCTTATTTAGAATTTAGTTATTTGTTATATTTTTCGGGACTAGATATGTCTTCCAAATGCTTATTTAAACGTACGAATCTGCCAAAATCAAAATATTAATTGAGCAGTAAAACAGTATTCAAAATGAAAACAGTACTTACAATGGAAAATTAAGGTTTTGTCTTCAAATTTATGAATTATGAACATATATATCTATACACAGGAAAACAATAATTATCTACAAAAACTCGGAGCGCAAAAATGTCACCTTACCACGGGATGCGATGCAGCAACTAAATAACACCACAGGAGGCCCTTCTTCACCGAGCATTTACTTCAAAACAAACGTCTCCTTACCGCTTCATTAGCCTTCTCCTTCTCTCCCTCTCCCTATCTCTCTCTTTTTTTCTTGAAATGCTTGGAGCAACTGCCAAGATGCTCTTTCTCTGTGTGGCGTTTACTATGTTTAATTCGTGCACAATGGTTACACGGCAGCAATTATATATCCCATCAGATGAGCTGGCCGAATTATTATTTATTAAGCCCATTTTATCTGCTTATTATAAATTCTTCTCAGATCAAAGACATGTCTGGCTTTCAGGGAGAAAGAAGCTAACCTGGTCCTGTGTTTCTCTATTCTGGAATAAAATAATCCAAGTCAAAATAACCCAATATTGATATGCTAATAAGACCCCCTATTGAAGTTTCTTTTTAGAGTGAGGTTATTCCGTTATGATAATATGCATATTACAAAGCAGTCTATATTATTTTCAAAATTCAAATTGTTGATCTGCATCAAATAATAAAAAATTCTAAAAATTGTAAAAATATGATCTCCATACACATTTAAATGTAAATATAAGTTCATAGCATGAGTCGATCTGTAATTAATATGCATATTACTATAGCCTCACTCTTCTTTTGAACCTAAGTTAAATAACCCAATAACCCGATTTTCCTACGAAAAAGTGTGTAATTTCTGTTATTTTTTATATGTAACTAGAGGTGCTATCGGGTCGGGTAGGGTCCGGATACTATTATATTTGAACACGTACCCTAAAAGTGCTTGGGTACGAATTTCGATTCATATACTTATTTGTTTCAAATCGGATCGGGTCCGGATTCGGATACCTATCTACCCGTAGATATTTCGGGTCCAGTCTTTCGGTTCCGGGTAGATATATATATCCATAACTTGTTTATGGATTATCGGATCCGGAGCGGGTACATGTCGCAACTCACAAGCATTTGAGAAATACTTTACGTTTAAATATAATTATAATTTCTTAAACATCTCACATAATATATCATTATAATATAAATTAAAATCTTCTCCAAAATATTGAAAGTGAGATAATTTTAGTAAGTAAAATATTGGAGATGGTGATTTCATTATATGGTTCCAAAATCCAGGAATAAAATATTAATACCAATTTGTTTCAATCAGCGAAGAGAGCAATAAATTTTAATAATCCGTGCAGAAAGATAGATACATGGTAGATAAAGAGATCAAGAAAAAAATTAATTAGTTTCGAAAATTTATAGGCAAAAAGGTGAACATGACATTTGATTTCAATAATGTGCGAAAAGAACAATCAATTTCATTCAAAAATTAAAAAAAATACTACAAATGATTGTATTTTCATAGTTATTAATATATGTGTTTATATTAAATAATTATAAAGAAATGATATATTCATTTTATTGGGTATTTATACGGATATTGGGTCGGGGTCGGTTATGAGTCAGATAACTAAATCAAACTCATATCCTATCTATTTTACAGTATCGGTTCCGGTTTGGATCTAGGTCGGATATTAAATTATTGATTTTGTAACCTTACTCATAATTTAACCGGTTATATTTTTTAAACCATATCCTATCCAAATTAATCGAATCCGGGTCGGTTCCAGATCGGATCCGGGTAATCGGATAAAAGTAGCAACTCTATATGTAACAAACGCAGTTTTTGCAATCACAACACATATACACATCAAAGGAATTTTTAGCATGAAAAAGACATACAACAAACAAATAAAACGGACCAAATAATTAACTACCAAAAATCTAACTTTTCTTAATTATTAGTTTATTATCCTACATGATTTTCTACCCACCTCAAAATACGCTTTTCATTTCAGTCAAAATAAACACTGACACTACTAGAATGCACATACCTTTTCAAATTTGAAATAAATACCTTAATTACTTGTTTCAATTCAAAAAATTGGTTGATAACTACCACCTACTTAACTTTGACAGTTGCCAACAATTGTCATTGAGCTTTTGAATCTATCATCCGAGTTCCTCTAGAATATATGCACATATTTCAGCTAAAATAATGAACATTTGATAATGCAAAATTTCAATGTATAGGAAGTGCTTAGCACTCTCTTCTATATCTTCTTCCATCCCTCACTATAAGTCATCAGAATGTACACACTCATTTTATGTTAGCACTTTTTTTAACCGAAATAAAACACTAGCTTATTCGTAATTTTTTCTTGAAAAAATGTCAATTTTAATGATGAACTCGCACTACCAACTATTACTAAGATACATTTTATTTTGACAAAATACTCCTCTTTTATATAAGGTTTCAATTGAATATGAAGTTTAAGTTCTCTCCCTCTCTCTCTTTTTTTTTTTGAATACAAGCTACTCTTTTCATGAATTTTATTTTGCTTAACCAATTTTTTCCTTGGGAAAAGAATATTATACCGACAATCATATACATTGGACATCCATGGAAACTAATAATAATTTATCAAAATTAAAATTAAAATGATAAATATATGTCTTTTACAGTTTGGACGTGTTGTGTATCAAATTTGGGGCAATTTGAAAATAATCCGGTCCCTAATCAAGCACGACCGATTAGAATGAACAAATAATTTTTTAAATTGCTCGATGGATCGCTGACCAATTAATTTTCAAATTACATCAAATCATTGGAATTATATCAACAATTTTATTTTTAATATAATAAAATTTTAATTTATTGTCAGTAAGTATAATAACCACTATTAAAAAAAATTATTGTCAAAAGTATCAAATATATAAGTTTGTAGTCAGTATAACATATTCTTTTTTATATTGCGGTTATCATGGAACACTCATTTGTGAATATTGAACACTCATAAATAATTTATTTATTATAGTGTAACTTCTGCCGTAATTGTAACTTACTAATCATAAAGATGACCTAGGGACCGGAATTGCAACAAAGCACACTTCTAAGTTGAGTTTTGAGGTTCAATGAATCTGGACATAGATTATGATTGGTTGTTCGAGATATCCAAGCCTCAAGAAAGCTTTAAATATGCTAATTCTTTATAAGAGCAAAACGATTGCACGACTTGTTAAACAACAATATTGTAGATTTTAGAAAATGTAAGGTCAAACAGGCTCCAATGATAATAATTAATTGTTAGTCTTAGAGATTCGTCTCTTAACTTTAACAATGGTAACCACTAATTAGAGTATTTCTAGGTCGTATATGGTACGAATTATATATATATCTGAATCTGAAGCCTAAAAGAGGTTAAGTTCGAACTGAACCACTTATTGTTTAATTCTAATAATAGGCTGCATTTGGATCAGAGTGTCCTAATTAATTGGAAAGCACTATTTTGAGAACAAAAATAAAATTTCTTTCATTTATTATTTAATTTACTCTTGACTTTGCGCATTAATGCACACTAATAAAAAAATTCAAGAAAAATCAGTTTTTAATCCAATGGCAAAAATAATGCTCTATGTATGAGAGATTGCAGGTTCGAACTCCGAAAGAAACAATCATTTATAGATATTAAATAGTTGGATGGCTTGACCTCTAATTTTTACTTAAAAAACAAGTTAAAGAAAAAAAAATGCAATACAGATTGTAAATACACACTAACCAGAAAATGAAAATATATCTTAAGAACATAGCTATATAATTTTAAATGCAAACTCCAAATTATAGGAGTAATAGTTATTTGAGATTTAATAATATTTGAAATGATTTGGGATCAGAATCTTGGACATTAGATCCCTCATTATTAGAGTGGAAAAAACGTGTTGTGCCGTGCCGTGACTAATATGCTGTGACTTTGGTCTCGTTCCGTGCAGTGTCGTGACTAAGTTAATATTTCACGTATTGTACCGTGCCATAATCAAAATGTCAAGGGGTGATCACGGCACGCGAATGGTACGTCGTATGAGTCACGCCGTACCCAAACGTGTTGTGACCAAACGTGACTCGCTTGTTTAAGAAAAGTGTTGGTCTTATACGATACCCATTATACCCCTACTATTTATAAATATCCATTTTGCCCTTGAAAATCGATAAAATATAAAATTGACATTTGTCTTAAACAAGCTACAATTCATATATGCTTTTAATAAAGAGTAAAATAGATATTTTATAAATTTAAAATGAGTTTTAATATGAAAGACAATATGGGTAAATTTGTAAGTTTCGAAATTTAGAGAGGAAAATACTTAATTATAATGTTTTTGAGGGGTACACATGAAATCCCCCCACCGACCCAATAGATACAGTAACTTGATAAACCGATGAAGCATCAATAGGAAAATAACATATTAAAAATAGTTCGGAGAAATTTAAGTTTATATAGAATTCATATTTGTCGTTTATACAGGATTCACGCATGACACGACGCAACTGATAGACGACTAAAATTATTCCCCATATAATAACAGCCTTGTCAAATTCCAAGAAACAATAATGTTAATGATATTATAATTTATTGAGCTAAATATCCACTTCCCTTTTTAAAAGAAATAATCTGAAAAACACCTTCTTGATGTGTATATGTGCAGCATGTGCACAGGATGCAGTCTAGATTCATGGAGTAGCTAGTCTACATACATAAATTTGCAAGGAAATAATAGTTTAGAGAAATAAATAGCAACATGCATATGATTCGTCTGTACGAAGTTCACCCCGAAGAAATACGGAAAAAAGAAAAGAAAAGAATGCATGGATTTCTTCTTGCCGAGAATTGGTCGACAAGAATTTTTTATTTTAGTGACTTTTTTTTCTGAAGGTCTCCATCTAGAAGGGAAATTGAAAAAGAAAAAAAAAAATGATACAACTAAGCTTGATTTTGGACATGCTAAAGATAAGTTTATTTCTAACCCCCAAAAATATAAATTGCCCTCCCAGGTACCTGACTCAAGCAAATTGAAACAGACGGCCCAGATTAAACCTATTTAGGCCAAACTCAATCCGGTACCTATGGAGACTGTAGGAGGTCTGTTTTGAGATTCGTGCCATGTTAAAATAACCGTTCGATCGTAATTGTCTTCAGTCAGGTGATGTGAATTCATTTCAATTAGGGCCTGCGTTTTGCATTATCTAAACTGGCATCTCAATTTAATTGTGCAATTTCGTCAATCTAAACCAAACTTGAAATTAAGTCCTCTACAGGCCAATACAAACGAATAGAATGTACATAGTTGAGAGCGAAATATAATTATTAGATAAATCTTAATGAAAATTCACTTGAGTTGAATTATTAGAGTGATCACTGTTTAACCGTAAAAGATTATTGGAATTTTACAATCTCTTTGTAATTAGACTTCATGGAAAAGAAAATGGAGACCACCACAATTATAATTTCATTTCTTTACAAATTTCAATAGATTGATGATTGATATATCCTGGTTTTCTCACAAAAGTTTGTTCTTCATAAAATGCTCCTTTTTCAAGGACTTGTTATTTAAATACACTTCAGTTTAGCATCGATTTATGCTCAGTCATGCAATAAAGTACCAAGCTATGAAAAATTGAAGAAAATTAATTGAAATAATCTTTCAACTGAACTAAATATTAATTAAATCATGGGTGTCTAACTATCCCTGCCAAACTCCCATTGATTTGTTCATGCAGTTGACAAATTCCCAACCAAAAGCTTGAATAAAATTATTGTTCCCTTCATGGATATGAATTTTAGTACATTTGAAACTTTTCCTTGGTCTTCTCGAAAACCTGCTCGGCAATGATTGCCCCATTTCCATCGGCCTGTTTGATCTCCAGGTGTGCTTTTTGATAGAATGAGGTGCCTCTCAAGGCATCTGCTATGAAATCATCAAATCCAATGGCTATAGCTGCCTCTGCCTTTGCACCGTAAACCAGCCTCTTCAGATACAAATGAATTGTACAAAACTAATTAGATGGTTTGAAAGATTAATCTATAATATAATGCATAGCTTAGAAACTTTTTATGTGTCCAATTCAAACATCAAGTATTTCCTGCAAGCTAAGCACCAGAACCATGTATGCCCCTATAATATACACAAATATCACGCATTCCCCAAAGGAAGGGTACACATAATATTTGTTAATCCTGCATACAGGAGTAACTTTAGATAAAGTAATTAGAGGATTAAAATATCATTTACTCCAATCAGCAGCAGGGGCTGAGCCAAGATTTTAGTAGGGTGGGGCAAAATTATAGGATGAGGCACAATTTTATAATTATTTTTTATATTAAGTATGTTTTTATAAATTTTTATGAGAAGCGCATAGAAATAGAAGCATATTTTAGGGAAAAAATTTAGGGTGAGACGTAATTTATAATTATTTGAATCTTGAGTATATTTTTATAATTTTTTCTGAGGGAAGCACAGAAATAGAAGCACATTATTAAAAACATAGAAATAAGAATTATGACCTTAATCCTGGAAAGATGAATAGCACCAAAGCACATCGGACAGGGCTCGCAAGATGCATATATTTCGCAGTCTGACAGCTCAATCTTTCCGAGTTTCTTGCATGCCTGTAAGAGGGAAATGGCAATTTAATTGAATCTATTCCCAAAATAAAATATAAGGTCTAAAAAGTTTAGTTTGTTACAGTGTTGCTAGATGGTACAGACAGTTAGGTAAGAGCCATACCCATTTCAGAAAGTTTTAGGCTGCTTAATGACAAGGTGATATAATTTATTAAAAATTTATCTATTGGCTTTTATTTTCATAGTCCAACAAAACAAAAGTGCAAAGGTATAACCAACACATTTATACTTAACAAGGACACAATCACTGATATTTTGTTCAAATGGGTTGTTTTTATTCATTTTATTATTTATTTGTTCTATAGTGTGAAGAAACTATACCTAAGCTTTACTTCCATTGAAATGAAAAAAACGTTTTTGAGCGAAGTCTGATTTTTGCCCTTCACTTGAACTATTGTTTAATCACATTGTGAACTATTTCACTAGGTTCAATCAAGCTATTGAATTCTAAGGAACACTTTTAACTTGAACAAAATTAACTCTTAATTGACGCTCGAAAAAAATATTAAAAAGTGACGATGAGTAATCTTCCTCTTTGACACATGATTCAGTTGCCTAGAGTGAACTATTTGAAAATTTGAAAATCTCAAAATTTTGTTGACTGCTTGACTTTATACGAAATAAATTTGAAAATCTCAAAATTTTGCATGTGCACATATCACTCGTAAAGTAGATTGTTTTCAATGGTTTGGATACATCATTTGAATTCAATCCGATAGATTTTGGAGTTGCGCACACCAAGCCCTCTTGGTGAGCATAGCACACACTAGCTTTACTCGAATATATAAATACCACAGTAAACTACATAGCCCATTCATTCATCCCCATTTAATCTAGGTAGCAATAATCAGAAAGAACTTTCACAAAAAAAAACAGCTCATTATCCATTATTTTGCATTATTTTACCTCACGAATGGCAGTGACCTCTGCATGAGCAGTGGGGTCGGTGCACTTCAAAACCATGTTGTGACAGCTCACGACGACCTCGTCATTACAAACCACAACAGCACCAAATGGCCCCCCATCACCAGAGTCGACCCCCTTGTAAGCCTCTTCAACGGCCTTAGACAAAAACTTGTGATCTCTATTTTGCACAGCTGGAAAATACAGCATCGTCATCAGTAATTTAGCAAAAAATTACAAAAGTGCGAGAAGGTCCTTTGAGTTGAACTCAAAATACTTGGTGTATTTTTGGTTGTTACCATCAGCATTTTTTAAAAGGGTGAATCGAGTAATATGAGTTGGTAAAAGTTCTGTTCTCTTTGTCCAACAATTTAATCACATTGCAGTTTTAATTTATTTATTTTCACTCTGGTTCTTGTCCATTTTAGAAGGAATACACCAGAAATGTGTACCAAATAATAGTATTCCTCAAATTGCATCCAAATGTTGACGTCGCAAATAAAATGAACAATTTAATCTTAATTATACCAAAATGGGAATTCAACTAAAATTAAGGACCATGATGTAAATCCTAATTAAAACAAATATCATAATACAGGAATAGAGATGTGAACTAACCTTGTTGATGGCCAGCAAATGCAGATGCCACAGAGATAGTTCCGTCCTTTGTTTCCACAACTAAAATAAAAAGGAGATATTAACAAGAACTCGCTCTTATTGTGTTTACTTAAACAAATGCACGCATGGAAACTATGCAGGGCAATGGGTACTGGGTGAGATACAAAAAATCATCAGAGCCATGTCTAAAATAGCCAACATGAAACTCTCATAGCAGCTTTATGGGTACTCTTATTGTGCTGTTTGTACTGGTACTTACCGAAATTAAGCTCCACTACCAAGGTTTGGTTCTAGAAAAACTGAATGAAACACCACACACAAACAAAATCACAAAATTTAAACACATGTAGGAAGCAACAAAAAAAAAACCTAATGGCGCTACCAGAATATGATAGCAGTACAGGTAAGTAGTTCCAACAAGTAACAAGATTAATTAATCCCACTAGGTCTATTAAATAAAAAAAAGGTATTACTTGCCCCTATTGGATCTCCAATTTTGGTGTTGGGTTGGGAAGGGGGGAAAATTCTTAATAACAAAGAAATAATATCAATCATTTTGCTTTTTGATAATAGTTCTATGCGGCAAAAATTATTACAAAATATAGTTTGCATATTTAGTAAATCCAAATCTATTTACAAACTACAAGCAATATAGAAATATAATTTTAATCAATAATATATAACATGCAACTAATAGAAACTTTGGTGATTCTACCATACAAACTTGCATGCAAACTGTAGCAACATTTGCAAAAATAATTTTTGTTGATCATTAACAGAGTTTTACAATTCCACTATATAAACTTATAATCGCAAAAAATAAAGAAAATAAAAAAACAATTCCTCTTGGTATATCCTAAGCCAAATGTAAAAAAAAAAAAAAAAAAAAAAAAACTTTTTAAGGATTGGGTCCATCTTTCTACCCAAGGAAGTTAGTGTGCCAGTTGTAGCAGTTAACAGCCAGAGATATCATACAATTACATAGTCTTAAAAAATAAGCTAGCAAAAATCAAAATTACTTACTTAAAAGCTACTACAACAAGAAACCGGAATCCAAGGAAAATTCCAGATCCCAAAAGTTGCGACATTTACCCAAATTCCAGATCCCAAACAAGATGAAAACAATATATTACGTGCCGCAATGCAAACCAAAGTTGAACAAAAATGATCCAATTAAGGTGCGGTGATGTTCGACCGGAACAACAAAGATTAGATAGAGAGATACCTTGTGCCTCTTCCATTGAGACTTGAGAGAGATGGAGATTCCTCCTTGGATGATAAAGAAATGGGATCTCGAAAGACAGAGAGAGAGATAGAGAGAGAAATAAAAAGAGACGTGAAAAGTTCAAAGAGGACAGTGATTAGAGGGATATAGAGCCTCGTGTTTATTTATGCTGGATGTGAATTGAGAAAAGATATGAGAAGGTTTGCCGTGTGGTGGTGCTTGTAAGAAGCTTCGTGGACCGACGAAAAGAAAAAAGAGACGGATTGTGGGACCCACGATGAATATAATATCCTATAGACCTGGTGCATGCCTCAATTTTATATAGGAAGTAGTATAATAACTAGGGAAAAAATAGACAATCAGGAAAACGACTATTAAAATAAAAAATAAAATGAGCTGGTCTACAGTACTCTACCAAGTAAAGCGAATATTTTACTTCACTTATCTTCAATTTCAAAGTTCAAAATGTCGATCGAACCGTTCAAGTTGATCTCCATATTAAATTGTGCTTGTAAACCAAATTTTAGAATTTTTAGAATTTTTTTACTTTTTTTTGGAATATTTTAAAATCACTGATTTTTATGGTCCATGATTTTCTGAAAAATAGTGATTTTAAAAAATTTCAAAAAAATAGTAAAAAATTTCAAAAAATTGTAAAATTTGGTCTCCAAGCACAATTTAATATGAAGATTAACTTGAACGGTTCGGATCGACGTTTTGAACTTTTAAATTAAAGATATGGACATGAAGTAAAACACTCGCTTTACTTCGCGAAGTACCGTAGCCCAACTCAAATAAAATTATAACATTTTTGTTTATTACATTTGTTTATTTCGGATATTATTTGATTACTAATCAAATATCAATAAATAATTAAATATGAATCGTTAAATTTTTAAACTGCACAATGGATTCCATATTGGACTTATGAGGGTGCCGGTACCAATTAAGATTACATTGTCATTTTTTCTCATATTTTAATTTACTTGATTTTAAATTGGATTGATCTTGTGACTCATAAAAGAACTTCCAATGCAGCTATAATTTGAATTTTGTTTATAATTACTTGAGTTCTATTATAATAACTACTTAACCCAAAATTCTTTCGAAACCATGTATGATATGATAAGGCCTAAATTGAATTAATCTTTTTAAGGCTGACAAATATGTTCAATTAAGAAAAAAATTATATTTAACATTAATCATCATAATTATTCGTATTAGCTTAAATATTTTTTCCAATCAACTGTATGTCTCTAGGCACAATGAACAAAATAAATGCTTCTATTCTATTCATTCAAATCCAATTTGTATTTTTACGTGTCTAATATCCGAATCATATTTGTATTCGTTTACTTTTATATACATCGTCTATTTTGAAAATTTAGCACGATATAGTTTGAGCTTTTCAAAAGAAAAACGAATACGACTTGATTGTTATCTAATTTGTAGTCATTTTTATTCTTATGGATGAGGGTTTATTAACAATATATTAACTTGATAATTTTGACACGATAAAAAAAATAATTTGACCCTTTAACAATATTATGTATATTATATTTATATGATGCACATAATTAATAAGGATAGAATTTAATTTAAAATTTATCATTTATCAAGTGACTTAAAACTTAGAACAATTATAGTTAATAGTTTTTTTTGTTAGATATCAAATAATACTAAAAAAATTGTTAGACATTATCAATTCACAAGTTCAATAAGATATTTATAAATATTTTTAATTTAAATTTAATTTTATAAATATCGTTAAGATTGTCAAAATATTCATTATAAAAAAATTTCCAACCCTATTTTTTAAAATAAAAAATACGTTTGATTATGGGACAAAGTGTGAAGATAAAGAAGAGAACTCTTATTACCACTCTCATGAGACTTTATTTTATCCTACTTTCAGACAGCTAAAGTAAAAATTATCAAAAATAGAAATTTTATTTTATTATTCATTCCGTAAATCCACATCTACGAATCAAACATTTAAAAATAAAATAAAGAAAAGCAACGTTTAATTCTTATTAAAAGCTTTTAATAATACCCAATGCTATTAGTGGTATTATATTCTTATTGAAATGGTATTTTCTAATAATCAATAATATTATCTGACTAAATAAAGAGAACAATAAAAATATAAGGCTACTAATATTGTTGAACATTAATGGTTTTTATCTTCAGGATCCAGAGACAACTAAAAAATTTAAATTGGAACACTAAGACATAAAGTGCAAAAATATTTAATGTTAAGCAAAGATAAGACATAAATTTAAATCAGATTTTTTAAATCAGATTTTTTTTTTTAAATCTACGAATCGGAACACTAAGAATCTACGAATCGGAACATAAATTTAAATCAGATTTTTTTTTTTTTTTTTAAAAAGAGGCAAAATGCCCATTTCATTGCTGAAAAGGATAATTACAAAAAGCAGTTTGAATCAGGGCCGTTAGGTAACATTCCCAACCCCATCACCATGTAATATTGGAGTAAAACATCCAATGTTAAGCAAAGATAAGAAAGACAAAGACAAGAATAAAAAAACTTTAAATTCTTTATTAAAAGCTTTAATAATTCCTAATGCTATTAGTGGTATTATATTCTTATTTAAATGTTATTTTCTAATAATCAATATATTATCTAACTAAATAAAGTAAGCAATAAAAATATAAGGTCATTAATATTGCTGAACATTAACGGGTCTTATCTCCTTATCTGTCAATCAAATATCAATAATGTATTTGTTACATGGATAATATTAGTGAGCTGCAACGAAATATTTTAATATTTTTTTATTAAAATATTTTAATCTAAACGAGAGAACTCGGAAGGGTTGATGGGGTATAAGGCCATAGAGGAAAGGACAAAATGGTGACTGTATCCACCGCGAATTCGTATCCTCTGCATTAACTCAAAAAAAATCTTTTGAGTTAATGTATCTAGACTGTCTGATTCGCTTTAAGATTCGTGCAGATTAGATCTACACTAATATTAAAGGGTCCCTGAATTATAGACTGTGGTTAGCCGAGATGCGTTGACTCACAGGATGCTCTTTTGAGTTAATGCAGACGATGCGGACTCATCCACCGCAGCATTAACATATTTTTCTCGTGCATCCACCGCACGGGAGAAATTTCTCGTCTCCTCCCACTTCTTCAAACAATCTATATTATTCATAAAGGTCCATCTAATAATAGCTAATTAGTAGATGCATTGTAGGTGAGAAATTGCCAGCTTCAAGCTTGACCCACTCTTATCCAGTTGTAGAACAATACAATGATAAAATATAAAAATGTTAGATTATTGTGGCTATTTATCCGTTACATGAGATATACATTTGTTTCTAATACTAAAAACATATAACGAAAGGCATATTAAATTCTCGATCGACCGAATCTCCCTTGAATCATTTAAATTATTTTAAATAAATGATTTCCCAATCATTTACTTGTTAATAACTTATCTTATAATACTTTAGAAATCTTTGCTTTTTATTTATTTTATATAATTTAATTTGAATATCAACACATATATACATAAGTTGTATATGATTATTTGAAAATAAAGAAATATTTACGGTTAAGATAATAGATCAGAGGAGAACGGAGTAGGTCCGATGGCATCGACTTACTTTTGGGTCTAATGAACTCCAACACCATCCGATCTGCATTAAGATCGGTGTACACAGAAATTGAAATAGGCATGCATGAATTTTAAAGCGGAACACACATCTTGATACAGATTGGACGGTAACTGAGCCCATCGAACTAAAGTAGGTTCGATGGGCATCGGACCTACTCTGAATTCATATCAGAGAGCGGTCCTATCCGAATTCGTATCCTCTGCATTGACGCACCATTTGTGTTAAGATCTAAACCGTTTGATATAAATCTGCACTAATATTAAAGGGGCCTGTGCGTTATAGCAGTGGGCCAGATTGGCCCGAAATTAGATCACATGGCCGAAAAATACGCTTCAGTTTAGCATCGATGTATGCTCAATCATGCAATAAGGTACCAACTAAGCTATGAAAAAATTCAAGAAAATTAATTGAAATAATCTTTCAACTGAACTCCATATTAATTAAATCATGGGTGTCTAACTATTAAAACCTATTAAGAAACCAACCACCCCCCCCCCCCCCCCCCCCCCCCCCCCCCCCGAGTGCGTATCCTCTGAGATATATCTCAACTTTTGAAGTGATTCAAGACAGAAGACACGTAACTGAGTTGGTTAGATAGTTTGTTAGTAACTGATTACTGTTAGACAATATTGTTAGCTTACTGTTATCAATAACAGTTATGATTAACTAGATGTAATCAGAGGATTAGAATGTTTATATAATACAGTGTACATGTAAACAGATAATGACGAGTAAACTAAGGTGTTCTTAAGCTCACCAAGCCTCTTTGTGAGCTTAACTCAAAAATCTATCTGATTATCTAATTGACTTCAAACAATACATTCAAACCGTTGAAATCGATTTACTTCATTAGTGATGCGTTTACATGTTAAATTTTTTAAATTTTGAACTAATTTAGTATGAAATCAAGTGGTCAAAAAAAGATAATTTATAAGTTCATTTTAATGAGTTCATTTTTCATCATTTTTTGACCGTTTGACTTTATACTAAACTTGTTCGAAAAATTATAAATTTAACATGTAAATGCATAACTCGTGAAATAGATCGGTTTCAACAGTTTATATGTGTTGTTTGAAGCCAATCCGATAGATTTTTGAGTTAAGCTCACAAAGAGGCTTAGTGAGCTTAAGAGCACCCTAGTTCTACTCGATATTGATATTGATATATCAGAAATACAATTCATTCAATTCTCTCTCTCTCTATTCGTAATATTTATGCTTTGAGATTCGTGCACAATGTATTTGAACTGTTGAGATTTTCCCAAAAAAAAAAAAACACTCATCAAAGTTTGAGATTTATTGTTCCCTTCATGGACATGAATTTGAGTACATTTGAAACTTTTCCTTGGTCTTCTCGAAAACCTGCTCGGCAATGATTGCCCCATTTCCATCAGCCTGTTTGATTGGGGTACGTTTGGATGAACTCTAGAATAGCTAGAATAGCTACTGTTTAGAATAGTAAGTAAGAATAGCTACTGTTTAAGAACAGTGCTAACTCAAGCTATTCGGAATAGTGAAAACGTTGTTTGGATTGCATATTTGGAATAGAGTTTGGAGGGAATGAATAAAGTAATAATTTATGTGTTAGATTAAACATAATTCAATATAATATTAATTTAAATATTAAATGTAATATAATAATATTAGATTAGTATTAAAAAAATATTATATTAAATATAATATAATATTAGTTTAAATATTAAATATAATATAATATTAGGTTATATGTTAAATGTAATATAATATTAATTTAAATATTAGATTAGTATTAAATAAAATATTAGATTAAATGTAATATAATATTATTTTAAATATTAGATTAGTATTAAATAAAATATTAGATTAAATGTAATATAATATTAGTTTAAATATAATACTATAATATTAATTTAATTATTAAATGTAATATAATATTATTTTAAATATTAGATTAGTATTAAATAAAATATTAGATTAAATATAATATAATATTAATTTAAATATTAAATGTAATATAATATTATTTTAAATATTAGATTAGTATTAAATAAAATATTAGATTAAATATAATACAATATAATATTAATTTAAATATTAAATGTAATATAATATTAGTTTAAATATTATATTAGTATTAATATTGAAAGCAACAAATGCTATTCCATGTTTTTGTAAGAATAGAGAATAGCCCTATTCTCCCTATTCCGAATAGCTCTATTTCTCGTTTGGATTATCCTTGTTCCGAATAGCAATGCTATTCTAAGAATAGCACTATTCTTAGTGCATCCAAACATAGCCCAAGTGTGCTTTTTTTGGATAAAATGAGGTGCCTCTCAAGGCCTCTGCCTTTGCACCGTAAACCAGCCTCTTTAGATACAAATGAATTATACAAAACTAATTAGATGGTTTGAAAGATTAATCTATAATATAATGCATAGCTTAGAAAATTTCCATGCGTCCAAATCAAACATCAAGTATACCCTGCAAGTCAAGCACCAGAATAGTGTATGCCTCTATAATATACACAAATATCACGCATTCCCCAAAAGAAAGGGTACACATAATATTTGTTATGTTGAAGCATAAGAATGAAATTACACCACTATTTAACACTTGCAAAGCTACACTCAACCCAAGCATGGCAATCTCATTGGGAAAGAAAATAATTATTGTCATCTCATGATTTTGGGATTACAGATTTTTTTTTTTTTTTTGGGATTACAGATTTTGGGGACATTACAAAGGAATTTCTATATCTGCGAGAAAACGAAATACTTTTTAACTAAATTTGTGATACTCTCTTACCCCCATTTGGCAAGTAAGAGTAAAAACTCTTACTTTACCTTAATCCTGCAAACAGGAGTAGCTTTAGATAAAGTAAGAGGATTAAAATATCATTTTACTCCAAACAGGATGAGGAGTAGAGGCTGAGCCAACATTTTAGTAGGGTGGGGGCACATATAGGATGAAGCACAATTTTATAATTATTTTTAATATTAAGTATATTCTTACAATTTTTGTGAGAAGCGCATAGAAATAGAAGCATATTTTAGAAAAAGAATTTAATGTGAGAAAAATATAGAAATAGAAATATAAGCATATTTTTTGATTCTCTAAAGAAGCAATTTTGCCGAAATTTTTATTAATAGCAAAAAAAAAATATATATCGAGAATGAAGAAGAGTTTTGCTAAAATTCGACAAATAACAAAAACGTGATGTTCTATAACGTCCAGGGGACGTTATAGACCATCACGGCCAGCTTAGCCAACAGATTATCTCTCAACTAAACAGTGAAAAAACAAAAAAAAACATAATCCCTGGACGTTTTTGTTTGAGAGGCAGAAAAAAATAATAATAAAATTCTGGACTTCATAGTCCATCACGGCCAGAGAGCTGAAAGAAAAAAAAATACCCCGGAGACAACCGATTCGGATTCGAGACTATTTAAATTCGGTCCAAAATTAAAGGTTCTCCTTAAAAGACCACCCATGCACTTCTAGATTACCACCCAGTCAACAATAGTTTTAACTCTTAATACAGTCAGATGACGTTGGTTCAATTTTCAAGATGAATATACAATTCATTGATTGTCTTGAATCTGGTGTCTCCATCATCTGAATCTAAATCGGTTGTTTCAATAATATTCACCGCGTCAAATATTCTAAAAAAATTGACAATTTACAATTTACAATTTAAAAAAATAACAATTTTCAATAATAGTTTTTTTTTCAGCTCTCTGGCCTGATGAACTATGAAGTCTATAATTTTTTTTTTTTTGCCTCTCTGGCCGTGATGGACAAAGACGTTCAGGAATTATGTTTTTTCATTTTTCGCTGTTTAGTTAAGGGATAATCTTTTGGCTAAGCTGGCCGTGATGGTCTATAACGTCCCCTGGACGTTATAGACTATCACGTTTTTGTTATATGTCGAAATTTTGCAAAATCGTTCCTCATTACCTATATTTTTCTATTTTTTTTGCTATTAATAAAAATTTCGGAGCAATTTTGCGCAGATGGATAAGGGGTAATGGACTAATTAAGAATGCAAGAAAACAAAATTATTCTGAGAAATGCTCGATCAAAGGAGGTTACTTTGCTCCATTTCTCTAGTCATTTAGAAGGTACAGCCGCACAGCTCCTTTGTTTATTTTCTAACCCGTTACACGATTCATTATATAGTTGAGCTGTTTAAGAGACCGGAGAAAAAGCAACACGTTTCTGAGCCTTAAATTCGTGATCGCACCAGAATTAACATTACAGACGCATCACGCATCCCAGCCAAACACACTTCCCAGTTCCCACTTTTCAAACTTAAGTAGGTAGAAATTGATTTTGTATTCGCTAATATTTTAAAGGAAATATAGGTCTCTATATTTCAATTCGATTCGTTTGATTTAAAATAAATAGATCAAACTGATTCGATTCGTTTGTTTTAATCTTAATTTAATTATTTTCTATTAAGATACTTTCTTAACTATTAGAAGACGAAGGCTCCAAATAAAAAAAAAATCTCATTACTCTGTTTCGAAGAAAGTATACTTTCGTGTACACAGAGAAATGTGAAGCATATGAGCTAGTAAGAGGCTTTTATCATCGGAACAACTTATTTTAGCTAAGCTCTCGCTATTACAATTTTGTATGCTTATAATATGTATCCCATCTATGCTTAAAAGATACAAATTTAAGTTTACAATACAAGATTGTGGCAGGTCCGGTCGCATGGATATGGGCAATCTATCAACTTGACTTCTGATCGATTGAAGTACCAGTCTCCTACTGATTGTGGCAGGTCCGGTCGCATGGATATGGGCAATCTATCAACTTGACTTCTGATCGATTGAAGTACCAGTCTCCTACTGATTGTGCAATTCCCTAAAAAACATAATAATATAATTCTTATTTGAAGTACGATGAGATATAATTTTGATTTTTTGCTATATATTTTTCCAAAAAATTACCATATTTCAGTTAAAAAACAACAGAATCAAAAGACAGACCTTGTTTGCTATGGATGGAGAATTGTCTCCATACCAGGTATCTGGTACGACAGCTTGGCCATGTGTGAAGCAGGAATTAATAAACAATCCGTTAGTTGGTTTTGATTGATAAAAGTTCTCCCCAACTCTGGTCATTTTTCTTCTAAATTCTGTCAGAATTAAAAAAAATAATCATCACTAATTATGCAATAATTTACTCAAAATGATCCCGGTGTTGGTCTTCTATATGATTTTATTTGGCACCAGTATTATTAATGTCAGCAGGTTTTTACCAACCGGCACCGTTACTGAGGCAAAATAGGGCTAAATTGTTAAAGTATGTATTAGTTATTTATTAAAGGACCAATTCTGGTAGCAAGGTTGTGTAATTGAAATACAGATAACATGTATGACTTTTAAAAAACCAAAATTAAAACATACCTTGTAAAAATTCAATTTGTGACGAATTACAGTTTAAATAGCTTAATCTGCAGGATTTCCAAGGACCTTCCTCAGCACTAATTGGGGCTATACTGTGTTGAATCTGCAAAGTTATACTATGTGTTTAATCAACTTGGATCAATTCAGCATAACCATCAAAACCACCCATAACGGCACCAGCTTAAACTGGTGGTATGGTAATGTGCTCATATGGAATGTAGTAATTATGGTCTTGGTACAAGATATAAGTTTGTACTGACCTGCCATGTGTCATAAGCTGCATTTAGAAGAAAAATTGGAGTATCTATCCCATTCACTAAATTCTCTGGAAAGAAACACTGCAAAAATACAAAAGAAAAATTGTCGCTTTTTCATACGGAATTTTTTTGTTTTTTTTTTTCTGGAAAGGAATAAAAAAGCAATCGGTGAGAAATATATCGGAAGAAACTTAGATTACCGAGGTTGCATTCATGCGTGATATGCATCTTTTTGGCAAGTTCTGAGCAACTCCCTAATCAAGCATGCCAATTAAAATCATGTTAACTGGAAAATTATTGTTAACAATATCACAAATACCAGTATATAATTACCACTGGGTCTAATGGGCGCCATGCCAATACTATTTTGGGAATATTTTGGCGAAATGTATGTTTCAAAATTGAATAAAAATCAATTTTTGAATCTAGTGAAGATGTTTTATGGAAGTAAAATAAATTAATGTAGTAAAGATTACCTGAAGAGTCACTACCCCATCATAAAGATCCCTTAAGGTACGTTGGCCGGATACATCTACACTGCATTACATTATAATATTATAGAAATATGTCAAAAATAGCCCAATAGAGAAATAGATAAAATTAAATTGCAACTTAGTTAAGATCAATTTGACTTTGTAGATAGTATATACAAGCCTACAAGGAGTCTTTGCATATACTAACAACTGTTACTGATGTGACAAAAATATTTCGAACAAAAAATGAAAATTTTCGTACTAATCCAGGAATAAGCCAGCATCTGCAAGGCACTTGACTGTAGTTTGCAGAGGAAAGAGTGATCTGAAACGATCGCAATGTAAAATTGATGCCAAACCACCAGCAGAACATCCAGAAAGAAGTGCCTAAAAGAAATCAACTTAATTTAAGAAATAATTACTTCAAACAAAGCAAAAGAAGTGCATAATTTGGGGGAGTCTAGTGTTCAAGCAAGACCTGTTGCGAGGAGTTCATTCCTAAATCCATCAAGTCTTCCATTACAGCAGACCAAATGCGTTGACCTCGAAAATAAAGGCCCGAAACCTAATTTAAGAAAAAAGTAAGCAGTACCTAGTAAGAAAGATGAGTGTTGATGAAGGTCTCAAAGAAAGAATGGGAGAATTAGATCGAATAAAAAGGCCTGAATAAAAAAACTTTTTTAAAAAACTGTTAACAGCATTTATCAGTAGGGTATAATTTAATGATTTAATCAGTTTAATTGTTGTAATCATCATGTAACAGGAGATATCTGTAGATAACTTTTAATGCCAAGGTGTCAAAAAAATGTTTAATCGGTTTAATAGAAAGTTTTATTGCATTTCATAAAAGCTTTAAAAAAGGAATTTCAACTTTTCAAGTGAACCATTATTGAGTAGGCAAAGCATAAATAAAACATAAGGAAACTATACAAGGAGATGAGAATGAGACCAAGACACCTATATAATATTTTGATAATATATATTGGCAGCAATTTGGTGATGGTTTTTGTTTTGCAGTCAAAGACAACAATATAGTATGAACAAGAAATATAGAGTTGCATTCTTCTAACATTATCGTATCCTTCGCCGGCAAATGAGGCACCATCACAGTAACGCACTCTTACTCTATTCCAGTTGTAGAAATCTGAGAAAATAAAATTACCAGCAGATAAATGTTGTCAGGCATATCTAGCAGCATAGCATTTAGACTTAGAGTAAATTACACAAATAATTCTTACAAAAGTATAACTCCTTTACCATTTTGATCATTAATATTTAAAATTTTAGAGACCATTTGTGCAACTTACTCTTAGAATTATGGTTATAAAGAAAGAAAGGACTAATTATTAGCAACACAGAGAATGTTCTACATAGAAAAAGACACTACACTTGCAGGAGTTTGGTTTTGATTAAATTTCATAAGAGGCCAAAGTTTTACTGAAATTTCAGAGACAACTGAGAATGAGGAGAAATCAAGTACCGGGATTTTCATCCGAGTTGTTGCTTAGTATGGCAGAGAAGAGAACTTTGTCCATGTATTTTGACGAACCAAGAGCAAAGGTGCTACGCGACATGCATGAATCTCTGTCATTGCACCAGGCGCCTCCCTACATTGAAAATTCCATTCTCACTTCCCTTTTCTAAGTTAACCCCCAAATCCAACAAACATAGAGTGCTCAATATGACAATCTCCCCTTAGAAAGAAAGGCTAATAGATTTGTTGCTGTCAAATGCAGAACTCCAAATCTTACAGCAATAATTACACAGATTAAAAGTTGTTTGGTTATGTGTGAAACTGCAAGTTTGGTTTATGCAGAAAGAGGCCTTGTGTTGGCAAGTAAATTAAAATTAGATGAAAGTAATTTTTTTCTCAATACTATTTTTTAAATAAAATAGTATTGAATAAAAAGATTAAATTATATTTAATATTATGTTAGTAAATAGAATAATAGGGATAAAATTGTTAAAAATTGAGAAATTGTTCTCCCTCTAAAAATGTTTTAACTTCATTCCACCTTAAATGAATGTACTTCTCTTTGATACTATTTTAGTGTATTAAAACACCATAAAGTACTTAAAATCACCACTATTTCACTTGCAAAACACGGATCAAAATCTGCTCCTATTCTCAAAGAATAGGACCCTCCTCTTCTCTTTTTGTATTTATCTCTCTCCTTCTTTTTTTTTTTTGAAATGTTGGCAGTAGCTGCCAAACTCTCTCTCCTTGTTCTTTCTCTCTCTTCTCCCTTTCTCTCTCTTCTAGAAGAGAGATAGACACAAAATGAGAAGAGGAGGGTCCTCCTATTCTTTGAGAATAGGAGCAGATTCTGATCCACCAAACACATACAACAAGCAATAAAATATGTTGTTTCTATATATGTTAACTAGAAGGAATTTAAATATTTTTGAAATTTTTTGTCTTGTGACTATATATTTGTGTATAACCCTCGGTAGCATCTACCAAGTTTCTCAGAAAAGACTATATGTTTTTGCTATAAATTTTACATCAATCATACTTCTATTTTGTTCCCACTTTTTCTTTGTTTTGTTTTTCCCTTGCATGAAAACAGGACCTACATATATAATTTGCTGCTATTTAGACAATGCGAAACAGATATGAATGTTAATTAATTTTTCTGGTTATGCTTAAACAAGAATGGAAGACTTCTAAAAAAGAAAAATAAAAGGTCTTACTTCAAGATCAACCAACCAATTGTTTGCACCAGACCCATGCCCTCTTTGGAGGTGGTAGCCAGCTGGGCTTCCATCCAAGCACACTTCAATTTGGCAACAAATACAAATAATGGATTAGGCTTTTCCCGTATACAAAATATTACACAATAATGGTGAGGCTCTGCTAGAGCTGTAATTAAGAGATTCATTTCCTACTCCTTAAAACGTCCCCAATTGTTAGGTATTCGACATAATTCTCATATGCAGATTTTAGGAAGAATATAGCCCTGCTTCACTTAATTAATAAATTGTTTCTAGTACCATAACACTTTTTTTTTTTTTTTTTGAGTGGAGAAAAGGCCGAGAGCACTTTCTTATTTGGTGTAATTCCAACTGAAAGTTAAGGTTTGAACATGCATCTTTTTCACGTGAAAAATAATATTTCAATCTAACCATATGTATTAGGTGTTAGATGTGATTCTTCAAATATTATAATTCAAACCGGATGAAAATAAGAGCATGATGTAATGGTGACTTTAGGGAAACAATTTGGTTTTTTAAACTTTTCAATTTTCATGAATATCCCTCAAAAGATTCTTCAATCGATTTTTAAAACTAATCTAATAAAGAAAGATATTTTAATATCATTATGGCACTTCTTCAAAATTTAGTTCATATCTTTTTTGTATCGGTCATGAGTAATTAAGAGGTTACAGAGGTAATTTAGTTCATATCTATATCTCAGATTTGTTTATATTTTTTTCAGCATTTATACTCGATGGTAAAAATGTTTATATCTTACATTACAAGGAATAAGAATTCTTAAAGTTGTTTATGTACGTATTTGCTCAATATAGTCTTTAACTTATGCTTTATTATGGTTATTTAGATAAGAAAACGTGATAAACACTTTGTATATTGATTTTTGTGAAGTATAAATATTTTAAAATAGAATGCAGAACATGAGGAACAAGAATAATTTTTCTATTTATATATATATATATTCGCGAAAATAACAAAGACCCCAATGTATTCAGTATCCATGCATCATGATGTTAATCTCTCTCCATCCCTAAGATCCCTTTAATTACCTAATTTCATTTAAAGAAAAGTTCAAAGTACCTTTGGAGTACGCACGTATGTGTATACATTATACAACTAAGAAAGCTTTCAAAACAGAAATTAAGTAGAAGAGAAGGAAAAGAATAAATTAATAATAATAAAATGTAGATATATATATATATATACACGTATGTATATATACTTACCCGCTCCTTTGGCAACAGCAGATTGAACTAAGGTTAGTTCCACCATAGCATCCGTTTTTGTATAATTAGTTCCTCCATCGACCCACTTAATTAGAATCAAACCCAAGAACCCAATCAGCAAAGAAAAGTTCATGTTTGATTTTGTTGCTTTTTGTTAATTCAGTGAGGGAGAATACTGTGTAAAAATGAGAGCAATTAATTAATGTCTGGTGCTTAGATGGAAAGAACAAGAACCTTATATAGAGCGTATGGTATGGGCTGCTTGATCTTATGCGCTACTGGATTCTCTAGAATCTTGTAGGGATTTGCTTTCTACTTTTTTGCCATGATTACAATAGTGACTCCAAATCATTGGATTTATTTATAAATAAATGAGATTTGATAACAGTCATCGGATCGGAATTAATATATCAAAGTTTGTCGGGTGTTTTGCTAAAGCACGATGCAAGCAATGAACTTAGCATCAATCATTATTCCTTTTATTTTATTATTAGTATTTATTATTATTATTATTATTATTATTATTATTACTACTATTATTATTATAAGGAGAGATCCACTTACAACATTTTACAACAATTTGGTTTTGTAATTTTCAAAATCCAAATAGTCTATCCAAACCGTTAAACATGATCTCTATATTAAAATGTGCTTGAAGATCAAATTTTACATTTTTTTTTTAATTTGTTTACTATTTATTATGTATTTTATAAAACTGTTGTTTTAGACAATTATGGACCACTGAAACACAACAGTTTTGTAAAATACTTAATAAATAGTAAAAAAGTTCAAAAAAATGTAAAATTTGATCTCCAAACACATTTTAATATAGATATCATGTTGAACGGTTTGGATCAACTGTTTGGACTTTGAAAATCGCAAAATCGAATTGTTGTAAAATGCTGTAAGTGGATCCCTCCTCTATTATTGTAGTATTATTATTATATTATTATTGTTGCTGCTGCGAATTAATTTTATTCAAAACCTTCGTAGCTTTAATTTGTGCACCTTTCATAAATTCAAATTTATATCAGATTTATAAAATAAAATTGTACATGATTGATCCTTAAATAAGTTCAAACCTTTCACAAATACTTGACAAAACAAATTAAAAACAGATAATTTACAAATCTTTATCTATCAAGTATAAACTTTATACATATTAAATTTGTGAATCTAAAGGAATTTTTCTAAAAGTTGAAGCCTGTAAAATTTTATTAGTAGAAATTTTTTATATATTATTCACACTTGTCTAAAATAATTGGTGCAGAATTTGTATTCAACATATATAGTAAATTTGTATAAGGTTGACCTGCGGGTCTTGCAAGAAACCAAAAATAAAAATTGTATAAGGTTAATCTTGAGTAATCAAGTGTGAACTATGTACAAATTTATTCAATCAAGTATCCACCTTGTAGAAATTTTATTAGTAGAAATTTTTTATATATTATTCACACTTGTCTAAAATAATTGGTGCAGAATTTGTATTCAACATATATAGTAAATTTGTATAAGGTTGACCTGCGGGTCTTGCAAGAAACCAAAAATAAAAATTGTATAAGGTTAATCTTGAGTAATCAAGTGTGAACTATGTACAAATTTATTCAATCAAGTATCAACCTTGTAGAAATTCTTATGGACAGTCATGTTGAGCAAGTTTTAAAATGAAAAGTAAAATGGGTTCATTGACGCATGTATGGACCAAACTTGGCTCCCTGATGTGTACCAAAAACAAAACTCTTCTAGTCTTCTTAATTCTTTTTGAAATAATATTAAAAAGAGGTCCTCAAACTTTTGAACTATGACACATTGACCTCCTAATTTTTAATTTTGGCAGTCGCCCCCTCTCTTTCCCCGTAACTCCCCTGAACAAGGACCTCCCTTCACTTAGTTTACTATTTATCAATTTTAAATATGAAATGATCAGAATGCCCTTAGTTTTTTATATGGTAGTATTTGAAGTATCTATGATTTATGCCTTTTAAATTTGTAGAAGGTTTCGAACTTTTTTCAATATGTACACTTGAAAATATTCATCACACATGAACTATTTTTGCTATTTAATTTTTTTTATTTTTGGTTTTATATGATTTATTTTATTTTTATAGAAAAGATGTAGTTTTGTAAGTAATTAAAATTGATAATTTATACAAGAGAAATAACAACCTTTATGAAAAAAAATACTAATTTAAAATTGATATTAAAATTGTAAAGTACTATAATTGATAAAAAAAAATTAAGTATATATTTATCAAGGATATTATGATATGAGGAGGGATCGGATTACACTCTCTTTTTTGACACATTTTGACACCTACCATTTTCAAAGTCCAAATAGTCGATCCAAACCGTTCAATATGATGGATATATTAAAATGTGCTTGGAGATCAAATTTTACATTTTTTTGAATTTTTTTTACTATTTATTATGATGGTTACAAAATCGTTGTTTTCATACCACTGAAAAACAGCGATTTTGTAACCATCTTAATAAATAGTAAAAAAATTCAAAAAAATGTAAAATTTGATCTCCAAGCACATTTTAATATGGTGATCATGTTGAACGGTTCAAATCGACTGCTTGGATTTTGAAATCGCAAAATTAATCTATAAAAAAACAGTGTCAAGATGTGTAAAAAAAAATGGTGTAATTGGATCCCTCCTCTTATGATATTTTGATTTGATAAGTTGGCCTCCAACCTTTTAAATTTTGATAATCACCCCTGGAACTATATAATTAGTAATAATGAGCCTATTTTCTTGTAAGGAATATGTATTTACTATTTTACTCCACTGATGTAAACTTCTCCCTTGGTCACGGATAAGAGTTGCAACATAATGGCAAAAAGCAACTTTCGACGTGTTGCTTTTGGCGCGTTCTATTCTCATGAGAATAAATGAAAATTTCAATCCAATGATAAGCATATCCTACGTGGCAGATTTATGTTCATGTCATTTGGACATACTTACCAAATACCAATCATCGTTAGGCATAATTTTTCCGTTTATTTGGACAAATATTCTTACCAATCCCCGTAAAAGCCGTTATTACCGCCGATTTTTTTATTTTGTAGCATTTAATAAATAATAATTTAAAAGGTAGCATTGTCTTGGGTAAAACTTGAAAAGTAGCACGGACTCTGTGATGCGTGAACCATAGCGTTCAGGAAACAAGCCTTCAGAAAAGACGCTACTAATTAATGCGTCCTTCGTTGTCGATGAGAACGTTCACATGATTTTTTAACAGTGCATCCAATCTTTTTTTTGGTGTTTTCACGGGAGGTTTCATTCCCTCTTTCCGACCATATTTTTATGTGGGCCCCAAACTCACATACTTTGTGACTGCCAATTTCGATCCGCTACAGTTCGTAGCAGTCCTACTCCGCTCCCTGTGGAGTCCGGATCCTCTGAAGTAACTCAATTTTTAGATTTTGGATCGGGACCGTTCGAATTGAATTTGTCGTTCGAGATCGTCTTCAAATAGAAAACAACGATTTTCAAACCATCTTAATAAATAGTAAAAAAAAAATTCAAAAAATGTAAAATTTGGTCTCCAAGCACATTTTAATATAAATTGAACATCTAACAGTTTGGAAATGTCGTTTGAAGTCAATTCAATAGGTTTTAGAGTCGAGCTCACGGAATGGCTTGGTGAGCTTAGGAACACCCTAGTTCTACTCGATATATATCATATAGTTTAATATATATTATGAAAATATTTATGTATATATTTACGAATATCCGATATCCGATCCGTATCCGTACATATCCGTCTGTACATATCCGTATAATATCCGATCTGTATCCGTATCCAAAAAATAAAAACACATTCGGATATGGTTTTACCACTATCCGATCCGTATCCGATCTGTTTGCACCCCTACGAACAATGGAATGAGAGTAGGTCCGATGCCCATCGGACCTACCTTGGTTCGATGGGTGTGATGACCATCCGATCTGCATCAAGATTCGTGTGTTCTGCATCAAAATCTGTGTAAGACTGTATCAATTTCCGTGCGCATAGATCTTGATGCTAATCGTACGGTGGTAGAGCTAATTGAACCTAACTCTAGGTCCGATGCCCATCGGACCTACTCCTATCTCGAACAATGCTAATTTTGTAAATTTATTTTTCTTAAATGCTACGGACCAAAAAATCAGCTATTAGCGCGTGAATAAAGATTCCCTCGGTATATTTGTAAATCGCTCCATTAAATTTCATTTCTATGGAAATATTATTTACCTGTAAAAATATAGAAATATAACAATCTCAATATCAAATTCCCGTATAATCTCCTTACAGAAATAGTAACTTTTGACCGGAACCACCTTATAGAAGATCGTTAGTACCCACGATCTTGAATATCAATGCGTCTTTAATTGCAGTTGGTGTGCAGACGCGTGCAAATCTTTATATTTTGGTTAATAACACTAAAAAATATTTGTCCCAAGTTTTTATACCTATCAAATGATCTAGCAAATTTTAAACTTTTCACCTTACCACATCTTAACAGTTAACATTCAACAAAAAATTGAAGTCTTTATATCTAAATATGAAACAACATAATTACAAAGTCCAAGCTTTAAAATTTTGTTAAATTTTAAAAGATCAAAATACATTTATATATCTAACATATCAATTTTTTATAACTAGCATATTAAGTTTTTATATCTAGCATATAGCAATCAGAGGAGTTCACAAAAGGAAAGTGTGCACGGAAAAGAAGTTTCAAAAAGAAAAAAATGTTACAGAAGTCGTTAACGACTTTGACTGAACTTAAAAAATTGGACGGAGAGTTAAAAGACCGAACTGAATAATTTCTCAAAAACGTAATGCCTCAACACTTCAGTCATCATGTTTTATGTTTTGAAATTTAATACATGCAAAATAAATATTTTGAAATTTAATAGGTCATGATGTTTTATGTTTTGAAATTTAATAGGGTACTTAAATTATATTTTGACAAGTGGAGTGCCAATTTAAATCATTTATAAGAGATAAATATTGGATTCTAGATTGTTGAAATGAATTATTCTAGACGAGCGGTATCAGCGGTAGTCACGAGTCATAGATAACAGATAGCAGTCGGTCCAAGCGATGCCGCACTAAAAAAGTTCAATTATTTCAAATTCAAAACAAATGGTCTGTGCCAAACGCCAATATTGATCACAAGTTTTAAATCTTTGTTGGCAATTCGGCATGCGTCGAATTTTATTTTTCGCCTTTTCTTTTGCTTTCCGTCATTTTCTATTATCTTTTTAATTCACACGCTTGTTGGTTGTCATAAAATATCTTAATATAATGCTAAGCCATCGTCACTCGTGCGGTTGGCTTGGCCTACCCCAAAACTTTTTTTTTGAGTAGATAAGTGCAGAACTACTATCTCGTTTTGAAATTTGAATCGTATATTATTTGGCCAAAAATAAATTGAATCGTATATTGAATCTATTTGCCTCTCGTGCGTACTTTTACAAAATTGTGTCCTATAAAAGTTGTGTTGATGAGTCCTGGGTCGGTCCTGAAGATTTTGGGGCCTGGGACAGGAGAAAAATTTACTATTTATTAAGTCACTTTGAAAATTGTTGATTCGGGTGAACAGTAAAAACAGTGCAACTAAATTCTGGATCATGTGATCAGCAATTTTCAAAGCGGCTTAATAAACAGTAAAAAGAATTCCAAAAAATGTAAAATTTGGTCTCCAAGCAAATTTTAATATAGAGATCACATCTAACGGTTTAGATCGACCGTTTGGACTTTGAAAATCCGAAAATGACTTGGTCGCACGAGAACCTTGATGCAAACGTTTTGATATTAGCCACTCTCTATATATATATATATACATTATGAGGAGGGTTCAAATGCCTTCATTTTTGTGCCTCCACCATGCCTCCATTTTTAAAAACGTTAATATATCAAAATAAAACCGTTAGATGTGAACTATGTCATTTTCTCTATGTGCTTATAAAAAAAATATCACATTTCAATTTTGTTTTTATGTGAATCAATCATTTGAAAAAAATCAATGTCTAGAAATTATCCATATTAGGAGTAGAGCTAAGGTGCTCTTAAGCTCACCAAGCTTTCCGTGAGCTTAACTCAAAAACCTATCAATCCTACTTCAAATGACATTTTCAAACCGTTAGATGTTCAATATATATTAAAATGTGCTTGGAGACCAAATTTTACATTTTTTGGAATTTATTTACTATTTATTAAGCCGGTTTGAAAACCGTTGTTTTTATTAAAAATCTGCACCATTAGAAAACAGCGGTTTTCAAACCGGCTTAATAAATAGTAAAAAAATTCCAAAAAATGTAAAATTTGTTCTCCAAGCATATTTTAATATAGATTGAACATCTAACGGTTTGAAAATGTCATTTGAAGTCGGATTGATAAGTTTTTGAGTTAAGCTCACGGAAAGCTTGGTGAGCTTAAGAGCACCTTAGCTCTACTCCCATATTAGTATGTTTTTACATGTTCTTAATGACAACCAAAACAATATACATAGACCGAAAGCATGATAGCACATCTCTCTTTATATATACAAAGGTTGGCTAATATCAAAATGTTTGTTCCAGAGTCATGGTGCAACCAATTAGTTTTTCAATTTTCAAAGTCTAAATAGTCGATCCAAACTATTAGATGTTATTTTTATGTTAAAATGTGAAAATAACAGTGAAAAATTGGATCCAAAGTCAGTTTTAAAATGATCCAAGGTCAGTTTTAAAAAATAGTCCAAATAGTTCACTGATCCAAATCGAAATTTTGGTGGATTATAAAAGGAAGTATATGAAGTTCAAAACATGTGGTCCCAAAATTTAAATGTAAACTTGCTACAAAAGTTCATCCATATCTATCTATCTAAAATTTAAATGTCGCCGTACTGTAGGGCTGACATCTCGGACCCACTTTTAGCGGAATGCTCTGTTACTATTAATTTTCTACCTATCGGTGCGCATTCATTTTTCCATAACAAAGCCGATGTGCTACTAGAGAAATCCTCCAATAAAAACAGAAAATCAGCTGAACCTGTCTGATGTAAGAATGCTGATGTAAGAAAGCAAGAATGTGATGCCGATTATTTGGTCTATAAAGAGAATATTAGACTGAACAATAAAGACATAATAAAGCAAAAAGAACTTATTAATAGTCAAAACTTTGAAAGTTCATTTGAAGGCCCCTTTTTTATCTCCGCACGACCAAGAAATGAGATCAAGAACTCGTGTTTGCGGGGCTTTGATTTGACGACCATAGGCCATAGCCCAATTCAGCCAAAAGAGCTTAGCTTGAAAATTATTCTAGAAGCGTGAGCAAGTACTAGCAAACTTCCAAGAAAAATACATAGACCGAAATGGCTGAAGTGGGCTATGGTCGTCATGGGTGTTATTTTTTTTAAGCAAATTTTATTTTGCTTAATTCCAAGAAAATAGAATTTATAACCATAATTAAAAAAAAAAGATCATAATTAAGCAAACATTTCTAAACAATTTATAAGCAAACTCTAAAAAAAAAAAAAATAGTTCGGACCGAAATGGCATTTCGGTCCAGGCTAAAAAAACATTGGACCGAAATGACATCTCGGTCCATGAGTGTTACACATGTTTTTCTGAAAAACCTGTAAAACCACTTCGGACTAAATTGTCATTTCAGTTCAGAAAAAAAAAGTAATCATGTTGGTTTCATAAAATTCTTATTTTTAATTATGGTTTATAAAAAAAAAATTTCCCTTTAGTGAGCATACATCAGTGTTATAGTGTCAGTAGAATGCCATACGAGAGGCATTTGTGTGTAGTGACGAAATATATATATATATATATAGAGAGAGAGAGAGAGTGGCTAATATCAAAACGTTTGCATCAAGTTCCTCGTGCAACCAAGTTGTTTTCGGATTTTCAAAGTCCAAACGGTCGATCCAAACCATTAGATGTTCAATCTATATTAAAATTTGCTTGGAGACCAAATTTTACATTTTTTGAAATTTTTTTACTATTTATTAAGCCACTTTGAAAATTGCTGATCCGGGTGAACAGTAAAAACAGTGCAACCAAATTCTGGACCATGTGATCAGCAATTTTCAAAGTGGCTTAATAAATAGTAAAAAAATTCCAAAAATTGTAAAATTTGGTCTCTAAGCAGATTGTAATATAGAGATCACATCTAACGGTTTGGATCGACCGTTTGGACTTTGAAAATCCGAAAACGACTTGGTTGCACGAGGGCCTTGGTGCAAACGTTTTGATATTAGCCACTCTATATATATATATATATATATATATAGAGTCCGACTAGGCTACTCCATGGAGTAAAACGACTTGGTACTCCACGCCATATCTTCATTTTCAAAGTTCAAATAGTCGATTCGAACCTTCCAACATGTTCTCCATATTGAAATGTGCTTGGAGACCAAATTTTACATTTTTTGGAATTTTTTTACTATTTATTAAGCCACTTTGAAAATCTGAAAATCCTTATGAACAGTAAAAAACAGTAAAAATTTCTGGACCGCCAGATCAGTGATTTTCAAAGTGGCTTAATAAATAGTAAAAAAATTCCAAAAAATGTAAAATTTGGTCTCCAAGCACATATCAATATGGAGAACAACTTGAGCGGTTTGGATCGGTCGTTTGGATTTTCAAAATGGAAATAATGAGGCGTGGAGCACCAAGTCGTTTTACACCATGGCTTAGCTAAGCCCAGCACTATATATATATATATATATATATATATATATATATATAGAGAGAGAGAGAGAGAGAGAGAGAGCTGGACTTAACTAAGCCATGGAGTAAAACGCTTGGTACTCCACGCCATATTTCCATTTTGAAAATCCAAACTACCGATCTGAACCGCTCAAGTTATTCTGAAGTTGTTCTCCATAGTGAAATGTGCTTGGAGACCAAATTTTACATTTTTTGGAATTTTTTTACTATTTATTAAGCCACTTTGAAAATCGCTGATCCGGATGAACAGTAGCAAAACAGTAAAAAATTATAGACCAATGGATCAGCGATTTTCAAAGTGGCTTAATAAATAGTAAAAAAATTCCAAAAAATGTAAAACTTGGTCTCCAAGCACATTTCAATATGGAGATCATGTTGAGTGGTTCGGATCAGTAGTTTGGATTTTCAAAATGAAAATAATGAGGCGTGGAGCACCAAGTCATTTTACTCCATGGCTTAGCTAAGCCCAGCTCTATATATATATATATATAGAGTGGCTAAGCTCAAAACGTTTGCACCAAGGGTTTGGTGCAAACGATTTGTTTTCGGATTTTCAAAGTCCAAACGGTCGATCCGAACCGTTCAAGTTGTTCTCCATATTGAAATGTGCTTGGAGACCAAATTTTACATTTTTTGGAATTTTTTACTATTTATTAAGCCACTTTGAAAGTTGCTGATCACACGGTCCAGAATTTGATTGCACTGTTTTTACTGTTCACCCGAATCAGCAACTTTCAAAGTGGCTTAATAAATAGTAAAAAAATTCCAAAAAATGTGAAATTTGGTCTCCAAGCACATTTTAATATGGATTAAATATCTAACGGTTTGGATCGACCGTTTGGACTTTGCAAATAGGAGAACCAAAACGTTTGCACCAAGGGCTTAGTGCAAACGTTTTGAGCTTAGCCACTCTCTATGTATATATATAAAGTATTGGAGTAACATAACAAATTTGTAATCTCATATACATAACTAATTTGTAATCTTATATATATGAGGTATATAAGGTGAGGTGTGACCTTATTCTTTCTAAGTATTCATTTAAGGGGAATTTAATGTATATTCCTAAAAAATATTAGGTTATTTTTCTCTAAAATTCATAATATTGTATTTATCCCTTTTAAATTTTAAATACTCACAAATGTATCCATTTTAGTGTCTTTTTTATTAAAAGTCGTTTTAAATTTATAAGTTTTATTCTTTATTAAGAAAAATTAAAAATATGTAGCAAGTTAAAAAAAAATGAGTCTTATAATTGATCAGTGTAAATAGGTTATTTCTCTACTTCTAACGCTTACAAAAGCATATATATATAAATGCCAATGTGTGTGTCAGAAGTAGAGAAAACGATTCATTTGCTCTTGAAAACGAAACAATTAGAAGACTGATATTTTTCTTAAGCATACTACATATTTTATTATTTTTCTTAATAAAGGGTAAACTGAACAATTTATAAATTTAAATGAGTTTTAATAGAAAAGAAAATAAAATGAGTAAATTTGTGAGTTTTTAAATTTTAGAAGAGTAAATATGGTATTATGAATTTTAAAGAGAAAAATATGTAATTTCGAAGTTTTTTAGAGGATATACATGAAATCCTCCATTCATTATATTTTAGTTTTAGATAAAAATTCTATACGCCCATTCTATTTTAAAAATTATTTATAGCTGATGCTATACTTCTCTTAGGTGGTGTTTGGTTGAGGCTTAAAGTTTGGGAGGTCTAAGTTATTCATGTTTGGTTGAGTACTAAAGTTATGCCATGTTTTGAGTTATTTATTGTTTGGTCAGATTTTGGTGGCTTAAAGTATGGTTTATTTTTTTTTTTATTTTCTGCGTCCACAACTGCAATAAGCTTAATTAATGGAAAAATTGTGTAGGTCTTGCAATTTTTTTTTACATACCCTTTTCATTAACTTTTGTTTGTTTCTTGTTTACTTACCTTACTTAACTTGACTGTACTATAAAAACAAAACAAAGAAAATTGAAATAATTTCAATTTTTATTACTCCAAAACGTAATGCAAAAGGCTAATATCAGTTCAAACAAGTATGTATAGTTTTAACTTAATTATAGTTGAAACATAGTAATATAAAATTACGAATCACATGATCATTGTAAGGAATGAGAAATAAGAAAAATTACTGATGAGAAATAACAAAAAATGTATAATTACTATAAAAATTACAAAATTATATAATTTCAAACATAACAGTAAAAATTAATAGAAAGAATGTGAAATAAGATCATTACATAATTTCAACAAGATTCAAATGCAATTGCGTAAATCTTTCCTTTTTTAAAAATTTGTCCATGCTAAATGTAATCAAGCTGGTCCATTGATCATGCTTTTTTAATTTGTCTATGTAAACAAAAGTTCATGATGGTCCATATTTAATTTGTCTATGCTAGATTCAAATATATTTTTGTTATTTTATTATTTAATTTTTTTATTGTTAAATGTGAAAATTAAGTATTTTTTCTTTAAAAAAAACTAATATATTTTCTTGAGTAATCAAGCTGGTTCATTGATAACTATTTTCATCAATCAAAGTCAAATGAAAACAAGTGAGAAGAGAAAAAAATATCACAACTTAGATCAATCAAGAGACTCCAAGCATACACAAATGCAAGATAATGCGAAAAAAAAAGAAATAAAAAATATGTTAGGCCACATTAGGGGCTAAACGTTAAACCATGTTAGTCCGGCTCAATTAAATTATTTCATGTTTGGATTATTCCATGTTAGTTTGGATTATTCCATGCACTTTAGGCTGACTTAAAGTTTGGATTATTCCATGTTAGTCCGACTCAATTAAATTATGTTTGGTAATTTAACTTGAGGCCTAAACCTTTTATTCCATGATTTAGGCCACAATCAAAACATACCTTAAAAAATAACAAATTAAAATGATACAGATCTTTTTTTTTTAGTATATTGACTTCCGCAACTTAAAATCGCCCCTCTACCCCTGCTTCTAAAAAAAAAAAAAAAGCACAAGAGTACAGAAGGTTGATTCAATATATCTCCAAGAATGATTCCAATTTTTAATGTATATTTATGCTCAGTTTCGAATTTTTAAGGATCACTTGTTTGATAGAATCGGATTTTTAAAGTGCTAAGGAATCCGATTTTACCGAACAAGTGCTCGTTAGCATATTTATGTATAATATTAATTTGAAGAGGGTTCAAATGCCTCTATTTTGTATGCCTCTATCATGCTTCCATTTTTAAAAACTTTAATAACTCAAAATTTAAAACTTAAAAGTCAATATAAAACCGTTAGATATGATCTACATAATTTTATCTATGCATGTGTAAAAAATTATAATATTTTAACTTTGTTTTGGTTATCATCAAGAGCTTGTAAAAACATACTAATGTGGATAATTTTTAGACGTTAATTTTTTTAACTTATTGATTCACATAACAACAAAACTAAAATGTGATAATTTTTTACGAGTACATAGAGAAAATAATATAGATCACATCTAACTGTTTTATTTTGACGTTTGTGATTTAAATTTTGAGTTATTAATTTTTTTAAAATGGAGGCACGGTGGAGACACAAAAAATGGAGGCATTTGAACCCTCCTCTATTAATTATATTTAAACTAGAAAAAATATATGTAATTTAGATTTTTTTTTAATTTTTATAGACAAAGTTTATTATTAAGAGGAGGGTTTAAATGATGTTATTTTTAGAACTACAATAACATAAAATTTAAAATGCAAATGTCAAAATAAAATCGTTAGATGTGATCTATTTCAAGTTCTTAATGCACACGTAAAATATCATGACAATTTTATTTTATTTTAATTAGTATCAAGAATTTGCAAAAATACATTGTACGTAAACTCTGAACATTAATTTTTTAATTTATTGATTTATATAAAATTTAAATCAGAAAGTGATAAATTTTTATTTACATACATTTACGATTTATTTTAATATAGAAAATTTAGAATTCTAATTATTAAAAAAAAATTACAAACAAGACAGATGAAAAAAATAATGAAGACGTTTAAATCCTCTTCTGTTGTCCAACAAATTTGCCAACCGTCACCCTTTCGAAATATATTCCGAATTTTAAACCTCGTGCATACTTCAAGCCGAATTCGCATCCTCTGAGATATCTCATATTTTGCGTGAAGTTTTGGAAAATCTCAACCGTTCAAATACGTTTTGCCCGAATATCAAAGCTCAAATAATACTGGCCCCCGCGCTATCCCCAAATAGGCATCGGACACGTCGGTCATTCAAAATACGAGATATCTCAAAAGATGCGCACTCTGCCGAATTAATCACCCTTACCGCTTGAGTGCGTATCCTCCGAGATATCTCAATTATTGCGTGACCGACGTGTCCGGTGCCTATTCGGGGACAGCGCGGGGGCCAGTATTATTTTTGCTTTGAGATTCGTGCATAACTATTTGAATGGTTGTGATTTTCCAGAAAAACACGCAAAAGTTGAGATATCTCAGAGGATATGAATTCTTACCGCTCCACTCTCCACTCTCCAGTCTCCAGACGAACCTCGAGAGAGCGGGAAAAAAGAGAACCGGACACTTTTCCTTCGCAATCCTCTTCCCTCCCTCGTTTGCTCGCACGCCGTCTCTCTTCTTCGATGGGAATCAAGGTAGGAGCGCTCTCTCCCTCCTCGGCTAGTCTTCTCTTGCTTTTAAGTGGAGTTAATACTCTTTTTATACTAGGGTTTGACGAAGCTGTTGGCGGAGCGCGCGCCAAGATCAGTTGTGCAACACAAGCTAGAGAACTACTCGGGCCGAGAGATTGCCATTGATGCTAGCCTGTGCATTTACCAATTTCGTGTACGTTTTCTTCGTCTTTTCTAGACTTTTAGTATCTCTTTTGTGTGAAATTTTTCCTCCACGTACTCATTTATATCCATAATATCCTATGAAACAATAAAGAATGGAGGTACCTGTGTTTGTTGCTGGATTGATTGGTTCTGCAGTGCCCATATAAAATTTAGAAGACCATTGTTATTGTTATTATGAGGAAATTCTGGAAATTAAATGCCCAATTTTCACTCTCAATGCCCTTCCATAATTGCCCGATCAATCATGGAAAACTTCAATTCAAATGCTTTCCAACACTTTCATGAACTAGTTAAACATCAGAATAAAATTCCCAGGGTTGAAAAGTCAAGAAAATTATAAAAGGTAATTTTGTGTCCACCCATTTTAAATAAAGAATAGCATGGTTCCAAATGCCTTGTGTCTTTCATGCCTCACAAACTTATCTCCGTTTTCAAAGTCCAAACAGTCGAATCAAACATCTCAACATGATATCCATATTAAAAATGTGCTTGGAGACCAAATTTTATATTTTTTGAAATTTTTTTACTATTTTTTTATATAGGTACAAAATCACTGTTTTTCAGAAGATTCTGGACCATACAAAAACAGCGATTTAGTGCCTATCTAAAAAAAGGTAAAAATTCCAAAAAAATATATAATTTGGTCTCCAAGTACATCTTAATATGGAGATCGTGTTAAGCGGTTCGGATCGACTGTTTGGACTTTAAATCGGAAATTAAGGATGTGAGACACGATTGAGGCATGAAAAACACGAGGCATTGAACCCTACTCATAAAAAAATATATTAAACTTTAGGGAATTGTTTTTACATTTTAGTTCTAACAATGCACGATATGAACTCGATTTTTCCCCTAGATTGTCATAGGAAGGAGGGGTGTAGAGACTCTAACGAATGAAGCTGGTGAAGTTACTAGGTGAAGAAAAAGGACCTCCCTTGCCCATTCACTAATTTGGCTATGACCCTCAGAAAATTTTATATGCTTTTTAATTTTTTGTGCTTTTCTGCAGTCATTTGGTTGGCATGTTCAATAGGACCGTAAGATTGCTCGAAGCAGGAATTAAGCCAGTGTAATTATTTATTATAACTGCACTTCTGTTATTGGAATGTTATAATTTTTTCTTCGAGCAAATTTATTTATTTTTTATTTTTGGATATTTGATAGGTATGTTTTCGATGGTCGACCACCTCTGCTGAAGAAACAGGAGCTTGCAAAAAGGCATGCACTTTTCTCATCTTATTTGCTAAACCGTTAATTCTTTTTTTGGTATATTGTTTTTCTGCAATTGGAGATTTGGTCCCATTGATTTGCTTTGTAGATTCTCAAAGAGAGAAGATGCTGAAAAGGATTTGTCTACTGCAATGGAGGTAATTTTCTTACAACCCTTACTGTTCTCACTGTTTTAGCTTCTTTGTGTTATTAGCTTAATTGGTGCTTCCTCTATTTTATCTTTTGGTGCTAGACTGTACAATTGCAAGTAAATCAAGGTAAAAGCTTAATATTAGCTAGGTTCACCACCATAATGTGAGAGTTTCTTTTGAGATTTGTACTTCTAATGGAATTTTGAGTTAACAGGCTGGAGATCAAGAGGCAATTGAAAAGTTCAGCAAAAGAACTGTCAAGGTGTTTTCTTTTCTCTGTTTTTCTTCTCCTTCAAGAATGATATCCTTTTTTTTTTGTAGACTGAGGTGGTATTTTTTAACTTTCTATTTCACTCTCAGGTTACAACAAAGCAGAATGAAGATTGCAAAAGGCTCTTAAAATTAATGGGCATCCCCGTAATTCAGGTTATAGTAGAAACTTGCAGTCTGTTCTTTTGCCATTTTATCAATTTATCTTACTAAAATTCTGTAGAGTTGCCAGTGCTAGAGGCAACCTTTATTTCTTGGCAGCTTCATCTACTTATTCATAAATTTTTATATTTCTTTGAATCATTTTCAGGCACCATGTGAAGCCGAAGCACAATGTGCAGCACTTTGCATGAGTGGGAAGGCAAATTTTTTAAGATGCATTATTTTATTGATGTGTTCATTTCTTTTGTTGTTACAATAAACTCCAGAGGTTATATAATTTGCTTTTCTCGTATCAAACTTATATTCAAAACCTCAGAAGATCACACTATTGCAAAACTGAAAAGTACCTCGGAAACAAGTAGAAAGTGTCTGACGTGGCCCTATACAAACTTTCCATTCTCTCTACATACTAGTAATAAAGGAGCCTTTTTAGGTATTCAATGAAGTTTAGGTAGGCTGGAGTAGGTGGCATTTCCTATAAAATACAAGACATTTCTTGATTTGCTGGAATCGCACATGATATTATGAGGTTTTGTACAGGCATTCTGGGGTACATTAAAATTGATTATTTTTTAATTATTATCATCTACAGGTATACGCTGTCGCCTCAGAAGACATGGATTCTCTGACTTTTGGAGCTCCTAGGTTCCTTCGACATTTAATGGATCCAACCTCTAAAAAGATTCCAATTACAGAATATGAAACTTCTAAGGCATCTTTTCTACTCTATTGAGAAGCGTACTTTAAAATGTTAGAAAGCATATCCCAGTTACTGTTTTGGTCACTGAGGCATCAAAATTCCTTTTTGGGCTGTGAATTTTGTATGATTTACACCGTGTTGGTCCTTCCCTCTTTTTTCATAAAGGAAGACCAATCAATTCTAATTTGTGGTAATGTTAGATCAGTCATTTTTTCATTGAACCGCTTCTCACTAGATAAGTAATTCCATATAACTTTTAATAATATGTCCATTTATAAAATTGAAATTTAAAGGGACAAAATTGGAAAATAAATAAAAACTGTATTGCTTTGACCATGTTGTGGTTTACTTGTTAGAGATTGATTTTTTGTAGATTACTCTTTAGGTTTTGGAGGAGCTCCAACTTACCATGGATCAGTTCATTGATTTATGCATTCTAAGTGGATGTGACTACTGTAGTAGCATCAGAGGTACATTTTTTACTTTATTATATAGCTCTTGGCATGTTAGTATATTTCATACATTTTCTACTTATTACTGGGTCATTGTTTTTTCCTTGTTCTCTGATGTTTTGTTTTCACAATTTGTTTCTACTGCTATTGTTTTAATTTTATGTGGAATTTTCATGGTAGGTATTGGGGGACAGACGGCACTTAAGCTTATTAGGCAGCATGGTTTAATTGAACATGTTCTTGAAAACATGAATCAAGAGAGGTTTCTCTGAGACGTGTTTTTTCATTCAATCCAAATTGCACAGATAAATAGTAATTTTGGATTAACTTAATAACTCATTATTATTATATGATTACAGGTACAAGGTGCCTGAGGATTGGCCTTACCAAGAGGTTCGTAGATTGTTCAAAGAGCCGATGGTCTCCTCCGAAGTACCTGACCTGAGCTGGACATCTCCAGATGAGGAGGTCTAATTAGTGCATAAATAATAAAATTGTTTGTTGGTTATGCTAATTGGATTACTCAATAAACCTAACCCAATATTTAGGCTTTGCTGGAATTTTTGGTGCATGAAAATAATTTCAATCATGACCGCATTCTAAAGGTTCTATTCTCTTCAAACTATTTACTTGGGGTTATAATCATATGATGTGCTTTTTTTTCTGATTCTTTTGTTTATTATTTTGTTCCTAGGGAATAGGAAAGATTGAAGCTGCCTTAAAGAAGTCTACTCCAACCCTGTAAGCTCTCAAAATAAATAAGTAATAAATGTAAAACTGAGAACTATTTTGTGAAATGGTGGGTAACTGCTGCTTTGAATCTGCTCAGACCTGCAGCTTCTTTCAATCCTATCTTGCCATCTCAAGTTTTTCAACCAAAGGTTAGTATATATTCTCTCTCCACCTTTTTAGAAAATCTTTGCAGAGGCTGCCAAGGTAAAATTTTAATCAAAACCAAAGTTCAATACATATTACAAGCTAAAGAGAGAAACCTAAAGACAAAAACACATAATACAAAGACGGTAAATGAATCTCCTAACTATATTTTTAAAAACACAGCTGCATGTGTGATAATTTTATGGAACAAAACTGCAGCGGGGACTCTTTCTCTGTGACTAAACACCTGCATATATTAGGAAACAAACCATATGTTTATAGCATTTTCATGATATTTGACTGGCAGGTGTCCAGACTTAAAACAGTCACACCAGCAGTATTCTCATCTCGATTTAGTACTATGAGTCTTATGGCAAATGCGGGTGTTGTGAGGACCATACGGCTGAGAAAATTCGGTTGCTCTTTAATTCCCTTGAGGAGTTCGTGTATGCTCTAACATTTGGTTTTGTACTAAATGCAGCTTTATAGTGTTGTTTTTCCTTTCTTTTAAACTTTTGTTTATGTAGTACCTTGTACCTTTTATGTTTTGAGGTCAGGTACAGTATCAGACTGCCAACATTTGAAATCCTCTTACTGCATTGAACCTTTTTTTTATTTTTATTTTCCTGTTAGGAAAGATTTCCGTTGGTTTTGTAGTATAGAATTGGCTCAAACCAATGCCATTGGTAATTTGTAGTGTACCAAGGTACTCTTCAAAAAAAAAACAAAAAAAAAAGAAAAGAAAAAGAATAAACACCTTTTGGACTAGGATTGATGGATGATTGACATGGAGTTTGCTTTCATAATAGGTTTTTAGAAACACATTACTATACTTTTAACAGATACCATAACAGGAAGCTCACTCTTATTCCGTCCTTAACAATTGGGTGGAACCAAACCTCAAAATATCAAGTGAAACCTTCCCTCATCCTTCCAAATATGCACATGCCGATTCTACAAGTTCTCCAGACAAAGTTTGTTTGACACATCCTCCTCAGCCCCAAAATTACAAATTATGCGGAAACAGACTTCATCTTTCTTGTTTGTGTAAATGTAACATTCACGACCCGTGGAAACTGGTGCGGAAATAAATCTGCTGCTATTCCTTTGGAAGGACAGAAACAGATTCCAACTGTTGGTCTTTGTTGAGATTTGTGCAAGAAAAACTTATTTGAGATTCGTGCATAGAAAAGTTTGAATGGTTAAGATCGAAATAAAAGATTTATGTTATTCCTTGACATCTTGTTTGGATGGAGAGTAGAGGAAGGGAAGGGAGGTGAAGAATGGAAGATAATGAAATAGAATAGAAAGGAAGATTAACATATTTATCCTCTTTATATTTAAATGATTAATGAGAGAAAATAAATTTAATTTTCTTTCTATTTTATTTCTTGTTTGGTTAATTAAAATTTAGAAGGTTAATGAGAAATTATGTGGTTGTTGTAGGTTTGTGACAAAAAAACTCGGATGAGAATTATATAGGTAAGATACAGGGTTGGACATTTGTGTCATTTTTTCTGAAAATATTTGCAACAAAATTTCTTCTCATCTGTTACACCTCAAATAAGAAGGAAAGAGTAGAGCTAAGGTGCTCTTAAGCTCACCAAGCTTTCCGTGAGCTTAACTCAAAAACCTATCAATCCGACTTCAAATGACATTTTCAAACCGTTAGATGTTCAATTTATATTAAAATGTGCTTGGAGAACAAATTTTACATTTTTTGGAATTTTTTTACTATTTATTAAGCCGGTTTGAAAACCGCTGTTTTTATTAAAAATCTGCACCATTAGAAAACAGCGGTTTTCAAACCGGCTTAATAAATAGTAAAAAAATTTCAAAAAATGTAAAATTTGTTCTCCAAGCACATTTTAATATAGATTGAACATCTAACGGTTTGGAAATATCGTTTGAAGTCGGATTGATAAGTTTTTGAGTTAAGCTCACGAAAAGCTTGGTGAGCTTAAGAGCACCTTAGCTCTACTCAGAAGGAAAATCAATTTTATTAATTATAATCATGCAATGTTAGACCTTTCACCTCTTGTACCCCTTCACCTCCGATATAATTTTGTCAACCAAACATGATTCGAGAGAAAAATTTATTTTCTTTCTATTCCCACCCTTTCTCTACTCGCCATCCAAACAAGATGTGAGAGTAACAGCAGATTTATTTCCATTTAGTGCAGGGTATATAATGCCAGCCGAGCCATAAGGAATTCTTATGTAAAATATCGGAGGCTCACTCTAAGATTCCTAGTGCAGGCGTTCAATCTCTCTTTGGTTCAATACTTCTCAGTCTGATTGATGTGTGGGAGACACAAGAAATCTAAGAAAATAGGAAAAATATTGTTTACGATTCATGTTTTTTTTTCCTTGTACCGATAAAATATTAGAAAAGAAACAACGTGAAAGAAAAATATTTACTTTATCGATTTTTCCTCATTTTCCAACAAATCAAACAACAATGACGCATAGAACTTGGCTACTTTCCTTTATTTTCCTTCATTTTCTAGCACATCAGACGACCCGTACTTCATAGCCCCACGAAAGAAATCTGCTGCGTCAGGATAAAGTGTTTGTGAGTTTATTGGAATCGCTGAACTTTGCAAGATGTGGAATCAGTCCGTGCATATATTTCAAAGTTTAAACTGTCGATCTAAATCGATCAACATTATTTTTATATAAATATATACTTGGAGATCAGATTTTATATTTTCTAGAATTTATTTGTTAATTTTTTAATAGATAGAAAATCACTGCTTTCAAATAGTTCAACATCTTTAGATCAGATGATTTTCTACTTTCTAAAAATATATATATATTTTGATATAAGGTACTTTTTCACACACAAATACTATTTTGAATAGTTCAAATCGATTGTTTGAACTTTTAAACAGACATATTACTATCTTGATTTTAAAGGTAATAAAATTATGCCCAACTTTGCGCATCTATTTGACTGAATACATGTATTCGGACAACTGATTTTTTTTCTTTCAAAGTCCGGAAAGAGCAACATGAAATGATGCGTTCAAGATGAACAACTAACATTTTCTCAGCTATCCGAATGTACGCATTTTATCCAAACTACTAAATATATGCGTTCAATTTTACGTATTGTCTTGTTAATTTTTTTAATCTGAATTAGTCGTATTATTCATTTAAAAATAAGAGATCAGAAAAAAAAAAATCTTCTGCTACTGCCAGTGACTTGACACACGGTATGGATTACCGGTTCCCGCCTCAGGAAATCTGGCTGCTTTAGGATAAGGCGTTCATTTGCCTTCCTGGTTAAAGAAACCGGATCAAGTGAGAGCAGAGCAAAGAAAAGAACAGAAAAGGAAAAGATGTTACCAGCATCTCCGGCTGCTTTACCAACTAGCAATGCCATTAGTGCTGCTCCGAGATGGTTCTCTCCGCCAATGGCAGGTCACTCGCTCTTCCCTCTCGGTCCTCGCCTCGACATGACCTCGCGAACTTTTAGGAGCTCTTTCGTGGTAGAGGCGAAAAAGGCAACCAGGAGAGAGAATCAAACCTGGCGCCATACGCGCATCCGTAAGAAGGTCTGCATAGCTACTAAACCTTTGGACCCTGATAAGTCTGAATCTTTTTTTCCCGCGTCGTTTATTTTCTTCTTCGCCATGCCCGGTATCTGTTTGCTACATTCTCTAAGAGACTTTGTTGTTATAAAATACGAAGTAATTAGGGATCTTAGAAGAGCATTTAAAGCTCTGACATTGAGATTTTAGTTTAAGACCTCTATAAGTAGATTGTGCAATCAAATAATTGGGCAAAGCTAGACATTCAACCTGACTCAGCCACCTATGATAGTGCCAAAAGTCGCCGCAAAATGCTCACAAGTAGTAATCCTGCATAAGTTCAAATTAGTGTGAATCCTGTGCACATTTGTTCTGTGAAAGTGCGAATCTACAAATTATTCTGCGTAAACTCTGTACAAGTTTGAATTTATGCAGAGTTAACACTTTTGGGCGTTTTGCACAGCAATGTGATGCCTTGTGATAAGTTGGTGAGTGGGGGCTGAAGATGCCTCTGGCAATAGTTAGTTAGCACACCTCTAAATAATAAATCCTCTCTGCACCTCAACCGTAACATTCTACAAACTTGTTTGCATTCTTTATAAACAATTCTGCACAGCCTCAATTATGGAATTAAGCAGCAAGAAAACTTGTTCGATTTTTGTGTGTATCTGTGACGGAGTGGGGTTGGGGGGAGGGGGTGTATGGGGTCCCTATTGGTCAGGTATGGACTGTTAGCCAACTGGTAGAGTTATGCTGGAGACAGAGAGTTGTTACTATGTCCTGCTTTTTTGGATTTATGGTCTGTTGCAGGGTACGTAAGGAGTGTAGAGGATTTTACGGTAGCTTGTTTAATCTGTGTATTCCTTTTGGTTTTGTGTCTATTTATATGAACTTTGATTATCAGTTTCATAGAGCTTTTGACGTGGGTACTAGCTGCACTGTTTAAAAAAAAAAAAATAACATGGAAAGAGAGAAAGATTGCCTGTTATAATATCCATACAAAATTACAAATAAATACCAATTCAAAAAGGTGCTTTTCTTTATCATAGCGCACATTATTTATTGCATCCTTCGTTGCACTCTTGATATCTAGGTTGAAGGTACGCCAGAGAGACCAAGACTAAGCGTGTTCCGTTCAAACAAGCATTTACACGTGCAAGTCATAGATGACTCAAAGATGCACACCTTGGCTACAGCTTCAACCATGCAGAAGACTATCTCTCAGGAAGTTCCGTTCTCTTCTGGGCCCACCATGGTAAATTATAATGTTCCAATTGACTAAACATTATTTAATTATATTGAGAACATGTACAGGTAGCAAAGCATATGCAAATATCACTCGCAGTTTTTCATACACGCAAATCAAAGATTAGGATGTTGATCACATTTGCAAATAATAATGTTCAAAACCCAAACTAATTAAAGAAAAAAAAGACTAAATTACCCTCGCTACCATGAAGTCATTAACTCAATAATTGCTTAATCACCTGTTTTGGTCAACTTACTGAGCAACATCTAGACCTTTTTGTATTATTTTAAGTTTGTGGGGTTTAGGGGGCATATAAAAAGACTGAAGAAAGCATTCTTGATGTTGGGGCGAAATTGTCAATACTTAAACACAATTTGCTAATCCTTGCCACTAACATAGAGGTGTAGTCACATATGAGGAACGTCACATGCTATTTGCTGTATTAACATTGAGGTGTAGTAAAAATGCATTCATAACTCGTGCAATTTTGCTTAATAATAGGATGTTGCAAGGAAGATTGGTGAAACCATAGCCAAGGCTTGCTTGGAAAAAGGAATTACAAAAGTAGTTTTTGACAGAGGTGGTTTTTATTACCATGGTCGCATCCAAGCCATAGCAGATGCAGCACGTGAAAATGGACTTGATTTCTAAAATGTGTAGAACTTACAAGAAATGCACCTTTTTTCTCTTACATTGTCAGTTAATTCGAATCATGCGTATCAGTTTCGATGGGTCATTTTTTTTGTAGCATGACATTTTGGTTTGAAATCAGATAATTTCAAGTGTTGCAAGGTTATTGGTTCCATTTTTATTGTAAAATAGTTGCTTTCATAGACATAGTGAAATGAGTTTTTGCAGAGAAGGCTGTGAGAGGCAAGCTTTGGGAAATGTCCAAGAGAGAATAATCAGGCAGGGACAAATACTGCTATGATATTATGACCTTTTATCAATTAATGTCCACTTAACAGTGCTAGCCAGTTTCATTTCTTGATTAAAAGGAATACATTGATTCCAGCAATGTTAGAATAAAATATATATATATTCAGATGCACATGTCATGTACATATACACATACAAGAAACAATATCTGATCTTGCATTGAACTTGCTAACAAAAATACTTCAGACATTTAATAATCTTAACCGCAGCAAAAAAAAATCTCTGGACTTGTTTGGCATTTATTTATTTGCCATACCAAGCTTCCAGAATTATTAATTTACCTCCATATTTTAGAAATAAGGAAAATAGCCTAATAGTATTACACCTTGTTAAAGCTGCCTGTATGATTAGTAGAGAGAGTTATCTAGGTCAAGTACTGAATTGCTTGATCTTCTAGATCATGGTGCCATCTGGAATCATCGAGTTTTTATACACTACAGTGATGCCAGAGCGTATGTAGAAGCCCAGTTTGGGTCTATCAGCTTCTTGCACATTCTGCATTGAAAATCAATAAAAAATGAAATAAATATTGGTAAATTCGAGATGTAAATAATATATTATTAGATCAATAGTACTTTTTTTTTTTCTTTCCTTTGTTTGATTTCAGTTATAGCATAAAGCACTAAAGATTCATTTAGTAGCTTGAAGCTGTGAGCAGGTAGGTCCTGGTACTGATACTGGGCTATATCTCAAAATCCTATCTTTTGCTTTCTTTTAGGTTCTGAGCACTTGCTAGTATCTAGTTGTGGTTATTACATTGCTTACACTAGAAAGTCATTATACCATTGGTATTGACATACATGTACTGATAGGTGCAGAACCTGAACCGATTTTTTTTAGAAGTCAAAATGATCCGAACATGACCTGAGAAAACCCAGATTTGAAGGCAAACTACCTAAAACATGACTTAACCTGTATCCGGATGATCCAAAATCTGAAAAATGATCCAAACCCAAGACGACACAAGCGCTGCCCAATCCCAATTCGAGACAATCGTGACATAAATAACTTGACTCAAAATAACCTAGATCTGATACTTCAAAATTATCTGAGGCTGGACACCCTACAACCTGACCCGAAATCCAAAAAGAAGAAACTGGACTATCCAAAACCCAACCTGACTCGACCTGTGATGACCCAAGATCAGACAATGATCCGAAGTCAAAATAATCCGAACCCAACCTGTCCAATTGTCACACCTCTATGGACTGGTATTCTGGAACCATATAAAACTCTAATAGAAACGCCATGACTTACATCTGTGTTCATGAGGACCACATTCCTACCGATCCTTGCATTTTTGTCGATTATGCAATTCCTGTAAGAAAAACACAGGACAGAAAGATTAATATAGTTCTCCTTTTGTTTGCCCTAAAAGTAAATTTCAAATCGATGGTACCTGATCTTGCTGTTTTCTCCAATACCAACAGGTACCTGCCCCATATTTAGCAAATCGGCTCTCTCCTCCTCAGTCTGGTAAAAATCTGCCCCCAACATCATTGTATCCTACAATTAAGCATGCACATGTATGAAATTTGCAATTAATATAGTTCCTTTTTCGGAACATGTGAAATGAGCAATATCCCACGAGGATTTCTGTGCCATAAGTTGCCACGAATCAGTACAGCAACAACAACAACCAAGCCTTTCGTCCAAACAAGTTGCCACAAATCAGGACAGACATGAAATTGCACCAATGATCTTGACTTTCATTATAAGCAATGCATGCATGCATTTTTTTTATCTTTGGTTCATTTTGATCAAAAGGTTTAAAGAACTGATCAATTCCAATAGATAAATTTACTGTTTTCATGTTTGGGTCTCTTGATATTTTACAAAATGAACTCCGAAATTTACAATTATTTATTCACATGCATCAATTGTGGCAAAGCACTTAAATTTACTGTTTTCATGTTTGGATTAGTCATTTGTGCTTTGGATTTTGAAATCTTAATGTACAAGAGAGAATGGGGCAACTTGTTGAGCGGTAGGTCGTATTCTCTGAGAAACTGGGTCAAGAAGGATTAGGGTGATAATTTCCACCTTTTTTAGAGTTTGAGAATTGTTTCCTATGTTTTTGTAACAGTACACTAGCATTTTCAGGTTTTTACCAGGTTATATTTGACTGTAATCTTACCTTAAGTTCCACACCAGATTCAAGTCGAGCGCGAATACCAACAATTGAATGCTCAACACTGCATGCAGACAAGAAGCTCCCGTCTGAAATTATCGAATCAACCACCTATGTAATGAAGCAACAAAAATAAAAATAAAAACAGCATCTTGGAGATATTTGAGAGTATACAGTTCTTTTAGAAAAAAAAAAGATATAATCCAAAATATGACAAATGTCTTTCCTATGCTGTCATCCTAACCTTTTCAACTGAATTGACCAAGTGCCCTTCCCTTTGACAATGAGAAAGGAGATCTTTTCAGTAAATGAGTACAGGTATGTTATAACTTTTGGTAGAAAGCGAAGAGATGTCTCACTTTTTGCAAGGGATCACAAGACATGTCCGCTTTTTTTTTAATATAAGACTTCATTTAGCAAGGTGTATACTTTGAGATTTTAGAAGGATATAATTGCAAGTAATCGTAAGTGATCACTAAATTACCCTGCAATTTTCAATCCTTGTTGGAGGTAAGAAGCGAGGCGAGGTGAAGATAGGCTTTGATGGATCATAGAAGCAAAATTTGGGAGCCTACAAGAAAGATAAATGTTGCAATATCGTTAGACCAATAAAAAGCTTACTACATAATATGCAGGGATGAAGGGAATGCTGGGGAGAGAAGATAAAATTGAGAAGTTTTCAGTATTGAACACGTACAGGTTGCAATGAGACAATGAGCTATACCTGATCAGTGAGAGACAGATTTGCATCAAAGAATGACTTGATGGTACCAATATCCTCCCAGTAGTCTTTGAACAAATAAGCCTGTGGAGGGGAAAGATGTGAAAACCAGTACTTGATGGTACCAATATCCTCCTTACATTCCGCGTTCTTACTAGTAGTACATTGACTTAACCATCAGAAGCTATGGATAAATTGGTTTCAGTTATTGTTGTTTTCTAGTAGTATCCTATTATAATTCGAAACTAAAATGAATTAATTTTGGCCTCCACAGGTTGTTAACATACCCACTTGTGTTGTAAGGTTAACTTCACCCCAATTTGTAAGAATAAGTAATCCAAATTAGCATCAATTTAATTAACTTTCCAGCAGATGGTTTGTAAATTTACTCAATTTTTGGAAACTGCAAGTACCTGAACTTTGTATTCTCTGGCAGCTGTGGGAATAACTTCAGATCCAAAATCATTTGCCAATGGACATTCAAATCTGAAGCAAGGGTTTTGAATGCTAAAACTATAAGAAAGAAGGCTCTGCTGGCTCAAACAGATGTACTTTCATCCCTTTCAAATTAGGGATTAACATAATGTAGAGGTACCACATGACTGCTGACTTGATACAATGCAGTCCCCTTTTTTTTCTTGTTTGTGGTGTACTGAGTGCAATTACACTTGCCAGAGTGATGTGAAACTTTTGTTCTGCATCAGGGCTTAATTGAGGCATTATTGTAACAATAATTAATTTGTTCTGCATAAGGGATTAACTTGAGATAGTATTGCAACCATTGGGGTGTTAATTGTGGGCAAAAATTGGGTTTATTTGTGTTCTAAATGCAAATTTTATGAGGGTGGTTGCAAATTTGTGAGTTAAGGGAGATTAATTGTGCGGTCAAGGTGCAGAGTAAGCAGCAGCACCTAAATTGATCCTTCATGGTGCAATGGAGATCAATTTATTTATTCGTAGTCGTGAAAAACAACACAACTTATTGCAAATTTTCCTCAACCAATATAACTTTATTAAATCAACAATATGAATCCGCTTGAAATATCCTTTGTATACAGTAAACACAACATATAGAAAAGCACCTGAGAAGCTTCAAGAGAACATCAGTTTTGAAGACATAAATTCCCATGGAGGCAATGTACTGGTTCTTTTCAGGGTTCTCTTCCCCAATTAACCTTAGAACCGACGCTTTTATTTGCTGTGTAAGCAGAAGCAAGAATTTCAGCTTAAATAAAAAAGGATACTAATTAAAAAGAAAAATAACTATATAGACTCTCAAACTTTCTGATTTTTGTATACAACCACCTAAACTCTCTAGTTTTGCAAAGAAGTGTAGGTAGTTCAAAAGAGCAAGCGAGGAATTTAACTTTCACCTTAATAGGAAGGATTAATAACTATGTTTTACATACCATTCTCTTTAGATCATCGCCTTTGGGTTTTTCGAGGAAGCGAGTGATGCGCATGTCTTTGTCTACCTTCACCAATCCAAAATCAGAAGCTCGGCTAGGATTTATAAGAGGTAAACACGAGCTTAATATACAAGCAGAAGAGACAAGATGATGTGACATGTTTATATAGTTCAATTGAGTTACTCTTTAAGTTTTCATGGGGATTATTTCCCTTTTATTTGGGTTTTATTATCTGGGTTAGTTTCATACTTCTCTATCCAGGGTAGGCAAAACTGGAGTGTTAATTTGTAATTTTCAACAGTACACTGAGTACATACTTGGCTAGGTCTAAATGATTTTACTGCACATATCCTGATATTAAACTACTTGTACAAACTTCTGTAAGCTATAAAGAAGATCGAAGTGCAGTTACCTATCATCCATGGTTAAGCAAGAGACTGAAATATCAGCATTGGATTCCTTATGTTTCTGCATAACAATTTTAGTTAACTGTTAGTTAAGTAAAGAGATTGCACTGCTTGGTACTGCTGCAGTGATGGAGCTAGTACAAACACCCTTTACGCTGGTTTTACTAATTGTAACTCAATATTTGTTTCTTTGCAGGTTAATTTTTAATTTGGAGGGGGGGTGTCTTCTGCTCTTGTTGTTGATTTTTCTATCTGAATGGGGTGTATTAAACATGAGGCTCTCTATATGTACAAAAAATATAATCCACCCATATTAAACTGATATGTACCTGAATAAAGTCCATATAATCCATCCTGTAGAGATGGTCACCTGACAGGATGAGCACATTCTCTATGCCTCTCATCTTAAAATCCTGTACAATCAAAATCAACAATGTGGCTATGACACTTAAACCCACAGATACATGATGTGAAAATTTCACAATGAAAGAAAAATTGCAATCCTCACCTCAAACATCCAAATAAATTGCCTGACAGCATCTGCAGTTCCCTGAAACCACCTTTTTCCAAATTCACCGGGGGTTTGTGTTGCCGCAAGTATCTTAAAATAAAACGGGAAAATGAAGAAGAATTAGACTGTGATGGGACAGTCAAGTTGCAACCTCAGCAGATTTATAATTCATACACAGTTGCCTTTAGTTCAAAAGAACTAATTCAATAGAGGTAACACACAACCTCAGTGAATACAATTCGGCCAAATCAGTAAGATCAAGTCAGCATGACAATAGGTTGGCTGGCACATCAATCCCAAAGCACAGTCAACAGTCCAAAACAATTACATCCAGGTTAAGAAAAACCTTGTTGGCACTGGCATGGATTGGTACTTAAAATTATAGAGATGCAATATACCTCAACAAAACCATTGTCGAAATTGAGGCCATTGCCAAAGTTGTATGTGTGGGCAATGTGTCGGTTGAGAGACTGAGAGTTGAATTGAGTAAGGATGTAAATCTTCTTTATGCCACTGTTCAGGCAATTGCTTACTGGTATGTCTATGAGCCTGTAACAGCCACCAACTGGAACCTGATGTTCCAAAAAATAATATTAGAGAACATCTCACGCATACATTAGCAAAACCTGAATTTCATGGGTATCTTTCCAAGACATGAGATTTTCCACTTATACCCACTAACTCTTCTAATTTATTTTCACAACCCGAAGCATCTGTTCTTTCTCAATCATTTATCTAGATAGAAACAGTTAGGAATATGGATTTGTATATGTACCATTCTTGATAACAAAGATGACTTATTGGTACAATTTTGTACCTCATCTGAACAGACCTTTGCACTCTCAATATATATCAATGTTCCTATGCATGAAACTTGTAAGAAATACTTTTTACCAGCAATTAAAGCCTTTTTGATTGAACAAGGACAATATGGGAAATTCTCACTTTGCAAGTTATTTGCAAATCTTTCTATTTAAAAAAAAAATTGCTGAAATTAACCTCAACTATCAGAATATTAAAAAAGGTCTTTTCAGACCTCTGCATATTTTCATTAATTACTTACCACTATTACAAACATAAACAGAAAATGAAAAGACTTTGGAATAGATAAAGATCTATTCCACAATTTTGAAAAAGTAAGAAGAAGAAAACAATTTGAATAATGAACAAATTGGGAAACCCGGCAATGTTTGAGTTGTGCATCTAGAAATTAAAGCCTTATCTCAAATCAATACAATGCATTTGAAGGAGTGATAACAACACTCTCTTATCAGCATCCCTTATCTGCAGCTGATATGTATTTATATTTTTTTTTTCAAAAAGTGTTTAAATTTGATAGAAAAATTATTTATATCTTACATTACTGGGAATAAAAATCTAGATGTTGTAAAATTTCTTATTCAACAAAGTGTTTAACTTAAGTTTCTTATCATCAATCAGAAAGAAAACATTATGAACACTTTGTATGCTGCGTATAAACACTTGTGAATTTAAATATGAATAACTTGTATGTTAAGTTTAAACAATTAGAGCTAACTAACAGAATGTTTGTAGCATACAGCTAGTAAGGATTACAGAAAAATTTTGCTGCCGAATTTTCCAATATGTAGCTAGTAGCTATAGAAGTATAACAGATTACAGAAAAGTATTGCTGCATACTTTGAGCATCTCGCATTTATATAAAGAAAAGGATAGTTAGCTGCAGGGGGGCCGAGAAATAAAAAAGGAACCGAGGCATTGCACTTGTTCTTTTAACTTAGTGAGGATTTGCATAGCACAGAGATTTTGTTTCCATTTTTATCAAAGACTTCTCTCCTAAGGAAAATCCTCTCTGGCGGATCCAGATCCAGGAAAAATCAATTATATATTTTTTGGTCGTTTTATTTTAGGAACCACTGTGATAAATTACATCCATATGGTAGAAGTATTATTAGCCATCTAACAAAATGTTTGTGATCTAAAGCATTTTTCTAAAACAAAAGGACTAGTCCTTTGTGGTTACACTACTACTACAAAGCGATCAATGAAAGTGATACAGGGGCTTGATTTCACGCATGATGAGGATAACTAAATACCTAAAGTAAACAAAAAAAAATTGAATAAATACATTATTAGTTAAATTGAACTTACTGCTGGTTTAGCTCGTTTCTGTGTAAGAGGGAAGAGGCGTGTGCCAGCTCCACCACCCAGAATGATAGAAACCACCGATTTTGGATCCGCTGGCTGCATTGCTTTCCTCACCTCAGCATCTGTAGGCTTCACCTGATTCATCCCCAAAAGAAAAGAGAAAAAAAATAAAATAAGAAAACCAGTATCTTCTAATTTTCAGAAATGATATTTAATTAAACACTCCAATCCTGAAATTTATCAGTACAGGATATAGAAGAGTTTCCAACCGACTGAACAATGAGAAATAAGAAATTAATGTTAAAACTCGATATTTTTTGTACAATCACAATTGCATTGTGACCTGATGGCCACAAGAGAGGCCTGTTGCAAAATATGCTATCTTTTAAAGCAAAATTATCACAATAAACTATTTTCTGAAGGGGACGAATGCAAAAGTTCTACCTAAGCAAATACAAAATAGAAAATTTGTGAAACTTTCCGTCATACCTCCAGGTTCGTTGTAATGTCGTTGAAAATAGAGTTAACTATTGCTGATCTTCTAAGCCGTACATCTGATCCCACCTTCCTCCGACAATGCATAGTCGACCTTGCAAAAGAGCTCCGGTGATCGCAGGATACGGGCGATCCGAATGCCTGAGATGATATTGAGGGCATTTTCGCTGATGCAATGGCCATGGTCTTGGCCTCGTTATAAGAGCTTCGTAAGGTGTGATAGAAAGAGAGGAGAGAGACGGAGAGCACACGAGAGACCGCGAGGAGGGGAGAGAACCTAGCATCGGTCAATATATAATTGTTGTATTAGGCGGTAGAACTACGGAGAGAGAGAGTTTAAAATTAGAAAAGAAAAAAAATAGAGAAACATAACTCAGGTAAATGAATTAGTATCCTCTGCGTTAACTCAAAAAAGAATCTTTTGAGTTAATGCATATTTACCGTCCGATCAGCCTTAAGATCCGCGCCGATCCGATCTGCACTAATATTAAAGGGATCCCTGCTTTTATGGGCGGTGCCGGATTGACTTCATTTAAAATCAGATAACCGAGATGTATTAACTCAAAAATGCTCTTTTGAGTTAATGCAGACGATGCGGACTCCAGGTAAACCGGGCCAGCTCTCTACAAATGCGATACAAATTTGCTGAAATTCTGATCGTGAACAGTAATTCTGAAATCTCTGTTTTTTTAATTCAGCTGTTCAATTCTTTTGAAATCCGTGCACAGAAAAATCAAGTGCTTTGAGATTCGTGCATGAAAAAAGTTGGATGGCTGGATTCAAGAAAAAACAGGAATTTCAAAATTACTGTGCACTCATGGAGAATTTCAGCAAATTTATATTCCCTACATATCGACCACGTCCATATATTTTTCTAAGATTATTCTAAATAATTGTCAATTAGACTGGATAAGTGGGTATTATTGAAGAAAAGAGTTCCAATATCTTACATTTTTTTGTGTCTTCGTCGTGTTTTAATTTTTAAACGTTAATAACTTAAAATTTTAAAACTCAAATATCAAAATTTATTTTCTTTACGTGCATATAAAATATTCATCACTTTTCGGTTTTGTTTATATATGAATAAATAAGTTGAAGAATCAACGCTCAGAATTTATCCATATCAATGTATTTTTGCAAGCTCTTAATACCGAACAAAACAAAGTCGAATTGTCATAATTTTTTATATGTGCATAGAGAGAATGATATAGATCAAATCTAACGGTTTTATTTCAATATTTGAGTATTAAATTTTAAGTTATTAACGTTTAAAAAATTAAGACATGTTGGAGGTACAAAAAATAAAAATATTTGAACCCTCCTCATTAATGAATGATCATAAACTACGTCCTTTCTATTTTTGTATGAAATAAATGTATCAAAACAAGAAAGTTCTTTTTCTTAATATAAAAAGGTAACCCCTCAAATTAAGAAACTAAGAAACAACTAAATTAGAAATGCATTTTTCTAATATTTTTTAATATTTTATACGGTTGTAAAAAATATATATTTTATACAATAACTTAAATTAATTCTGACAATAGTTTTTTTTTTTTGAGAGAATAGTTAAATACTCTATTTACGAGAAATAGTATTTGATCTAATGACAAAGGGCAACCGTGTGAAAAGTTATGGATTCGAAATCCGAATAAGAAGTCATTTATAGACAATTAAATAAAAATTTGTAGACCAGATAGCCATCTTTCTTTTAAAAGAAAGAATACCCTATTTTCAAAAATCGGTGTTTGTAACAGTAAATCTGAGTAGATTTATCATGTATTATTTATAAGAAAATTACTAAATATTATAGTTTTGAATAACAAATTGTTATTGATAATTTATATTCTGTAATTAAGACTTGGGAGCTGACCAGATCTGTGGTAACATGGTAATACGGTACGCCACTCGCCAGCCGACCATATTTATTGTTTATCTAAAAAGTTTCCTGTATAATTATATTATTCTTTTTGTTTTTGTTTTTGACACGTGCTGATGGCAGACAACTGACTGTCATTCACGGTCTTGCGGTACGCCTTCGACGTGGTACCCATTAGAGACCGGATTCACGGTCTTGCGGTACGCCTTTGACGTGGTGCTCTAAATCCTAAACTACAAAAATTTAGTTGTCATTTTGATCCGAATTTTTTTTTTTTTTTTACCGAATTATCATTTCGATCTGAGCTGTTTTTACATATTTCGAAAAAAATGATATAGCTGTTAGGTGAAATTTGTGAAAACACTTCGGACCGAAATGACAATTCGGTACGAGAAAAAAAAATAACTTCGGACCGAAATGGCATCTCGGTTGTTACAATTTTTGTAAAAACTAAATCAATCAAGTTGGTTTGGAGAAATCTTTTTATTTATTTATGGTTTCTAAAAAATTTCTAGCCACTGGAAAGTGAAACTGCCGATTTTTTTATTAATAGGAAAAACACAAAAAATATTTGATAATGGGGTAAGATTTTATGAAATTTTGAAATATAGGAAGAACGTTATGGTTTATAACGTTCAGTTACAAAACTCTGGACGTTATAAACCATAATGTCCAGTTAATTTAATTATTAATGATTGTAAAAAATATATATATATATATATTGTAACTCGACGTTATGGTTTATAACGTGTATCTACAGTATTTTTTTCGTAAAAAACAATCTCACAACATCTGCAATTATAACTGAACTTAAAAAATAAAAAAAAAACACTGTAGCTAGACGTTATGATTCATAACATCCAATTATAATATTTTTTTTAATGATCATTAGCGATCAGATTAACTAAATGTTATGGTTTATAACGTTCAATTACAGTACTGAACATAATAAACCATAATGTTCTTCTTATTTTTCGAAATTTCACAATAACGTAACCCATTAATCCATTATCGATATTTTCTTTTTATAAGCACAAACCTGGTTTGTGCGCCGTTCGCACGCAGATGCAGGGGATTCAGAGACTTGCGGATCACAACTTGCGACTTTTTGATACCTGAAACTTTGGAAGTAGAAAGGCCAATATAATATGCCAGATCTCATTTTGAACAGGGTGACTTATTTTATCTTAGCCCCATTATCCGGATCTCGGTAGCAGGAGATTTTCCCGTCGTTAATTAATTAATCAAGTAATGAAAGGCTGAAAGCTTCCGAATATATCTTTTTCGTACGTGGCTTTTTGTAAAAAAATATTCAAATTATATAAAACTAATCTATTCGAGTCGTGACGAATTCCTTCAATTTCTTTGCAATGAGGCCATGTCAAATCCAGATTGAAGACATTCACACTTTATTATATTCGTACCTAATAGCATGTGAGGACGCCAAAATAAACAGATGTAAGAAATGTCACGACATTAATAATAAGGATTTCTTACTAGTTGTGCATTAGAGATGTCAATGGATACGAAACGGGTTGAGTGAAAATATTTTTATACGCATACTTATTAAGAATTAATCTTATCTATATTTTATCTGTATCTATTAAAAATTAATTTTATCCTACTCTATTCATACCTGCCAAAATTAGAGGATAACAAAACGGTAACAGGTAAATAACGAATAATATTAATAATTTATTCCATCAAATAAATTAAAAAATATCAACCTCAAGTATTTTACAAATTCTATTTTACTCAATACAAAGTTTACTTACAATATTCGAAGGAGGAAGTCAAATTATGAAGAGGTTTAAAGGAGGAAGCTACAGGCCTACAACCACACAATACTCAAGACTGGTTTAAGAGGAAGGAGGAAGATGATTGAATTAAAAAGTCAGGTTGACAACAGAGAGAAAATTGAAGAGGAAATGAGAGCCAGATTACGTATATTATTTTTATTTTCACAATTGAGGAACAAAACAACAACGACGAAGAAGGAATAAAATTGTATTATCAGGTTCAGCATGGATACATCGATGGAAAAAAAAAGAATTGAATATATAGTTATATATCGATATATAATTTTATTTTATATAATTATTCGTTACTTAACGGTACGAAATAGCATTTACCCGTACTCATACATGTTTAGTTAACAAAAAAAAATCCTCACCCATACCCATACCCATACCTAATAAGCTAATGAAAACAAAAATCTTATCCACACCTGCCTTATCGAATACGGTACGGATAGGATAAACGGTTAAAAGGGTGTCATTGACACCCCTATTGTGCATAGGGTATTATAAAATGATAATATTATAAAATTCATAAGAAAGTTATATAGTAATTGACATTCATAATAAATAATTAGTATAAAAATTTGAGAGATTTTTTTTAAATAAAAGTTTAGATTGGATGATAAAGATTCGGAAATCCGTATGTGTATTTGTTTTTGAGGGACTATAAATTCTTCTTCTTTGCATCCCCATAATAATTTATTTCGAAATAATTGTATGAATATGAATTTGAATTCCGAGCAAATAGCCAAATACCCATTTTGATTTGCACCCTTATTTTGTTTTCCGTCATGTTTTCTTGTTATTTCTCGAGTATAAATCCTCTCAAGACATCACTGATCAAAAGAAAAATATTCAAACTAACTTGTGCAAAAAGTTAAAGAGTTCTCTATTATGCATAAGGGTCTTTCATATTTTTTATTAGTAGGTTTAAAATATCTCATATTCTCATTGATTTTGTGCTTCAATCATGTTTGACATTTTTATTTTTCTTTTTAAAATTTAAATAGTCGATCTCAACATAACCTCATATTAAAATGTGCTTGAGACCAATTTTATATTTTTTTGAAATTCTTTTATTATATTTTTAGATAGGTACAATCTCAGATCACTCAGATCTACAAGCTAATATCCAAGATCATCGCCACAAGAATGAAACCCATAATCCAATCACTCATTCACCATAACCAGACAGCCTTCACGCCAGGTCGGCAAATATCAGATCATGTTATTCTAATGCGTGAGATCATGCATACATTCTCTATGCCATCTTTTAACAAATCAGCCTTCTGCCTAAAATCTGATCTATCCAAAGCCTTTGATAGAATGAGCTGGTCATTCATTGAAAAAGTATTGACAGCATATGATTTCCCAGAAATCCTTATAACATGGATCATGGCTTGCATCCGATCAGCTCACTTCTCAATACTTTTCAATGGCTCAGGAGATGGTTTTATAACTCCAACCAGAGGAATCCGACAAGGTTGCGCGCTATCACCTTACATCTTCATCCTCTGCATGAACATATTAACCTCACTATTACAACATGATCTACACCAAGGAAAACTACATGGATTGTGCCTGACACGAAATGCCCCACCCCTCACTAACCTTATATACGCAGATGATTTACTGATTATGGGAAGTGCACAACCTCAGGAAATAAGAAGAATACACTACATCTTGCACCTTTTCTGCTCACTCTCTGGACAAAAAATCTCACCTGAAAAATCTAAACTCTGGTTCTCAAGAGCAACCCCACTAGTGCACATACGAGCAACAATCAGAAAGTTTGGGGCAGGCTTTGCGGCACCTAACGAAACATACCTCGGATGCCAGATAGATGTTACAAGACCAACAGCGTACAAGAAACTGCTGGAAAAAGTTGATGGCAAACTACATACCTGGAAATCGAGGCTACTGTCCCCGGCAGGGAAATTAGTCCTACTCAAATCGGTAATCGAAGCTATCTCCATCTACCACATGGGCACCACGGTAATACACAAGTCGGTGCTAGAGAAAATACAATCGAGATGCGTCCAGTTCTTTTGGGGCAAAGCAGGAAAGAAATCAATATGCTTCACAAGATGGGGGAAAATCACGAGACCTAAATCTGAGGGAGGGTTGGGTCTGCGCGACTTGCCAACATTAAATCAAGCCATGATTCTGAAAAATATCTGGAAAATTGCATGTGGCAATGAGGCTCTGTGGATAAAAATAATAGCAGCCAAGTACCATAATTCGAGCTCTTTCTGGCGCACGCAAAGACAATACAACTCTACTCGGTTCTGGCGTGCAATGGTACAGAACAGAGCTATAATGGCGGCAAACGTGCGATGGGTACTAGGCGATGGCCAACAATGTCAAGCCTACAATCAACCATGGTTCAGAGAATGGAAAGATATTTCAACCGACCTACGGAACCAGCGCTTCACAAATGTCGCCTCCCTTTTTAACAATAACACCCTCACATGGAACCAACCAGCCTTAATTGACTTTGGGGGTCCACAAATTGCAAGCAGTATTCTCACCCAATTGTCAGGAACCATACTTCAGCAAGGATTGAGGGATAAACTCATGTTCACCTGGGCCACCAACGGCGAATTTACGGTTAAAAGGGGTTACCAAATGTTGCAGCAACTTCAACCGGTGATTCAATACACTCCCACTTCAGAAGAAGAACTCATGTGGAAGAAACTATGGAAGAATAGGATAGCCGTACCTCGCATCAAGACATTCTTTTGGAAGGCTTTCCAAAATGCAATTCCCTCTGGATGTGCTCTGGCGAAAAGAATAACTACCATCTCGCCGCAATGTAAGCTATGCGAGGCAACCAATGAAGATGTAGAACACATCATCTTCCACTGCAATCATGCTAGAGCAACATGGTTTATATCGCCCCTCGGTCTAAGAACAGTCGAATTGCAAGGAAAATCGCTCAAGGAAATAGCCCAACTACTATGGCAACAACTTGATTCCGAGCAACTTGCAACCTTCTTCTCAATCGCGTGGCATATCTGGAAAGCAAGGTGCTCGTTCCTCTTCGACAACAAGAGTTGTGTGCCTGAAAAGACAATTCAGGAAGCCTCCAATCTGATTCAACTCTCTCGTTTAAAGGATGGTGCAGCAAAGACAACCGCGATAGCACCAGAGGATACCCAAAATGGAAACCTGGAGCCCACGGATTTAGAAGCAAATCACTGTTGGATAGATGGATCATTTGCAAATACGGAGCACGGCGGAGCGGCTCACATCTTCCAGATCAACTCCGAGCTTGGGTGGTACCAGTTGGAATACATATCGAATCCATCGTCCCCTTTTCAAACCGAAGCTTTGGCGCTGTTGAGAGCAATGCAGGCCACTCAGTTCAGGCAAATTGACAGGTGTATTTTTCACTCGGATTGTCAACTACTTACCCAAGTACTGGACACAAGAAAGAGATCTCAGGCGATTCAGTCGGCAGACTGGCAGGCGTACCATATACTGGTAAGGATCGCTGACATATTACAGAGGCACCCCTGCTACAGATGCGTTTTTACCCCTCGAGAAGGAAACAAGCAGGCCCATCATCTAGCAAACTGGGCGAGATTAGAAAAGATAACTTATGAGGGATACACATTCCCATCATTTAGAAGGCAGGAGAATTAGCTTTCTAGGGGTAATTAGCAAATGTATAGGAGTTTAGATGACAAATGAGCATTCCACAGGGATGGAATTGTAAAACGACAACTCCTGTAACTATTTCCAAAGTTTAATGAATATGCCTACGGGCTTTGAATCAAAAAAAAAAAAAAAAAAATCACCAATTTTTAAAAGATTCTAGACCATCCAAAAATAATAATTTTTTATCTAAAGTTAGTAAAAAAATCTAAAAAATATAAAATTTGATCTCTAAATACATTTTAACATGGATATCGTGTTGAACAGTTCAAATTAATTGTTTAAATTTTATAATCAAAACTAAAAATGTAAAATATAATAGGAACACAAAACCCACAAAACATTTTACCCCTGCTCACTTTTTATTTGGAGAATTGCAGACCTTGTGCGTGAACGTCATTTACCAAAAACAAAAACAATATGATGTCCCACCCTTTTAAAATTCTAGCCATTAATGAGGGGTTGGGACTAGGGCTGTAAACGAGCTGGCTCGGGCCGAGCTGGGCCCTAGCTCGGCTCGTTAATTCTGGACCGAGCTCTTACCGAGCTGGCTCGTTAACAGCCCGAGCCCGTAACGAGCCAAACCGAGCTGGCTCGCGAGCTGACGAGCTGGCTCGCTGGGGTTGGCTGGATCTTGTTTTAACTAAGCTGGACCGAGCTGAACCGAGCTGGACCGAGCCAGACCGAGCTGGACCGAGCTGGACCGAGCTGGACAGTATAAAATGCACACAAATTCATACAAATTTACAAATTGATGCCTAGCCGAGCTAGCTCGCGAGCTGACGAGCTAGCTCATTCTGGCCCGAGCTAGTGGCGAGCTGGCTCGTTAACAGTTCGGTCCAGTAACGAGCGAGCTGTTAGCGAGCGAGTCAGGTGCGAGTCACGATCGAGCCACGAGCTACGAGCTTTTTTGCCACCCCTAGTTGGGACGAATACAGTCCAGACCAGCCATGAGTCATGTACTACTTTTTAATTCGAAAGTTCTGTAAAAAAATGCTAAAATAATGCAAACAACTGTACGGACCATGACAGATCTGACTAGACCAGATCTAGAAAAAATTAATAATAAATAGGAATTTTCTTCTAAGGACTCGTCCTGTTAATTATCTTATCCTGTTTATATTTTTTTCATAGGCCAGAACGCACACGGGTCAACTTGCGGTTTAAAGGGTCATATCTTTGACTTATAGGACTGGCAATTTTGTGTCTCAGCTTGCGCGAAAGTTAAGGATTTGTTTGGTCCTGTTTTTATTTCAGTCAACTGGACTTGGGGCTTATTAATGGTTAGTTGAGGGTGTATTTTGTAAAAATGCATATGTACTATTTTATATCGTTTGAGACCGAAAGTGAGCTTCTCTTACTGGGTCCGACTCTGCTGCTTTTCTAGCAGAAAAGGAGGACCCTCCTCTTCCAAATCCAACGATTCAAAATTTTCATTCACGTATCTCGATAAAAAACTTGTTTCATGCACAAATCTCAACAAATTTTGAATTGTTGGATTTGGAAGAGGAGGGTCCTGCTTTTCTTCTAGAAAAGCAGCGGAGTCCGTTCCTCTCTTATTGGATCTGAAGCTTGCTCAAGATTCTTGTTTTACATCCACTCCAGTGGAAGAGAGTATTGGAAGAAAACAGAAGAGTGCAAATAAATGCTGAATTTTATAATAAAAGGCTGCTTTAGGTTAAATAATTCCCAATCATTTTACTTCAGAAAAGTTCCGCTCCAGATTTTTCAGCCAGTACAATTGTAGAACTCACTACTTTTAATTAATAACATGCAAAAAAAGAATGCTAACTATATATATAAATTAAAATTTGTATAAGATTCATATTTGTTAGAATAATTTCTACATGATTCACACTTCATTTTATATAAAATATATTGTTGAACGATCTAAAGATTGATCATCTATGCGTTACGTTGATGATCCAGCCCTCTCATTTACTAGGGACGGCAATGGGAAATTATGACGCTCATAATCTAGAATTTGCATCCTCTGAGATATCTCAAATTTTGAGTTTATATGTAAAATAATCGGGTCGTTCAAGTTCTTTTTGAACGAATCTCAAAACATCAAAACAACAATACTACTGTGTGCATTCTGAATAAACATTGAATTAAATATGATTCGGCTTTAGATAAACTGAAATATTCTGTATACAGACTCCATATTATGATCGTTTGTAAACCAGAGAAGCTGCTCGCTATCTAAATTGGTTTATGGTCGGATTTTCAATTAGTTTTTCAATTTAATTTATAGTGATCGGATTATGACAATTGTAATATAACAAACTATTATTAATTAAAAACCAATCTAACCCATACTTTAAACATAATTTATAATTTTAAATTATGTTTATACTACAAACAAATTAAATATTACTCTACTAAAAACAGGTATATAAAGTAATTAATAAAGAACTCTAAAATAAACTCTAATTCATGCATATCATTATTGATATAATTGAATACAACAAAGTCCAGCTAACGATTATAAGATTGTTCATGCCACCACATTATTGATATGCTTAATAACATACGAGTAAATAATCCAAACCATATTGAACAAAAATAAATTTGACGATGCTCAGGCCAATTCTGATCGATCATCTCGTGATCTGTAATAGGTATATGGTACATGACTACTACAAAGGTCAAATCTTAAATAGCACTAATACCGAGATTAAAATTGAATTTACAAAATTAGTATAAGATTTAAGGTAGTCATTGAACACGCCCTGAAATGAGCATAGGGATACTTTTTTATGGAACTGAATCTCCTGTTGTGGAGAGGAAAATCCTGCCAATATAATCTATCAGTCCATCTATTAATGATTTGAATAGTCATAATTGAAATAATATACCGATGGATTCTGTTGGCTAGATTATTCTGAGCAGGAGGTTTTCTAGAATGATGTTAACTTTCGCACAACATAAACGGTTCTATACATTCCCTGTGCACTTGTATAGCGCATTATACTTTGGAAATGAACTGATTCCAAAAAATAATATTGATAGAGTAACATTTCAAATTGGCATCCAAAAGTGCCATTTTTCTTCACACCTCATAGCGCATTGGCAAGTAGAGTTGGCACCGAACCGAGCTGAATCAAGGCTCAAGTTGTAACTTGACTCCTACATATACAAGCCAACTGAACCGAACCTGAGCCGAACCAAGTTAGGCTCAACCACTAGCATGGCTGGACCAAAAATTGTCGAATGCTGCTTTGATCTAGTACAACTAAGCATGTATGAAACAGTCAAAAATAGACCAGGAAAAGAAGATCAAACAATGAATAAGAAGGGGCAGAAATACAAGCGGAGAGGAGACGAATCAAAAAACAAAATAAGGAATCCTAGAGCCCAAATACGATCAAAGCAACACACCATCAAAACACAGTCCATCAGCATACATCAAACAAATAGTCGAATCTAACATAAGAGACGAATTAGCAAATATTAGAAAACTAATGAGAAACAGTCTTTGCAGTGGCAAAACATGACGAATTAGCAAATATTAGTAAACTAAAGGTAACAATACAGTTAATTTCAGAAAGGTAACAAGACAATTAAAAAACAGCTTCATACATCGAAAATTAACATCATCAATTCCAGTACTTCAATATCATGAGTAGGAGTAGGTCCGATGGGCATCGAACCTACTGTTAGGTTCAATTAACTATAGCACCGTACGATTAGCATTAAATCTGTGTGCACAGAAATTGATACAGACTCGCACGGATTTTGATGCAGAGTGCACAAATCTTGATGCTGATCAGATGGTCATCACATCCATCGAACCAAAGTAGATCCGATGGGCATCCGACCTACTCTGAATTCCAGTATCATTCCAGCACTTCAACATCGAAATTAGCATTTATCAATTAATTTTAATCCATGTTTAGTACACACCAAGTTCATATAAATCAAATTAAGAACTTCACCCAAAAGCAACTAAAACAATAGTTCCAAACTCTCCTCCACTTTTGCTTTTATGAACTCAAATTCGAAGCAGCCTTAAAAGATAAAATAAAGATCGTTTGTTTCAAGATGAATTAACTTTTAGTTCACTCATTGGAAAATGAATTTCCAAACTCTCCTCCACCTTCGAAGCTTGCTGGAAATTCAATAACATATCAATATATTAATGGGAACAAAATAATTCAATTTTAAAATACAAGTATAATTAAAAGTATTTGAAATCTAAAACTGTAATGTTTGCAATTCAGCCCTTGTGCTTGCTCTTATCCAATCACCCCCACAAACTAGAATCTCAATCATATCATTTGTAAGGGAGCTTTGGTAATCATCCAATACACGGCCACTAGCACTAAAGCTCGATTCAGGCGTGACCTTTGAGATTGGAATGCAAAGAATATCTCGTGCTAGTTTGCTTAAAATAGGGTACCTAACAGCATTCCTCTTCCACCATTCCAGTACATCAAAGGGGGTATGTCTATCCGGAAAAACCGAGTCTTCTAGATAATTATCAAGATCTGAATTGGATTTGACCTCCTTCCAAATGGACTCCATGTATAGCCTAAACTTAGATTTCCCACCATGAGAATTGACAACAGCAGAGCTCGAAGAACCTGAACTTGACCAAGTAAGATAAAAACCAGCACTAGTGCAAACAAAAAATAATTCAATTTTTAAAATAAAATGAGAAATGAAAGTATTCAAATACATGGATTACCTTCTACAGTAGAGGCCCCATACTCCTTTGCATATAATTCATAAAGAACTCGTAATTTTTCCAACACATCTGCAACACGAGTCTCAACCTCGGAACTAGGATATAGCCTCTTATAACAAAACTCAATCAAAAGCATCTTGAACCTTGGATCAAGAATGGAAGCCACTGCCATTAACACGTCAATTTCTCCCCAATACTACTCAAACTTCTCATACATAGCCATACTCATCTCTCTAGTGAAACCATCCACAACATTATAGGCATCACAAATCTCTTCTTTTACGTTAAATAACTCAAATAAAAACAGATTTGAGGTGGGATAAGATGTGCTCGAAAATATATCTGTGGCCTCACTAAAAACCTCAAGCAATTTGCAAACCTTTTCAGCCTTTTCCCATTCAATCTCATCTGGAAGCCATTCAAAATTGGAATCGCTTAACACATACCTGTTAAAGACCTTTGATATATTGAGTTCCACCTCGCTTTGACATCCATGCACAAAGACCGTTGAGTGGGTATACCTAATTGAATGGCTATCTCCTCAAACTTTAAAAGATGAGCTGGTGCTTGTTTTAGATATTTCAACCCTTCCCTGATCTTGCCAAGGCAACTCTCGATTTTGCTAAGGCCATCTTGTGCAACCAAGTCCAAGATGTGAGCACAACATCTAATTTGAAAAAAAAAAAATCCGTTATAATGCAACTTATCCCATGCCTCAAAACTCAACCTAAAAATGTCTGCTGCCTTGTCAAAAGTAATAGTTCCAATTTTATTTTCGATGCCCCACTTCATGAGTGACTCCACAATAGCATCAGAAATGACCTCACCGCTATGTGGTGGTGAAACCTCGTTAAAACTAATGATTTGCTTTTGCAAAGTCCATTCATCATTTATGTAATGTGCTGTTAAACACATGTAATCAATGGTTTGATTTGAAGTCCAATAATCACATGTAAGAGAGATCCAACCAATATTTGTAAAAATCTGTTTAATCTTCTCCTTTTCATTTTCAAACACTTTAGTGCACTCCATATGTTACTACCATTACAATGGGGGCTACAACCCATATGCCTGGAATCGGAACTGGTTCTGATGGTTCATGTTCAGGTTCTTCTAATGGCAGCAGTCTAGGTAGTGACAGATGAGAAAATTGAAGATTGAAGAAGTCATCTTTTGCTATTTCTACAATTGCAGGGACTTTTATGAATATTTCCTTTTAGTTGTCAGTTTGTATTTTGAGTAAGACTTATGTTACTATTTTGGGTCTATTTAGGTATATGCATATCTGTTTAGGTATTTGGCTGTAATACCTATGTAGGTGATTTTCTATTTTGTATGTGCATGTGTGGTACCAGAATGGTGGTACCTAAATTGAATGCTTTGTATGATTTCTTGTTAAATGGAAATCGGTGGGTTTCACCCACTTCTTTCAAAAAAAAAAACACTTTAGTGCACTCCTTTTTAATAGTGTTTATGTCCACTTTTTGGTAAAGAGGATTGACGTGTTCATTAGGATATTAAACCATTTGTAATCTACAAACATGAAAGGCAACTCATGAACTAAGATCATCTTAGCAAGCATCTCTCTATTCTTCATATGGTCAGTCACCACCTCATTTTCACTCTCACTTTCACTCGCACTTTCACCCTCACTTTCACAAATAGGTATAAAACCTGAAGTGTTACCTTTTGCTATTTTGATTCTAGAACAGTTGTTGATGTGGTGCCTCAGTGTCGATATGGTATCACCTTTCACAACCTTATACTTTGTTTCGCAAGATGTGCACTCAACTATTTCCAACCCATTAACAATGTGCACTGTGAAGTATTGCCAAACCTCAAGAGACTTTCTTTTCCGAGAAGTCGCATCTGCACTAGAACTAGGAGCATCTTCACCTGGCTTGCTGTTATCACTTTCATCTGAAACTTCAACTCCATGAAGTGCATCATTTTCGTGTCATTGGTGGCAGTTGTGCCTTTTGATGATGGATGCGACATTCTTCCAAAAGAGAAAAAAGCATGAAAATAAAACATCAAACCAGTGAGGAAGGATCAAGTGATAAACAAAGGCAAACTCATTTTTCGTTCATTCAATCAAACTTCAAGCAAAGGGGGCAGAAAAGGCACAAAGGGCTCAACCAGTCAGATCAGAATTTATAGAAGTAGAAATTAAATTAATCAAAATCTAGCAATATATATTTACAGATATTAAAAAATTACAGCTCCAGTTCTGATATAAAGTAGAAATACAGTAGATATAACTAGCAATTAGAACACAAAATCTATCTATTTTTTCTTTCTCAAACTTAGGATTATGATAATGAAAAAGAAAAATGAACATATGCACCTTAATTGTTGTGGCTGGAATATTGGTGCGACTGTAGGAGAGTGAGCACAACACGGATATTGTGTAGAAAATTGCCTCAAATAATCTGCATTGTATACTTCAACTTCAACTAAGGAACTAGGAGAATAATCTACTGGATGTATATTTTATATGTAAGTATGTAACCCAATGAATTAATTTTGAGTTATGCAAGAAAAAATTTACAAGATTTGTCAGGACACTACTATGCTAACCAGATAGCTGGCGTCGGATAGAGGATACTAGCGGGTGAGAGAGAGAGCTAGAGAGAAGGGGGTGTCGGGTGAGAGAGGCTATTTTTTGTTAGCATTTGCTAGGTTTAGGGTTTAGCAGTCTCAATTTTTACTTGCAGATCAAAAACCGCATGCCCCCTTTGGTCCTTTCTCCTCCAAATTCGTAATAGGTAATAGAAATTTTCAATACAGGGAAAGGGTGCTTCAATGTAAAATCGCGGATTCTCATGTCTTAGCCTCTTAGGTTGAGGAATTCAAATTAGCTAAGGTAACAAAATATTTCCTTTTAGATCTGTACCGTTCGATCAGAATTTACACGAATATTAAAGAGGTATGTAGATTTTACTTCTGACCGGATTGATTCGGATTATGATCGAACGGTCAGGATGTAAACAGAAATGTTATGTTACTTCAGAGGATATGGACTCTGGGTTGAGGGGATGTCGAATTTATTTCCATTTTCTTCTAAAGATATGAGAATTTTTACCGTCAGTTGAGAATTTGAGATAGATATGGAACAAGATTTTAGATCGAATAATAATACGCAGGTTGGATCGGGTTAAACGAAATGTTTATATGCGTATATGTTTCTTCATATTCCTCGTAGGGTTTGATCTATCTTGATAAATGTGCCAATTGAACAAGATTAAGTGGAATTTTATTGTACATAGGCTATTAGGCTGTAAGCATAAAAAAATCTTGCTTACAAGAATACAAGCCAAATGAAATCTACCCCTGATCTGTGGTAATTTTGGTGTTTGTGTTTATTGTATTCTGACCTCTGTTCTGCTGGTCTGCGCTCACTCTGGCATGAGAAAAAGGCACGGGTAAATTTTAGAGCTTATTACAAAATTAATAATACTTATTTATGTAACCGTACATAATAATACTTATTACACAAATTAATATTACTTGTTACTCCGAGAAACAATTAATATTTATCCAGTGAGAGTTATAAGCCTGCAAGTTTAATACTTGTTTGTATTTAATTTAAATTTAGTTTGACTCGGTTTTATTAGATTTGTCACCAGCTCAAGTTCAAAATTATTTTGATTGACTCTTCGAATTCGACTTTAAATAACTCGGTATTAACTACCTTTTATTTAATTTAGAGTATCTAATCATCGTTATAACATAAAATGCTCACTCCTGAAATACACATGTAATTGTTTTATAAATGTTATTACAACAACGTATTGATAATTAAATAAGAGTGAGGCTATGGTAATATGCATATTACGGATCGATCTGTGGTATGAATCCATATCACTATTTGCAAAGTACAAACAATCGATCTGAACTGTTAAACATGACCTTCGTATGAAAATATACTTAGAGATCAAATTTTACATCTTTTATAATTTTTTTAGATAGATAAAAAAAATCGATGTTTTCGGATGGTTTATAACTTTTAAATAAGTGATTTTTATTTATTTAAAAAAAATTGGCATGCAAGTACAATTTTGTATGAAGATTATGTTAAATGTTCAGATTGACTATTTAAATTTTAAAAACGAAGATATGAATCCATAGTCTTCATTAAATAAATGTTATATAGAAAGAATAACTATTGGTTATTTTAAATGTTAGTTGTTTGAAGATAATATGATTACAAGTTAAAAAATAATTAATAACTGAGTTTGTGCATAACTCAAGCTGGGTTCGAAATCGAATTAACCTGAGCTAAAACTCTAAATTAATTAAGAGTGAGGCTATGGTGCTATGCATAGCACGGATGGCTAGTGTACTACGGCTCAATATGGTACTTTTTAAAATCCTAACGGTCGATCCGACCGTTCAATTTGATAACCATATGAATATGTACTTGCAAACTAAATTTTATATTTTTTCGAATTTTTTTACTATTTTTTCAGATAGGTAGAATTTTGATGGTCCAGAATTTTCAAAAAACACTGATTTTTCTACCTATCTGAAAAAATAGTAAAAAAATTCAAAAAAATATAAAATTTAGTTTGCAAGTACATATTCATATGGATATCACATTGAACGGTCGGATCGACCGTTAGGATTTTAAAAAGTACCATATTGAGCCGTAGTACACTAGCCATTGGTGCTATGCATAGCACCATAGCCTCACTCATTAATTAATTTCCAGCTCAAATTTGATTAGCTGGCTTCGATCCATTTGCAACAGTGCAGTTGTTTATCATATGTCAGCTCTGAAGCTTGAGGGCCCTTTATTAATTAGAAAGGGCACAAATCCAGAGAAGCTCAACTAGAACACCGTGCTTAGCGGATCCGTACCTCTGCATTAACTCAAAAGGGAATCTTTTGAGTTAATAAATTTCAACCGTCTGATTTTAAACGGAGCCAATCCAGCTCGTGCTTATTATAACATAGGGGCCTTTAATATTGATGCAGATCTAGTTCGCACAAATTTTGAAACAGATCAGATGGTCGAGATGCATTAACTCCAAATATTCTCTTTTGAGTTAATGCAGAGGATACGAATTCGTGCTGAGCACAGCATATTGGGTCTGATGACTCTTATCTATCGATAGTAGGTACAAGGATCCCCATAATTATTTTGGGCTCGTGGGCCAAACGATAGAGCCTCGTAACTACTTTTTACTTGGGGCTGGTTCGTTTTCAACCGTGAGCGTGGGAAATGGGAATTCATATCAGACAATGTAACACAATTTTTTTAATTTAAATCCGGGAGTAGAACTTAGGATGTTCTTAATCTCATCGAATATTTTTGTGAGTTTAACTCAAAAATTTGTTAGATTAGTTTCAAATGACATACGAGTAATACATTTATATGTCAAATTTATAAATTTTCAAATTAATTTAGTATGAAGTAATGACAATTATTTTTTTTGCACTCAGATCTCATTATTATTTTCTCACGTTGCAGGACGTGGTCATCTTCTTTTTTTCTTTCTTAAATTGAGAATTAATTTTTGGGAAAATTTCGTTGAAAGTCACTAAATTTTGTCTTTTGTTATGAATTGGTCACTCAAGTTTGATTTGTCCCAATCAAGTCACTGAACTTTTCATTTGTCCCAATCAAATCACTCTATAACTTTCCGTCCAAAATACTAATAGAATATGTCCATTATGTCCAAAATATTAACGGAATATGCTTATTCCATCCAAAATACTAACAATATAAGCATATTCCGTTCAAAATACTAACAGAATGAGAATATTCCATTAACATTTTGAACAAAAAAGTTATAGAGTAACTTGATTGGGATAAATGAAAAGTTCAATAATTTAATTGGGACAAATCAAACTTGAATGACAAATTTGTGACAAAGACAAAGTTTAGTGATCTCTAGCCAAATTTACCCATTAATCATTATATTTTTTCTTTTACAAATTTATTTTACAATGTCAGAAACGGTAAATTATGTTTGTCATTGCAACTTTACTTTTTACATTTTATTTTATCTTTTATTAATTTTATTATATGTTAGTTACTATTTTTCAATTTTTTATCTTTTTTTTTAATTCACACGGGTGAAAACAATAAAAAAGGGGCTTGAAAGAATGTAATGTACTTAAAGAGTTTGTTTCGAACAGGAGCGCGTGGAAGTTAGTGATCCACGTATCAGAACCAGATGTAAGAAATATTAATTAGGAGTAGTGTTATAGACTTTAGGTCATAGGGCTGGTGATTCAGGGTCAAGGACGTCGGGCTTAGGACTTCGACCCCCACAATCTATAATGTAGACATAATATAGTTAGTATTATTATTAGTGAGCTTAGGACTTCGACTCCCATATCCAGCAAAATTTACTCTAATGACTGACTAGAAAATTAGTATTGATAACAATTCTTTTAACAAATAATACAAATTTTCATAAAGATTTTGGAATTAAAATTTATCACATTTAATCTCACGGTATAATTTAACATTAAAATTTTCATAATCATTTCATTGCATGTTCATGTGTATGATTTTTTATAAATTAATTTGTGAATTTCTGTTTCCATCAAAGTTTATCCTACATAATACCGGTCTACAGACTTTAGATAGACCGTCCGTTCCTTCTGAAGTTCTGATCAGCATAACATTGCGAATTCTATACAATCACTGAAATTGTAGACTAACCCAGCACCAAAAGCGTGAAGAGGTGGCTGTCCTGGATATGATAGAGGGGGAGCACTGAGCACATGCCACAATCCGGCTTTTAATTTTGTCAGATCAGGCGTGAAACGGACATGCAGGTGGGATTGTGGGAATGTAAATGGGGAAATGAAGGGTCGAAGGAAACGACGCGCAACGGCCATATTGGCATATTCTCTCTCTGATAGTCCGTCTGATTCTGATCAACCCAATTTTAATACTAGCCAGTAGCCAGAAAGAGAGAGGCAGAGACTTCTCCACTACCTACCCTCTTTATTGACTCTTCCGGTTTCAGATTCGATTCAAGTATTCAACGGTCTCTCCTTCGTATTCCATGTCGAATGGTCGTATCCAGTATCCACAGAGCCAACGCCTCCTTAGTGGCATCTTAAATCAGACGGTCTGATTTGCTCCCCGGTCTTCACCTATAATCTTGGAATTAGTGGTTGTGTACTTGGGGCGAGATGGCCGCATTCCTTACAGTGCAAAAAGATTATTTTTTAGGACCGACTAACTATCTCCAGCATTTATTTCTCATTCATCATCCAGTTAATAACTACTTTTGTTGATTGCTATTAAGAGGGGACTACAAATTTCAGCGCTAAAAGACAAAACAAAACGCGTCATTATAGCGGCGAGTACAAGTTTTCATATATAATACATCAAGTATTCATATCTAAGATATCAAATATTTAAAAAAAAAATGGACACATCACTCACCTATCTTTTACACGTTTATAGAGATGATTTTTTTTCTCCGTTCACTCTAACCAATATTTCTGACAATCTGTGAGGAATTTTGCAAATCTAAAACCACGAACGTCTTCTATACAATTTTCTTTTTCAAATGAGATCCATGATGACATACTTTCGAGTTGTCCGTTGCACAAGTATTCATATCTTGTCATTCAAGTATTCATACCTAATCAAGCAAGTATTCATACCTAATCGAGGAAGTATTCATACCTCATCAGTATTTGACAAATAAAAAACTAGACACATCATTCACTCATTTTTTATCGATTGAAATTTCATTACAACTCATTTTCCGAAATACTTGATATCTTAGGTATGAATACTTGTTCGACGAGATATGAATACTTGCTCGACGTGGTATGAATACTTACACGACGAGATATAAATAATTTTACGAGGTATGAATACTTGTGCGACGGATAACTCAAAAGTACTTCATCATGGATCTCATTTGAAAGAGAAAATTGCGTAGAAGACGTTTGTGATTTTAGATTTGCAAAATTCTTCACAGATTGTCAAAAATATTAGTTAGAGTAAACGGAGAAAAAAAACCACTTCTAAAAATATGTAAAAGATGGGTAAGTGATGTGTCTAGTTTTTTTTTTTGAAATACTTGATATCTTAGATATGAATACTTAGTGTATTATATATGAATACTTGTGCGTGTCAGTTGTAAAATATTTCAAATATAAGCGGTCCCTCACGTAATTAATGATTGATATGCGATTTCTTTTGTCTTTTTGTACTTGAAGTTGTGATCCCCTAGATAATTAATGATTGGGGGATGAATGGGGGATAGGAGCCGGGAGATAAAAATCTTTATTCTATTTTTTATTGTTTGTTTATTAAGAAGGTTTTTTGTACAGAAATAATTTTATCACTGGATCCTTTTTATTTCTGACTTGCCCATTATTTGAAACGCGAGATGATGAATCTTATTTGTCCAGTATAATGTAAAATTTCATACAAGTTTAAATTTGTACACTATTCACATTATAGATAAAAATTCACATTATAGAAATTACGAGATGACATAATACTATCAATTTTGATTGGTGAATGAGTTGGAGCAGAGATGGAATGAGAGTCAATCGATCTTTATTTTTTTGTATTAATAGATGTATAATTTTTAATATAATTTAAGAGTAAAATGTCATGAATACTGTAAAATTGATTATCATTCTTAACATAAAAATTTATATAATTAATCTTATTTATATTTGATCATTGTAGTTTAAAAATCTAACTCTGATCTGTAACTTAAAATTCATAATAATTGTTAGCACGGTAGCACACTCCTCTTTCATAAATTAAACCTTATAAGCCAAATAATGCATTCTTTTCATGAATTAGCTAATAATATATATAAAAATTGTATGAAAGAGACTTACTAAGTTACTAGGTTTGTCTTATTATCTTACAAAAGTTTTTTATTTTTCTACTGTCACTGAAATACGTGGCACATTTAAACACGTACGGATCTGACAAAGTGAAATTAAAAGTAACACGTACAACCAAATTGGACATTAAAATATAACGCTTCAGATTAAGTTGCTTCAGCAGCTTCCTAATCCTAGCCAATAGCCAGGAATAGTCAAATGCAATTTAATTAAGGCTCTGGGATGCATGCATGCTTTACAATTTTCACACAACAGCTGGCACTATTTATTAGAGTTTAATACAATCAATTTCTACTTCAGGTGGCATTTGATCGGATGGCCCAGATTAGGTCCCCAGAACTGTTTCTACAGAAATAGAATTATTGTTGTATCATTTGCAGGGAAAATATTGATGTACGTAAAATCAGCTTTTTATACCATATGCTATAATTTTATTTGGAGGTATGGCCTTTTAATATAATAAATCTACTTAACAAGAAGATGTACCGCATTAAAAGCAACAAAGCATGCACATCCACAAAAGCTTATTAAAAGGTGAATCACAAAAAAGAAAAAAATCAACTCAAGGCGGCAGTATCTGAGCTACGCCACAGCCCAAAAAAATGTTGCTAATTCCATATTAAATAACCAAATTTTCATCAGCGCCAATTTATAATCCCGGCTTCAATTATATTATACATGACCCCAGCCGGGATTAGCTATTGCATACTATGTATCAGAATAACATTATCAAATACCAACAACAATAACATTGATAAAAGGGATTAACAACTGTATCTATATGATATCCGGTTAATTTTTAGAGAAATACAGAGAGATTAATTAATAGCAGATCATAACCATATAATCACTTACCAGGCTGTATATGTCTACTTAATCCATCTAACGGCCTTAGAAAAGGCAACGACAAAAAAAAAAAGGAATTAATAAATAAACCCTAATAAAAAAAGGCAAAGCAAATTAAAGGTAATTAACAAAGAGTTAAACCGACACTTTCCATTCAAATCCCTCTCAAGTCTTAACTAACAGAAGCACTCGAAAACTGGCCTAGACCGGTGATACCCGTTGCCCTTCGGCAAGACGACAAGTCTGGCCCACTTTCTGGCACCACTGCGGCGTCGGAGTGTTGACCAGACAAGGCGAGGAAGCCGTCGGAGGCGGGTCCAGACAAGGCGACGGGCCTGCACAAGCGACCGGTCCAGGCGCTTGGAGAAGGTGCGTGGGGCAGGAGAGGGGGCCGAGAACTGGTACGATTTTAGAAAGAGTTGCCGGCGTTCATTTTGCCGCTCCCACTGTGCCATTTTCTCGGCATGCCAGAGCATCATTGAGCCGCCTTTTGTTGAAATGGCTTCTCCGGTTGAAAATGGATCCATGTGAATGTGAAAGTGTTGTTTCTTTTGAGGGGAAGGGGAAGGGGAAGGGGAAGAGAAGGGTGTGAAGAGAAATAGAAGAATGTGAAATGTTTGATGAGAGAGTGATTTGGTGTGACGGGGGGAAATTAATAGAGTTATGTGAGGTAAGTACTAATTAATAAGTATTTTTTTTTTCTCCTCAAGTGAGTTAACGACCGTCCGTTTGCTCACAACCTTTTTTTGCAGTTGTCAAAAGTTGTGAGAATTTTGCATGTTTGCCCGTTGAAGACTTGTATCTTTCAAAAAACTTTTGTTGGGGGTTTTGGTTGTCTAATTTGCAACTGGGATACAATCTAACTTAGAGCATCTATGAGAGTTTCTAATTTGATGTGGCAGTTTTTAATTCAGTTTCAGAAATGTGAGAGAGTTTCTTATTTAGAAACTATACAGAATTTTTTTTTATTACGAAACTATTTATAAACTCCATGCTGTCCAAACAATTGGGTCAAATTATTTTTTCTTTTTAATTTATTGTTGACGTGGCTTAATAGAAATCTCTAAAATTAATTTCGAAAATGTGAGAGTTAGAAACTTTAGAGGCCTCAATTTCTAAAAAGTGGTTAACAGTTATTTAGAAGCTCATTTGAATTGCTGTGATATAGATGCTCTTATAATTTTTCTTTTGTAGCTGCTTCACCTCATAACAAAATTAATTAAAAATATATATTTTACATTTAAATACATCACCTGTAAAATAGATAGATTTTATATTTAACAAATATATTATTTAAAATCAATTCAATAAATTTTGAAGTTATATTCATAAAAACATTCTATGAGTTTAAGAACACTCTAGTTCTACTTGACTTTTTAATGTAATTCAAATAATTAGAGAAGCTATCTAATGATACGGAGGAAAAAAAAATTATGATTATTTTATATGAATGTACTAAAAAGTGTATTAAATATGCAGGCGTGTCGACATTTTCTATTGGATTATTATTATTATTTTTTATTTTCTAAAAATTTATTAAATATGCAGGTTGGACCTGATCTGAAAAGTCAAAGATTACCCGATCTGCACTTAACTTGTAGAGTCGCTCCGTTTTAGTGAAAATAATAATTTAAATATATTAATTGTTGAACATTAACTCAAAATAATTTCATTTTAAATTAGATTATTTAAAATGAAATTATTTAGAGTTAATGTTCAACAATTAATATATTTATTTTTAATCTAAAAAAAACTCAAAATAATTTCCATAGGAATTAAAAAGTTACTGAGTTCAAAATATTCCTTTTTCCAATGATTTAATTTTTAAATTTCTAAAAAAATGAATAAATGCTCTCGCTCTAGAGGTGAAAACAGTATAGAATTATAGATAATATCCGATCCGTATTCGAAAAATTAAATGTCGATATCTGATATCCGAATATCAGTGTGGTATGGATACTGATTTGGTTTTACGTTTTCAATTATTTGTATAGATATATGTCATATATTTTAATGTATATATTATGAAAAATATTATTATTCACCATTATAATTAGCTATAAGATAAATATTATGAATTTTAGTATTTTTACAAAAAAAATTATTTTAATAAATATTTGATCCGATTCGTATCCGTATCCAGCTTGATATCCGATCTGTATCTGTATGCAAAAAATTAAAAAATAAATATTTGAATATAATTTTACCCCGGTCTCGCTCCCTTTCTTTCTCGATCCAGATAATTATCTCTTATAACAAGATGATGAGTAGCGTAATAATACGGTGATGATGGTTTCACAGTCGTACTGTTGAAGCTTCATTGATTCGCTGAGAATCAACACCTGCTTGAAGTTAACTAATTTTATTCAACTCCAATTATTGAATTATTTCATTGGATTGGTCAATTCTTAGTCAGATAAATGCCTTCCACGTGACCTACAAGTATCTCATATAGCGTTGCCATAAATAACAGAATAACCAATACCAGAGGAAAACAGAGAACCTAGATTCAGTGTTGAGATGACTTTCTATTTTGAGTGAGGCTATGGTGCTATGCATAGCACAGATGGCTAGTGTACTACGGCTCAATATGGTACTTTTTAAAATCCTAACGGTCGATCCGACCGTTCAATGTGATAATCATATGAATATGTACTTGCAAACTAAATTTTATATTTTTTCGAATTTTTTTACTATTTTTTCAGATAGGTAGAAAAATCAGTGTTTTTTGAAAATTCTGGACCATCAAAATTCTACCTATCTGAAAAAATAGTAAAAAAATTCGAAAAAATATAAAATTTAGTTTGCAAGTACATATTCATATGATTATCACATTGAACGGTCGGATCGACCGTTAGGATTTTAAAAAGTACCATATTGAGCCGTAGTACACTAGCCATCTGTGCTATGCATAGCACCATAGCCTCACTCTTCTATTTTTCTTACTAATTAAAAACATGCTTGCATTTGGACCCCCCAAAATATCAGTATTTATGCGCTAATAAATTTCTCATGTACGTGTTCTCTGTTGCCAAATAAATTTTGTTTTATCTAGAAGTTGTGTGGAATCAAGAGCGTTTTTTATGAGCATCAGACTAAATTTTATCCAATGTAAGATCAATACTATACGATCCACATCAAGATTTATATAAATAATTTTAAGATTTATGTAAATTAAGTGTGAACAAATTTTAATGCAAATCAGACGGCCCCTAACCGGACATCGAACCGCCCTCCCCCCACCTATGTTGTGTATTTGCTATCATAACCGATGCCTGTAGGCGCGATTTTGTTAGCTATGGCACCAAATGCATGTTTTTGAGTAAAGGTTGGAGATCAAGCCACTGAACTAGTTAATATTTACAAAAACAAATTTTATTGAGTTTCAAATCTATGACAAACCTCTCATACCGAGAGTATTGTTTATTTTTGCCACTAAATTAAATGCCAGTTCTCGTGCCAAATACATATTGTCAATTAACTGTTTAAAACAAGTTGTCCATTTCTTTCTAATTGAATACATGTGTTAAATAAAATATCAGTATAATCTACATAAACCCCTGCATTTGATGTGGTCTCTTATATTGCTGAGGAATGAAATCCGGCTGTAATATTTTTGAGGAAAAAGAAGAGTCGAGCTCTCATTTGATTGAAGGTAAAGGGTTACATAAGGTTTGCTAAGGAATGAAATCCGACTGTAATTTTGACACCTAAATATAATATAAAACTTCATGTGACTCAATGAGAAGTAGCGCCTTTTTTTTTTTTTTTTGCATGATAGAGATTTACCTTCAAACAAAGTTGGAATCAGATTTTTAAACTATGAAAGTCAAATATATTAGAAAGTTAATCATATACAATTTTCATGGAGAAAATTAAAAATCAATTTTACAATATCCATAATATATTACTCTAAATTATATAGAAAATTATATATAAATATTAAAAAACTTTGAAGTTTTGTTACAATATTTATTCTACTTGAAACCGCCTTACCTTCAAATTAATTTAAAAACTCTTATCACTCGCATACTAATTAAATTTTAATTAGTTTGTCAGTGATCAGTGCAAAGGTCATGGATCCACAGATATCAACCATTCACGGTTGGCATGATATATGCGCATGATGGCATTTAAACTGAGAGATTGTGTATGATTTGGAAATTAAATTCCAATAGTACGGTACCCGTTCTTTTCAATCATGTAGTATTATTTCATCCAATATTTGAAGGAATCACTGTATCTATTTATATTTATTATAAGATTAATTAATTACATACAGTTATATTCAGCAGTTTATATCATACAGACAACTGTTGCATTATTTCTACTATGCGGCTTTGGGATCTATCTGCAAAATTAATATTGTTTTTTTATTTTATTTGAAGTCCTTGTAACTTGTTATACGAATGTAATTTAGTTTAATTTTAATTTTTCTTGAATTCATTTGTATAGTATGTCTTGGCATTTGTAAATTGTAATAACGATCTTTAATTACAAATTTATTAGGTTATGTAGGAATAAGCATAGGGACCGATTAACTACCTCCCGGCTCCCATCCCCCATTCATCCCCCAGTCAATAACTGTCTTTGTTGACTGCTAATTAAGAGGGGACCACAAATTTCAGCGCTAAAAGACAAAACAAAACGTGTCATTATCGTGGCGAGTGCAAGTATTCATATATAATACATCAAGTGTTGATATCTAATACATCAAGTATTCATATCTAAGATATCAAGTATTCAAAAAAAAACTGGACACATCACTCACTCATCTTTTACACGTTTTTAGAGGTGGGTTTTTTTCTCCGTTTACTCTAATCAATATTTCTGACAATCTAGTAGGAATTTTGCAAATATAAAACCACGAACGTTTTCTACACAATTTTCTCTTTCAAATGAGATCCATGATGACATACTTTCGAGTTGTTCGTTGCACAAGTATTCATACCTTGTCATTCAAGTATTCATACATCATCAAACAAGTATTCATACCTCATCAGTATTTCACAAATAAAAAACTAGACACATAATTCACTCATTTTTTACCGATTGAAATTTCGTTACCACTCAATTACTAGAAGTATCAAGTACACTCTATCTTAGGTATGAATACTTGTTCGACGAGGTATGAATACTTGCTCGACGTGGTATGAATACTTGCATGACGAGATATAAATAATTTTACGAGGTATGAATACTTGCACGACGGATAACTCAAAAGTATTACATCATGGATCTCATTTGAAAGATAAAATTGCGTAGAAGACGTTTGTGATTTTAGATTTGCAAAATTCTTCACAAATTGTAAGAAATATTAGTTAGAGTGAACGGAGAAAAAAAAATCACCTCTAAAAACGTGTAAAGATGGGTGGGTGATGTGTCCAGTTTTTTTTTAAATACTTGATATCTTAGATATGAATACTTAGTGTATTATATATGAATACTTGATGTATTATATATGAATACTTGTGCGCGTCAGTTAGTGATTGGCAAACGGGTAAGGGCGGGCGGGCACGGGTAAAACCCGGGACGGGTCACGGGCAACGCGGGTCACGGGTAACGCGGGTCACGGGCGACACGGGACGGGTTAGCACGGGTATTTTTTTGAAAAATCCTACCCGGCCCCTCTCAAACCCCCCGGGCAACACGGGTCACGGGCAACACGGGTCACGGGTAAGTGGGTTTAGGTCCGGGTAGAACGGGTCTGGTCCGGGCGGGTATTTTTTTTTTTTTTTTTTTTTCTGCTGCCTTACTGCCTCTGCGGCTCTACCTCACTGCCTCCGCTGATTTTTTTTTTTCTGTTTTTTTTTTGTTTTTTTTTTAAACCAATAAAATACAAATCAAAATTCATTTAACATGATTGAATATTTGAACTCAATAATTATTGTGATACTAAAATCAAAATCAAAGTTACGAATTATTTTAAAACAATATTGCTTAAATCAATTACTTTAAATTTTGAACAATAAAATATAAATTAAAAATTTCTTAAATCAATTACTTTAAAATAATTTTAAATCAATTACTTTAAAATAATTTTAAATTAATTACTTTAAAACAATAAAATATAAATCAAAAATTTCTTAAATCAGTTACTTTAAAAATAATAATGAATTATTTGAAAACAATAGATTAAAAAATAAAAGTTACCCTCCTCCTTTATTCCGGGCTTGGGACCGGCTATGTAAAATAACATAGGCGGAGTTCTAACTTTTTTTTTGTTAGTAGTTCTTCTTTAAAATGAATAATTTAAAAACTAATTGAAATGTTTAGAAATAATGATTTAAAGAATAACCATAAAGATTAAAAGAGGTTAGAAATTTATACCGACACTACCTATCTAGAAGGTAGCATTCATATACCATTGGTCGCTCTCTTCCGCACCGTCTGAATCCGAATTAGCCTCGGCCCGCGGCTCGGTACCACTTTCTTCGGTGTCGACTCCGGATGATGATTGATAATCGCGATATTGCTTGCGATTTTCAGCATCAATCCAATCTTTCAAGCACACAAGTCTCTCAAAAACATGTGGACCCAACTTACTGCGTTTGTCGGAGAGGATCCTGTTCGCCGAACTAAAACAACTTTCGGAAGGGACGGTTGACACGGGCACGGCAAATACGTCACGGGCCATCATCGCAAGGACTGGATAGTGAGTTGCATTCCTCCTCCACCACGACATGATGTCAACCTGTTCACTTTCGTTGCGCATCGAAGTATAACTCAATAACTCGTTTGTGGCTGTGTACGGGTCGCTCTCCAACTGAAAATCTGCTAACAATCCACCACTGCTGGTGCTCCTGGAAGTGGAACTATTAAACAATAAAAAAAATTAGTGGACAAATAATGTAGATATTATAAATAATAAAGATTAATAAATATTCATACCTAGCGGCAGCATGGGAGGAAGACGCTTGGTTTTGGTTGTCACCCATTCTTGAGTTGTATAAGTTAAACATCTCATCGAACTTGGAATTCACATATGTATCCACCCCGGTTTTGTCTAAATGTAGATTATCTTTGTACGCTTGAAGTATTTTGATCGTGAATATCTTCTTGTATGCCGGGTTGAGGCAGCTTGCGATAATGGCCAGGAGGGGTACATCTTCCCAATATTTTAGGAATTTTAGTTTCATGGCATCTACGATCGGCGTGAGAGAGGTGTCATTGCTTTCAGCTACTTCCAAGTCACGATACACCTTGGAAATTTGGTATAGATTTTTGAGCAACTCAAATGCCGTCGGTGAGTACGAGCAGGATAGTTTGACGGTTGCTGTAAAAAAGGTTCCTAGAAAATTCTTAAGCCTTTCTAGTTGCAGCCATTCTTCGCGGGTGGGTTCCAATTCCATTCCCTCGGGGGTGGAGCTTCTCAAAAACTCCCCTATGGCAACTGAGTAAGGAAGGCATCGGTTCAACATCCTGTAAGTGGAGTTCCAACGGGTATCTATATCCCAAGGTACTCTCAACCTGCTCAATTAGTTTTTGTGGAAACTCACCCTTTCTTTGGTGACCCTCGGCATGTCTCTTAAAATTAGTCATACCACCGGATTTTTTATACTCGAAAACCTTACTCTTGCAACCTTTTACCTTACAAGTTAGATATTGCATAGTGCCATCCTCCGTCTTGGTCACGTCATAATAGGGCAACCAATCCGCATTATATTCAGGAGCTCTTTTACTCTTCTTTTCTGCTGGTTCTTGTGGGGGGGCACTTGTCGAACGAGGGACATCTTCGGCTTGAATTTCAGGGACACTTGTCGAAGGAGTACCTTCCATTGGGGAAGTGAATTGACTCGATGCTATGGAAGAAGTGCCTCCGTATGCATACGGTGCTGTCGGTTGATGTGTTTCTTGTGGAATGAATATGTTTGGATCGTTAGGATAATACGGTGCACTCGTTTCGGGGGCTTGTCGATAATTTTCTGGATAATTAGGTGGAAGCATTTGGGGTTGTTGTTGATAATTTGGTTGTAGCATTTGGTCTCTTCTTTGATAATTAGGTGGTGGCATTTGGGCGGAGCTACCAGGATAAAAAGTTGACATATCGACGTCAAATAGTTCGTGGGACAATCTCGCGGCGTGGTCGTTGGACATTCTCGCGGCTAAAATCTAACCTATTCAAAAATAAATGCAAATTACTTAGCATATTCAAAAAATAAATATAACATACTTATTTAACCTATTAAAAATAAATCCGAATTTGAAAAATAAAATCTAACCTATTCAAAAATAAATCTAATTACTTGGCATACTCAAAAAATAAATCTAACATACTTATTTAGCCTATTAAAAATAAATCCGAATTTGAAAAATAAAATCTAACCTATTCAAAAATAAATCTAATTACTTGGCATATTCAAAAAATAAATCTAACATACTTATTTAACCTATTAAAAATAAATCCGAATTTGAAAAATAAAATCTAACCTATTCAAAAATAAATGCAAATAACTTAACATATTCAAAAACTAAATATAACATACTTATTTAGCTTATTAAAAATAAATCCGAATTTGAAAAATAAAATCTAACCTATTCAAAAATAAATCTAATTACTTGGCATACTAAAAAAATAAATCTAACATACTTATTTAACCTATTAAAAATAAATCCGAATTTGAAAAATAAAATCTAACCTATTCAAAAATAAATCTAATTACTTGGCATATTCAAAAACTAAATCTAACATACTTATTTAACCTATTAAAAATAAATCCGAATTTGAAAAATAAAATCTAACCTATTCAAAAATAAATCTAATTACTTGGCATACTCAAAAAATAAATCTAACATACTTATTTAACCTATTAAAAATAAATCCGAATTTGAAAAATAAAATCTAACCTATTCAAAAATAAATGCAAATAACTTACCATATTCAAAAACTAAATATAACATACTTATTTAACCTATTAAAAATAAATCCGAATTTGAAAAATAAAATCTAACCTATTCAAAAATAAATCTAATTACTTGGCATATTCAAAAACTAAATCTAACATACTTATTTAACCTATTAAAAATAAATCCGAATTAAAAAATAAAATCTAACCTATTCAAAAATAAATGCAAATAACTTAACATATTCAAAAACTAAATATAACATACTTATTTAGCCTATTAAAAATAAATCCGAATTTGAAAAATAAAATCTAACCTATTCAAAAATAAATCTAATTACTTGGCATACTCAAAAAATAAATCTAACATACTTATTTAACCTATTAAAAATAAATCCGAATTTGAAAAATAAAATCTAACCTATTCAAAAATAAATCTAATAACTTGGCATATTCAAAAACTAAATATAACATACTTATTTAACCTATTAAAAATAAATCCGAATTTGAAAAATAAAATCTAACCTATTCAAAAATAAATCTAATTACTTGGCATACTCAAAAAATAAATCTAACATACTTATTTAACCTATTAAAAATAAATCCGAATTTGAAAAATAAAATCTAACCTATTCAAAAATAAATGCAAATAACTTAACATATTCAAAAACTAAATATAACATACTTATTTAGCCTATTAAAAATAAATCCGAATTTGAAAAATAAAATCTAACCTATTCAAAAATAAATCTAATAACTTGGCATATTCAAAAACTAAATCTAACATACTTATTTAACCTATTAAAAATAAATCCGAATTTGAAAAATAAAATCTAACCTATTCAAAAATAAATCTAATTACTTGGCATATTCAAAAACTAAATCTAACATACTTATTTAACCTATTAAAAATAAATCCGAATTTGAAAAATAAAATCTAACCTATTCAAAAATAAATCTAATTACTTGGCATACTAAAAAAATAAATCTAACATACTTATTTAACCTATTAAAAATAAATCCGAATTTGAAAAATAAAATCTAACCTATTCAAAAATAAATGCAAATAACTTACCATATTCAAAAACTAAATATAACATACTTATTTAGCCTATTAAAAATAAATCCGAATTTGAAAAATAAAATCTAACCTATTCAAAAATAAATCTAATAGCTTAAATTTTAAATTACTCTAGGAAAAACAAATATAATTACTCTACAAAAAAAAAAATCTAACATTCAATTTTAATACTAATATTCTATACAAAATCTAACAAAAACTAATTTAAGTTAAACTAATTCAAACAAACTATAAATTTAACATTCTATATTTCAATTTAACAAAATTTAATCTAACATGAAATAAATCTAACCTTTAAATCTCGCGGGAAAATTTTGCGGGAGGTGACGAACTTCGTAATTCCAATACCTTCGTAATTCCGTTGCGTATTCGTAGAATGAATTAAATTTACAAATATATATTTTTTTTAACAACAAAATTAAAATTGAGAATAATGAAAATATTGAGATTGAGATTGAGAGAATGAGAGATGAAAATATTGAGATTGGGATGTGAAAATTTGTGAGGGATGGGGGTGTATTTAAAGAGTTTTGTTTGAGGGGGGGTATAATTTGAAATTTTAAAACAAAACTTTAAAAAAAAAAAAAAAAAGAGAGGAAGGGGGGGCTGGAGGGGTCCGGGTGGGAGGGTGGGAGGGGCAGGGGGGGGCTGGGGTCTTGGGGGGAAAATTCGAATTTCAAAATCTGGAAAAAAAAAAAAGTACAGCTGCTGTCTGCTGAGCTGACAGCTCTGGTTCGGGTTTCGGGTACGGGTAGGCGGGTACGGGTAGGAGGGCACGGGTCTACGGGTAGGCGGGCACGGGTATTCGGGTACGGGTACGGGTACGGATAATACGGGTCCACGGGTCGGTACGGGCGGGTACGGATTTGAAACGGGACGGGTATCACGGGTAAATTTTTAAAAAATCCGTACCCGGCCCTTCTCAACCCGTACCCGTTGAACCCGTGTACCCGTGCAAAACCCGTGTACCCGTGCAAAACCCGTGCACGGGCACGGGCAGGGCGGGCACGGGTCCGACCCGTGGGGGTATTTGCCAATCACTAGCGTCAGTTATAAAAAATTTCAAATATAAGTGGTCCCCCACGTAATTAATGATTGATACACGTTTTCTTTTGTTTTTTTGTACTTGAAGTTGTGGTCCCCTACATAATTAATGATTGGGGGATGAATGGGGGATAGGAGGTGGTGAAAAAAAATATTTATCCATAAGCATAATATCAGTTTTCACTTTATATTTTCCTAGCCAGAAGTTTCTATATTAATTGGCTTACCTTATTGGATAAGATAATTAAACTTTAGATGGTGATGTGTACGCTATAACTTGACTATTTCGCAGATAGACCCTTTAGCAGATTAGATATTATGTATCGTGTCCAGCTAATTATAACTAGTTTAAGTTTTCTACGAGACTACAAAGTTAAATTTCTGTTTCATTTATTATGTACTGATGTTTTGCAAGCACGCATGAAAGTCAATAAAATTATCTATACATTATTATTATTATTATTATTATAAGAGTAGGGTTAAAATGTTTCATTGGTTTTATGCCCCATTATGCTCCAACATTATTATCTCTATTGTCAAAGTCTAAATAATCGATCGGAACCGTTCAACATGATCTTCATACTAAAATGTGCTTGGATAACAAATTTTAGATATTTTATAATTTTGTTTTACTAATTGTTTACAGATTTACAAAATCACTATTTTTGAATGGTCCATAATCTTCTAAAAATAGTGATTTTGTATCTATCTTAAAAACATAGAAATTTTTTTTAAAAAAATATAAAATTTTGTATACAAGCACATTTGAGATCATATTAAGCGGTTCGGATTGACGGTTTAAACTTTGAAAATAGAGATAACGACGTTGGGGCACAAAACCAATGGAGCATTTTAACCCTACTATAATAATAATAATAATAATAATATTATTATTATTATTATTATTATCATGATGATGATGATTATGATGATGATCATCATCATCTTTCATTTTTAAAACATTGTATTCTGAACAAAACTATTTTTTTTTAATGTTAGATGCAATGCACTTCCAGTTGTGCAATCTCCAATGCTCCATCCCATCACGGAGTAATCTCTCTTTGAATATGTGTCTAATGTTGAAATATAAATCCACAAAACTCAAAATATGTGTCTTCCAAAGTTCAAACAGAATTTTTTTTATAAACCATAATTAATTTTTTTTTTTTACGAAACCAACATGATTACTTTTTTTTTTTTACAAAAATCATAAAAACCGAAATGCCATTTCGGTCCGTTATTTTTTTTATTCTTGACCGTAATGGCATTTCGGTCCAGTCCACTTTTTGGATTTTCTGTAGTACTGGTTTCACAAGTTTTCATATGAGCCGCCACAAAAAATTCAAAAGGGGACTGGACAGAAATGGTATTTCGGTTCTTATGGTTTTTGTAAATAAAAAAGTAATCATGTTGGTTTTGTAAAAATATTTTTTTTAATTATGGTTTATAAAAAAAATTCGTTGAAACACAACCGTTTTTTACAAGAGTGATGCTTCTATGGACACAAGGACCTATTTGTAAAATGAACATATTTTCATTTTCAAAGTTCAAAAAGTCGATCCGACCGTTCAACATTATCTCCATATTAAAATGTACTTGGAGGTCAAATTTTACATTTTTTTGAATTGTTTACTATTAAATAAGTATTTTACAAAACTAGTCAAATTCAGACCATTGAATTTTGTAAAATACTTAATAAATAGTAAAAAAATTCAAAAAAAATGTAAAATTTGACCTTTAAGTACATTTTAATATGGAGATAATGTTGAACGGTCGGATCGACTGCTTGAACTTTGAAAATGAAAATATGTTCATTTTACAAATAGGTCCTTATGTCCATAGAAGAATTTGCCTTTTTACAATACTGTTTTCCAATTTTCAAGTAGGCCCACACTATTTGCAATTTAGGTCTAAGAGCCCTCATCCCAGTGAGGAAAACTGCAATTAATTACTAATTATAATGAATGAGCAAAACACAATATTTCATGGTCAACCAAGTAAACACGTACCTTGCTTAATCAGCAAGTAGGGAGAAAGTATTGAAAAAAATTTAAGGCAAAAAGTACAAGATTGGGTTGATGAGCTGGCCATCTGTCCAAACCAAATACTAACTAATAACTAGAAATTAGCCATCATCGCCGACTAATGAAGGCTGCTACTTACCCCACCTTTTTTTTTTTGCCTCATGAGGTGACAGTTTACGTTACTAATTATTTATTGTTGCTGACTTCTTCAGTTACAATAATCTACTATAATTATTTATTAAATCTCATCATATTTTATAGGCAAGATATGTAGATAATATAGATCGTGTCATTTATTTCAAATTTAAACTTTATTACGAAATATTATGAATATTGTTAAAATGAAAAATTGTGAAGTAATTAATCCTCCCTTTTTAAAATAGCTTTTCCTTCATATTTCTATAAAGTCCTAATTTTTAAATTTAATATGGCATCATTAATTTGCTTGGAAAATTTCAAGTATTTACTTTGAAGTTTAACATTGAATTGGATTCTGTTCCTATATATATATCGTATCAATCAGCAAAAGTTTAATTCGTAATTATCTCATTGTATCTCATTTCAATTGAAATGAATTGAATTCATCCTCCATATATATGTTTATTTGTATAACAATAAGGAACTTTCTTTAGCAATGTCATTAAACGGATATGCTTGCCTGTCATGGAAAACTTAGGTGAAATATAGATAATCTGTCCAAACTGCTACTTTTATGAAAATTATTTGATTTGAAATTCAGATACTGCTGTTCAAAGCGACGAAGTAAACGAGCCTATTATAATATACAAGCTACACACAAATTATTTAACCACCCCAGACCCCAGTAAAAAAGTAAATCCACCAAACTCTCGTTTTCACAAAGAAAAAACAAACCATGCATGACAAAATGTCAAAAGCGTTCTGTCAGCAAAAGATGGAGCCTAATTACGATTACATATTTAGTTGTTGCCACTTGCGTAAACCACAAGCGCTATCTTATATGGTGATGACTTCTGCCTACAACAATGCTCCATTAATTTATCAGAGTATTTTAAAATTAATTTAATTAAAACCAGGCTTTTAGGGACACGAATGATCACATCCCATTATTCAAAATATGATCAACGAACCAGGATTAAATAGATAAAAGTGTCGGAAACTACAGCGGGTTTTAAAATTAGTTTACTTTAACCATAAAAAAAAAGAACAAAGCTGGAGAAAATAAATGTATAATAGCCAAAATATATAAGATTAATGCAATTGTTTTTTTGCTGAATGCAGAAAGCATTGATCGTAAAAATTGTTTTTTTGCAATTGTTTTAATAAGGTCTGTTCCTCTGTTAGGCCGCTTAAGTCAACCTCGATTTTTATCGAATATCGAGTGCTCAGATTTGTCGGGAATCGAACAATAAATAAATCCAATACACGCGTAAACGAGCAGACCAGAAGAACTTGGGTACATCAGAAATTGTTTTATGAGACAGTTTGAGGCTTTCTGATTCGCATTCTAAGCCTGGGTTAGATTTGGGCTAAAATAAATAAATCCAAGCATCCAACTCCAGTACTCCATATTTGAATAATGGGCCTTGGGCCTTAAGTCCAATATCACTACTTCACAAGCTTTTCTAGTAATAATTTCAAGAATACCCCTAAAAAGTCTCTCTTTTTGTTGGCTCCTATCGATTTGTACAAATCAAATATGGTAAGTTTCAATCGAATCTTGACCGTTGAGACAAGATACCGTTAAATATCTGCCCATTCATAAATTGTCTATTTATTAAATGCTTTTTTAAGGACTAAAACGCAACAATAACAAAAAATATCTTACCTCAAATTCCCATCCTTAAACCCTTCCCAAAGCCCTATCCGACGATGTGTGCCTTTGCTTGTCCATTCATTTCTATATAACTTCCCTTATCCCTCCCTCCTACTTCTCTCTGTCCCCTCTCTCGCTCAACCATGGCATCCCTCCTAGGCACCTCCTCCCTCTTTCTATCCCCTTCAATCGAGCTTACGGGGACCAAATTATCCCTCAAGCCTCAATTGCTCCCGCTCAGGCCACAGCTGCGTTCTCTCGTGCCGCTAGCTGTCGCTTCGCCGAATTCTGTGAACTCGGTGCTCAGCGATGAGGCGTTCAAGGGCCTCGGCGACTTCTCTAAGTCGAGTCTAGGAGAGGATGAAGAGGGTTTCAGCGGAGATGAGTACGAATCTGAAATGGACATGGAGGATTTCGCCAACGGAGAGTTAGTGGGAGGCGAAGGGGAGCTCTCCGTCACTAAACTCGGGTTACCTGAAGAGCTAGTTAAAAGCTTGGAGAAGCGAGGCATTACAAGTCTCTTCCCTATTCAGGTCCATAATATGTTATTTTCTTTGTGTTCAACCTAGAATTTTAACTACTACCAGTGTGTATGGACAGGTAGTGGGTGATTTTTTAAATTTATATATGATGCTCAAGTCTCAATTTAGTGTTCTTGTTAGTTTTCATGTACAAATTTAGAAGGAAAATAAAACATCAAGCAATTCTTTGTAAACTTTATTTCAAGTAACCAAACAAAAGTGGTTGTATTTTCCTTTATTATCTTTTCTATTTTGAACACTTGCAGAGAGCTGTGCTGGTTCCTGCTCTAGAAGGTCGTGACATAATTGCACGTGCCAAGACTGGTACAGGGAAAACACTTGCTTTTGGAATCCCTATTATCAAGCGACTCATGGAAGAAGATGGAGCTCTTACCGGAAGGTAGGACTATGTTGGTATTTGGTATTGAGGCTCTTTTGCAAATTCTACCTAATTGCTTAACATATAACCAAATAAGTCTTTCGACTTTGCATTTAGATGTGAGCTATTGGACTTACAACATTTTCGGCTGTCATACTACGATTGCAAGGCCATATTCTATCAAATTGGGTTCAATTTGAATTAATCTGGTGATAGGTCTAAAGTTTAGTTGAACAAGCTATAGCCATTTTCCACTTTTCTAGGTGCAAGTTGGTCAATTTTTTGGTCTTCATATTGTCACTGGTTCAAGTGCTCCAATTAGAAAAAAAAAAAAACATTGGTGCTATATGAAAATTGCAGTTCTTGAAGATCGATACCAGCTGTTTGGTATCTGATCTTTTGTAACTCTATGGTTTCATTTAATGAAATCGGTGAGGCTAGACCTCACCATTATATAAAAAAAATGAAAATTGCAGTTAAGCATGATTTGTAATTTGTCATTATTTTCCTCAACTTATGGTTCTTTTCTTTCTGATTTAGACGGTCAAGTCACCGGCTCCCACGGGTTTTAGTTCTTGCACCAACACGAGAACTAGCAAAACAAGTTGAGAAAGAAATCAAAGAATCGGCACCATACCTCAACACTGTCTGTGTGTATGGTGGTGTCTCGTACCAACTACAGCAAAAGGCCTTATCTCGTGGTGTGGATGTAGTCGTCGGCACGCCAGGTCGGCTGATTGATTTGATCAAAAGTGATACTCTTAGGCTGGATGAAGTCAAGTTTTTGGTGTTAGATGAGGCTGATCAAATGTTGGCTGTTGGGTTTGAAGAGGATGTAGAGGTGATATTGGATAATGTACCTGCTGTGAGGCAGAGCATGCTTTTCTCTGCTACTATGCCAGGATGGATTAAGAAGCTGACGAGAAAATACTTGAATAACCCTTTGACAATTGATTTGGTACTACTCTGTCATCTTTTTTTGTTTTGGTATTTTAATTTTGCAGCTTATTTCTATACTTGTTCATGGCGCCCTTCTTTTGCACACATCGTCATATGTGGTTGTTTTCAACCTTTTTGAATTTAGCAGTTTATACTGATTCCATTGCAGTAGAATATAAGAAGAAAGAAATAAATAGAATTATATATTAATTTTTTTTGTACTTTTTAGGTTGGCGAACAAGAAGAGAAGCTTGCTGAGGGAATAAAACTATATGCACTCCCAATTACACCTACAACAAAACGTACTGTTCTGAGTGACTTAATAACGGTATGTCCATTCCTTGACAAGTATCTTTTATCTAATCAAAACATCTGTTACTGTGTCAATGTTTATTTTAAAAGTCTTTTCAAAAGATTGCACAGACACAGAAATATCTCAAGTTCTCTTTTTAGTTTAAAGATGCTCTGTTTCCCACTCAATTTCCAAAAGCTAAGTTTTATCTGGGACAGTGTCTGGCAGTTTTATAAACTTTTTTCTTTTTTGCTTATCTTTAGGTGCATGCAAAGGGAGGAAAGACAATAGTGTTTACCCAAACAAAGAGGGATGCCGACGAGGTATCGATGGCGTTGACAAATAGTATTGCGGCAGAGGCACTCCATGGTGACATTTCGCAGCATCAGAGAGAGAGAACTCTGAATGGTTTCCGCCAAGGGAAGTTCACTGTGCTTGTTGCAACTGATGTCGCATCAAGAGGTCTCGACATACCCAATGTTGACTTGGTTTGTCTCCCAATCCCTTTGTAGTCTTTTGATATGTTTATAGATTTGAGTGTTCAATATGAAGAAACTTTAAACTTCTATCTAATATATTTGATTGGAAATCTCAAGCTGTGGCAATACAGTCGTAACTAGGGGGCAAACAGATCAGATTTGGACGGACAGTACCTAACCATATCCATACACGTTATTATTTTTCGGATACAAATATGGATACAGATAGTTTCTTATGCGGATATGAATTGGATTTTATACAATTTCAAATATCAATTGGATACTATATTAAATCAAAGAAACTCTACTAATAAAAGACAGCTATACATGCACCTAGTTGATTAAAATTTATGCTCTGGAAGAAAAAATAATAATTTATTTTTCTAAAAAAAAAATGCTTCGATTCAGTGCCTGTACCTTACACATTTGGGCTCATGTAATGAATGGAAGTATAGTCAATTTCATTTAGATAAATTCAGCAGAAAACAAATGGGCTTAAAGTTTGTTAATTCAATCTAGAAAACAAATGTTGCCTAATCGGCTTTGGTAGCTGGATCATGGCATGTAGCGTATCATAGGAACAAGGAAAGAAATCATATTTCATGGATCTACTGATGGATATTCATGAATCTGGAAATTTTGGATGCGGATAGTTATTTGTATCCATATATTTATTCGTTTTCAAATTAGAAGCCGTATCCACATCCATATCCGTTGGAATGATATTCATATTCATATCCTAAAATATCTGTAATCCACTAAATTTTGGATTCAAATCGTGATACAGTTGGATAATATCAGGTCCGTTTGCGCCCCTAGTGATAATTATCAAGAAAAATTTACAAGATTTTAGAAATGCAGCAGCCATAGCTTCTGCAAACTATCTCTTTTAGGGTGTTTGGTGGGATTTTGGTTCCTCTTGTGATTTTTTTGTTTGGTTAATTCTATGTGCCTTTTCATCTTGTTTATTGTGGCCTGCACTATACTGAGAATGAATTGCTGGATGTACTTTTATACCAGTTCAAACATGTACTAGTCATGTCTAGTTTTGAAACATACCGCTACTAAAATGTAAAGACTTTCCATTTTGCAACCAATTCTGAGAAAATGATTTTCTATTTCCCTTTACATTCACAAATGGAGCCATTGTATGTTCATATTTGTTGAACTTCATACCTGAAAGAAGAATCACAAAGATCATAACTCCCACTTCAATGCAGATTATTCACTATGAACTTCCAAACGACCCTGAGACATTTGTGCATCGGTCAGGCCGCACTGGCCGTGCCGGGAAAGCTGGGACCGCCATTTTGATGTTTACAAACAACCAGAGACGCACTGTCAAGTCACTTGAGCGGGATGTTGGTTGCAAGTTTGAGTTCATTACCCCGCCTGGGATTGAGGAGATCTTGGAGTCATCTGCAGAGCATGTGGCTGCCACACTCCGTGGGGTCCACCCGCAGTCAATTGAGTACTTCCTTCCTGCAGCAGAGAAATTGGCTGCTGAGCTTGGCAGTAATGCCCTGGCAGCCGCCTTGGCGCAAATGAGTGGCTTCAGTCAACCACCTTCTTCACGGTCTCTAATCAGTCATGAGCAGGTAATATTATATTTTACTTTTGGAAATGTGCAAATGCTACATTCTCTCCAATTGCATGAAAAATCTCCCTTTGACCATTTTCTACGGGCTCAATTAATTTGGAAATTTTAGAAGCAAATTGTGTTACTGTCACTCGGTGCTCTTCACACCTTTAGTACATGCATCACAAAAATTATTTAGTGTATGAAAGAAGAAGATGGTCCTGACAAGAATTGATGGGCTTTCCTGTTTTCAGTAACCCGTTGAGGATGCTAAATTTAATTTAAATGTTTTATCAGAGCATCATTTTGACATCAATCACACTATTGATCTGGTTAGTTAATGTTTGTTAAAGACCCAAACTAACATAAGGACTTCATTGTCTTAATTTCTTACAAGATGTTATCTTTTTACTAATATTCAAACTTTTGGGGCTAAGTTTCTTGAATATTTAGGATTTTGCAAGTTGTTTCTTATTTCAATACTTGAAACTATGTCGACTCCAATTGCGAAGTATAAATATTTAGTGGTTATTAACTAGTAGTTATTATGATAAAAAAAGTCGAAGAAACCTCTTGTGTGTGATTGCATGTGTATGCTCCCTGATCTTTTTTTTTTTTTTGTATCTTGTATGATCAATTAATATCATTTGTCAGGGATATGTGACGATACAATTAACTAGAGAGCCAGGGTACTCCAGAGGCTTCTTCTCTGCCAGAAGTGTCATGGGCTTTCTCTCTGATGTCTATCCTGACGCTGCTGATGAAGTCGGGAAAATACAATTACTTGCTAGTGAGGGGGTAAATTGTTTTTTTTAATCAATAGTTTCAAGCCTCTTTCATGGAATGATGCATCATATCATCTAGCAACCCAAGTTATATATTTTTTAAGTTGCATTAAAATAAATCAATGCTTCTTTTAGGTCCAGGGAGCGGTTTTTGATTTACCAGAGGAAATTGCAAAGACTCTATTAAATAAGGAATTGCCACCTGGAAACACCCTTTCCAAGATCACAAAGGTATTTGTTTGTTTTATATTTCTATAAAGAAGGTCAGGTTCTATTTGGTCGAGCTAAATAGTTATCTTATCTAGAATCTGCAAAGGTTCCTTCCCGTTTTGGTTATTGCGAAAAGCCCCTACTTTCATGGAAACTTGGAGTTAATCTCCTTCTGCTAATTGGTTTGTAGCAAAATAAACTTGGCCAATTGCCGGTCATGGTTTACTGCACAAAGGAATATACTTACCGAAGTAAAACAAGACGGTGCACCATATATAAACCAAGTTTAGTAATATATTACAATGTTAAAGTCTCTCTGTGACCTTCTCAGAGTCGAACTTTTTTCCTCCACAAAATTGTTTAACTGGCCACACCAGAATTCGAAATTTGAGGAACTAAATACCATGAAGATGTGATTTGGGTTTAGGACTCAAATTATGTTCAATTATGGTCAAATTAACTAAAACAGTGAAACTCGGTAAAGACCTCCAACTTTGTTGAGATTAGTCTCGTCTCTGGTCGATTCTGCTCCAAATTGGCTGATTTTACTCGGGATCAGCCAAGTTGTTGAGGGTAGGAAATGACTAAAACAACCACTAATTGAACTAGATTGGCCTTTCATAATATCAAAATAACAACAGATTAGGAATTTCAAACTTGTCAGAATTCGTATTTTTATATGTTTACAAGTTAAAAGCCGTCTTATCATGGTTACATTCTGAATATGGCATTGTTTGCTTGGTTATCTTTGCTCCTTCACAGCTTCCGGCATTGCAAGATGATGGCAGCCCAGCAACGGACTTCTATGGGCGGTTCTCGAGCCGGGAACGCGGTTCAAGATTCGGCAGGAGCAGCGGAGGATCCAGTAGGGGCGGTAGAAGTTGGAATGGTGGGGGCCGAGGCCGCCAATCAGGCAGTGATGACGAATATAGTGGCGGTGGGCGCAGCTTCAGGCCTCGCGGCAATGACTGGTCAAGATCTCCTCGAGGTGGAAGCAGCATCGATGATTGGTCAGGGGGCAGAAGATCTGCCCGTTCGGACGATGATTGGTCAGGGGCCAGACGATCTGCCCGTTCGTCCTATTCTGGCGGAAGAGGAGATAGGTAATCACAAACTATTTTTTAAGTTTTGTTGGATTTAACTGGGGTTTTGTTCGGGCAGGTTGCTTCTTTTAAACCTTTTGAGATGAATATATAGGAATGAGGCTATGGTAATATGCATATTACACCATGGCCTGCGCTATGGACTCATATCTATGTTTTTAAAGTCCAAACAGTTGATCTATATCGTTCAACATTCTCTTCATATTAAAATGTACTTGCTGACCAAATTTTATATTTTTTTAGAATTTCTTTTGCTATTTATTTATAGGTAGAAATTCACTGGATTTGAAAATCAGTGATTTTTCTACCTATCTAAAAAAATAGTAAAAAAATTCTAAAAAAATGTAAAACTTTCTCTACAAGTACATTTTAGTATGGAGATCGTGTTTAATGGTTCAGATCAGCTATTTAAACTTTAAAATAAAGATATAGATCCATAGCACGGGTCAATCCGTAATATGCATATTACCATAGCCTCACTTGTTAATATATCCTTTGAAAATATACTTCAAGTGCAATGCTACAGATTTATTTGACACATTGTAGTTGTATTCATGAGGGCCTATCTATTTGTGATTTAATTTGTATTGTAGTAGCAGTGTGTTCATAAAACAAGTTTTTTTCTTTAAGAAAACTCTTTATGCATGAAAATATGAGTATTTTCATTCTGAAGGAAGCACATCTGTTTATCATGTAGATAAAATCCACATGTTAAAAGAATACCAATATGAGATTGGTAAAAAGATTATGATAGCTGCAGTTGCAGTAACTGCTGGTAACAAAGGTCATAGTAACAAATCAACAATCTTCCATACAAAGTTAGCCCACTTAGTTAATCTCAAATGAAAGCAAATAGTAATGTTTTCCCTGGAACTAATTATTACTTGTGAAAAACTCTGAATTTGTAACAGAAGTTTTGGAGGTGCTTTTGGAGGTGCTTGCTATAAGTGTGGTAGACCAGGGCACCGTGCATTAGATTGCCCTGGCAATTAAATACTTGTGCATACCAGATGAGTCTCTATCTATGTCAAGACTATTTTTGGGCTCTCCTGATATCTAACAAAGATTATTTCGGATACAATCGAAGGCACACTAGGTGAAAAAACTCATTGAAAGTTCTCTCAGAGATTAGATGTGCATCTCCAGGGGTGACTTGAAAGTAAGGCATGTTTGCTTGAGGTTTTCAAGAAAAGAGGTTGAATTAGGTTAACTATCTCATCTTTTCTTCTTATCTGGGTTTGCTTAGTGGGATTAGTGTTGGGGTTTTGCTTGTTTTACCTTTAATTTGTGTTTTGTTCTTCTTTTATAGCTTCATGTTATAGTATGTGCACTTTGGTTTATAAGCATACGTGTTATTGAAATGAACATTTCTTTTTCTTTTTTTGTTTCAAACCGTGCCATGCAAAATCCCAGAGAGTATGCTAGGATGTTCATGTTGTAGGGTCGTAGTGAGAGCGCATATTGTAGTGAGAGTATGCTTAGGATGTTCATGCTACAATTTGTCCGCACTGCGTAAGAGAGGAGAGCGCATATCGGATCCTCTCGTGATTTAGGCTTTTATTTGTTTTTGGTTTTGGCAAAATCCTTTCCGTTTCCCGATTCTTGCCTTTTACTCCCGTGGAAACAACTTTTATTAACTTTTATTAACAACTTTTATTTTCTATAGTACTTGAGATAAAGTCTTTGCACGTTTTCATACTTCCCATGGAAGGGCAGTCCTTGCGTGCAATCTAATCCATCGGATTTGGATTGGAGGTGTACAATGCAATGTGGCCTTTTAGATGAGGGTTTTGAAATTCGTGCGAGATCTAAAACAGAACGCAAATTGCGCGTCATTGTGTTTCTTTATTTGAACTAGGGGAGCATATGTGAATTCACTTGAGATGATAATATCCCATTTTGGCAACTTGTGCACTTCAATTACAAGTGAAAAAAATGTTAGATTTCTCACTTCTATTGATATTTAATTAGGTACGTGATAACACCCTCCAATATTAATCCTACGTTAAATCCTTAAACTATCGACTTTTGACCGGATACGTCACGTGTGTTGACCATGTGTCATGACTAGCATATCTCGTGCCGTGACTATTTGTGTGACATGACAATCTTTTGAAAATTTAGCACGTGACATGAAAGATCTGATCACAACATGTAGTCATGTAAGTCATGTGTAATTAGGACCATTAAATCTTGATTGAATAGTGAATCTTGAATAAACTAACTTAAATTATGAAAAAATAGTTAAACGTGACTAAATGTGACAAAAGTGATCAGTCATGTGTGGTCACGGCGTAACTAACGTGTTGTGATCATCTTTTCAAATTTGATCACGGCACAACACTTAAATCTAACTTGATCACGGCACGACACATATTGAAAACCCTAGGATCACCTTCTACAAAAATGTTAGTGCCCATGATCTTGAATATCGACGTATCTTTACATTCGGTGCACAGACAAGTACAAGTCTTTATACTTTAGTTAACAACGCTAAATAGTACTTGTCCAGAGTTTTTATACCTATCAAATTTCGAACTCCACCTGACTACATCTTAACATTTAAAATTCGACAAAATTGAAGTATTTAAACCTAAAATATGAAACAATAAATTGCATAGTCCAAGATTTAAAATTTTGCTAAGATTTAAAAGGTCAAAAACAGTTTATGTATCAAACGGATCACGAGCTAGTTCCAACTCGTTTTCACCCCCTAAGTTTTAATACCTACTGAATAATCTATCAAAGTTAAAAAAAACTAGTTCCATCGTTGCGTCGCAACCTTTTTTTAGAATGTTAGTTGACGTACATGGGTGAGATTCTTTTGTGCTTTTTCTGTATGGTGGCATTAGAATGTCATTTGACAAGTGATGATATTAGATTCTCACTTGTCACTTGTCTATTGAAACTCAGATCCATCCGTTTCTCATCCAACGGTAGACAGAAGGGGTGTCACTGTTCGTTGCTGAGGTCACACCTCATTGAAAATTAAGGTTCTATAATGTGCTTGGAAAATAAAGTTCGAAAAAGAAAACAAAAAAAGTTGCGAAAGTCATTAGCAACTTTGACTAAGCTTGAGAGATTGAACGAGGGATTGAAATCCGGGGCTGAATAATTTCTCATTTAATTATTTTAAATTGTATGAATGAGTTTATGATAACATAACACCGATCTAATACCAACTGATCCGTGTTACAGTTTCAAATCTAGATTTTTTCAAATTCAAATAGATCAATCTAATAGAAAATAAAATTTACATTTTATATTAGAAAAGGGTCTAAAAGTAATGACCCGGATATCGTAGTTTTTTTTTTTTCCTTCATACAAACTATAGAGAGGAGTCAAAAACTCAAATTGCTCAAATTCAAATCCTTCCATTACTTAATTTGCTGCATCTTAAAAAGCCAAGCGAGGGACCATGGGATGAAAGCACAAGCTGTCACCATGTGACACCCGACCAACCATCTGAAATTCTGAAGGAATTCCAGTAAGAGAAGCTTGATTAATTAATTTGACTAAGCTAAACTCGTCTCAAGGGAGTCCGACGAGATAAGGTTAAGAACGTTCCTTCTCTATTAAACACACCTGATTCTAGAATTTCTCCCCATTTGATTATTTGCTTCGGTTTCCTCTACGAAACTATGAAACGACTTGGTCAAATAATTTGCACGGTTAACCTTGCAATCTTTTATCTCGGGCTGTACCTCTGAAAATGTATTTGCAATTAGCACCAACACAGGTGATGAACTTAATTGTCGCCGCCTCACAAAGGAAAGTATATGTATTAAAATAAAGTATTTTTCTCACCAATTAGGGTATGTTTGGTTGCAAAACAAAAATAGCTAGAATAGTCAAATCAATAATAACTATTGTTTGTCTTATTAGAATAGCCAAATCTCAAAATTCTTAGAAATAGTCTATTCTAATAAGACAAAAAGTTTAAATTTCCTATTCTAGCTATTCTAATCCAACCAAATACCGAATAGACTATTCCAAATAGTCTAATTTCAAAAATAGCCTATTCTTAATCCAACTAAATATACCCTTATGGGTCGCCTTGGACTTGCCACCACGAAGACGAAGGCGTTCCATATTTTTTATTTGTGCAAAATATGTATAAATGATTCATACTTGCTGAAAGTGAATTGTCGTTGTTTTACACATTATGAATTTAGATGTGTTTTCATTAATGACGAGTCCAAAATAAGTTGCTCCTAATCAGTGTTAGTGCACTTAAAAAAAATTCATTATAATTTAATTTTTCTTTTTAACAATACAACTCTTCCTTTGTTAAATAAATAAATTAAAAAATCTAATAAAACAATACCAAGCCTTCTATGGACTCCATAGTATCAACTAAAAAAAAATCGATATAGCAAAAGAACTAATTTTATTAGTAGAACTAGAGTGTTGTTAAGCTCACTAATTTTTGGTGAGCTTAACTTCAAGTGATAAATTTAAATCTTTGAAACCGATCTATTTCACGAGTGATATATTTACATGTCAAAGTTATAAAATTTTAAATTAAATTAGTAAAGTCAAGCAGTTAATTAATGATAAAATATAAATATATTAAAATTAACTTATAAATCATTTTTTTACCACTTGACTTATTCTAAATTAATTCAAAATTTTATAAATTTAACATGTAAACGCATTACTTTTGAAGTAGATCAACGATTTAATAGTTATTCTAATAAGTTTTAGAGTTAAGCTCACTAAAAAATTTGTGAGCTGAAAACCACCCTATTCTACTGTAAATTTTATCATTATTTTCTATTTCAATCTTAGAATGATATCATATGTATTTTATAATTTAATATTCCATCAACTACTTAAGATATCTGCCTTATTTGAGTACCATTCGTCTCGAATATGAAAATTAACGGTCCCCTTTAAGAAATAATATGTAGAAGATGATCGAACGGTTCATATGGCATCCACTTGAGTCAGATACTTAAAGATGCGGACTCATATTCTAGACTGTGTACTAAGTCAAATTTAAACAATAAAAGTACACACGTGCATAAGATGTATTTTTTTTTTTTTGAAAAATAGGCATAAAGCCCGTCCATTATATAAAAGAGAAACAATACAAAGTTCATAACCAAAGACAACAAAATTGCAAACTACCCAAGTAAAACCCAAAGCCTTACGAGGTCTCAGCAGCACACCCGACGTCCTTAATCAAATACTGAACTTCGAGCCGGAGCAAGAAGCAGTATCAAGATTTCTGTCATAGGTATTTCATCATTGACCATTGGCAAACTCAAATACATCCGTACCTAAAAACCCAAACATAAACTCTGGCATATACAGCAGGCCAGCCAAATATTCCAAGTCAGAGAGCCAATCTCCCAAGGCAAACAATTATTACAGCGCCATATCAAGTCAAGGCAACTACAGTCAACACATAGAACTATAAAGGAGATAGTATTGTAATCATGGTGTGCATTCATTCTGCCAGCAAGACAGGGACCTGAGTCCATGCGTTAACAGCAGGCATCTCAAGGGCTGGCATAGGCGAAAGTGACTGGAGAGGCACCATATCTATATCCTCAGGCATCCAGGAGTGTGTAAACTGCTGTATATGACATCTTTTGGTACCTGCCCAGTAGTTCACCAAAGATTGAATTAGTAAAAGCATACTTCGAACCGAGGGTATAGGAGAATTATCAAAACATATAGAATTCCGGGTCTTCCAAATACACCAACAAATGGCACTAACCACCATTAACATAGCCTCACGGTGTTTGAGAGGCAAAGACATAGCATACAACTGAATATGTTCTAAGGAGGTCCAATCACCAAAAAAATTCTGGAATTGACCCATCCAGAACCATATATGAGAAATATAAGGGCATTTGAGAAATAAATGTAAAGCGGACTCTTCAGCTTGCATAAGATGTATTTTCTTCCAAATTAGAGAACCACTATTGTATAGTGGTAAGGAATATATATTGAAAATCGTCGCCACACACAGCTAACAAATGATCGTTAAAAAGAAAAATCAGACATGTTGTTTATAAACTACAGAGATTGTGTTTCGAATTTGATATTGAAGTTATATATCATTTGGTGACGATTAAATATTTGAAAAACTATTACTTTTTCAAATTAAAACAAGTCTGTTACACAATTAGAAATTAGTTAAGGTAATTGACAAATAAATTTATTATGAATGTAACGTATTCTATTACAAATGAGTCTAGCTATGAAATCAGTGTCATTTCAGCCTATGTAAAATCAACTCCAAAACCTATTTTGAATGGAAACCGTTCAAACTGATCTACTTCATTAGTTGTGTGTTTATATACAAAATTTATAATTTTTCGAATTTATTTAGTATCAAATCAAGTGGTCAAATGTAGGAGTTTTTAAGTTAATTTTAAATTATTCATTTTTTCAACATTTTTGAACGCTTGACTTGATACTAAAATAACTCGAATAAATAAAAAATTTGTATATAAACACATCACTCATAAAGTGCATCAGTTTGAATTAGTCGTTTGAAGTCTATCTAATAAATTTTAAAGCTAGTGTCATATGACACCAATACCATACTAGAGAGACTCATTACAAATAACATTACCATATAGGGTCAGAACATAAATTGTGAATTTTACAGGCCTGCTTTGAAACTGGAGAGCCAACCGAAACCATAACAGAAGCACGTCAAATCTAATCTGAAAAAATTAACGCAACCTTCTATTATTGAATATAAATATAATAAAATCATATTCATTCATCCCGGATCCCGAAATTCCCAATCGCAAAAATCAACACACGAAAGGAAATTAAAAAAGAAAAACAACAGATCGATTCAACCTGGGTCGACTTGACCCATTTCCATCCGCTGACAGACGAATCCACTGTTCTTCGAATCGTTGTTCACACTTTCGCCGTCTCAATCCCCATTTTCTTCTTGAATTTCTCACATTATCTTTCAACTCTCGATTAAACCTTGTTTTTTTAACTATCCGACTGTTTAATCGACTTGATTAAGGTAGTTAAAAGTAAGGTTTTCGCAGAGGGGAGAGAGAGAGAGAGATAGAAGTAGATCTGAGGGGATGGCGGCGGTGTGGTACATCGCGGTGGCCTTCCCGTGCTCCGTCGGAGCAATTGTACTTGCGGTGCTTCACATCTATCGCCACCTTTTGAACTACACCGAGCCTACATATCAACGATTCATTGTTCGCATGATCTTCATGGTCCCGGTACGCTTATCTCCTTCCTTTTTATTTGTCGGTTTCAAGTAAGGAACTGAGAATTAGATAAATTGGAAGTTGATTCCAACTGAATTAAGCGGATTGCAATTGATATAGTGTATTTCTTTCCTTTTTAGAACTATATTGGGTATTGCTTGTTTCCAATTTCAGGGATTTGAATGGAATTCCTGTTCTATTTCCCCCCCTTTTTTGTGTTGGTCCCGTTCTTTCACTTACTTGCTGGTTCTTATAATGTATTATTACTTTTTTCGAGCAGGTTTATGCAGTGATGTCATTTCTATCCCTGGTGCTACCAAATCAGTCAATTTACTTCGATTCAATTAGAGAAGTGTGAGTTTCATTCATTACCTCAGATTATTTTAATTAATTAGTTGATTTATAAAAATACAAAATCTCTGTGGATTGGTGTGAGCTATTACGAAGACCAAATATTGTCTTTTTTTTTGTCTTGTTGTGTCTTATTTATTGATTGTTTTCTTGTATTTGCGCTTCTATAAATATAATGTAAAATATGGTTGCTTGTTTGTTTCAGGTATGATGCTTGGGTCATATATAACTTCCTTTCATTGTGCCTGGCGTGGGTTGGTGGGCCTGGTGCGGTGGTGTCAAACCTGACGGGTCGAGTCCTCAAGCCATCTTGGTTTCTTATGACATGTTGTTTTCCTGCCATTCCTCTTGATGGGTGCGTAACGTCATAATGAGCTTATTTTAACAATTTATAGGCGTACCAGTGCAAATAACTAGTGACTTTTGTCATGCTTTTCTGTCTATATCCCTATGAAATTTAATTGAATGCTTCTTAAATCAAAAGAAAAACAGAAAAAGTGACACCAGCGGTAACAGCACAACAATCAACAAAGAGAATGAAACAGAAAAAATAATGAACAAGCAACTTAAGCAGAACAGGAGGAAATTTAGCACTAGATTGCTGCATTATTGGTGCAGGATAGTTTTATGGTACATTTCATCTTGCCTCAGCAATTTATATCTGGCTAGTGGAGTCAACATTGTTGTTTTTAAATGGGATATAAGCAAGTTTTGTAATTATGATGCTGAGAAAAGTACGATCTGTAGAGGTTCATAACTTGGTTTTAGTGAGGCTCTTGTTATAAAAGACCTGGATTTCAAAGGGTATGTCCCTTCAGACAAATGCTAACACTGAAATATTGAACAGGCGTTTCATAAGAAGGTGCAAACAAGGGGCACTCCAGTTTGTAATTCTCAAGCCAATTCTTGTTGTGATCACCTTCATACTCTATGCAAAGGGGAAATACACAAGCGGTGATTTCAGTGTGAACCAGACGTATCTGTACATTACCATAATCTACACTGTCTCTTACTCTGTTGCACTGTATGCCTTGGCGCTTTTCTATGTGGCTTGTCGTGACCTCCTGCGGCCATTCAACCCTGTACCTAAGTTTGTCATGATTAAATCTGTTGTCTTTATGACATATTGGCAGGTACTTACATCCATCTGTCATTCTGTGAAATTAATCCTGATCACTCCTTAATTAACCATCAATTGTCCAAATAAGCCCAATATAATGCAGTATTGCCTAATTAAACGTTCTCAAACTCGACTGAACTCAATTTAGCCCAGCATACCTCAACTATTGGTTTAAGCTTCTATTAGGCCTTGATTTTATGTAATTAAGCCTCAACCAAGCCCCGTTCGGGGGTCAGTTACCTTCAAATATGCTACGGCTCACCAAAAGATATCAAGACCAGAAACAAAAGATTGGGAAGAAACAAACTTGTAGCAGTGTATCACTAGCCATTGTCACTTCTATAGAAGTAAAGTTGGGGTGAGCTCGAGCTCACCAAGGGGTATGCTAGCTAACATATGTTCTGTTGGGCTTCAAACGTTGAATATGAATCACTGATCATGTTTTACTAAATGAGTAATGTGTTCCATTTTATTTTATTTTTTTGAAAATTTTCAAGTTCATGTAAAATGAGATCAAGAGGTCTTAATTTTGTTGGAAAATGAGTGCACCAAAATGAACTTCTCAAATTTCATTTTTCATGATTCCAAAAATGTACATCATCAGAAAAAAAAAAAACCTTACAAAAATGTAAATTCATACATATAATAGATCATGTGCAATGGTTCAAATTCATTGTTTGAAGATGATTTGACTGTTTTTGAAGTAAGCTTATGAACATCTTTTGTGAGCTTAAGCTCACCTCACTATGTTACCTGCAGGTGTATTCCTTCTGATACAATGACCCAGCTGAAATAGCACTGAAAGCTGGTTTCAGAATCCTTTCTGCAAACAAATGATCTTGTTGCTGCTTCAGGCAACCAAAACCAGATTTCTGTGAAGTACCACGTAAATCTGAAAAATAAGAGAATGACACAAAAGGAATGGGGAGAATGATATCAAACTTTGGATTATTAGCATAGTGGCTTAAATTATATATGTACCACACTAGTTGGCATCTACGCGCTAATTCAGACTTGAGTGTACAGTGCTTCAAGACCGTAATGAAACTTGGAACTGTAAAGCATGGCAGAATTTGTAACAAATTTATTTCCTTGGGCAGGGTGTTCTGGTGTTCCTGGCAGCTAAGTCTAAGCTGATAAAGAATGCTGATGAAGCAGCTGATCTACAGAACCTTGCATTGTGCATTGAGATGCTTGCTGCAGCAGTGGGCCTAGTTATTGCCTTCCCATACAAGGAGTATGCTGGTGCTAACATTGGCCATTCAGGTGGTGGCTTCAGGGGAAGCCTTGCTCATGCACTTAAATTCAATGATTTCTATCATGACACCGTCCACCAGGTTATATTTATTCTTTGGGAAGTTAAGACAGATTTAAGTATAATGGTAGTACTTGGACCAGTTTTGTGTGGGCATCCAGATCAGAATCCAAAATCCCCAAACACATAATGAAACAAAATTTTTGGTTCATACCAGCATGGCCCGCCTGGGTAATATCTGTTATGTACCAATGAAGCATCTAGGAGCCCCAACACAAGTGCTTAACAGCAACAGAAGAGAAAACCTTGTTCCTTGTTCCTCAGTTACTTGTAATAAGAAAAAAACACCTCATAATTAGAAGAAATGTTGTCCAGCATGGTCCCATCTGGTATTAGTTGGCATATACCAGTAACATACTGGGATGGGAATCTTTGTTCTTTTTTTTTTTTCTAACTTAGCAAAGCAGTTGTCTGTGAGCTTTAATATAGCCCAGATCTTGGCCATTAAAAGAGACATCTATTCTTATGGTTATATTTCATTTTTTTCTGACCCCCTTTTTCTACTGTCACTACTCTTGCCACAGTTTGCGCCAACATACCATGACTATGTACTGTACAACGGTGCCGACAATGGGGCAAATGATGGTACCAAATATCGTTCCCGCACATTTGTACCGACAGGGCCTGAGATGGACAATGCACGAAAGAACAAGCATGACCTACTTGATGAGATACAACTCTCCAGTTTACCCAAATCAGGTACAGATCTGATCGGTTCATCAAGCGTTATCCCAAATCAGGTTGACTTTGAGGCTATCAAATCATCTTTGTTGAAAGAGAGTGCTGCAAATGCATCTCAGCCTTATGATCTGTCAGTTTTGGTGGATACTGAATTATCAAATAATTACCCAGCTGAGGTGCCAGCTGTGGTGGTTGATTCAAGTAAACAATGATATTGGTATGTGATTTTTCATTTTTTTTTCTTAGGTGTATTTTTGGACGTCATTGAGAAGATATGTTGTATTTCAGCTGATGTGTTGCAAAAATGTGTCATTATTCTATTCTGTATTCTTGTACAGTAATTAGTCTAATCCTCTATTTTCTACTTAAATGGACTAAACACGTGGAACATTGTTAGAAATTTTAGAAATGTGGAACACTGTTATATAAGTTGCATTAGCACGGTTATATAAGATGCACTAGCACGGGGCAAACTTTTAGAAATTTAGTAAGCTGTCGAGTTGCTTAATTTGAGAGACTTTCAGAGGCATAATAAAGAAAATTTCATGTGAATAAAACAAACATTTTTTTTAGATTAACTGCAACTGGGCAGTGCAAAGCAGTAGGTAAGGATTACATTTGAAATTAGCTGCAGACAAAGGGTAAAAGTGGTCGCTCTCAGATTGAGTGTCGGGTCATCAGTCATCTCAGTCGTTTGAAATACGGTTTTATATTTTTGTTTTCTTGGAAAAAATTGTAAATAATGCTTTAATGTTATTTTCGTTCCCTTCCGTTGCTTCTATCTTTAGAAGAGAATAAAAAGAACACGACGACAACAACAGAGGCAACCTTCAAAAGTAATCGAACTGCCTAGTGAAAAATAAGACAAAAAAAAAGGAAGTCGCTATATGTTCTATCTTAAGCAGCTTGCAACTAACTGGGTTAAAATACAATTTAATTCATACAAGCCATTTTAACTTCGTTTATCATATTCTCCGTCGGCTGCAGACCAGCCGCCTTCATTCTATACAAAACTTTAACAGCCTCATCAAACAACCCGTGGCGTGTACAACTTACAAGCATTGCATTCCAACATACTTCGTCGGGTCTCTCAATCGCCTCAAATGATCTCACTGCCTCAATTAAGAGTCCTTGATTTGAATACATGTGAACCAAGCTTGCTACCACAAATGGTTCGGAGCCCAAACCATGCTTGATTGCATCGGCATGGATTTGTTTCCCCAACAAGCCATTGGTTCCGACATTTGCAGATGCAGTCAGTGCACTAGAGAGAGAGTTACTTTCTCTTCGCTTTCCTGACATGACCATCTGTATAAATAGAAGGATGGCCTCTTTGAACTGGCCATCTCGGTTACAACTGGTGATAGCACTAGACCAAGCAGACAAACCAATTACTTTCAAGTAAGACCTCCTCATTTCATCAAACACTTGAAGTGCGGCGTTGGAGCAGTCAACCATGCAATAAAATTGAACCAAGGCACTTCCTAGATTGCCGGCAAGTGCCTCATGTAACCCTATTTGCTTGATCATCAGTGCATGAATTTGTAAACCAAAACTTATATTCCTTGATCGAGCACATGATCTGAGAGTACAAATTATCACATGAAAAATATACTCTCCTTTGATTGGTTGGCTAAGCATTTTAGCAAACAGCTTCATTGCTTTATAGTGGCCATCAGGCAACTCAGAATATGCCGATATAAGAATAGCCCAAGAGAGTGTGTCCTTAACAGGCATTTCAACGAACAACTTCCATGTGTTCCAAATGCTACCGCAAGTAGCATGCATGAGCATTAAACGATTTGTTAAGCGAATAGGCAACGGGTCTGCGTGAGAATTAAGGATATGAGCATGCACAAGAGAAGCTTGTGTTGCATCCCTTGCATAGGTACACTCTTTAATTAGAGAGAGGTACAGTTCTTCATCTAGTTGCAACTGTAGTGCATCCATGAGCCGTAAAACATCGCTTGGTAAATTATTGTCGCTACAACTAGAAGAAGAAACGGTCTCCTCGGAAGTACCATCTGAAATTTCTAATCTTGAATGCTGCTCTGGGCGTCGAAGCGGCACTGAGGCCGATAATTTTTGTTTGGATATACTGTGAGGTGGTTTACTTTGAAGGGTAACATTCACAGCTCTTGGAATTATACTTTGTAATTTGGTAGGGATGGAGAAAGTGCAGGTAAATAGGCGAAGCCGTCGACTTGTTAGTCGGAGTTGGGGTTTGAGGGGTATTGCTGCTGGTTCTGCCATTGTTGGTCCTCGGAGAAGAAAGAGATACCTCGGTTTTTATTTTTTAATTGGAGGGTAAGGTTGGAAAGTAAAATTCTGTTGATAGGTTGGGGTTCAGTTCTGTCGTCTTCTATGCACTGGATATTTTCAGTTTCAATTTGGGCTGTTCTTTTCTCCTTTGAAGGAAAAAAATCGGGCCTTATTACACTTTTGACTAATGTATTGAAAACGGTCCGGAACTCCGGTCCGGTTCAACTCTCTCCAGTCCGGTTCAAGCTCGATCCACGGTTCTAGGCGGTCCGACCCATTCGGTTCGGTTTAGAAAGGGACGGCCCAGATCCTTGGTTATCCATGGTCCCGAGTAGTCCCGACCCCTACGGGTCTATATGGTCCAGGTTTATTTTTTTCTTCTGTAATCAATTGTTTTAAAATTAAAATAATTTGAGATGTTATTAGAGGGGAAACTAACCGTTGGGTTATTTGAAAAAAAGTTGGGTGGGGTCTGGGGGGTAAAAGGAGTCTGGACGGGTTAGAGGAGGTAAGGAGGTAAAGGTGGGGGTGGGGGTCTAGACGGGTTAGGGGGTAAAGGTGGGGGTTAGGTGGGGGTATAGGGGGGTTAGGATCGGTCCGGTCTGGGTTTTGCACGGTCCGGGCTAGCTCGGTCCACGGGTCTTGACCCTCTCGGGTTGGCACGGTCCGGTTGGAGAAACTCAAGTAAAACCTGCTCTAGATCCGTCCCGGGAACCGTCTGGACCGCCCTGTCCTTACCTTCCCCGGTCTGGTTCGGTACCACAAGATTTTACGGGTCAGTTCTGGACCGGACAATTTTTTTCAATACACTACTTATTAGTAGCCAGTATATGATTTCTTTTATTAATAGAAAAAAAAATATCGTATCATGAAATGTTGATATATAAGAAAACCGGGATAGACTATTCGGTCCGCTTATTGTGTTCGTTCGTTTCACTATAAATCGTTCAAAAAATAAAATTTGTAGTAGACATTGTAACAGACAAAATAGACTATCCAATTTCCTACTGTAGCAGGACGAAAATGTCTACCCATTCTTCCTATATATCAACATTTTATAGAAATATTTTTCCAAATTGGCACAAGATGAAGCAAGGACAAAAAAAATTATCGTTTTATTTATTTTGTTATCATAACTTTAATTTATTTTGTTCACGCAACAAAAAAATAAAGAAGTGTCAGCTTCAAGCACGAGAAATATTGGATATTTCTTATGCATTTATGGTGATATAGTGTGTCAAATTTGTTGTGGAATTCCTTTGCTAATTCACGAGTCATTTTAGTATTTGCAGGATTATTTTAGCAAAACTAAATTCCCTTCTTGCATATCATTTTAGTATTTGTGAAGAAAAACTGGTCTGGTTCAGAATCAAAATCAGAAAACGAGTCCAAGCCAGAACCGGACTCAGAAAAGGAGTCCGAATCCGCTTCAAAGTTGGATTTGAAGCACACAGAAAGAGATGGAGTCATGGAGGTGAGAAGTTGTCTGAGATCCATTTATATATTTTGTAACTATGAGGCTTAGGGCTGAACATTTTGGGCCTCCTTAAGGTAGTTTTGGATATGCAAAACATTTATAGTTTATAGGTTGTACCTAAAAGGTTTCGTGAAGCAGTTTCAGTATTAAGTTTTAAGTTTCAGCTCAAGGAAGTTTTTCCAATGAAGACTTTAGCAAATTCATAAATCTTTTCAAATTTGCAAATCATATTTTTGGGTTTTAACTGCATATGCATGAACAAAAGCGTATAGATACACCTTTTGATTATATTTGATATTAGTTTGGAGCAATCTACATAATTTATATTGGTTAATTTGTATACATGAATATCCGTAACTATGTATTTTAGGGGATTGAAAGAGAAAAAAGAAGGAGAAAGTCTAATAGGATAAGAAAGAACTGCACCGCAATTTGTGGATGAAAGTAGCGTTTTGAAGTCCCTCTCTAGGAAAAGGAAGAAGTCCACCGGAGTGATTTCCTTCCCTTGGAGCATAAAATCAATGCTTCTGAAAGGTAATTTTATTATGAGAAGATTCAGACCCGTTAGCATACTTGCATATAAACTCTGTAAGTTTGTTTATACAAAAGCTACTAGTTATGTACTGCCGTAGCACCACATATTTATTCTTCATCCAATAAACTGGCAAGAATAATTAAGTTCTCGTTTGGCTTGCTTATGTACAGTAAATAATATTTGATAAAACAAAATGAAGAGCAGGGACAAAAAAATAATAATAATAAAATAAGTAGCATATAGACCTTTACTGTTGAAGATGCATGTTGTCTAAGTTTTCTGAATGTATATTCTGTTGATATAACCAGCTAACAAAATCCAAATTTTCAATGCGAACTCCATCTCATGGTAGGAATTTTTTTATATTGCATACTCTTTTATCCATTGCAATCCAAACTAGGTGGCTCTGTCGTTTTGCTTTCCGGTTCAATTTTCGATTTTAGGTCCGGACAGGAAGGGAAGAATACTAGAATTAGAGTAAGTATCCTCTGCGGTACCTGACTGCGTAGAATTCTCATAGCCAGGTCAAAATTAATTCGGTGCCTATTTGGACTTTGGAGTAGACGATTTATATTTCATTCTACGCAGTCCACTATTGCACTGTATCTGAATTCGTAGAATGATCGATATTTTCAAACTGACGTGCACACTTCCAGAGAATTAAGAGATAAAATAGCCTAAATCAATAATCTCATTAGCATAAATCCTCAGCAATTCTAGTTATTAATTACAAACACGCATTCCCACAGAACACACACTTATTATACTCACAACAAAAAACCTAACACAGCGATTTTCTTGAACAGAGATGGCTAATTAGTTCTAATTAATCATTAACAACATGCAACCTATGCATCAGAATGTACACTATCCCTATCATCATCAATTCCCTTCAAACCAGAAACTGAGCTTGCATCTGAATCTGAAGTTACAGCACCTGAAGCTTCGTCATCGGTCCCAAATATCCTCCCCAGAGACATTGGATTGTAAGTCGAACTTGCTTTTCTGAGCCCTTGTATGGTTTTAATGGCTGCTATGGTGCTCTTAAGCACCTCATTGGCCTCTGGAATCTGAGATGCAGCCTCAGCAGCAGAAGGGGTAGGTTTGTCTTTTTCTATTTGGGTGTTTTTGAGTGTGGCAGGGTTCAGGTTTGGTTCAATAACTTCAGGTTGCACAGGGAAGAGAAGCTCGAGATTTTCTTCACATTCACGAACTAGACGTGTGAGAGGTTCAGTGGTGAAGAACGGCTGATGCAGAGCACGGCGTGTGAAAGGGAGGCTTAAAAGACGACCTGTTCTTTTGTCATACTTCTTTAGAATTTTTATCAGAGCTGAAATGAAGATTTGGGAGATGTTAAATATAGATCAATACTAGATACTCAATAAATATCTATATGAGATGTTAAACAAAGATCTACATTCTTTCTTAAAATTTAAGTATTTATCCGTACGAGATAGTTTTCTTGTTTCTCTCGTGGTCAGAACATACACTGGACAGCATTTCTTTACTTTCTAATGCATTTTAGCCCCTTGGAGATGTGCTTTTGTGCAGATGATATGGATTAAGTTAATCCTGCTGTGGTTTTTATCCTGATTATATATAATTCTATAACATAATATATGACACTATATCATACACTTATCTTCAATTTTGAATTTTTTTCAATGGTGAAGTCAAGATTTATCCTGATTGAGTATTAGGGTAAAGACTGACATGTTTATTTTTTCAATTAGGATTTGCATGATGAGATAGAGATTACTTTAGAATTTTCAGTTCAACTGGATCACATGTTAAACCAAAAATTAACCACCTATTTATCTATATTTTCTAATGCATGCTTATTTCTAAATTTAAAGTTTATCCTCAGCTAAGTAATTACATTATGTGAACTCCATTTTGAATTATACTAGGTCTAGGTCCTGGTATGTGGATTCTCTCTCTTTTTTTTTTCTTTGTTTGACAACAAGGTATGTAGCCTTCTGGTACCAAGCTTATATTATACCCAAGAAAAACAAAAGATACCAGCAAAATTGATAGAGCTATAGTTCTTCAAAAGCACCATCTCTCCATGAATAGTCACAAATGCTCGGCGTATCTCATACATCTCTTCATTGTACTCCCTTTCAGATATCTCAGGATCTCTATTTCTTCTCGCCAGCACTCTCTCAATTCCATCTTTGAGCTCCTATATTTGCCAAAACCATATATTGAACACCAGTACAGAGTCAACAAAGTTAAGAATCAAGTGATTGCGGGTTTGTGTGCTATACTTTTCTATATCTATCTACTAGATGTTGACTTGTGTGCATAATTCAAGGATATGCAACTATAATTCAGCATGATATACAAGGCCAAAATGTCTCTAATGTGTTGTGACTTTGACTGGCATTGCCTCTTGGTTTTGTCTTATCTAAATCAGCACTACAGCACAACCTGAATATACTGGATGCTATTAGCGAGAAAAAAAAATGATGCCACACTACGAAGTATCTCCACAGAATTCCTTAAATTACTGCAGGAAACTCGAATCAAACTTTTGTTCAATTTTACAGGAATAAGGAGGGTGCACGCACAACAAAATAGCAAAAGAAAACTTTATAAAATGAACACCTCTTTTCCAAAATCTAGTAGCAAACAAGCTACCCCAGAGGAGAGTCAAATCTTAATTTTAATTAAAAAAAAATAGAAAAATTACACATTAGGGAGAACGGAGAAGCCAAACCTGGAGCCTGATAACAAAATCTTCCTCCTTATCAACATAGAAATCGTTCAATTTCTCGAGTTCCTCCTCCAAAATCTCGACAAACCACTCGTCTAATCCGATTGGCGGCTGCTGATCGCCAGCCGATCCAGCCGACTCGGGAGGCAAATTCTTGATCAATTTCTTGAGAGGTTTGTAGCAGAAGAATTTGTCTCTCCATTCCGGTAGAGATTGCTCGAGATGGTTTCTGAAATCTTTTCCAAACTTCATTTGTGTTTCCTCTTCTTCTTTTTTGTCCTTTATTAGTTTGGGCTTTGGGTAATACTTTTATCGATTTCCTCTCTGTGGGTTTACGAGACCGAGAGAGAGAGAGAGAGAGAGAGAGAGAGAGAGAGAGTTGAGAGAGGCTGAGAGTGTTTTTTTTCTCTCAAAACCTTGTAAATTATGAATCGTCTGATTTGATCAGACGGATTAAAAATCGGCCTTATCAGAATTATTCGGGATAAGATATTTCCTGGATTACGAACAGAAGTCACATCAGATCCATCCGTTTAGATCAGGAATTCAGATCTAGTGCGATACTAACCAGACCATGTAGAATGTGATCTGAATGTCCGTTTGAATGTGACACACATCTCAAATTTAGGATTTTTAGTCTGAAATCGTCTAGGATTTTCTTTTCATTTAGATTATTAGTCTGATTTCTATGCTTAGGAAATTTAGAAATTTAGAATTGTTTAGGGTTAATATTTCAAAGTTTAATGTTTTAAAATGTAGGAAAAATTGGTTATTTGCCACTCTAAAACCTTCTAATTCTAAAAATGTCATCCTGAAATTTGAAATTGTAAAAATGCAACTCTAAACTTCATTAATTCCTAATTTTGCCATTTATACTGTATTCTTATGCTATTTTTATTAAAAATTAACTGAAAAATACTGTTTTGGCAAATAACCTTGAAATTGTGTGAAGGGTATAATCGGAAATACAGAAATACGTATACCAAAACAGTATTTTTCAGTCTGGTAATTTTTTCAAAGTTTAATGTTATAAACCTAATTGTTGTTGTTCATTACTAATTGCATTATTTAACACTTAAATTGTTATATCTTTATGAAAATTTTCTCTTAGCATAAGTTAAAATGTAAAATGTTAGAGTAAATAATTTATTTTTACGCCTTAATTTACAAATATTATTGAATTAAGGGGGAGTACCCCATCTAGTGTTATTCTTTTCCTTTTGCCTGATTTTCGAAAAGGGAGAGAAGATGCAATGTGCATTGGTACAAAGTCCATTGAATAGACAAACAAAACAAAACACAAACAAACAAGAGAAAATAACAAAATTTTGTTGTTATATCCATGAAAAATTAAAACTATGCACTTGTTATTGTTATATGTTTTGCAAATCGTTAAAAGGGGATATTGTTGTTGTAAGCAATCTTATGTACTGTTTGACTAATTTGCAAAACATATCAACATTGAATTTACAGTTTCTTTGTTTAAGATGTATGCAGATTTAGTTGTCATTGTTGTTGATTTTGTATGATTGAGCTTGCTTAATTTTCTAGTTTGTATGACAAATGTTATTGAAATGCAAGACTAAATGCATAGTTGTAACATTTGAATGAATTCAAAATGATGTTTAACTCGATTTGAATAATTGTGCCCTTTTGGTATTTTGAGATTTTTTGCTAAATTTTTATGTAATTTATTATGATTTTAATCAATTTTCAAATTAAGTCAAATCAGTAAACTGTAACAAACCATTTAATTTAAATTTGACAATTAATGACGACATATATATAAGAGGCTATTTTCAAAATTTGACAATTTTATTCAAATCGAGTCAGGATTGATATTCAAATTTGGGAATTTAATTTAAATTTTTTTGACAAAATATGCCAAAACAACATTACAATATATTTTAACTCTCTAATCATGTTGTCCAGCATCTGTTATGATTGTTACAATCGGACCTCACTATTTGATGTATCCTCTTTAATAATTATATTGTATTAATTGTGTTTAGAAAATGGAGGGAAAACATAAGACTAAATGTACATATCAATTAGATAAACAGATAATGTCAAATATGATAATGTCAATTAGATAATATTGGCGTATATATCAAATAAGATATATTCATACAACATTAATGTCAATGTGGAGATGACAAACATATTCATATATAACAAGATATATCCATATTTTAATAAACACATCATTTCAAAGTACCGAATGAGATGACACCAAATCAACTCATTTCTGAAAAATCTGTCATTGTTTTTTTTACTTTGAGAGGGCTTCCTTTTTTACTCTTTGCATGTGTGGACCGAAATATGCATAAAAACTCTCCTCCGGTTTTTTAGTTCTCCAAGACATAACGCTGTCCAAAAACATAATATCACTTATATACTAATAAAAAAGAACAATCAGTCTTTGGAGCAAATATCTAACCCCACTAAACATCCTTCTTATTATGTTACCAAATATCCATTTACCTATGAAGCTTTCTACTTGACTCAAATGGAGCAATTTTGTTTCACTCAAATTCGAGCAACATTACATATCAAAGAACACTAGAAAACTCAATAATCAAATATTTCACACTTGATTACCATCATTTTTCCATAGTTTTCAGCTATAAAATGGGTATTTTAACCCTGTCATTCCATCCATCTCATCTCCTTCTTGGTTCTTTCTCTTCTATTACAAACTCCAAAGCATTCAACTTACAATTTTTTTGTCATAGACTTATGATTTACATTATGTAAGTATTGTTTGATTTTTTTATTACTATTCTTTTGAATTAATTTTTGTTGTCTTACATGTTTAATGTACATGTACAGTTTCCTAATATCATATATACCAAAAAAATGAGTTGGTTATTCAACAGATAATTTCTACATTGCGTGTCATCATGATGAGTTAAATTGTAAAATGTGTTGCTAAGACATTTTATTACTTTACAAACTGCAAAACAATTTGAAATAGAAAATCAACTCTGGCACATTTGCCTTCATTTGACACATTAAATTCTTTTGGGTTACCCATCATTGGTAACCTATCGCTTCTAGCTATATTCAACATCAAATTATGGTTGAAGATGTGTGCAACTTATTTCTATTTTATTCTTTGAAAAGTACAGTCAACATAACACGAACTAGACACAATCTAGACTTCTAAAATTAGACTAAGAATTAGAAAATTTGTTAACTAGACACAATTTCTTTACTTATGAGTTTTTGACGTAATTTATTTTGTAGCATCAAGTGTTGCTACACGGCTTAATTATGGCATTGCATAACATGGCAGTAAACTGGGTAGCTAAATCCGTGCTTATGCTCGACGCCTTAAGTAATGAACAAAAGCAAAAAAATATCAAATTTAGGTTTCTATTGTATTTTCAAATTGCAACCAATATTGATTAGTCGTCGTTGATAGTAACACTAAGCAAAGTGTACCAATCTGATCCCAAACATTTTGTATTGGTGAATTTAATTTATCACTCACCTACTGTGATGCATATTGTATTTTGGGTTTGAGAGATGAAGGCATTCATATTGACATGTTAAGAGAAAAGCTCCAAACGAAACTCTTTTCAATATATTTGAAAATTCCACTACTCACAGCATATCTTTTCGTGATCTTAAGTCTTGCATTTTAACTCTTGGTACAACGGATGAGAAGTTTGTTAGAATATTTGTGTTATTGATGGTTGCTGGACTTCTAACCCAACCAATGGATGATCAAATATCTTGAGAGTATGTAAGTATAGTGGAAAATGTGGATTTATAAGTACAATTGGGCTGAGTTCACAATATCATTCTTGATTTTTGATATACACAATTAAAGTTTTTAAAATCACATTATCTTCTAATTTTTTCATGAGATTTAGCACTTTGAAAATTATTAAATTGAAATAAAGAAAATCATATTCAACCTGTTAAAATTTCCATAAATTTTTTTATAGTTGAGCACACTCTTAGATTGCAATGCAGCTCCCTTTAAGGCTTTTTTTGTGCATCTTTTTCCTATGGCGTAGCAACAAGAGTCCACATCCTCTAATAACGTAGTCAGAATTTTTATCAAAAGTAGACAATTTCTTATATCAAATTTGGCAACAATCCATATATCCCCTTGTTGAACGTAGCTCCGCCCCTGATATCCTTCGAGGTTGCAATGTGACATTCATGTATTAACTCTTTTGCATTAATGTTGCATCAGTATAAACAATAAAACTTGAAACAGTGATATCCTATCAAATGTGTTTCGTTTTCAGTTTCCAAAACGAACAATAAAAAGAAAATAAAATTGGCTCCAAACGAACCTTTAATTATTGTTTTGAAAATTTCATTTATTTTGCTTTAAAAATATTTTCAAAATTATCAAAGAATTTAATTTCATTAGGTACGAACAAGGTTCTAAATAGCGTTTATAGCGTCATAGCGGGAAGGCTACAAAAAAAGCTATAGCGAATAGCATCGCTATAGCGGAAGCTATGCCACATAGCGTTTTTTTTTTTACATTATATATATTCAATATTTGTACTAAATATCAACATTATCTAAAGTCTCATAGAACAATAAATAACACCAAAGTAATTAAGAAATTATAATATTCATATTGAACCCGTACAAAGTCCAAATTGCGGTTCAAAATATCCATAGTAATATCATAAACTATCGACTTTTTCTATTAAAAATATCGTAAGCATCATGATTCATGACATAATCTATTTTTTTTTCTATTCAAATTTCAATTTCGGTTTGGACTTTTTTTCTATTCAAATTTCAATTTCTATTCCCAATTTCAAATTGATTTATCTGTAGCAAGTAGCTGTTAGTTTGTAATAATCTAGATGTCAATAATACGATAATTTATCATAAAGCTTTGTTCATGAATTGAATGTTTATCTTTATATCATTTTGTTGCCTTGAGTATTATTGTATTTATGAATCATTCCTTTATATGACTAGAGTTAATAAATGGAATTGTGAAACTTCATAATATAGATGATATATATTCTTAAAAGTCTCTAACCAAGGTAATTAGCAGGAACACTAATTTATCGTTACAAGGTTAGTATGTGGATTAAAAGATGGTTATGTTTTACAAACCATTTGACAAGAGATGTCATTTTAATCACATAGATACATGTTCCAGGAACATGGTATTTGACAGACCCCGAATGAAACATTAAATGGAATTGTGTTCGTGTCATTAATGTTTTCATTCAGTGTTAAGTTCTAAAGTATGAGGTATTCATCTTTCCTACTAAGAAATGTATATGTATGACTGTTACCTAATGCTGTCGGTAAAACGCAGTTATAACGGTAGCTCTTCGGTATGCATAGCTTAGCTGAGGTAGTGATGGTTTACCAAAAGTACTATTGTCCCTCGTATCTCTATACGAGTTATAGTATCACTGGGCCCCTTGATAGAATAAGATTATCTGCATGTGGTATAATTACAAGAGTAATTATATTTGGTAATCTGTTCAAGATCAAGAAAAGATCAAGTTTGCAAGGATGACACACACCTATCTTGAAACTGATCTGATAACTATGAGACAAAATAATTAACACGAGTAAATAGTTTACTGGATCGTGGTATTGTACAGTACAGTATCATCTGTGTAATTGGATGGTCATAGTGCAGATGTCAGATGCCTCCTATGATTATAGAAGTTAGAACAGTTCTAATTCTATTTACCAACATAACACAGATCCCATAGGATCACACCAATAGGAAAGTAATCAGAGAAATTTTATGATTAATTATAAAGTGTTATAATTAAGAATAAAATATATGTCATGGAGATGACATGCTTAAACCGAATTAAATTTATAAACGTGTATGACACGTCGTATAAATTTATCGCAAACACAAGAAATATAATTATTCAGAATAATTGTGTGTATATATATAATATATGGATTAAAATATTAATTATGAATTAATATTTTGGGCCAAAAGCCCATTTGGAATTTGGGCCTAAATTAAATTTAGAATTTAATTAAAAGCCCAAATTGAATTTAATTAAAAAAGTCCAAATCAAATTAATTAAAAATGGGTCAAAGGGCATTTTTGTAATTTCATTCAAATATGATTTTGAGAGGGTAATTTCACATTTTTTGAACCGACTTCATTCCTTATAAATAGGCATGAAAGGTGAGAAAAAAAATAAGAAATCCATTCCAAGTCCAAATCAAAGTACGAATCAGAATCCGATTCGATTCGTATCTAATTTTCTCTCCCAAATAGTGATTTGCAGAAAATTTGATTATCCATATATATATTCTTGCGAGAATAAAAGTTATTCTTGTGAATAGTGTTTTGTCAGAAATTTCGTACTTTCGGTGAATAGTGATTTACCGAAAACCGCGACTTTTCGAATACCGTTGGTATAGTATTTTTGGCAAAAGAAATACCAACTCTCTGGTAGTTCCTGGTGGATAACCAATAGAGGTATCAGACGTCTGATACTCCGAGGCGAATCATTCCCAGGTGTAGCTCTTCACGCTCGGTCTGCTTTCCAACTGAGATTTGGAAACAAGGTATAAACATGTTATATTAATCTATTTAATTGGTAAGTAGATTAAAGTTTTAGAAATCAATCAAAGGAGTAGATCTATAAACTAATTAAAATACAAGTAAATACGGTTTTACTACTTTGGGTCTATACAGGATTAATCTGGTATGTAACTCTCGGTAATTATCCGACATACTACTTAATCTATGATCTGAATGAGTAAAGTTTTAATTACGGCTTTTAATCTAAGAAAAGGATTGAACAGGTATGTAACTCTCGGTAGATTATTCGACATACCACTTCAATCCTTTTGGCTTGAGTTAGAAGTAAAAATTTTGTTTTACGGTCTTTCCGCAGCTTAAGCCTAATGGCTTTGGGTAGCCTCAAAACCCTACAGTAGCAACAAATACAATTTCAGTTTAAACTTTTTTGGATCTTTATTTAAAGCCCATATAAATTGCTTAAAAAAAATCATATTGTATAGCGGCCGTAGCGCAAATAGCACATTTTGATGTCATAGCTTAGCGTTTGGGGTCCAAAAACGCTATAGCGCGCTATTTAGAACACTGGGTACGAATCATGATCTATATTCTAACTCAATTTTGCATAATAATAGAACAATAGTTAGATTGAGTGACTTTCACTTTTTCTGAGAACCTATCCGCAACACGATTTACTGTACAGTATGAACAACAGAAAGATCGGGAAAGAGAAAAAATCACTTTAACGGTACAATCGAACGGTTTAACTTTCGTCCCATTATCCAGTCGGTGAGATCATACGGTGCAAAACACGTCCAGTCGTCCAATCAGGCATATGTGGCGAACGCTGATTCGGGCAGACAACATGCAAAATGCGTGGTGGGGCCTACCACATGAGATGAACCCGTTTTCAGTGTTGATCGAGACTCGAGAGCGAATGCTGGGTAATTATTTAACAGAGTAGTTTTGAATTCATGCAGCGCACGGATTATAGGATTCAAACAGCACTGTATATGATCATACTCTGCATAAAGCTAAAACTATTCTGTTAAAATCATTACCCCGAATGTTTAAAAATGGAGATCATCTGCGTAGGATACTGGAGAGCACGCACCTTTATTCTTAGCATCAGTCACTTTTGCGTCAAAGAGGTACTAAATAGATTCCTTGTGAGTTGTGACCCCCCCAAAGTACCCGCCGGATAAAGAAGCATCACGGAGCATCTTATAAAAGAAAATTTCATTTGCATACTTAAATGGCATTGGTTGATACAATAATACTTGATTCAATAAAACGGAGAAAAGTTGTAAAATATTCCAATCTTGTATGAGTTAATTCTTTGTTTCTAACAATGTTAGACTTCTATGAAACAGAGGAATTAAAAGCTAAAAGAATCTTACAAATAGTCTTGCTGACTAGAGGGAGTATATGCTCTTTAATAAATCAACTAATGTTGCAACTTGCAAGCTTGATATTTTATTAAGATAAGATAAGAGCACAAAAGAATAAAAAAGGGAAAATTATTTTTATTAAATTAAGCTCATGCGGGTCCTATAGCAATCATCAAATCCGGTATCATTTATTCATTTGCAAACTGTCGGCACACTAACAAAGGATATATATTTGTCCTTATCCTAATTCTTCTCTACCAAAGTAGCATCCCTCCAAAGGATTCTACCTGAATTTGGCTGTACTATCATCACATTTATCGTCAACAGCACCATAGGGTAAAATATTGGCACTGTATATATTCAGCTCAACAACTTTTGTTTTACCCTAGTGGTCACGCTGTACCAAATTAAGAAAGACAAAAAATGAAGAGAAACTTATTCCATTTTATTATTCCGTCCTCGTTTTTAAGGTGGGAAAAAAAAACAATTCTCTCACATATCTGAAAGTTACTAGCCACTCCTAATTGATTTACCCAATAAAAAGCTCATTAAAAGGTATGACAAAACCATCTGCACTATATTCTATGAATTTTTTTTTCAATCTCATGATCTAGGAGCAATTTACAGTATCAAATCGAAGAATTATTCTTATTTATGTGAGGCTCACAGTACAAACGAACTGTTAATAACCTAGGGGAGGCAACGAGCTAGCTCGGTCCGAGTTAGGCTCTAATTCAGCTTGTTAATTCTGGACCGAGTTACAGCCGGGCGAGCTAGACCTAGGGTATCCGAGCTAAAACCTAAGTTTGAAATCGTGACAACCCGAGCTAGCTCGTTGGATTTGGCTAGATCTTGTTTTAAGAAGAAAATAAATTTTACAAATTTTTTGGATCGAGCTGAACCGAATTAGACCGAGCTAGACAGTATAAAATGCACACAAAATCATATAAATTTACAAATTGATGCCTAGCTGAGCTGACGAACAAGCTAGGCCCCAGCTTGAACTCATTAATTCTGAACTGAGCTGTTAGTGAGCGAGTCAGATGCGAGTCACAATCGAGTCACGAGCTACGAGCTTTTTTGCCACCGCTGTAACAACCTAACTCGACTTAATTGGCTCGGCTCGGCTTGACGATCCTATTTTCTGTCTACGAGCTCGAATGCTAAAAAAGAAAGAAGGATCCTTCTTTGACATGTAGGATGCAAAATTGGTTTCCATACACTAAAATATCCGGCCCAATTTTGGTCAAACGAATCAATTTATGCACGAGATGGAATCTAAACTAAAAATTTGAGTTACCTTGGGAGATATGTTGTAGCGGGCCTCAAATTTAGCACTTCATTATCTAATAGGGGCAACTGTGCAACCTACTTATGATAACATGCATATAGGTCCGTTTGATGTTTGGAAAATAATGATTTTTTTTTTAAGATTTCGTATGTTTTTACATTTTTCAGAAATTTTTAGAGAAAACAATGTGTTGTTACTTATCGGACGGCTGAAGTCGATGGACAAGGGTCAAGGTCTCAAGGAAGGAAGCAATGCAGCTGGATATGGTATGGATTCGATTTGATTTAATAGAGGCAAGACTGGAGGAGAGACAAATGGGCCGAGTTTTGGGATGGATATGGTATGGATTCGATTTGCAAAGGGTTAAATTTGGGAAGAAACTAGCTGAAGACCTGAAGCATTCCGTGTCGGTTCTGTTCTCATGAATTTACATCTCCCGAGATAACTCAGATTTTTAATTTAGATCCGGACTGTCCAATTTGCTTTAGCACGAATACTAAAGGATCTAATTGGCCTAAATTATGATCGGACGGTCCAATTAGCTTTCATTTTTATTGAGCTGTTATTTGTTTTTTTAATTAACAAGTTCTTCAAAATATCAGTTTATAAATTTATTGTCCTTCTTTTGGTTCTCGTCCTTGATACAAGATAAAGTTTACTATATGAATAAAAGAAAAAGAAAATAATTATTTAACGTATTACCCAACCAATTTTTATATAATATGCTTCAATGAGCACGTAAACTTTTTTAGATGTAATTATTTTCTATTTTTAGTTAATTGAAAATTGTGCTGGAAGTATTTTATGTTGATAATAAATTATATAATTGAACTAAATAATTAGACAAATATAAATTATTAAGATCGCCATGTAATTGAACCAGAAATTTTAAATTAACCCGGCCGTTTTAATAAGAAAACCGAACCCAACGGAGCATAAACCCATGATTCATCATTGATTCATGTATAGTTAATGACAATATTTATACAAAAAAATTCTTATTTGGACAACGTAATTAAAGCTAATTAATAGAAGCAAATAACGAAGTGTACATATTCTGCCAATATAATCTTATTTCGATCTTCTTCCATCATATATAGATTCCATGGATTTGCATTTGTTGCAGACAATTTATTTAATAAGGAAAACTATTCATATTCTCTCGTCCATTTAAAAGCCATTTCAAGCGTCTAATTTGTGTATTTGATTTATGTTGGGCCCTTTAAAGTACTTCCATATTTAATGTATATATTTGAATAATTTTTTAGTGAATTATGTTACAACATAATTTTTTTAAGCAATAGCATTTTATAATTTATGAGAGAAAGGGATAACATTATATTTTTATTTTATCATGTGGTTCTTAGTTTAAATTCATAAGAATACAGGAGTTATGAATTTATGTATTATCTTACTTTATATGTATTATTTATATATGTGCAGATACAGTTATAGATTTATAATTTTTCATATTATAACTATAAACATCAATATATGTGATATTTATTTATTTATTTAAAAATATGAACGGTCCAACTAGTAAAACAGTGATTCGGTTAATGATAACATTATATTAGCATTGTTATGTCTTAGTGCATTACTTTTTTTCTTTTTCTTGTGTAAGCGTTGTACATTAAGTTGAAGTTTGTAGGTTTCTAGTTGCAACGAAAAACCATACAATAAATATATAAAAACAAGTAGAGCTTTTGGTTATTGTATATGTTTCTTTGGCTATATGGAAAATTTTGTTTGTGGCCTACGGGCATGTTTGAACTCAAAAAAAAGACGAGAGAAAATTTGTTTGTTGATTTTTCATACATTAATTTCAAATCACTCAAAAAATATTTCTTTGTTCACAATGAAAATACTGTTTTTGTATTTCGAGTTTTTGACAATAAATATAGAAAATGATCTAAGACTAACTCCATTTTTCTTCCGCGTAGAGATATCATTAGCTAATGATTCAGAGGAGAGATATGGTGCCCTATGGGTAAAAAAACTAGTTAAATTCAAACCATTGAATTTTGTATCCATTTTAATAAATAGTTAAAAAAATTTAAAAAAAAATGGAAAATTTGATCTGGAAGCACATTTTATTGTGGAGATCATATTAAACGGTTTGAATCGACGATTTGAACTTTGAAAATGTAAAACATAATTGTGATAATTTTGTTGTTACTCATGTGGTAACTAGATCCCTCCTCAATTGTCTAATGGGCATTATTTTCCTTGTGTGGATAGTGGATTATACATCTGGTGTTCTGTTCTTATCATATTAGCACACCTGTTCTTACCATAATTTTACTCATACTGGCCTGAAAGAGATTTTTTTTTTGGAATCAAACTTTGACAAGAGTTGAAATGTTTCAATGGAATTTAATTTGAATTTAACTTTTATGATAAAAATGTTTAAATGCATCAGAAGAATTCATTCATATGTAATATATAAATTTTGTTTTCTTTTATTTTCGGTTAAAATAACAGATTTGTTGTCTCTGTACAATTTGCAGTGTTCATTAGCTGAAACCTCATGTAAATTCTTTTGATTTGTTCAGCTTTTCAAAATAACAATTTCATCAAATGCTCCAAGTGTATTATTATTCTCATTTCTAGAACTATATGTTGTTAAGTTAATTAATATTGCATCAAAAAAATTTAAAATTTCTTCTGAATTTTTTTTTATAATTTCTTCTTAAAAATCAATCAACAAATTTAAAATTTCTTCTTAAAGATCGACGGTGACAGATTTCACCCACGTGTCGAAATTTTGCTTCTCTTTGTTCTTCTGTTCACCACGTGTCGGACTAGAAGGCAGTTCATTGAAAGCTCATGTTGTTTCGATTTTATATTTTCTTAAAAAATATATTACGTGTTCAAAGATAAGAACGAAGAACGTTGTAATAAATTTGTGATTGATTTAAATATATTATTAAATTTTAAATTAAAAATAAAATGTTTCTTTTATCATGATGGTGTATAACTAGAAGCTAAAATAATATCTGTCTAGGTCTCTAGGAGGCAAAACAGATAGGCTATAAAAGAAAATAATTTAAAATGAGTTTTAATATAAAAGAAAATAAAATGAGTAAATTTGTGAGTTTTGAAAATTTAGAGGAGAAGATATGTAATTTCGAAATTTAGAGGGAAAATATATAATTTTGAAGTTCTTCAGTAGTATACATAAAATCCCCCCTAAAAAAAAAATTTGAATATACTTGATTAAATTTTTTAAACAATTCAATATTTCTTGAACAATTGTAGATTCGTCCTCGTATAAAATGTGAATATTCTAGTTGCACTATCTGTTTGGATTAGAGAAGCTTACTCACCTCTCAATCCAAAACAAATTCATCAGTTTGATTTGTTCATATCCAAAATAAGTTTTTAACAATATACGAATAAATTTGATGTTCTTTTTCAATTTAACCATCCAAATTAGAGCAAGATCATAAAATATACCGGAATTTGTTTTTTCGGTTCATAATATCGGAAATATTGAAGGTATTATGGAGTATGAACCTAAGATAGGTACCCCAGTACTTGATCTGACTTTATCAGGCAATGACTAGCTGTATCCACTTTGTCACTAGCGGAGAGAAAACAACATGAAGATAACCGTGAGACATTTTTCAATTATTTTTTCTAGCACACCCTTTTGTTAATATCCATTGAAGATAAGTATGAATCCTGAAGTCAATCGGCGAGGAGCTAGCCGTGTGATATCACATGCATGTCTTTGGAACATATCTTGGACTGGGTAAACCTCGGAAGACGCCTGCCAGTGTTCTGGACGGCGGATAATGAATTTCAGAGACTCGTTACACTGTGAGTGATCCACAACTGTCACAAAAGATCGGAAATAAGAAAAGATAAAACCATTCCTAGAATTATCATTATCATTAGTGCACAGTGAGGCTAACAAAACGACCACATCACTGGTTTCAAGTACTGAACATAGTTTTAAGACTGACTTTCTACCTAATCTAATACTGGGTGATCTGTTTCTATCACTCCCATGTCAGCATAACCCTCGTATGTTATAAAAGGGGCACCTCCGTTGGGATATTATCACAAGTCTTTTCCATAATCTAGTACTGTCTGAGAACTACAAAAGCATACAAAGTAATTTGTGAAGAAAAAAAAACTAAGAAGACATGGGTTCACTCGTGGCTGGTTGGGATTCACCAATTCTGGATGAGCATACAGGTACAAATTAAAGTATATAAATATATGTCAGAATTTCTTCCTTAATTCTTTTCTCGGCATCCATTACTAAATTGTGTTTGGAGATCAAATTTTATATTTTTTGAAATTCTTTTTTTACTATTTATTAAGTAAATTTTAAAACCGCTGTTTTTAATGACTCAGAAATTTTTCACTATTTATTAAAATTAACAATTTTAAAATTGATTTAATAAATAGTAAAAAAAATTTTAGAAAATGAAATTTTTTGTCTCCAAGCACATTTTAATATATAAATCACATCTAACGATTTGAATCAACCGTTTGGACTTTGAAAATCGAAAAATCAATCGGTTGCACTGTAGTCTAGGAACAAACGTTTTAATATTAGCCAATATATATATATAGGGTCCGGCTAATTTGCTGCCGGCAGCATTTTAGCCGGAGGTGCTGCCGCCCAAACCGCTGTTTTGTGATGTCCAAACAACAAATTCAAACCGTTAGATGTTTAATCTATATTATAATCTACTTGGAGACCAAATTTTACATTTTTTGGAATTTTTTTACTATTTTTAAAGCTGGTTTGAAAACTGCTGTTTTCAGTAAATTTCTGCAGCGTTAAAAACAGCGGTTTTCAAACCAGCTTTAAAAATAGTAAAAAAATTCCAAAAAATGTAAAATTTGGTCTCCAAGTAGATTATAATATAGATTAAACATCTAACGGTTTGAATTTGTTGTTTGGATATCACAAAACAGCGGTTTGGGCGGCAGCACCTCCGGCTAAAATGCTGCCGGCAGCAAATTAGCCGGACCCTATATATATATATATGTCTCACATGTTAGTTTCTTTTTCTTTTTTTCTTTTAATTTTATTTAGTTAGTTATCATAACAGTTGTGAAAGAAGTAGTAAACCAGATTATTGCAATTGAACTGAAAAAAAGACCAATTTGAGTTGAAAGACAAATAAGTCATTGCAAATTAGAATCTGAATGAGCTTAGGGTTTAGGGCTTAAAATGAGCTTAAAATGAGCAGTAGAGCATTAAACTAATCACAGGGTCACACCATACCTACATATGTAGCTCGGGATCAAAGAAACAAATCGCTTACCCAGGAAGAAATAAACTCCTTTTGGAAATCAAAATCACCGAGAGAGAACAATGAAAGGGGCATGAACTTTTCTCCAAACGGCTCATCTGTTGACTCACCACAATTCCTGAATGATAACGAGAGAAGAAGAGCGGCGACCCCTTTCTCCCGTTCTCACAATGATGTCGAGTCGATCGTGCACCCTCACAGTGTGCCAAATTCTCCAAGGACATACAAATCAACAGATGAGATAGCCGACAAATCGAACATGAGCAGAGCTTGGTATGTAATTTGAATTTTTACTGTTTTGGATCAATTATTAGCATCATTAATTCTAATCAAATTAAGTTTACTATAACTGATGATTGCCTAATTAACATGCATAATGCCAGGTGGACCCGCAGCAATTCGGCATTTCTAAATGAGGTGCCGCCGCTTGATGAGATGCATGGCGTGGCACCCAACTACACCGCGCAATTTAATGTCGCACGGCTTGATACTGATAATGCATAATGAGCCAGTTTAGCTGTATCATATGATCATATGTCCGCTTAGCTTTGATTAATAACTAATTAATTAAAGCATAGGGTTGAGGCTCAATGGTATGCGGGTACTTAACGGAGCTTTTTACATTCTGTAGAATTTCTTTTGGCTTCAATTTCTGAAATTGTGTATATTGGGTAGTTAGCTTTGTTTGGGATGAAAATAAATTTCTGGTTTTCTATCTATGTAAAAATAGAGGATGGTTTGGATACTAATATACTATATATGAGATTATAAATTTATGTCTTTCTTTATACTTCACTGATCTGAAACATTTTTTTGGTTATGACGAATTCAACGTGGGGATGCTTTTATTTAAGCATGTGCCAATTTATGGGTTGATGAGAAAACGTTTCTGCTAATTTCTGCAAACTGGAAGCATCTTCCATCTTTCAAAAAAAAAAAAAAATGCTTGATGCACATGGGCATGGGCCGAGTCTTTATAATTTAATACGCTTTCCCTTGCGCGAGGTTTTGATAGTTCGGCCCAAATTAGGAAAATTCTGTGCCTTGCTTGCTGCCCAGCCCAAGCCCATTTTGTCACATTACACGGAATCTGTCAAAAATGTACCTTGCTGAGAGGGAATCCGTATCTCCCGGGTACCGGACTGAGTATGAGTCCGGATTCCCTAGAGTAACTCAATTTTTGGGTTTTGGATGGAGACTGTCCGATTCGAATTCGTCGTTGGAATGTGTGAGCTCACTTCGGGATGGATTTTTGCAGATTCGAATCAGACGGTCCCGATCTAAAACCCAAAAATTGAGTTACTTCACTGGATCCGAATTCACTGAGTATGACGCATGACGTGCATTGGCGAACTCTAAGCCGTATTGAGATTTGTGTTAGATTAAAACTGATGACTCGGATCTCATTCTATTTAGTCTGGTACTGCACTGGATGATGGATCTGAATTCGCTGAGAGGTGAGTCTGATTTCTATGAGATAACTCAAATTTTCAATTTGGATTCAGAGCATCTGATCAGAATTCGAGCTAATTTGGCTCGAGAAAAAATGCACGGTGTCTTTAATATTCATGTCAATGCAGACAGTAGCGTAGTCAGGATTTTTATCAGGAATAGGCAAAAAATAAATTATTAAAAAATAGTTATTATTTTTTATATATTTTATTTATTATTTGATAAGGATTGCATATGGAGTTTATATCAGTTTTTGCTTTAGGAATTATGCTGATTTAGAATTTGTTATTATGCTTGAATGAGAGTTTTTGTATTCACTCTTAAACACTGCTCCTATAACTTAATCTTTGTTTCAGTTAAATGAAACTGACCTTAAGCCATTTCAATCAAAAATAAGAGTTGCATATGATGAAAAGATGATTATAATGACAAAATTGTTATGTTGTATCAAATTAACCGTTTTCCTTATTTTAAAAATGGGTTCCAATCAAGAGAGAGAAGAATAATATTCTCTGTCTTTTGAATTCTACTATTTAAAATTCAATCGAAAATCATCTCCGTTAAGTTATTTTCTATTAAAATCAATTAAATTCTTATCAATATTTTATTTGATCAAGGGGAAATTGTAAAAAAAATGGAGAAATTTAGCGAGAGTTCATTTGGTGAAATTCTATCTATCTAAAAGTATAGATCAAGTGATATTCTACTTATCTGGAAATTAGTAAAAAAAAAATCTAAAAATCTAAATTTTTATTTCCAAGCACATTTTCATGTGAATATCATGTTTACCGGTTCAAATTGACTAATAGAACTTTGAAAATAAGATATAAAATCATAGCACGAATCGATCCATAATATGCTTAAAACCCCGACATTTTTATTAATATCCAAAGTTAATTACAAATTAATAAATATACCACGTTAGCTGGGTATTTTTAAAAATGCCCAAATCGACCATTAAATGGCCGGTTTGAATTTTTTTTTTGCTGTTTTAGACCCAATAAATACTCATCTTTCTCTCTCTTACCTCTTACAACTCACTCAAATTCACAGAACAGAAAGAGAGGAAGAGAAAGAGAAGACGATTTCTGAGGCGAAAAAAGCGATATTTGAGGCGATTATCATGTAAATTTATTATTTTTTCCCTTTTTTATTTGTTATTATTTTTTTTAGAAATTTTTTAGAATTAATATAAATGGTCTAATCCATAACTTTCATTTCAAACCCTAGATCTTACCATGGCACCCAAACTCGAACTTCAAAAAGGAGGAAGTGAAACCGCACGCAATGCTCGCATATCCCTTGCTAACAATTTTTGAAGGGGTGAAACCTGCTTGAGGAGACTTTTATCTCGTTTAGGGTTTCCACCCAACTAGGTTGATGAATATGCTACCATGGATGATCCGACTATTAGAAGCGTTCTTTATGAGAACTTCAACGATATCGACCCTCGACCTGATTGGGAAGTCTGCCCCGCATGTCGTGTCAAGGGGGGATATTGTGGAGATGTTTTTTTGTCATCTATGTAGCGTAAGAGTTCACCCCAAATGTATCGACAAGAATGCTAATCTGGTAAACGATTATCGTTTCTAAACGTGGGAGTGTGTTGCGTGCTGTTGCATGCCTTCGAAGACGACGGGAGAAAGTTCCACTACTCCTAAGCCATAGTGTTTGCTATATGAGAATATGTGGTGTGTATTTTATGTTATTCTAGTATTTTCTGTTTAGATTTTATGTTGTAGTATGCATGTTGTTATTTTTGTTTTGTTGTTTATCTATTCGAACTCTCTCAATTTATTTTAGTATAATTTAGCATAATTAGCATAAATTATTTTATTTTAGTATAATCTAGCATAATTTAGTTTATTTTAGTATAATTTTGTGACAAAAAAGATTAAAAAAAGATATAAATACCACCATAAAAACAACATAAAGTAGCACATATAAAATAACCAACACATAAGATAATCCAAACATAGTATACCAAACATAAATACAACAAAATAATCTAACTAAAACTACCATAAAAAAAGGTCAGCGACGATATGCTATTCAGAGGGGGGACTATCACGCTGCCGGATGTCCCCTGTTAACTCTGTCGGGTAGTCCCGACCATGCTCTCGGCCAGACTCTCTAATCAGGTGTAACGACATCAGCCTCGGCCTCTCTGCTCACCTGTACCGTGGCATCCCAGACATTCTCATCCTTACCCCTAGAGACTGGCGAGCGTGTAGAGAAGATGGATGTTGCCAACTCAGTCGCAAAGTCAGGCTGAGTTTGAGACCAGCTACCACTGGCCTCTCTATCATGAGGTAGCTTTGTATCATATCGTCGTCTCTAAGGCTCAAACTTTGGAGGGTCCCTGAACTTGAAGTCATCCAGACTGAAAGATGGCCCCTCCTCCTCCATAGGAAAGAACTTCGGAGGCTTCTGTTGCGCTGGCGGTGGCGGCATGTAGGCCGGACCCTGCAATCATACAAATAATTAAGTTAATTTGCTCTGAAGGAAAAAAATTGTACTAACTTGACAGCTAATAAAATATGACATACCGGAGGGTGAACTGGACGTCTCTGCGCGTTATAAAATGCATGCCAGCCAGTCATGGACAATACCCAACGATGGTAGTCCCACTCTGGTTGCTCTTAGGGGGTGGGAGATGGCATCTCACTAGCTCTAACGAGGGACGCGTCAGGCTCGACCGGATCTACCATACGCCAGTCGATGTTCTCTCCAGCCTCATGCAACATGTTGATGAGTTGCCCCCGTGCTCGATATCCTCAACAAAATTGGCATGGCTCCTTAATAACAAGCACCCAAAAGCTCTATAGCCCTTTTTTCCCAGCATCTTGATCACATGCGCACAACCTTTAAGCGCCACTAAAAGCTGCTAAAAAAATAATTTGTTAGATAAAAAATTTATGAACTTATCAGTTAGTAAAAAAATGTATTGTTTTAGGTGCATTACCGCGCGAGCCCATTTGCGACCGTTAGGGGTGTAATCCTCTGGGTCATCCTGGATCTTCTGGCGTAGGAAGGCATAGTAATCGCCCTGTAAATACACCGATGCCATGCAGACCCGCAAGTACCAAGACTCATATCTCAATAGGGAATGTCCGGAGGTCTGCGTAAAATCATCTGGCATCTACCACATATTAGCGTCTCGTGGAGCCACTTCTCTAGCGTATACTTCCCTAGTGTCATACTCCCCATAATGCTCACTCCATTCTCTGCCTCCATATGAACCGTGGCTAGTACTGTAAGGAATACGTTAGTTGAAATACAAATCTATCAAGTAATATGGAGATAATAGATAATATAATATGACTTACTTGTGTAGCCTTTTGATCTCAGACCTCACCAAATCTGGATCTGCGGGAATCAATGACACATGACCAAACTAACGGAGTACTCGATCTAAATAGTGGTGCTCCACTATCCAGAAGTAGACTAGTGGACCCCGGCAACCTCTCACTCTCGTAGAATTCATCGTACAGAGTCCAGACAATCTGCTCTACAGTTAAAATATGCTAAAATATGCTAATTACCCTAAATTGCACTAAATTATGCTTAATTATGATAATTATGGTAAAAATGCTAAATTATGATAAATTACGCTATAATATGCTAAAATATGCTAATTATACTAAATTACACTACATTAATCTAAATTTAGCTAATTACTATAAATTATACTAAATTAAATAATTAAAACTAACTTAAAGGAATTAACAATGAGTAGAGCTAAGGTGCTCTTAAGCTCACCAAACTTTCCGTGAGCTTAACTCAAAAACCTATCAATGCGACTTCAAACGACATTTCCAAACCGTTAGATGTTCAATCTATATTAAAATGTGCTTGGAGAACAAATTTTACATTTTTTGAAATTTTTTTACTATTTATTAAGCCAGTTTGAAAACCGCTGTTTTTATTAAAAATCTGCACCATTAGAAAACAACAGTTTTCAAACCGGCTTAATAAATAGTAAAAAAATTCCAAAAAATGTAAAATTTGTTCTCCAAGCACATTTTAATATAGATTGAACATCTAACGGTTTGGAAATGTCGTTTGAAGTCGGATTGATAGGTTTTTGAGTTAAGCTCATGGAAAGCTTGGTGAGCTTAAGAGCACCTTAGCTCTACTCATTAACAATAATTACAACTATATTATAATAATTTTGGTACATTACTAACAAATTCTAACATTTTACAATCATTTAGTACTAAAATGAATTTTAAAAAAATTAGAGGGACTTACTTGCAAATCTGGAAAGAGGAGGAGAAATTTAGGAGAAAGAGATAAAGTGAGGAGAGATAGTGTGAAATTTGATAGAATGAATTTTGAGATAAACGCCTCACCCTCCACACATATATATAAATATCCAAACCGGTAATTTAATAACCGGTGGAGGAAAAAATTGAGAACTGGCCATTTAATGGCTGGTGGATGAAAAAATGGGAACCGTTAATGACCGGTTTGGACATTTTTAAAAATACCCAGCTAACGTGAGTATATTTATTAATTTGTAATTAACTTTAGATACTAATAAAAATGTCAGCTTTTTGTTAAACTATAAATGCATGTATTCAACGTCTTAATGTGGTGAACGTTTGTTCTAAATTAATATGCTTTTATTTTTCTCAAAATTTGAACTTATAGAGAAAGTATTTAGACATTTAGATGTATACGGAGGCGGAAGGTAAGAAGCAACAATGGGGTCAATTGACCTTCAATTTTTTTTAATTTTTTTTGTATTTATGCATGATTTTGTGTGTAATTTAGAGTAAAATGTCATGTTACGGTAAGATTGACTCTCATTCTTTACACGAAAATTTTATATGATTGACCTCCATATATTTTTTACCTCCATAATTCGAAAATCTGACTCCACCTCTGAATGTATACGTTCATATATTAGATTTAATATTGTATTTCTTGAATTGAGATACTATTGTTAGTTTTGTATAAAGCTAAATAGGAAGAATCAGCATAGCAACAAAAAAAAGAGTATGCTAGCTGAAACTTAGGGGTGTCAATGGCACCCTTTTATCTGTTTATCCGACCCTTAACGTATCCGATAAAACGGCTATGGGTAAGATTTCTTTTTCGTAAACTTATCGGGTATGGGTACGGATAAATATTTTTTGTCATTATCTAAATGGGTAAGGCTACGGGTAAGGCTACACTTAAGGCTATGGGTAAAGCTTATTTTGTACCCGTTACCCGACTGGGTAATTATAAAATAAATTATATATATTATATATATTAATGAGCAATGAATATTAATTCTTTAACTATTATTGATAGTTGTGTTATGCTTAATTAACTATTAAAACGTAAATAAATTTCAGCAAATCTCAATAAAGTTTAGATCTTCTAAACGCGCGCGCGCGCGCGCGCGCAATTGTGCTATTGTACTTCGCGAAGTAAAGCCAATGTTTTACTTCACGCTCATATTCCCATTTTGAAAATCCAAACGTTAATCCGAACCGTTCAAGTTGATCTCCATATTGAAATGTGCTTGGAGACCAAATTTTACATTTTTTGGAATTTTTTTACTATTTATTAAGCCACTTTGAAAATCGCTGATCCATTGGTCCAGAATTTTTTACTGTTTTGCTATTGTTCACAATGAATCAGCGATTTTCAAAGTGGCTTAATAATAGTAAAAAAATTCCAAAAAATGTAAAATTTGGTCTCCAAGCACATTTCATTATGGAGATCAACTTGAACGATTCAGATCGACGTTTTGGATTTTCAAAATGGAAATATGAGCATGAAGTAAAACTTCGCTTTACTTCACGAAGTACAATAGCCCTACTATATATATAGAGTGAGGCTATGGTGCTATGCATAGCACCAATGGCTAGTGTACTACGGCTCAATATGGTACTTTTTAAAATCCTAACGGTCGATCCGACCGTTCAATGTGATATCAATATGAATATGTACTTGCAAACTAAATTTTATATTTTTTCGAATTTTTTTACTATTTTTTTAGATAGGTAGAAAATCAGTGTTTTTTGAAAATTCTGGACCATCAAAATTCTACCTATCTGAAAAAATAGTAAAAAAATTCGAAAAAATATAAAATTTAGTTTGCAAGTACATATTCATATGGTTATCACATTGAACGGTCGGATCGACCGTTAGGATTTTAAAAGTACCATATTGAGCCGTAGTACACTAGCCATCCGTGCTATGCATAGCACCATAGCCTCACTCATATATATATATAGAGTAGAACTAGGGTGTGATGTGCTCACCAAACTCTTTGGTGAGCACAACTCTACATAAACTTTCGGATTCACTTCAAACGAGATGAATCCAACCGTTGAAACCGATGTACTTTACGAGTGATGCGCGTACATGCAAAATTTTGAATTTTCTGAATTCATTTAGTCTCAAGTCAAGTGGTCAAAATTGATGATTTTTTGAATGCATTAAAACAACTTCATTTTGGATCATTCATTTTTCATCAATTTTGACCACTTGACTTGAGACTAAATGAATTTAGAAAATTCAAAATTTTGCATGTATGCGCATCACTCGTAAAGTACATCAGTTTCAACGGTTGGATTCAACTCGTTTGAAGGAATCCGATAGTTTATGTAGAGTTGTGCTCACCAAAGAATTTGGTGAGCACATCACACCCTAGTTCTACTCATATATATATATATATAGAGAGAGAGAGAGAGATAGACTATGGTGAGTTGTGAAGTAAAACGTTGTTTTACTTCACGCTCATATTCTATTTTGAAAATCCAAACCATCGATCCAAACCGCTCAACATGATCTCCATATTGAAATGTGCTTGGAGACCAAATTTTACATTTTTTTTGGATTTTTTTACTATTTATTAAGCCACTTTGAAAATCGTTGATTTGAGTGAACAGTAAAAAAACAGTAAAAACTTCTGGATCATTTGATCAGCAATTTTCAAAGTGGCTTAATAAATAGTAAAAAAATTCTAAAAAATGTAAAATTTGGTCTCCAAACACATTTCAATATGGAGATCATGTTGAGCGGTTTGGATCGGTTGTTTAGATTTTCAAAATAAGAATATGAGTGTGAAGTAAAAATGACCTCTTATTTCGCAACTCACCATAGCCCAGCTCTCTCTCTCTCTCTCTCTCTCTCTCTATATATATATATAGAGTTTGGCTAAGATACAAACGTTTGTTCCTAGCGTCTGGAACAAACATTTTGGTTTTTCAATTTTCAAAGTCCAAATAGTCGATCCAAACCGTTAGATATTCAATCTATATTAAAATGTGCTTGGAGACCAAATTTTACATTTTTTGGAATTTTTTACTATTTATTAGGATGGTCTGAAAATCGCTGATTTTATTAAACTTCTGCACCATTGAAAATTAGCGACCTTCAAACCATCCTAACAAATAGTAAACAAATTCCAAAAAAATGTAAAATTTAGTCTCCAAGCACATTTTAATATAGATTGAATATCTAACGGTTTGGATCGACTGTTTGGCCTTTGAAAATCGGAAAATCAAAACGTTTGTTCCGAAGGCTAGAAACAAACGTTTGTATCTTAGCCAACCTATATATATATATATATATATATATATAGAGAATGGCTAAGCTCAAAACGTTTGTTCCTGGGCTCAGGAACAAACGGGTCGGTTCTCCAATTTCCAAAGTTCAAACAACAAATCCAAACCGTTAGATGTTCAATCTATATTAAAATGTGCTTGGAGACCAAATTTTACATTTTTTGGAATTTTTTTACTATTTATTAAGCTGGTTTGAAAATCGCTGTTTTTATTAAAATTCTGTGCCATTAGAAAACAGCGATTTTCAAACCAGCTTAATAAATAGTAAAAAAATTCCAAAAAATGTAAAATTTGGTCTCCAAGCACATTTTAATATAGATTGAACATCTAACGGTTTGGATTTGTTGTTTGAACTTCGGAAATTGGAGAACCGACCCGTTTGTTCCTGAGCCCAGGAACAAACGTTTTGAGCTTAGCCATTCTCTCTATATATATATATATATATATATATATTTGTGAAATGAATGTGTTTTAATTTATTATTTAGTAAATAATATTTTTTTATTATAATAGCATTATCCGTTATTTACTCGCTACCGTTTCGTAATCCGACAACAAAAACGGGTAAAGGTAGGGTACGGGTAAAATAATTCGTAGCGGGTAAGGGTAAAATACAGGTAAGAATAATTTGTAACGGGTACGTATGTGAAAATACTTCCACCCGACCCTTACTATACCCGTTGACACCCTACTGAAACTAATTTGAATTCTATGCGGTTAGCCGAATGTTGTTAGTTGCCACACAATGCTCGCAAATAAATGATTTATTTTGTGTTCTTTCTTCTCTTTCCCATTCGAACGATCATAGACCATAAGAACTGAAATTTTGATTTATATATTGCAAACAACTATGACATTTATAACGGAAGTCGGAAGGTCTAGATACTCCTTTCAGCGAGATATTGTAGAGGATGTAAAGTCATGTATTAAATGTAGCCAACTAAAGAATAACACCTTCCGTGTAAAAGGTGTAAATTTAAAATTTGAATTGAAAGTTTTTTATAGACGCTAAATAAAAGCTGAAAGACTGGATCTCTATTTTTCTTTTTGAAAAAAAAAAAATCATTCTTTGTGTTTTTTCTAAATTTTACGGTATTACATAATTATTTAAAACATTTTCCTATATATTCTGTTTGACCTTTATATTTCGTGATAAAGTTTTCTTCTTCAACTTTCACACTTGTAAAATAATAAATATTATTAATTTGGTGAGCACAACTCTTAAAAATTATCAAATTGACTTCAAACGATGAATTCAAATCATTGAAACTAATTTAGTTCATGAGTGATGCGTGTACATACAAAGTTTTAAAAGTTTCAAATTCATTTAGTACTATATCAAACCGTAAAAAAATTACTTTTTACAAGTTATTTTATGTATTTATTTTTCATCATTTTTTTACTGTTTGACTTTATACTAAATGAATTTAATTTTTTTGCATGTACATTCATTACTTGTAAAGTAAATAGAATTTAATGATTTAAATTTGTTATTAAAGTCAATTCGATAAATTTTTAAAATCATGCTCACCAATTTTTTTTTATAAACAATTTTTTTTTTATAAACATAGCACATTCTAGCTTCGCGCCATTACCAAATTAGTGCATTCCGTATACCATTAGAAATATCTTCGATCCTCACTACAACTTAGGGGTGTCAATGGTACCTTTTTAGCCGTTTACTCGACCCGTATCGTATTCGATAAGACGGGTATGGGTAAGATTTTTTTTCGTTAGCTTATTGGGTATGAGTATGGATAAATTTTTTTTTTCGTTAACCAAATGAGTAAGGGTATGGATAATGACTATTTCGTATCCGTTACCCTATAGGGTAATTATAAAATCTAAATATATATTCAATTCAATTTCCAACCCACCTAAATATGTATTTGTGTTTTTGAATTTTCTTCCTTTGTAAAAAAACAATTTAGTTGAAATTGATTGCATATTTATTTTTATTTTTTATTATAAATGTAATTACATATGTGTGAAATGAATGAGCTTTTTATATTTAATTTGTAAAATATAATAAAACTAATTATTATATTAGTATTATCCGTTATTCATCCGCTACTGTTTCGTTATCCGATAATATTAACGGATAAGAATAGAATAAGATAAGATCAATTTTTAATGAGTATGAATAAGATATGAATAAAATTAATTTTAATAAGTATGGATATGAAAATGTCCACCCAACCCGTACCGTACCCATTCACAGTTTGATACCCTACTACAACTGTATCCTCATTTGACTACGGACTTCTTAAAAGCAGAAAAATAAAAAATAAAAACCTGTATCCTCATTTAGTGGAAGTCGGGCATGAGATCCAACGACGTGGCATCCACTGCTTAGTTAAAGAAGGATACATATGAATTAAATTAAAATTACGAATAGATTTTCTGACAGAAACCGATTCTTTCTCCAGTTCTATTTGTTGGGAGATTTCCAGTTAGAGTTATTAGACTCAATTTCAGGAACCAAGTCCAAGCCGCCGGGTCCCCCACCTGCATCCCGATAACTGGAGCTCTGCATTTCTTCTTGAACGGAGGATCCCCATCCCGTCTCTTTCTCGCGCCACTTCCCTTTTCCGACCAAAACATCACCAATTCACCATTTCTGTTCCTCCCCGACCTCCTCCTCCTCCTCCTCCTCTCTCTCTCTCTCTCTCCCTCTCTCTCTCTCTCTCTCTCTCTCTCTCTCGGTAACTCAGTATGAACGATCTTATGACAGATTCCTTCGTTGGTGCAGCAAATCAAAAGAATCAAGACCTCGAATCAGGCTCTAGCAATGGCTCAACAGATCCAGGCGCCAGCATTCACCTCTTCTTCTCTGAAGCCGAGGCTGTGAAACAAGAGATGATATCCATTGAAGGCCTCCTCGCCCAACTCAACCGTGAAAACGAGGCGCGCAAGTCCGAGCTCAGCCGAGAAGCGCTTCGTTCCCTCTCGGCACGAATCAATGACGACATGGTGAAGACAGTTCGCAAGGCGCGAGGTGTGCGGGCCCGACTTGAGTCAATGGATCGGCGTGTGGATCCCAAGGATTTGGCGAGGGTTTCGTTTGTCAGAGGTTTGAGTGCGAAGCTCAGAAAAATCCTGGGAGAGTTTCAAGGATTGAGGCAGCGAATGGTGGAGGAAAACAGAGAGGCTGTGGCGCGGTGCTATTTTACCCTTACTGGCGAGAAGCCATCGGAGGAGGTTAGTTTTAGTGAAAATTGGTGGTCTACTAGTCTAATAGCTTTTATGAGTTTAGAATTGTACGTACCAGTACCGATTTGACCTTCAATTTAAACCCCTTTCATATTCTGTCCGTCTATTTTGTGTTTACTTGGTGCAATCAAAACTGAATTCGGTTTGAAAGTGCACAATTTAGTTTATTGAGGTTCAATTGCAGAATTTAGCTTACTTGGGAGTAAAATTCTACTTACTGGTGTAAAGAGTAGATGCGTCTAATTTGCATATCACTAGTGTTTTGGCAATAACAGTAATCTTATTAAAATTACTGTTAATAACCCGCCTTTATATCTCTTAACTGCTTTGTTAACGTTTGGGATTTGCATGGCAGGTCATAGAAGTGATCATATCAAGTGGGAGCCACACGCCAGAGTTGCTTGTCAATAAAGCAATAGCCGGAGGAGACCAAGCAATAGCATCAGTCATTGAAGAGATGGAAGACAGGCAAGAATCGGCAAGAGAAGTTGAGAGAAGCCTGCTAGAGCTTCAACAGCTCTTTCTCGACATGTCAGTTCTTGTTGAAGCACAGGGGAAACAGATAGAGAAAATTGAGCAACAAGTGGACAGTGCAGGCCAAGACGTGAACTCAGAAAAATTGGCGCTGGAGGAGGCGAAGGTGCACCAAACCAGCAGTAGACGAACTTGGTTGTGGATTTTGTTGGTTGTGTTGGTGTTGATTGTTTTGGCTGTTGTGGCTGGTATTGTTTGGTATAACTTGAGCAACAAGGGCTCCGGTCTACAGTCAGCTGTCGGGTTTATCTTAGAATTTTTCTGATTGAAAAGGAAGTGAAGTGAGGATGAGAAGGAAATGGAGTTCCTTCTTTGTGTTTTCTGCTTGGAATAGATTTTTGCTTTGTCTGTTCTTATTGACAGGCTGAAAGTGATATTTTGTTGGAGAGTGCAGTATGAAAAGGCAGTGGAGAAATCTGAGGCTTGTAAATGGTGGGTTGACAACTAAATTTTGTGGGATCTTGGGCATGTTGATCGTAGAGGGTGAACCTCAATTTTTCTCTGCCAAAACTAGCTTACAAGTACATTAGCTGAATTATCAAAGTTTTGTGAAACCATGCTTTTTACGATATTGTGTGTTTCACGATGGATCTGCGTCATTACCCTTTTTAACTTGTATATCTATGTTATATATTGTTTTTATTCTTTGTTGAAAGATGGAAGATGTTATTTGTTGGGATTCATTTATGTAATCAATGACTATGTTTACTCTGTTCTTTCTTTCTACTTTATATATATGGTACAGAATTAAGCAATAGCTATTTTTAATCAGACTGCTTGATTTTCCCGCCACCATGACTCTTAACCTCCTAATCATTAGCCAAATTAGTTAGTTATGCATGCCACAAGGCCGTTGTAAATTAATTGTCGCGTAAATGCTATCAACAAGAAATCAATTTTGAGTCGTAAGGAAAGATTGATATTTCTTATGTCTAATTGAAAAAATTTACTCAAAAAAATAATATAGGCCGCTTGAGGGAGTAAAGGTTTTAGTCAGGACACATGCAATGAGATTGAGGTTTAGCTATTTTAATGTAATAATATAATTCATCATTAGCCCTCGATAGTGTGGTGGTATGAAATCTTTTGAACTAGTTTTTTTTTTTTTTTTTTTTTTTCTACATTCGCTTTTTAATTTGGAAATCGAGGCCTACAACAAGAAAAAATATGAAACTAAAATTTTGTTATAGTACACACCCAAGAAGGCTTGATCAAGCTAGTAAAGATTTAATAATCACGAAGTTCTGGCCAAATAGCTTATCACATTACATATTCTAAGACCACTAATTTATTCTAGTATTATGCCATGGAGAAAAGACAAGCAGAATAATGCTGAAAAATAAAACCTTTTAAGCAAAGAATATTGAAGATCTATTTTTTTGCATGAAGAGAGCACATTATATGGTTATTTATCTATTCATTCGCTTTCACATATAACTTATCCTTAGCTATTAGGATTTATTAATTGCACATGGTGGACTCTAGTGTGGTCTAAGCCGTTTTCTCTGAACACACGTATCAAAAGTTTGCACTTTCGAACTTAAATAAGTTGCATTATTCCCAATGATGCATGAAGTAGAGACATTTATAATTTTGTTATTTTGATTTCGAGAATTTTTCACGAGTGTCAAAAACATTAATGGATAGTACAAATTATAAGAACATAAAAAGTGTATATTTCGCCTAATCATGCACATAAGTCATGTTCTTTTTCTCTCATCATTTATTCTGATCAAACAGCTCATGTGTTTCCATATTTGTCCTCTTTTTTTACAAGAAATGTGTTTTTTTTATTTAAAAAAAGAAATGTGTTTAACTTGCTTGAGGTGCAAAGAAAGACTTAAAAGAATACAATTTTTTTGGTTCCTCTGTAAGAAATTTTGTGTGACTTATTATATTATTTATTTTATCAATCTTTAGTGTTTTAAAAAATATTTATTTGTCTAGAATTTGCTTAGTGCATTTTTTTTATTGAAATTGACTAATTTAAAAAACACAAATATTCAATATCGTTTTTATTTCATAAAGGAACCTGCAAAAATCCTAGATTGCTAAAGTATACATTAATAATAGAGAGAACTTATAGGTGGATGAACTTTTGCATTCATTTCTTTTTTTTTTCTTTATAGAAAATTAACCATATAAGATATGTTCTTCAAATAATTACAACTAGAAAAAAAATATGAAATAAAACTTGTAGTAGACGAATAAAAACTAGTAGAACATGTAAGACAAGTAGAAGAAAATGAAAGACAACTAGAAAAATATGAAAGACAACTAATAGGAAGTGATAGACAGCTAGAAAAAGAAGAAAGACAACAAGTACAAAATGAAATACAACTAGTAATATATGAAAGACAACCAGTAGAACAATAAAGACAACTAGAAGAAAATGAAATACTAGTAGAATTTGAAAGAAACTAGAAGAATATGAAAGACAACCAGTAAAATATGAAAGACAACAAGTACAAGATTAAAAACAACTATAAGAAGATGAAATACAACTTGAAGAAGATGAAAGACAACCAATAGACAACTAGTAGAAGATGAATGACAACTATAAGAAGAAGAAAGATAACCAATAGAACATGAAAGACAACAGGTGAAAGACGATAAGAAGAAGATGAAATACAACATGTAATAGACGAAAGACAACTAGTAGAATATGAAAAATTACAAGTACAAGGTGAAAGACGACAAGAATAAGATGAAAGACAACTAAATGAAGATGAAATACAACCTGTAGTAGATGAAAGACAATCAGTAGAACATGAAAGACAACTAGAAGTAGGTGAAATACAAATAATAGAAGGTGAAAGACAACTAGAAGAAGGTGAAAGACAACCAGTAAAACATGAAAGACAACCAGTATAAGATGAAATACAACTAGAAGAAGATGAAAGAAAACTAGTAGACAACTAGTATAAGATGAAAGATAATTAGAAGATGATGAAAGACAACCCAGTATAATATGAAAGACAACCAATAAAAGGTGAAAGACAACTAGAAGAAGATAAAATACAATTAGAAGAATATGAAATGCAACTAGAAGAAGATGAAACACAACAAGTATATAACTAGTAGATGAAGGACAACTAGAAGAAGATGAAATACAACCAGTAGAAAATAAAAGACAACTAACTAGCAGAAGGTGAAAGACTACTAGAAAAAAGTGAACGACAACCAGTAAAACATTAAAGATAATAAGTACAAGATGAAAGACAACTAGAAAAATATGAAATACAACTAAAAGAAGATGAAAGATAACCAGTAGACAACTAGTAAAAGGTGAGAGAAAACTAGAAGAAGATGAAATACAACCAGTAAAACATGAAAGACAACATGTACAAGATGAAAGACTAGAAGACGATGAATAACACTAGTAATAGATGAAAGACAACCAGCATATCATGAAAGACAACTAGTAGAAGGTGAAAGACTACTACAATAAGGTGAAAGACAACTAGTAAAATATTAAAGATAACCAATACAAGAAGAAAGACAACTAAAAAAACATGAAATACAATTAGAAGAAGATGAAAAACAACCAGAAGACAACTAGTAGAAGGTGAAAGAAAACTAGAAGATGACGATATACAACCAGTAAAACTTGAAAGAAAACCAGTACAAGATGAAAGACAACTATAAAAAGATGAAATACAACTAGAAGAAGATGAAAGACAACAAGTAGACAATAAGTGGAAGGTTAAAGACAACTAGAAGAAGATTAAATACAACTAGAATAAGATAAAAGACAACCAGTAAACAACAAGTAGCAGATGAAAGACAACTAGAAGAAGATAAAATACAACTAGTACAAAGTGAAAGACAACTATAACGCGATGAAATACAATAGTAATAGATTAAAAACAACTAGTAGAACATGAAAGATAACTAGTAGAAGGTGAAAGACAACTAGTAGAAGGTGAAAAACTACTAGAAGAAGGTGAAAGACAACTAGTAGAAGGTGAAAGACAACTAGAAGAAGGTGAAAGACAACCAGTAAAAATTAAGGATAAAGTACAAGATTAAAAACTACTAGAAAAACATAAAATATAACTAGAAGAAGATGAAGACAACCAGTAGACAACTAGTAGAATGTGAAAGAAAACTAGAAGAATATGAAATACAACTAGTAAAACTTGAAAGACAACCAGTAAAACATAAAAAGGTAATAGACAACTACAAGAAGATGAAAGACAACCAGTTCAAAATGAAAGACAACTAGAACGCAATGAAATACAACTAGTATAGATGAAAGACAACTAGTAGAACATGAAATACAACTAGAAGAAGATGAATGACAACTAGTAGAATCTGAAAGACAACTAAAAGAAAATAAAAGACAACTAGTATAAGATTGAAAACAACTATAAGAAGATTAAGTACAACTAGAAGAAAATCAAAGACAACTTGTAGACAACTAGTAGATGATAAAGGACAAGTAGAAAAAGAGGAAAGACAATCAGTAGAATATGAAAGACAACAAGTACAATGTGAAAGACATCAAGAAGAAGATAACTAGTAAAACATGAAAGACAGTACAAGATGAAAAACGACAAGAAGAAGATGACTGACAACTAAAAGAAGATGAAATACAACATGTAGTAGACGAAAGACAACTAGTAGAAGGTGAAAGAAAACCAATAGAAGTAGGTGAAAGACAACTAGAAGAAGGTGAACGACAACCAGTAAAACATGAAAGATAACCAGTACAAGATGATGAAATACAACTAGAAGAAGATGAAAGAAAACTAGTAGACAACTAGTAGAAGAAGAAAGACAACTAGAAAGAAGTGAAATGCAACCAATAAAATATGAAAGAGATCCAATACAATGTTAAGACAACTAGAAGAGATGAAATGCAATAATAAGAATATGAATACAACCTGTAATAGATGAAAGACAACCAGTACAAGATAAAAGACCTCGAACGCAATGATATACAACTAATAATAGATGAAAGACAACCAGTAGAACATGAAAAACAACTAGACGAAGATGAAAACTAGTAGAATATGAAAGACAACTAGAAAAAGATGAAAGACAACCAGTACAAGATTAAAAACAACTATAAGAAGATCAAATACAACTAGAAGGAGATGAAAGACAATTAGAAGAAGAAGAAAAACATATAGTAAAACATGAAAGACAACAAGTACAAGGTGAAAGACAAATAGAAGAAGATGAACTACAATTTATAGTAGAAGAAATATCACCAATAGAACATGAAAGACAACTAGAAATACTTGAAAGACAACTAGTAGAAGGTGAAAGACTACTACAAGAATTTGAAAGACAAACAGTAAAACATTAAAGACAACCAATACAAGATAAAAGACTACTAGAAAAATATGATATACAACTAGAAGAAGATGAAAGACAACCAGTAGACAATTAGAAAGAGATGAAATGGAACCAGTAAAACATGAAAGACTACCAATACAAGAAGAAAGAGAGCTATAAGGCGATGAAATACAACTAGTAAGCGACGAAATACAACTAGCAATAGACAAAAGACCACCAAAAGAACATGAAATATGAAAGACAACTAGAATAATATGAAATACAACCTGTAGTAGACAAAAGACAACCTGTAGAACATGAAATACAACTAAAAGAATATGAAAGACAACTAGTAGAAGGTGAAAGACAACTGGAAAAAGGTGAAAGACAACCCATAAAACATGAAAGACATCGTACAAGATGAAAGACAACTTAGAGAAGATGAAATATAACTAGAAGAAGATGAAAGACAACCAGTAGAGAACTAGTAGAAGATGAAAGACAAGTTGTAGAACATGAGAGATAACAAGTATAAGATGAAATACAACTAGAAGAAGATGAAATACAACCTGTAGAACGTGAAAGACAACCAATAGAACATAAAAATCAACTAGAAGAAGATGAAAGACAACTAGTAGAACATGAAAGACAACCTGTACAAGGTGAAAGACAATTAGAAGAAGATCAAATACAACTAGAAGAATATGAAATACAACTATAAGAAGATGAAAGACAACCAATAAAACATGAAAGACAACTAACTAGCAGAAGGTGAAAGACAACTAGAAGAGGAGAAAACACAACTAGTAAAACATGAAATACATGTACAAGATGAAATACAACATGTAGTAGACAAAAACAATAACCAATAGAACTTAAAAGACAACCAGAAAACTTTAAAGACAACTAGAAAAGGTGAAAGCCAGGAGGAGAAAGATAACCAAAAAACATGAAATACAACATGTAGTAGACGAAAGACAACCAATAGAACTTGTAAGACAAGTAGAAGAAGATGAAATACAACTACAAGAAGATTAAAGACAACCAGTAGGCAACTAGTAGAAAATAAAAGACAGCTAAAACAAGATGAAATACATCCAGTAGTAGACGAAAAGACAACCAGTAGAACATGTAATAAGGTGAAAAATAACTAGAAGTACTTGAAAGATAACTAGTAAAAGGTGAAAAACAACTAGAAGAAAGTGAAAGGCAACCAGTAAAACATGAAAAAGATGAAATACAACTAGAAGAAAATGAAATACAACTAGAAAAAAATGAAATACAACTAAAAGAAGATGACAGACAACTACTAGACAACTTGTAGAAGATGTAAGAAAACCAGTAGAAGGTGAGAGACTACTAGAAGAGTATGAAATACAAACTGTAGTAGATAAAAGACAACCAGTATAACATGCAAGACAAGCAGAAGAAGATGAAAGACAACTAGTAGTAATAGATGAAAAACAACTAATAGAACTTGAAAGACAACTAGATAAGATGAAACACAACTAGTAGAATCTGAAAGACAATACAAGAAGATGAAAGACAACCCGTAAAACATGAATACATGATGAAAAAGACAACTAGAACGCGATGAGACAACTAGTAATAGATGAAGACAACTAGAACGCGATGAAATACAACTAGTAATAGATTAATGACAACCGGTAGAAGATGAAAGACAACTAGAAGAAGATGAAAGACAACTAGTAGAATCTGAAAGACAACCCGAAGAAGATGAAAGACAACCGGTAAAATATGAAAGACAACCAGTATAAGATTAAAAACAACTACAAGAAGATGAAATACAACCAGTAATACTTAAAGACAACTAGTACAAGATGAAAGCAATTATAACGCGATGAAATACAACTAGTAATAAATGAAAGACAACGAGTAGAACTTGAAAGACAACGAGTAGAAGATGAAAGACAATTAGTAGAATATGAAAAACAATTAGAAGAAGATGAAAGACAACCAGTAAAACATGAAAGACAACCAGTACAAGATTAAAGACAACTAGAAGAAGATTAAATACAATTAGAAGATGATGAAAGACAAAACTAGAACGCGATGAAATACAACTAGTAATAGATGAAAGACTGAAAGACATCAAGAAGATGAAAGACAACTAGAAGTAGATGAAATACAACTTGTAATAGACAAAAGACAACCAGTAGAACATGAAAGACGACAAGAAGAAGATGAAAGACAACTAGAAGAAGATGAAATACAACCTATAGTAGACGAAAGATAACCAGTGGAAGATGAAAGACAACATGAAGAAGATGAAATACATCTAGAAATGTCTGAAATACAACTAGAAGAATATGAAATACAACCTGTAGTAGACGAAAGACAACCAGTAGAACATGTAAGACAAGTAGAAGAAGATGAAAACCAACTAATAGAAGATGATAGACAGCTAGAAGAAGATGAAAGACAACTTATAAAACATGAAAAACAACCAGTAAAACATGACAACTAGAAGAATATGAAAGACAACTAGTAGAAGGTGAAAGACTGCTAGAAGAAGGTGAAAGATAACCAGTAAAACATTAAATACAACAAATATAAGATGAAAGACAACTAGAACAACATGAAATACAACTAGAAGAACATGAAATACAACTAGATGAAGATGAAAGGCAACCACAAGACAACAAGTAGAAGGTGAAAGAAAGCTAGAAGAAGATGAAATACAATCAGTAAAACATGAAATATAACTAGTACAAGAGTTAGACAGCTAGGAGGCGATGAAATACAACAAGTAATTGATGAAAGACAACCAGTAGAAAATGAAGTACAACCATTACAAGATGTAAGGTAACTAGAAGAATATGAAAGACAACCAGTAGAATAAATACAACTTGGGGAAGATGAAATACAACTTGGGGAAGATGAAGTACAACTAGAAGAAGAAATACAACCAATAGACAACTAGGAGAAGAAGAAATATAACTAGAAGAAAATGAAATATTACTAGAAGAAGATGAAATACAACATGTAATAAACTAAAGACAACCCGTAAAACATGAAAGACAACCAATACAAGATTAGAAACAACTATAAGAAGATGAAAGACAACCAATAGACAACAAGTACAAGGTGAAAGAAAGCTAGAAGTAAATGAAATACAATTAGTAAAACTTGAAAGACAACTAGTAAAAGATGAAAGACAACTAGAGGGTGAAAGACAACCAGTAAAACATGAAAAACAACCAGTACAAGTCGAAAGACAACTAGAAGAAAATGAAATACAACTTAAAGAAGGTGAAAGACAACCAGTAGACAACAAGTAGAAGGTAAAAGACAACTAGAATAAGATGAAATACAACCTATAGTAGACGAAAGACAATTAGTAGAAGATGAAAGACAACCAGTAGAAGATGAAAGACAACCAGAATAAGATGAAAGACAACTAGTAAAATGTGAAAGACAACCAGTAGAACTTGAAAGACGTATAAGGTGATAGACAACTAAAAGAAGATAAAAATAAAATACAACCTGTAATAAACGAAAGACAACTAGTAAAACATGAAAGACAACCAGTTGAAGATTAAAAACAACTATAAGATGAAATACAACTAGAAGAAGATGAAAGACAACCAGTAATACTTGAAAGACAACCAATAATATTTGAAAGACAACCAATAGGCAATTAGTAAAAGACGAAGAACAAGTAGAAGAAGATGAGAACATGAAAGACAACTTACTAGTAGAAGATGAAATACAACCTGTAGTAAACGAAAAGTAGAACATGAAAGACAGCTAGTAGAAGGTGAAGGACTACTAAAAGAAGGTGAAAGACAACCAGTAAAATATTAAAGAAAGATGATAGACAACTAGAAAAACATGAAATATAACTAGAAGAAGATGAAAAACAACTAGAAGAATATGAAATACAAAATTAAAGAATATGAAATACTACTAGAAGAAGATGAAATACAATCTATAATAAACGAAAGACAACCAATAAAAACATGAAAGACAACTAGATGACGGTGAATGACAACAAAAATGCGATGAAATACAGCTAATAATAGATGAAAGACACTAGTAGACAACTAGGAGAGCATGAAAGACAACTTGTATAATCTTAAAAACAACTAGATGAATATGAAAGACAACCTGAAAACATGAAAGACAACCAGTACAAGATGAAATACAACTAGAAGAAGATGAAATACAACAAGAAATACATGAAAAACAACTAGTAAAAGATGAAAGACAACTAGTATATTCTTAAAGACAACTATAAGAAGATGAAAGACAACCCCGCAAAACATGAAAGATAACTAATACAAGATGAAAGATAACTAGAAGAATGTAAAATACTACTAGAAGAGGATGAAATACTACATGTAGTAGACGAAAGACAACCAGTAGAACATGAAAGACAGATATAAGTAGGTGAAACACAACCCATAAAACATGAAAGATATCTAGTACAAGATGAAATACAACTTGGAGAAGATGAAAGACAACTAGTAGAGAACTAGTAGAAAATGAAAGACAAGTAGTAGGAACATGAGAGATAACAAGTACAAGATGAAATACAACTAGAAGAAAATGGATACAACTAGAAGAATATGAATTACAACTAGAAAAAGATGAGACACAACCTGTAGAACATGAAAGACAACCAGTAGAATATAAAAGACAACTAGAAGAAGATGTAAGACACAACTAGTAGAATATGAAAATACAAGGTGAAAGGCAACTAGAAGAAGATGACATACAACTAGAAGAAGATGACATACAACTAGAGGAATATGAAATACAACTAGAAGAAGATGACAACCAGTAGAGACAACTCACTAGCAGAAGGTGAAAGACAACTAGAAGAAGATAAAAACACAACCAGTAAAACATGAAATACAACCTGTACAAAATGAAATACAACTAGTGGAAGATGAAATACAACACGTAGTAGATGAAAGACAACCAGTAGAACTTGAAAGACAACCAATAGAACTTGAAAGACAACCAGTAAAACATTAAAGACAACTAGAACAAGGTGAAAGCCAACTAGTAGGAGGAGAAAGATAACCAAAAAACATGAAATACAACATGTAGTAGACAAAAGACAACCAGTGTAAGACAAGTAGAAGAAGATGAAATACAACTAAAAAAATATTAAAGACAACTAGTAGGCAACTAGTAGAAGATGATAGACAGCTAGAAGAAGATAAAATACAACTATAAATATATGAAATACAACTAGAAGAATATGAAATGCAACCTGTAGTAGACGAAATACAACCAGTAGAACATGTAAGACAAGTAGAAGGAGATGAAAAACAACCAATAGAAGGTGATAGATAGCTAGAAGAAGATGAAAGACAAATAAAACATGAAAGACAACTAGTAAATCATGAAAGACAACTAGAAGAACATGAAAGACAGCTAGTAGAAGGAAAACTGCTAGAAGAAGGTGAAAGACAACTGTAAAACATTAAATACAACAAATACAAGATTATAGACAACTAGAAAAATATGAAATAGAACTAGAAGAAAATGAAATATGCCTAGAAAAAGATGAAAGACAACAAGTAGAATGTGAAAGAAAGCTAGAAGAAGACGAAATACAACCAGTAAAATATGAAAGACAACTAGGAGGCGATGAAATACAACTAGTAATTGATGAAAGACCACTTGTAGAACATGAATACAACCAGTACAAGATGAAAGGTAACTAGAAGAATATGAAAGACAACTAGTAGAACAAGGAAGACAACCAGTATAACATGAAAGACAACCAGTAGAAGGTGAAAGACAAGAAGAAGGTGAAAGACAACCTACAAAGTATGAAAGACAACTTGTACAAGATGAAAGACAACATGTACAAGATGAAAGAGAACTTGGGAAAGATGAAATACAACCAGAAAAAGATAAAAGACAACCAGTAATAAACGAAAGACAACCAGAAAAAGAAGAAGAAATACAACTAGAAGAATACGAAATACAACATGTAATAAACGATAGACAACCAGTACAAGATTAGAAACAACTATAAGAAGATGAAATACAGCTAGAAGAAAGATGATAAACAACCAATAGACAACTAGTAGAAGACGAATGACAATAAGAAGAACATGAAAGACAATAAGTACAACATGAAAGACAACTAACTAGTAGAAGATGAAATACAACTTGTAGTAAACGAAAAGTAGAACATGAAAGACAGCTAGAAAACATGAAAAACAACTAGTAGAAGGTGAAAGACTACTAGAAGAAGGTGAAAGACAACAAGTAAAACATTAAAGACAACCAGTACAAGATTAAAGACAACTAGAAAAACATGAAATACAACTAGAAGAAGATGAAGAGCAACCAGTAAAACAAGAAAGACAACCAATAAAACAAGGAAGACAACTAGTAAAAGGTAGAAGACAACTAGAAGAACGTGAAATACAACTAGAAGAATATGAAAAGAAACTACAAGAATATGAAATACATGTTGTTGTAGAAGAATGACAACCAGTAGAACATGTAAGACATGTTGAAGACAACAAGAAAAATATGAAAGACAACCAGTAGAACATGAAAGAAAACAACTACAAGGCGAAAGACAACAACAAGAAGATGAAAGACATCCAGTAGAACATGAAAGACGTACAAGGTGAAATACAAAAAGAAGAAGATGAAATACTACAGGTGGTAGACCAAAGACAACTAGTAGAACATGAAAGACAACTAGAAGAAGATGAAATACAACTAAAAGAAGATGAAAGACAACTAGTAAACAACTAGTAGAAGATGAAAGACAACCAGTACAAGGTAAAAGACTACTAGAAGAACATGAAAGACAACTAGTAGAAGGTGAAAGACAACTAGTAGAAGGTGAAAGACAACTAATAGAAGGTGAAACTGTAAAACATGAAAGACAAATATAAGATGAAAGACAACTAGAAAAAGGTGATAGACAACGAGTAAAGCATGATAAACAAACAGTAAAAGATGAAATACAATTAGAAGTTGGTGAAAGACAACTAGTCGAAGGTGAAAGACAACTAGAATAAGGTGAAAGACAGCGAGTAAATCATGATAGACAACTAATACAAGTTGAAAGATAACTAGAAGAAAGACACGCAGCCGAACATGAAAGATAACTAGAAGAATATGAAATACATCTAGAGGAAGATGAAATTCAACCTGTACTGGACGAAAGACAACCAGCAAAACATGAAAGACAACCAGTACAAGATGAAATACAACTAGAAGATGAAGAAATACAACTAGAAGAAGATGTAATACAATCCGAAGTAGACGAATGACAACCTATACAGATAATAGAAACCTAGAAGAAGAAGAAATACAATTAGAAGAATATGAAATACAAGTAGCAAAAATCAAATTCAACCTGTCGTAGATGAAAGACAATCAGTAGAACATGAAAGACAACCAGTAGAACATGAAAGACAACTAGAAGATGGTGAAAGACAATTAGAAGTAGGTGAAATACAAGTAGAAAAAATGAAATTCAACCTGTCGTAGATGAAAGACAATCAGTAGAACATGAAAGACAACCAGTAGAACATGAAAGACAACTAGAAGATGGTGAAAGACGACTAGAAGTAGGTGAAGGCCAACTAGTAGAAGGTGAAAGACAACTAAAAGATGGTGAAGGACAACTTGTAAAACATGAACGACAACCAATACAAGTTGAAAGACAACTAGTAGAAGGAAATGAAAAGCAACCAGTAGAATATGAAAGACAACCAGTACAAGGTTAAGAAAACTAGAAGAGGATGGAATGCAAAAAGAAGAATATAAAATACAACCTGTAATAGACGAAAGACAACTAGTAAAACATGAGAAACAACTAGTACAAGATGAAATACAACTAGAAGAAAGACAAATGGTAAAATCTGAAAGACAATCAGAAGAACATGAAAAAACAACTAGAAGAAGATGAAAGACAAATGGTAAAATTTGAAAGACAACTAGGAGAAGATGAAATACAACTAGTACACGATTAAAAAAACTATAAGAAGATTAAATACTACTAGAAGAAGATGAAAGACAACCAGTACACCACTAGAAGAAAATGAAATACAGCCTGTAGTAGACGAAAGATAACTAGTAGAAGGTGAAAGACTACTAGAAGAAGATGAAATACAACCAGTAGAACATAAAAGACAACTAGAAGAAGATGAAATACAACTAGAATGATACAAAATACAACTAGAATAATATGAAATACAACCATAAGAAGATGAAATACAACATGTAATAGACGAAAGACAATCAGTAGAACATGAAAGACAACTAGAATAAGATGAAAGACAATCAATAAAATATGAAAGACTAGCCAGTTCAAGATGAATGACAATGAGAAAAATATGAAATTCAATCTGTAGTAGACAAAACACAACCAGTAGAACATTAAAGACAATTAGAAGAAGATGAAATACAACTTGAATAATATGAAAGACAATTAGAAGAAGATGAAATAAAACATGTAATAGACGAAAGACAACCATTACAACCAGTACAAGTTGAAAGACAACTAGAAGAAGATGAAAGACAACCAGTAGACAACTAGTAGAAAATGAAAGACAACTAAAAGGAGACAACCAGTAGAACATGAAAGACAAGTAGTAGAAATCTTGTACAAGATGAAAAAAAAAAACTAGAAGAAGATGAAAGACAACTAGTAGAACATGAAAGACAACAAGTACAGGGTAAAAGACAACTAAAATAAGATGAAATACAACTAGAAGAATACATAATACAACCTGAAGAATATGACATACAACCTGTAGTAGACGAAATACAACTAGAAGAAGATGAAAGACAGCTAGTTGAAGGTGAAAGACAACTAGAGAAGATGAAAGAAACAGTAAAACATGAAAGACAAACTGTACAAGATGAAAACAACTAGAAGAAAATGAATACAGCTAGAATAATATGAAATACAACCTGTATTAGAAGATGAAAGACAACCAATAGAACATAAAAGACAAGAAGGTGAAAGATAACAAGAAGAATATGAACCACAACTAGTAAAACATGAAAGACAACTAAAAGAATTTGAAGTACTACTTGAAGAATATGAAACACAAATCGTACTAGAGGTAAGACAACTAGCAGAACTTGAAATACGTAGGACATTAAAGGCAACCGGTACAAGAGAAGATGAAAAACAACCAGTACAAGATGGAAAACAACTAGAAGAAGATGAAAAACAACCAGTAGAATATAAAAAAAATCCAACAGAAGACGAAAGACAACTTGAAGAAGATGAAATACAACTAGAAGAAGTCAAAGACAACCAGTAGACAACTAGTGGAAGATGAAAGACAATTAGCACAACATGAAAGGGAACAAGTACAAGGTGAAATACAACTAGAAGAAGATGAAATACAATTAGACGAATATGAACAACAACTCATAGAAGATGAAATACAACCTGTAGTAGACGAAACACAACCAATAGAACATGAAAGACATCTAGTAGAAGGTGAAAGACAAGTAGAAGAAGATGAAAGACAACCAGTAGAACATGAAAGACAACCAGTACAAGAAGAAAGTCAACAATAAGAAGATGAAATACAATTAGAAGAAGATGAAATACAACTTGTAGTAGATGAAAGACAACCAGTAGAACATGAAAGACAACTAGTAGACAACTAGTACAAGGTAGTAGAAGAAGATAAAAGACAACCAGTAGACAACGGGAAGGACAACTAGTACAAGGTGAAAAACAACTTGAAGAAGATGAAATACAACTTGAAAATGATGAAAAGCTAGCTGTAGACAACAAGTAGAAGATGAAAGAAAACTAGAAGAAGATGATAGACAACCAGTAGAACATGAAAGACAACAAGTACAAGGTGAAAAACAACTAGAAGAAGATGAAATACAATTAGAAGAATATGAAATATAACTAGAAGAAGATGAAATAGTATAGTAGACGAAAGACAACCAGTAGAAATCTTGGACAAGATGAAAGAAAACTAGAAGAAGATGAAAGACAACTAGTAGAATATGAAAGACAACTAGTAGAACATGAAAGACAACAAGTACAAGGTAAAAGACAACTAAAATAAGATGAAATACAACAAGTACAGGGTAAAAGACAACTAAAATAAGATGAAATACAACTAGAAGAATACGGAATACAACCTGAAGAATATGACATACAACCTGTAGTAGACGAAATACAACCAGTGGAACATGAAAGACAACTAGAAGAATATTACAGACAACTAGAAGAAGATGAAAGACAACTAGTTGAAGGTGAAAGACAACTAGAGAAGATGAAAGAAATAGTAAAACATGAAAGACAAACTGTACAAGATGAAAACAACTAGAAGAAAATGATATACAGCTAGAAGAATATGAAATACAACCTGTATTAGAAGATGAAAGACAACCAATAGAACATAAACACAACTAGAAGAATGTGAAATACTACTAGAAGAATATGAAATTCAACTAGAAGAATATGAAACACAACCCATACTAGATGTAAGACACCAGCAGAACTTGAAATACATCCAGTAGGACATTAGCGGCAACCGGTACAAGATGAAAACAACTAGGGTAAGATGAAAAACAACCAGTAGAATATAAAAGAAATCCAACAGAAGATGAAAGACAACTTGGAGAAGATGAAATACAACTAGAAGAAGATCAAAGACAACCAGTAGACAACTAATGGAAGATGAAAGAAGCGCAACATGAAACGAACAAGTACAAGATGAAATACAACTAGAAGAAGATGAAATACAATTAGAAGAATATGAATTACAACTCATAGAAGATGAAATACAACCTGTAGTAGACGGAAGACAACCAGTGGAACATGAAAGACAACTAGTAGAAGGTGAAAGACAAGTAGAAAAAGATGAAAGACAACCAGTACAACATGAAAAACAACTAGTACAAGAAGAAAGTCAGCAATAAGAAGATGAAATACAAGTAGAAGAAGATGAAATACAACTTGTAGTAGACGAAAGACAACAAGTAGAACATGAAAAAGACAACAATTAGTAGACAACGGAGAGGACAACTAGTACAAGAAGATGAAATACAACTTGAAAAAGATGAAAAACAAGCTGTAGACAACAAGTAAAAGATGAAAGAAAACTAGAGAAGATGAAAGACAACCAATAGAACATGAAATACAACAAGTACAAGGTGAAAAACAACTAAAATAAGATGAAATACAATTAGAAGAATATGAAATATAACTAGAAGAAGATGAAATAGTACTTGTAGTAGACGAAAGACAATCATCAGACAACGGGAAAGACAACTAGTACAAGATAAAAGACAACTAGAAGAAGATGAAATACAACTTGAAGAAGATGAAAGACAAGTTGTAGAAATCTTGTACAAGATGAAAGAAAACTAGAAGAAGATGAAAGACAACTAGTAGAACATTGATCCTTCATTCCCTAATATGTCGTTTTAACAGGAAAAACCTTTGATTTTTTCTCTTGCCAAAACACTCTATTTGGTGTCTGTAATAAAGGTGGTTGTGTCCACACTATTTGCTGAAACTTAGCATATTGCAGTCTTCCTTGTGTTTTAGCAAATAGTGTGGAAGACTACAATATACTAAACCCTAAATGTACACTTACTATGGAAGACTAAACCCTAAACCCTAAACTCTAAACCCTAAACACAAGGAAGACTGCAATATACTAAGTTTCAGCAAATAGTGTGGACACAACCACCTCTATTACAGGCACAAGATAGAGTGTTTTGGCAGGAGGAAAAATCAAAGGTTTTTTCTATTAAAACTACATATCAGGGAATGAAGGATCAACCAAGAATGAGAGTTAATGTTCATAAGATGTGGAAGTTGAAGGTACCACCAAGGGTGAAAGTTTTTTTTTGGCTAGCATATACTTTCTATGTAGAGGTGCCAGTGAAAGTGTGAGACATGTTTTCTGAATGTACACTTACTATGGAGGTATACAACAAGATCTCAGATTCTTTTGAGTTGCCAACAAGAGATTGGAGAAGGACATTACAAGAGGAACATGCCCAAAACTGGATAATCAGAAAGGCAGGAGGTAGTAAGACAGAGGAATATTTAATTTTAATAGCAATGTTTGTATACTGACGAGAGAGATGTTGTAGAATATTCAGGGGAGAAATTAAGACGACTGAGGAGTTAACACAAGAAGTGCACGATCAAATGAGATGGCTACACTGACATGGCAAGGATTGATCAGTTTTGGTTTCAATTCTAATCAAGCAGAAGAGTTTTAAGTTTTGTTATTTTGTCTCATTTTCTTTGACTTTACATTTCCTTTTCTTATTTTCTTTAGTATTTGTTTAATTAGGTTTCATATCGAAACTTAAAACTTTCTTCTAATTATCAATAAATCAAATAAGGACTAAGATCCTTATTTTTACTCAAAAAAATTATTGTACTTAAGGTCATGATGAAAAAAAACTTTCCAAATGAGATTAAGCACTTGCATTTAACGTCTGCAGCACTAGTGAAAAAAAAAAATTAAAGGGAAATTCAAACTTGGCTCTGGCTAGGTGAGCTTTACCTAGGATAAATTTTTAAGAGAACATGGTTTGCATTTAAAACATATTTTATAAGGCTTTAGAAAATATGAATCTTAAAGGAGGGCGATTCTGGCGCCTGCTAAAATAAAGGGGAGTAAATAATGAAGAATGTGATGTGTTGACATTTGTCATCCATACATATATAGATATGACAAAGTGCTCTGGCACAACTATTTAATTTGGAGTCAAGTACTAAAAGTACGGCCATGTACAAAAAGAATATTTTGACTTCATAATTTATGATTAGTGCTATCTGTGCAATGAGTCTTTTTGATAGTGTTGTGACTTCATCTTACATTCATGGCAATTATAGGTTGGTTTACATGTCTTTATCATAAGTGTAGAGAAGCAAATTCGATTTATTTGAGGTTGGATTTTCATTAATTTTAACAGGATGAAAATTTAGAATTATAAACGATGCAGTAAATTTCTATATAACCTATGTAGAGGATTACAAAGAGAGCTCAGAGCTTTTCCTTGTGAAAAGAAAAAAAAAATTACAAAGAGATTTCATCTCTCAACAGCACAAGTAGCTGCAATTATATATAAATTATTTCATGCAAGTACCTTACATTGAAATTGCACGACTAGATAAAGCAAACATAAAGCATACACAGATATTGCAGTTGCACGTACATACCTGACAAATAAGTAACTAATTATTCCTACTATTTCGACGATTGGAACTCGTGGAACGGACGTTACCAGATTCAATCTGTTCAACGTCTTGAACCAATTCGTCATAGTGACATTTGACTTGCTCTGGAGTCTTTCCACCACCAACCATGGCAGCAACCTTCTCCCACCTATCTGAGGTGTCTTCATCATACTTGGCAAGAGCCCTCTCGAAACGTTTGTTTTCCTCACTTGTCCAAGCCATTGTAAATGAAGAAAAGAAAGATGAATAAAATTCTAATTGAGAGGGGAGATTGATATGCTACAAAGGAAATAAGAGGAGCTTTCGGGTGATGAAGAGCAGGGGTTGGATTGCAGGGGTATTTATATGGAAAGAAAGAAATGTACCATGATTAAACAAAGAAGGTGGAGTTGCAAGTTGGGATTAAACAAGTAAATGTGGTTCATAAATGGTGATGCTACATGCAACTAGAATGATCCATAGGCAAAGGCATGCTTCTAGTGTTGCCTAACTTCATATACAAATCGAATTCAAGCTTTTTACTACTAATATAACTTAATTATAAGCATAGCCAACTGTCTGGTGGTATTCTCTGTTTTATTTTTTTTTTCAAAATTAAAACCAACATTTGAATTCTGGTCCTATGTTCTAGGAAGAAACGAATTTGATATACCTCATGCTATTGCTAACTGCACAAATGTCATTGTATTTCTCATTAATTTGTGCAGGAGCAATGCATAATTATCATACGGGACAGAACCAGTGAGGATCATGGCACAAAAGTGACCAGCCTTGCATCAATTGAGGACCAGCTTGTAGTCAAATAAGCATGACTCTGATGTAACCGGTTTCCAATACTGTTACCATAATTCTCTCCTAGTTTTTTGTAGAACGGTAAAAGTGCCTCTTGCTGTAATGCTGTTACCATGTTTCCTCTTCAATTAATTAAGGAAAATGTGATGCCAACAAGATCTTCTGTGGTAATAGCAGCATAGCATTATATGGATTTGCTATCTTATATAACTGGAGGAGATGTTTGGGGATACGCATATATTATATAATACATGTCATGATCAACCGAGCTGGTGGCTGTGTTCAAATAAAAACTTGAATGGAAGAAATTTTTGCAAAATTACAAAAGCAAATTCAATACAGGGTTTCAGTTTTTTTTCCTTTTTTAATTAAGCTCACGGAATATAAGCAAAGTCTATCCGTTATCTAACAACTTTAAGTGCTTCTTAATTTTAATCTCAACTTGTAACTCCACCTTCTTTGTTTAATGATTGGTATCTCTTTCCGACCACTATAAGTACCACATGAATCTATTTCTTAGCGAAGCACAACAACAATTTTGCCAATTCTATCTCTCTAATTAGCACTCTATCACTCACACCCATCTCTTTTCGGTTCTTCACTTGCTTCTACCTCATGGCATGGACAGTTGAAGAGAACAAACGATTCGAGAGGGCTCTATCGAAGTATGACAAAGATACTCCTGATAGATGGGAGAAGGTTGCAGCCATGGTCAGTAGTGGAAAAACAGTGCAAGATGTGAAAAGCCACTACAAGCTTTTATTGGATGATGTCGAACGAATTGAATCTGGCAACATCCCCTTCCCGAATTACTGTTATCCGAGTCGTTGAGCTAATTAATTAGTGACTATGTATGATTTGGGTGCATGGTAATTGCAGTACTGGTCTTTATGTATCTGTCGAAAAACATGCACCCTAGCTAATTGTTGCGTGTAAGTTATTATTGTAATGATTACTAGTATCTATCAGCATTTAGTATTATGAAAGTGTTAATTAATTAGCCGTAGTCTTTGTACCGAGGCATTGTTTGTTGTTCATGCATGATCATGATAGTTCAAAAGTGTAGTGTGTCGGCAGCTTTTAGCTCATGAGAAAAAAAAAAAGCAAGACGTACTAAAAGCAGGAGCACATGAGACGCAATGTGCTCTATGCAAAGTCAATTAAGAAAGTACATGAGCAGCATTTGCCTTGTTGACTGTTGATGCTTGCTATCAGTTATCGGTGGAAAATTCACCTTGGCCTTTGGGTGCATCGGAGAATTTAAGTGTACATTTGTAAAATTAATATTTTTATATATGATTTACACCTTTTAACTTGTTTGGCTCTAATATTATGCATTACTATAATTAGTTGGCGAGTTGAAGGCAACATTTCTCCGATGAGAAAAATTAATTCGTGACGGGTCTTTGTTTGGGACCCTCTTATTTTTGTAAGGACTCAGGTCACATATCTCATCAATTTCGTGTAATTATAAATATGGTATTTGTTTATGATCTTGTTAAACAAGTACCATCTAGAGATTCTGTATTGATGAGGCCATTATGGAGTCAAGAGACTCATAGGATAGGCAACAAAAAAAGGCGACGCTTTGGATAGGCAGCCCATAGTTTGGGAAATGAAACAGCACGCCAAGATAATGCGAAGATAATTCTCAGGAATAAAAGGATAATTTTAATAAACTTAATCTTTTTAGAGTTATTCTGTATTAAGGAGTGGGGTGGTGCAATAGGCATCAGATCAAATTCAGTATGATATCCGGTCGGAACTGTTTATATGTGCATCAAGATTCATGTGTACTTGATCTACATGAATTTTTAAAATATTTGTACGGATATTGATGCATATCGAACGACTCAAATCGGATATCAGACCGCACCCAATTCCCTGTATCAAACAAAGCACGATTGTCTGAAAATTGTCAAAGACGATTACAATAAAAAAAGAAAAAGAAATTGACCCTTTTTTCAGAACCAGTTCTGTTGGAGCACATAATATACCAAGTACTGCAAAGGTGTTGCTGATATTTTTGGGCTTTATCGTTACACCTGATATTGGCATTAGGATTTAATAAAATAGTCGAATCATTACATTAGGATTTAAATCCTAATGTAATGATATTGGCTTTATCGTTACACCTCTACTAATAAAAATATAAAATGGTTCATTAGATTCATTCAACGAGTCTTTATTTCAAAAAAGATGGAACGATATATTAAAAGCAAATATTTTCATAGATGGAGTACTGCTAAATTTTCTCCATGTTATAAAGGGGTTCTAAAAGATAGTCGAATCATTACATTAGGATTTAATAAAATAGTAGGTGAGGAGATATTGTTAAATTTTAGTCAGATGGTTCAATGAGTATCCTCTCAGTCGTCCATTTCCCAAATTTTCCTTTTTTTGCTTCTGAGATATCTGTTGCTGAGGCTTGTAATATAATAATTTTCATATTTTCTTTAGAAGACAATTGCTTGGTGATGTTCTTCATGAATGACAAGTTTTACAGCAATATTTGTCTTCTTTACAATTAGATCCTTAAAAAATGATTAAATTGTGTGGAGATGGCACTCTGTAGAATATGAAAATATGGAATGAATTGACTATCTTTCATTAACCTTTACATTACAGTATATGACCTGTATATATAGATCTCAGATCACATTGACACAACAATCGCTAGTTATGTAACAGAATCAGCATAACTGAATTAATCCTAATACATAGTCTAGATACAATGAACTTGTCTAATACACTCCACTGGCGTTTACTGTACATACTCTTTTTCTTTTTTTTTTGTAAATGGTTAAAACATGGAGTTATAAATCATGAATTTGATACTAGTTGATGAAAAGCAACATTCTGCTTTAAATTAAAATATTTCTTTGATTAGGATAAATAAGAATTTTAACTAACGAAATATTAATTAAAATGTGTTGAATTTGTAACATGTAGATAATAATGCACTGTCACGTGCAGAAGTTATTGATGTTTGACAGTTTCAAAAACTTCAATGGGCGGATAGGCATCGGACCTAAATCGGTTCAATATTTATTGAGAACTGTTCAACTTGTTTTATGATTCGTGAGTGACGGTTAAATATTTGTGCATGTCGTTTCAATTTTCATGTGGATCAAAAGCATACGAACATCACTGGTGTCTATTAATGGAATCCCCAAATTTCTCCTTAAAAAAAAAAAACCAAGAAGCACGTACGAATCATGAACGAATCAGACGGACATCGAACGGACATCGAACATCACCAGACGCACCTTGCTTTCCATGAAGGCATTTCATAAGGCTTCACATTTAAAGGAATAATTTTGCAGTAACCAAAGTACTTATTTTATAAATATGCAAGGGTCTTACTTGTGTTCTTGCTAATATTATCAAGATGAAATTTTGTGCTAGTTTCACCCTTTTTCAAATGACACCAAATTTATAACAAATCATTTTTAACAGCATTTCATGAAATATCAAATCATATTTATTCTGCATAAAAATTGATACAACCAAGGACAATAACGTGTATGTTATGAATAAAATATTAATGTGAATTTTCATCTATTTGCAACTCTTCCATATTGTACACTCAACATTAATCACCTTAATTTCCCCACTACTATTGGAATTCATTTCCCCATTTATTATTGGATTAATATAGATGGTTTTTCATTTACAATTTGTAGCATATAAATAGAGACTTTGTAATATTGTATTGTACATATGTAAGACACATGAGAAATGTATGAATAAAGAGATTGTCATCTTTATATATATATATATATATATATAGAGAGAGAGAGAGAGAGAGAGAGAGAGAGATAGACTATGGTGAGTTGCGTTTTACTTCACGCTCATATTCCATTTTAAAAATCCAAACCATCGATCCGAACTGCTCAACATGATATCCATATTGAAATGTGCTTGGAGACCAAATTTTACATTTTTTGGAATTTTTTTACTATTTATTAAGCCACTTTGAAAATCGCAGATCCGGGTGAACAGTAAAAAATTCTGGATCATTCGATCAGCGATTTTCAAAGTGGCTTAATAAATAGTAAAAAAATTCCAAAAAATATAAAATTTGGTCTCCAAGCACATTTCAATATGGAGATTATGTTGAGCGGTTCGGATCGGTTGTTTAGATTTTCAAAATAAGAATATGAGCGTAAAGTAAAAATGACCTCTTACTTCGCAACTCACCATAGCCCAGCTATATATATATATATATATATATATATATATATATATATATATATATATATATATATATATATATATATATATATATTCTCTCTTTTGTGTATTGTTTGGTTATCTTTATTTTATAACACGTTATCAACACGAGAGCTTTACTAGTTAAAGATTCAAGGTAACTTTGATATCTTTTATTTCAATTCTATTTAAATAAATAATACTTCCAATAAGTAATTGCTAAATGGAATAAGTTATCAATTTATGTACATTTATTTTAAGATTTTTAGTATGGTTCATATAAGTTTATATGAAGTGCAAATTTTTTAATCTTCCGGAAGAAGATTTAAAGAAATATTCTTGAAGAAGATATATATGATATAGAAAAATTAATTTGAGAAGATTTTAAGAAATCTTTTTGAAGAAGATTTATATGATGTACAAATTTTGTATATTTTTCATTTTGTTATTTTTCAATAATTTAATCTTCTCAAAGAAGATTTCAATATATATTAAGAAGATCTTCTTGAAGAAGATTTCAAAAGATATTAAAAAGTTATTCTTGAAGAAGATTTCAAAAAAATTTATACGATGCGCACAATTTAATTTAATTTTTTAATAATTTAATCTTTCTGAAGAAGATTTTATTAAGAAGATCTTAAGAAATTTTCCTGTTGAAATTTTCAAGAAAATTTATATGATGCGCAAATTTTACATGATGTTTATATTATTTTTTCAATAATTTAATTCTCCTAAAGAAGATTTCAAGAAATATTTTCGTCCAATTAGTTATGCTTCATTCCCTGAAGTGAATGTATCAAATTTGCACTTCTTGTCATTTTTCATTCTAGAAGAAGATTTAAAGATATATAATTTGTGGACAAAATTGTAGATGTGGACTTGATAATGAAGAAAAGACACATCTTTCCACCGGAAGTGGAGAAATAATGAGAAAGAGAAGAATGGACATAATAGCAAATTAGAGAATTCATGTTATCGTTGTGATAATAAATTTTATTGATCTCGTACCTATTGTATGCATGTACCTATTGTATGTCAAATCACATTGTTGATATATATCAAACATCACTAAATTTTAGAAGAAAAAAAAGATCGAGATATTTTTTTATTTGTGAATGTGATATCGATTTTTGTCAAATTGGTGTTACTCATTTGGATGTTGTTGAATTCTTTAATGACTTTATTAAAGCTAGGATCTTAATTTTAGATTTTGCATCAAAAACATAAGATTTAATATATAAGCTTTTAAGTGATTAAAATTATTATGTTTTTCTTAACAAAATTTAAACCGTTACACTTTATGATTTAAATAGTCTTAATGAAAAGGAGGTTTTCAAGTAAGAAACTGATATTGCATATTACATAATCTAATTATTATATACTTTAATTTTTTTCTGATTAACTACACAATCTGACATGCATTGGACTAAACCCCGACTCAAACTCAATAATATTTCTTTTTCAACAATTGAGAAATAAAAATTAATCACTTGATTAATGATGGTAATAATAAATAAATTAATAAAAAAAAATTGTTATTGTTAAAGTAATGTTTATGGTATTTTTTATTTGCAATTGTTGTTATTATTTTTGTTATTGTGGTGGTATTTTTTTTTAATTGTAATTGTTGTTAATAAAAAAAATGATTGAAGGCTCCAGAAGAGCAATATTGTTGTTATAGAGAAACACAAATTTATATTGATGATGCATTATATTTTTCTAAGTCTCGGAATTTATTAAGATTTAAGAATATCCGCCGAAATAGATATCATGTTGAGACAACTAATGAAAAACAAATGTTGATTATATGTATATAAATAACAATGCATATTGAAAACAAATTGCATATGTTTTCCTTCGACTTGTACTGCGCGTAGAATTGAAGCACATGTTATTGTAAACCAACAATTTACAGATAAGAATATGTTTATAGTTTGGCATGACCGGTTAAGCCATTTCGGATCAATAATGATGCGAAAAATAATAGAGAATTAATGGAAACATTCATTAAAGAACCAAAAGATTCTTTAATCTGATGAATTTTGTATGTGTTGATTTATTCTAGAACGTATACAATGTGATATTTGTGGAACACTATATCTACCATGTGAACCATTTGAATATTTTATAGTTTTAATTGATGCATCAACAAGATGGTCACATGTACATTTATTATCAAATCGCAACCTGACGTTTGCGATATTACTTGCTCAATTGATTTGATTAAGAGCATAATTTTATGATTATCAAATTAAGAAAATACGTCTAAATAATGTCGAAATTAATGTTGAACATCATGTAGATGTTCATATATAAAAAGAAGAAATGATATATTACATGCAACAACACTAATTCGCATCATGCCAACTAACTATTATAAAACTTCCCCACTATAATTGGTTTTTGGTCACATACTTAATATTTCCCATATAAATTTTTTTGAATGTGCGGTATATGTTTCAATTCTCCACCACAACGCAATAAAATGGAACCTCAAAGGAAGTTGGAAATTTATGTTGGATTTGAATCTCCATCTATAATAAAGTATTTAGAACCTTTAATAGGAGATTTATTCATGGCTAGGTTTGCCGATTGTCATTTTAATGAATCAATATTTCCAACATTAGGGGGAGAAAACAATCAGCTGGGAAAAAATATTAGTTGGAATGAATTATCATTATTTCATTTTGATCCTCGTACTAAATAATGTGAACTAACTGTTCAAAAGATAATTCATTTGTAAAGATTAGCTAATTAATTGCCAGACTCATTCACAGACTCAAAGAAAGTGACCAAATCACATGTACCAGCTGCTAGTGCTCCAATTAAAGTCGATGTCCCTGTTGGACAGACTAATAAAATTATAACACGCATGAAACGTGGAAGACCAATCGGTTCCAAAGATAATAATCTTCGAAAAAGAAAAGGAGCAAATAATGAAAATAGTCAAGTCGAGGATATAATAATTTCAGATAAAACTCCAGAAGAGAATCAAATTATAAGAAATATTAGAGTTCCAGCAGAAACTCAGATATCTGAAATTTATGAAAATAAAGAGATCTCGATAAATTACATTATGAATGGAATAAGATGGAACCAAGATGAAATTGATATCAATGATATTTTTGCATATAATATAGCACTAAATATAGTAAATATTGAGGATCATGACCCGAAGTCTATTAAAGAATGTCGACAAAGAAATGATTGGCCAAAATAGAAAGACACAATTGAGATAGAATTAAATTCTCTTAGAAAAAAATTATTAGTGCTAGCCTGCAGTCCCAATAGCTGAAGGCATAAATTCTCAATGATATATTTGATATTTACATGAAAACAAAATTAAAAAGATGAAATTTTGAGATATACTCACCTGTGGTGGATGCAATAATTTTTTTTGATAATTAATTAATATGGCAATACGTGAAGGACTTAATTTGTGCCTAATGGATGTTGTCACAGCCTATTTATATGGCTCGCTTGATAATGATATATATATATTTATATATGAAAATCCCTGAAGGATTTAAGATGCCTGAAGCATGTAATTTAGGTTGTCGATAACATTATTCAATTAAATTGAATAAATCTTTATATGGATTAAAACAATCTAGACGCATGTGGTATATTCGTCTAAGTAAATATTTATTAAAATATTGATATAAAAATGATACAACTTGTTCATGTATTTTCATGAAAAGTTGTGAAAATGAGTTTGTTATAATTATAGTTAATGTTGACGATCTTAGTATCATTGAACATTTGAAAAGTAACATTTGTATACATTTAGACAAATATATTGCATGTGTGTTGAAAGAACATTTGATGAATAACTATTTGGTCCTGAAGTACCATGTCTTAGTGCATTAGAAACACTTATGTATCTTACGGTACATACAATACATGATATATCATTTGGTGCAAATTTATTAGGAATATATAGTTTTTCTCCCACACAAAGACATTAGAATGAAATTAAATACATGCTTCGCTACCTCCAAGAAATTTTAGCAATACACAAAGCAAGCCGAGAATGTGTTTAGTTAAGATCTGTGATTCAACACATTCATCAGATATGTGGCTTGTCTTCTGAAGAAATGATCTTTGCGATCATATATGAAGAAAATATTGCATGTATTGCTCAATTAAATGAATGATACATTAAAGGAGATAGAACAACATATATTTCACCAAAAAAAATATTTCTTTTTCACACATGATATCCAAAAGGATAATGTTATTAATGTTCAACAAATTCGTTCAAGTGAGAATCTATCAAATTTATTCACTAAGGCACTCCATACTTCAATATTTGAAAAGGTGATCCGTAATATTGGAGTTGGTCGACTTGAAGATCTTGATTAATGTTGTCATGAGGAGGAGTTAATATGCATTACATTTTCCTTTACCATGGTTTTTCCCACATAATTTTCCTAGTAAGGTTGTAGTTGCGTATTAAAAGAATAATGTACTATTTTTCCTTCACTAGATTTTTATCCCATAAGATTTTTCCTAGTAAGATTTTAATGAGGCATGTTCTTACATAATGAACATCCAAGGGATGATGTTTTGTAACTCTTCCCTATTGTAACACTCAACATTAATCACCTTAATTCATTACCCACTACTATTGGAATTCATTTCCCCATTTATTATTGGATTAATATATATGGCTTTTCATTTATAATTTGTAGCCTATAAATAGAGGTTTTGTAATATTGTATTGTACATATGTAAGACACATAAGAAATGTATGAATAAAGAGATTGACATCTTTTATATGTTATCTCTTTTGTTTATTGTTTGGTTATCTTTATTTTATAAAAGTGTCTTTATTTATTTAATTTTTTTTTTGACATAATTTAAGAATATATTTCAAAATTATCCAGATAAGTCGTTGTCAAGGGATTATAACTCTATTATTAATCGTAAAAATTGTAGTAATATTAATTATTTAAAGGTTCAGCTTCGTTGGAGGGACCTAACAAACAGTGTAGAAATGAACTGAGTTTTAAAATTCAAAAGATTCTTCCGCGTTAGAAAATAAATTTCTATGGGAATCCGAACTGGCCTGATTTTGCGCAAACTAAAAAAATTGAGTTATCTCAGGGAATCCGAACTCTGAAAATCATACTAGTTTTGCGCATTTGATCAAAATGAAGAATAACGACTAGGAGGCCGAGCCAAGTAAGACTAGAGAATGGCATTTACCTTTCTCTGGTTAAAGAAAAATTTCAAAAGCATGCCTCTTCCTGGAAAGAAAAATACAATAATATATGTATGCTTGTAGTTTAAAATAATTGCAAAATTTGTCTCCGTCCAAATTTTTATTCAGCACTATCATATCTGAATCCGCATCCTCTGCATTAACATACACTTTGAGTTAATTTTTGAATCGTGCGATCAGAATTCAAGCCAATTCGGTCCGCACAAGACCCTTTAATAGTAGTGCAAATTTAAATCGGACGGTCTAGATCTTTAACTCAAAATTTGAGTTAAGTTAGAGGATACGTATCGTATCTCTGGCTCCATCCAAAAAAAATTTAAAACATATATTTTTCAAAAATTAATTTAATTTAATAAAAAAAAATTGAATTAAAAAATTAAAATTCATAATTTAAAAACTCCGAGGAACCATTTTGTATGCGTAGACAAAAATACACCATATGGATGCGACATGCGACAATTTTTTTTAAGAATAATGTAAAAGGAATGCAACACAGGGACTTCTGCCCAAGTACGGTTAACTGCGGAGTTCTGATGGGATTTGGTGCTTTAGTACTGGTATGATCACATCTGTTATAAAAGATTGCAAGTTGGACTTAAATGCAAATTCCGTGCCCTTTTTTTTAAACAAAGATATTTCTCGAAAATTAATTTAATTTAATCAAAATAAATTGAATTGAAAAATTAAAATTCATAATTTAAAAAAAAAAGAGTCATACTTGATTGGAACATAAAATTGTGCAAACATAAGATATTATGCGAAGTTATATTATAAAAAGATTTTGTTGTTTAATTAAGAAAGTGAGAGAATAAGAAGAGAATAAAATTTATGTTGACGTATTAAGAAAATAGAAACAATAACAATAATAATAATGATAATAAACTCAAATTTGCAATAATATTATCGTATTAACAAAAGAAATAATAATGATGATAAAAAATAGTATTCATACTACCACCATAAATTATTTTGTTATCGCATTAAGAAATGTTAAGGAGGTGTTGTGGAACCGACTATTTTCCATTCCATTAGTGTTGTGTTAGATTCGGATTGAACTTCTATTAAAAAAAAAAAAAAAAATCGGATTCAACTGAAATTTCTCGATTCGTTATTTCCAAACAAGTTGAAATCTTATGCATTTGTCTCTATTTGTCGGATAAAGATATTAACAGAGCTATTTTTATTTCACTCAACGCACAAATAATAAAGATAAAATAAGAAAAATATATAACTGATACACTGCGTAAAATTAAAATAATTATGTTGGTAACTTTTATCCTATTTGCTCATTATTTCTCTCATGTAAATAGCTTGGAGTCTGTTTACAATTCAACTCGAGTTTCTTGTCGACCAAGCGCACTACCTCAGAATCTCAAGGAATCCATTAACCATTGTAAGTTGAAGCCTTGAGCATGACGTGCACAGGTATTTCAATAATAAATAGCAACAAAGTACTTGCAAATTCAATTTCCACGTAAAAAGATGTGCTCTGCTGAGGTATGACTTTGTTCTTGTATAAATTTTGGATTAAAATAAATATGTGAAAATGACTTTTTTAAATAATGGAATGTATCTTGATCTTTTATATAGAGAATGGATCGATACTTTTCAAAAACAGGTCAAATAGGATCTAGAAAATTTAGATATGAGAGGTGGAAACATAATATGTAAAGGGTAATTATATGTTACCTCTTGATTCCTTTCTTTATTTTTCTCTCAACTAACTAACTTCATTTTCTAACTATAATAATCAATTTTAACTAACTAGTGGTCCCTACAAATTAATTAGTAGATTTTCTCCTTCTATTTCTTTCCTCTCTCCCTCCCTCTCCCTCTTCCACCTCCGCCTCCCTCTTCCATCTCTGCCTCCACCCGCCTCTCCCACCTTCGCCTCTCCCTCTCCTTCTCCGCCTCTGCCTCCGCCTCCGCCTCACACAACTAGGATGAATACTTGTTCAATGATAGATGAATACTTGCATGACGAGGGTGAATACTTGTGCAACGAATAACTCGAAAGTATGTCATCATGGATCTCATTTTAAAGAGAAAATTATGTAGAAGACGTTCGTGGTTTTAGATTTGCAAAATTCCTCACAGATCGTTAGAAATATTAGTTAGATTGAACGGAGAAAAAAAAATCACCTCTAAAAACGTGTAAAAGATGGGTGTGATATGTCCAGTTTTTTTTTAAAATACTTGATATATCAGGGTGAATACTTGATGTATTACATGTGAATACTTGTTCAATGATAGATAAATACTTGCATGACGAGGGTGAATACTTGTGCAACGAATAACTCGAAAGTATGTCATCATGGATCTCATTTTAAAGAGAAAATTATGTAGAAGACGTTCGTGGTTTTAGATTTGCAAAATTCCTCACAGGTCGTTAGAAATATTAGTTAGATTGAACGGAGAAAAAAAAAAACCACCTCTAAAAACGTGTAAAAGATGGGTGTGATATGCCCAGTTTTTTTTAAAAATACTTGATATATCAGAGTGAATACTTGATGTATTACATGTGAATACTTGTTCAATGATAGATGAATACTTGCATGACGAGGGTGAATACTTGTGCAACGAATAACTCGAAAGTATGTCATCATGGATCTCATTTTAAAGAGAAAATTATGTAGAAGATGTTCGTGATTTTAGATTTGCAAAATTTCTCACAGATTGTTAGAAATATTAGTTAGATTGAACGGAGAAAAAAAAAACCACCTCTAAAAACGTGTAAAATATGGGTGTGATATGTTCAGTTTTTTTTAAAAATACTTGATATATCAGGGTGAATACTTGATGTATTACATGTGAATACTTCATGTATTATAGATGAATACTTGATGTTGTTTCCACTTGCGGTGACGGTTATGCGGTCCCCACGGTAGTTAGTGATGGCGGTTGTGCGGTCCCCCCACTTAATTACGCGTTTTCTTTTGTTTTTAGCGGACGGCAGTTGTGGTACCCTACTATCTCCGCGTAATTAATGTTCTTAATGTCGTAATATTTCCATATATAATTCTTTCTCAAAGATGAGTACTTTTATTTATATGGATGAATACAACTCGTGTTAAGTGTCAATACTTTTTCGCAAATCGTCCCCTACTAATTCCACCACTTATCTCCGCATATTACTGTGGTCCCCTACTTATCTGAAGTCGCGGTTGTGCGGTCCCACCATACCTTCATGTACTCTTTACACTTACACGACGAGAATGAATACTTGCGTACGAGGTGTGAATACTTGCGTAACGGACAACTCGAAAGTATGTCATCATGGATCTTATTTGAAAGAGAAAATTGTGTAGAAGACTTTCGTGGTTTTAGATTTGAAAAATTCCTCACAGATCGTCAGAAAAATTAGTTAGAGTGAACGTACAAAAAAAAAACCACCTCTAAAAACGTGTCAAAGATGGGTGGTAATGTTTTCTTATATAGTTATTTCTCAAAGATGAGTACTTTTCTTTACATGGATGAATACTTGAGTTTACAAGGGTGAATACTTCTGCGCCTGTAATGCTGTGGAGGCATTTTTGGTCCCCTTCTATTTCCCAATAATTAACGGTTTACTGTGGTCCCCTACTTATTTCAACGGTTATTAACAGTTTACTGTGGTCCCCTACTTATTTTCAGTTGGGAGAAAAGTGGGGGATGGATGGCGGGGGAAGGTTAGGCCCTCCCATATGTAAAATGTATAATATAATAGGTGTGATTTGAACTCAAGTCTCCCACAATTATAACGAACAACTTTAACTACTAAACTACAAGTAAACATTTGATATTTTATAAGGAAACTCATGTATATAAAAGCTTAAAGAAAAAGAAGAAGAAGAAGAAGAAGAAGAAGAAAATTCAATTAAATTTTAATATACATAATTACAAATTTTAAAATCATAGGAAATGGCTCACCCTTTTAGAGTACACTAAGATCTGTCTCTGAATATAACGCATTTAAGAATCAAATAAGCATAACAAGGGAGGACATATCAGTGTCCTTCCGGGTTGTATCTGTTGGAAACGGACGCGGAAGCGTTAAAGGAGTAATTTCGTCGAATACCTTGCTGGCATACACTAATACCCGACCATATAGAGAAATATGAAAGTCAAACAAGAAGCCAATACAAAAAAATAACCAAGCACAAGATAATAAAAGAGAGACACCCGGCGCAAATTCACTAGATCAATGGAGTCTTTATAAATACAATGAGATAATCAAACCATTAACACTCTCTCTCTCACACACTCTCTTATAATTTCATAAACTAATCAATGAGATTTCTAAGTGTATTTAGATGGATTGAATCAAGAGAGCAAATCCTAGAAAGAGATGGCTTATAGAAGAAAGGTCACAGCTTGAAGAGGTCACCCCTTCGATCTCAATCTCTCACTCTGTCTTCGTATCTTCTCTATTCGGAATTAATTCCATGAAATGCAATATAGGCTGAAGTCCAAAATTAGTTTTGGACTCACGTATCAACAATCGCTCATTTGAAGACAAAATTCCCACTTGATCTCACAAGCATCGCACCGCGCTCTAACACCCGAGTTACTCAACCAATCTGGATCGCCTCCAACAAAACATCCGGAGACACCACCTTCGTGAATATTTCAACAATTTTCTCAATCGCGTGAACCTTCTCCACGATCAATCGCCAACAATCGATTACATCACGAATGAAGTGATATTGCACATTTATGTGCTTCGTCCTTGAGTGATACGTCGCGTTCTTTGCAAAGTGTATGGCACTTTGATTATCACAATGCATCACATACTCATTTTACTTCAACTCAAGTTGTCCAAGCAAACCCTTCAACCAAATAATCTCTTTGGTCAATGCAACGTATTTTGTCTCGGTTGCAGACAAGTCAACAATGTCTTGTATACAAGACATCCAACTAACAGCTCCACCACCGATAGTAAAAACATAACTAACGGCTCCACCATCAATAGTACAAACATAACGCGTTATAAATTTTCTTGTCTCTTCACAACCCGCATGATCGGTGTCAACATACCCTTTATTATTCTCCATCACAAACACCCATATATTTTTCAATGTTTTATTTCCCTTTGAAAGTTTCATCAACTCCCAAGTCTCATTTAGATGCAACAAGTTCATTTCATCCTCCATTGCCTCTAGCCACTTGGCTTTATCCGAGCAATCAATAGCCTCATGAAGTACTCACTCGCATCCACAAACAAAGCATAACATAGAGAAGGTGAATACATTTGTGTAGGTTGAGAAATCCGAGTTAATCTCCTCAACTCTTGTACCGGAGTATTAATGTTCTCATTTTCGCTTGTGCCTTCACTCTCATGTGTTTCCACCAGCTCACTCTCATCCTCATGGTCATCACCATATTCTTTAGGATGTGTCACCATCCTAGGTGCAACACTTGCATTAACATGCTTCTCCACATGTCGATTTTCATGAATATCATATTTTCACGAAATATGGCATCTTGGCTTCTAATTGTCTTCTTCTCAATAGGATCCCAAACCCTATAATCCAAATCATCACCGCCATAACCAACAAATACACATCTCCGTGACTTGACATCAATCTTATTCCTCTTCACATTAGGAATTTTCACAAAAGCTTCACAACAAAAAATTCATAAATGATCATAAGAAAACTTCTTATCACTCCACACAATTTCTGATTTGCCACTGTCTAGAGCCACGCTTGGTGATCAATTGATTAGATAAATCGCAGTGTTGGCCGTCTCAGCCCAAAATGATTTTGAAAGATCCGATTGAGAAAGCATATTTCTAATTCCCTCCACAATGGTCCAGTTCATTATTTCAATGATCTTATTTTTTGCGGTGTATGTGGATTTGTCTTCACTCTCCGAATTCCATGTCTCGCGCAAAAATCATCAAATTCATTAGAGTAAAATTCACCACCATTATCCGTTTGTAAACATTTAATGGTTTTTTCAATCTTATTTTCAACACAGGTTTTAAACTTCTTAAAAGTTCAAAAAACTTGGATCTTTTGAGGCCAAGGGATAAATCCAAAACTTTCTAGAAAATCATCTAAGAAAGTAACAAAGTAAGATGTTCCACCAAGATATTTGACATTAAATGAGCCATACACATCGGAATAAACCAATTCCAATGATTTCATCTTTTATGGCATTCATTTCTCTTAAAATTCACTCTCATTTGTTTTCAAGCTCATGAGCGGTCTTACATTGGTAAACATCAAACAAGATCGATCGTGAAATACACGGCCTTATAGTCGCCAAACATTTCTGATCAGGCTTCTCTCATTCATAATCCTCTATGTTCACATGTTGCGCACTACTCCCAATCAATGGTAAATCCAACTCCCTCAACACCAAGTAGTCCTCCATCAATATTTTCCAAATAGCCCAATCGCTATCATTCAACTTCTCAAATTCCATAGCCTTCTCCATTCTTTACGTGTAATCACGAATACAAGCTCAAGTTAAACCAACTCAAGCTTCAATCACTCATATGCCAAAGCCCAACATGCTCTGATATCAATTGTTAGGAACGGACGCAGAAGCGTTCAAGGTGTAATTTCATCGAATACCTTACGGACATACACTAATACCCGACCAAATAGAGAAATATGAAAGTCAAACAAGAAGCCAACACAAAAAAAATCAAGCACAAGAGAATAAAAGAGAGACACAAGATTTTACGTGGAAACCCTTTCGGGAAAAAATCACGGAAGCACATGGCGCAAATTCACTAGATCAATGGAGTCTTTTACAAATACAATGAGATTTCTAAGTGTATTTAGATGGATTGAATCAAGAGAGCAAACTCTAGAAAGAGATGGCTTAGAGAAGAAAGGTCACAACTTGGAGAGGTCACCCCTTCGATCTCAATCTCTCACTTTGTCTCTGTATCTTCTCTATTCGAAATTAATTTCGTGAAATGCAATATGGGTCGAAGCCCAAAATTAGCTTTGGCTTCACGTATCAACAGTATTGGATTCCAAACCAACCACGTTTTGGGTCCTGGTGGATTGGAGAATTGATCAGAGTCAAAATAATGATGAATTACGTAGGATTTTGGCTTAGGTTTTGCATATTATCTCACACTTATGTTTAATTAATTAGAGAAAAAGGCTATTGTCACCCTTCTTTATGTTTTATTGCAGGAAACATGTCTTGGGACTATTTTACATCAAATGGAGTAAGAATAAGGTCAATCGGATAAGCGATGCTCATCGACTAAGTCTCTGTTACGGCCCGCACTGACTGATACGAACCTATACCGGATGCAGACCAGGATATAGCACGATATGCATTAAATCCCTCAGCGACATGATCTGGATACGGACCATACCGGCCAGTACGGTCCGTAACCGAGACGCCCTTTGGGGAATAACTGCTCCAGCTGTATCCATATCAGATTTCTTAGCCTCCACTCATCTCCAGACATCCCCTCACTCCTATATAAGCACTATGGACAAAAGAATAAGACATCTTTGTAATTTTGGTTAAATTTGATTAAGTGAGAAAGAAATGAGTGTTGTAATTATGCCGTTCCGCAGCTAAGTTTTTTTCTTAAGGGCTAGGCAGTAAACCTTGTTACTCATAATGCTTTGATATATATATTTTATGTTGATTATGATTTCTTATTGTTGATTGAAATGTTTTTGTGATTTATTTGTTCCATTCACCTGATTTCGATAATCTAGTTTAATCCGTTAGGGTAGTGACAGTGCTTTAATGGTAAGAGAAACTATGATGGACGAGTCAGCCTCGTTGGGAACTATTAGATTAATGTGAAGAAAACCTTAGCGGAGAAACCATTAATCGGAACAACAAAACGCAAACCAAGTTTTGTCATTTGCGTAAGTAACTCGCAGTGTCCTATGTAGTAACTTGTGCATTTTAGAGATCTGTCATTTGCGTAAGTAACTCACAGTGTCCTATGTAGTGTCTTCCATATAAAACAACAGGAAATCAGACCCGACAGAAGTAGAATATCAAAGAGGATTGAGTAGCAATGGTGTGCCGAAACCCTAGGAATTCTCATCTCTATCTTTATTTTAATTACTTTTAATTGTTGCCAAATTTACATTGATCACAACTACAACTCTTGAATTTTCAGATTTCGTCTAGCCTTTCGAAAGATTGTGATTTGATCGCTCAAGACTCTAAATTAATATTCCCTGTGGATCGACCTCGATTATACTACTCGATAGAATTGTGCGCTTGCGATCCGAACCGATAGCATTTCCGAGTTTATAAATTTTAAAAGTAAACATCGCTCACTTTACAACGATCAAGAATGTGGACAAAATGGGTCACGTTTTGGATCCCGCAAGCACATGGATGAGCGGATTATGATCCTAACTGCTTCATGCGCAGTTTCCTACTAGTATGTCTGTTTTGTCTATAAAATGGAGTGTTGGAATTCTGGAAAGATGTAGATTTCATATTTATGTATTAGATAAATTATTGTTTGTTAGAAATTTAATTTTTTTTTTTACAAGTTAAATCTTTTTTTCCACTCAGAGAAATTAAGTCTATATATTGAGAAACTTGAGGCGTTTGACATCTAGATTGTAGAATAAAAGAATAGGTTCAACAAATCGTAATCTATCTCCAGACGGTGATCTAGGAGAGGAACGTTTCAAGTTGATAAGCGTGAAGATTCAACAAATATGAAAACAACCGTTTTGATTCAAAAGAAGACTTCCATTGCAAAATATAAACGTTATCTTCTATTTATGATTCGAATCAACCAACAATAATATTATAATTCTTTTAAACAACAAGCAAAAAAAATATTTTTCTAGAAAAAAAAAAGAGTAACAAAAGTTTATTTTTAAATTTTTTTTGAGTCAGTAGTCGAAAAGTATTATTTCACTGGTACTATGTGATTCTGCCCCGTCATTAGTCGACAAACTTTATATTTGTTTTGATACTTAGGAAAATATCATGAAGTTGTTTTCAACCATATATTCACTCTTCTTTTACTTTTTCTTTCATAAAGAAAATGTCCGTCTCAAATGTAAGTGAGCATATATTTCAATAATTTTAAATTGATAATTGACAATTTACTAACTTTTCTTTTTCTTTGCACTAAAGACAAACATTAACAATTAACAAGAAGAATCTTGTCCAAAAAAAAAAAAAAATAATTAACAAGAAGTCATGAACGAATCTAGGAGTTATGTGCTGGAAGCAAATTTCCTCTAGAAGTTAACTATCATCCGAAATACAATTTAAAATTAAAGTCTGCAAAGAACTAATGTTGAGTAAAATTTACAGAATTGAGTATGTAAGATTAATTAATAATGTGTTTTAGAAAGAAAGTAATTGCAAAAATAACAAAAAATAATTGTATTGCCCTTTTTCATCAAATAAAATTAATCATTTTTGACAAAGTAACGAAGTACGAATCCATCATATTTACTGGGATTAGTGTATTTATAATTTGTGATATTAACTATTTGAATTATAACATACAATTTTAAATAATAATTATGTCTATTGCACCTAGATGTGTTGCAAAGCAAATGTTAATGGCTAATTAAGGTGGCAATCCATATTCATGGAGGAGATTAACTTAGCTTCCATTTAATCTTTCTCAACGGGACTTAGTAAATTTATTAAGAATAGGAGTTAGGAATGTTTTGTCAAATCTACGTACTATGATAATACTTCAAAGTACCATTAAGAAATATACGCATCTATTAACTTTTGTTATTTTTTTTTCTTAATTTTGTTTTTTAAATTGAAAAATGCGAAATATCACCAACGACTGATTGCCTATCTTTCATTCAGTATGTTGGCATATATAATTATTACAGAATGAGAGTGAATCGTGTACGAATTTTATTGAAAAAAAAATATATGAACTCATTACTGGACGAGATAGATATATAATATATATATAGTACGGCTAACGCGCTTCCTCTAGTATATCAACAATATGCTTCTGGCTTTCAAAATCTATCGAATCGGCTTCAAACGACAAATTTAAACCGTTCAAACCAATGTCTTTAACGAGAGTTTTGTTTCCATATAAAAAATTTTAATTTTCGAATTTATTTACCATCAAGTTAAGCGGTCAAAATATGAAGGATTTTGTGCACATTTTAATGCACTATTTTGCTCATTTTTTGGACCACTTGATTTGATAGTAAATAAATTTGAATTTTTTTTATAAGAAAACGAAGCTCTCGGTAACGAGATTGGTTTGGATTTGTCATTTGAAGCTCATTCGATAGATTTTGGAGACCGGTAGCATATTGTTAATATACTAGAGGAAGCGCGTTAGCCGTACTATATATATATATATATATATAGAGAGAGAGAGAGAGAGAGAGAGAGTGGCTAATATTAAAACGTTTGCACCAAGGCCCTCGTACAACCAAGTCGTTTTCGGATTTTCAAAGTCCAAATAGTCGATCCAAACCGTCAGATGTTCAATCTATATTAAAATCTGCTTGGAGACCAAATTTTACATTTTTTGAATTTTTTTTACTATTTATTAAGCCACTTTAAAAATTGCTGATTCGGGTGAACAATAAAAACAGTGCAACCAAATTCTGGACCATGTAATCAGCAATTTTCAAAGTGGCTTAATAAATAGTAAAAAAATTCCAAAAAATATAAAATTTGGTCTATAAGCATATTTTAATATAGAGATCACATCTAACGGTTTAAATCGACCGTTTGGACTTTGAAAATTCGAAAACGACTTGGTTGCACGAGGGCCAACGTTTTGATATTAGCCACTATATATATATATATATATATATATATAGAAGTGGCTACGGCGCTACGCGTAGCATAGAGGGCCTCCGTGCTACGGCTCAATATTTGAGTTTTCAAAATCCTAACGGTCGATCCAAACCGTTCAACATGATCTTCATATGAATATGTACTTGCAAACAAAATTTTACATTTTTTAGAATTTTTTACTATTTTTTTAGATAGGTAGAAAAGCACTTGATCTGAATGGTACATAATTTCCAAATCAAGTGATTTTCTACCAATCTAAAAAAATAGTAAAAAAATTATAAAAAATGTAAAATTTGGTTTTCAAGTACATATTCATATGGAGATCATGTTGAACGGTTCGGATCGACAGTTAGAATTTTGAAAACTCAAATATTGAGCCATAGCACGGAGGCCCTCTATGCTACGCGTAGCATATTAGCCAGATTCTATATATATATAGAGAGAGAGAGAGAGGAGGAGGGATCCAATTACACCCTTTTTTGACACATCTTGACACTGTTTTTTTATACGTTAATTTTGCAATTTCAAAATCCAAACAGTCGATCCGAACCGTTCAACATGATCACCATATTAAAATGTGCTTGGAGATCAAATTTTACATTTTTTGAATTTTTTTACTATTTATTAAGATGGTTACAAAATTGATATTTTTCAATGGTCTGGAAACAACGATTTTGTAACCTTCTTAATAAATAGTAAAAAAATTCCAAAAAATGTAAAATTTGATCTCCAAGCACATTTTAATATATCCATCATGTTGAACGATTTGGATCGACTATTTGGACTTTGAAAATGGTAGGTGTCAAAATGTGTCAAAAAAAGAGTGTAATTCGATCCCTCCTCATATATATATAGAGAGTGAGAGAGAGAGTGGCTAATATCAAAACGTTTGCACCAAAGCCCTCATGCAACCAAGTCGTTTTTAGATTTTCAAAATCCAAACGGTTGATCTAAACCGTTAGATGTGATCTCTATATTAAAATCTGCTTGGGAACCAAATTTTACATTTTTTTGGAATTTTTTTACTATTTATTAAGCCACTTTGAAAATTGCTGATCCGGGTGAACAATAAAAACAGTGCAATCAAATTCTAGACCATGTGATCAGCAATTTTCAAAGTGGCTTAATAAATAGTAAAAAAATTCCAAAATATGTAAAATTTGGTCTCCAAGTAGATTTTAATATAGATTGAACATCTAATGGTTTAGACCAACTATTTGGACTTTGAAAATCCGAAAACGACTTGGTTGCACAAGAGCCTTGGTGCAAACGTTTTGATATTAGCCTCTCTCTCTCTATATATATATAGAGAGAGAGAGAGAGTGGCTAAGCTACAAACGTTTGCACCAAGGCTTTGGTGCAAACGATTTGTTTTCGGATTTTCGAATTCCAAACCGTCGATCCGAACCGTTCAAGTTGTTCTCCATATTGAAATGTGCTTGGAGACCAAATTTTACATTTTTTGAAATTTTTTTACTATTTATTAAGCCACTTTGAAAGTTGCTGATCACACGGTCCAGAATTTGATTGCACTGTTTTTACTGTTCACCCGAATCAGCAACTTTCAAAGTGGCTTAATAAATAGTAAAAAAATTCAAAAAAATGTGAAATTTGGTCTCCAAGCACATTTTAATATGGATTTAATATCTAACGGTTTGGATCGACCGTTTGGACTTTGCAAATAGGAGAACCAAAACGTTTGCACCAAGGACTTGGTGCAAATGTTTTGAGCTTAGCCACTCTCTCTATATATATATATATATAATTAACAGCTCTCTTATAATTATAACTGCAAAGAGATGTGCATTTCACGGTGCATGAAAAGTTAATATGGTTTCATCAAAAAAAAAAAAAAAAAAAAGTTAATATCACGGGAGGTGGTTATGAGGCATGTTTATAATGATCAGAAAAGCTGTGATTTGTTTCTCTTTCTTATTTAAAATTGAATGCGTGTTCGGTATTTCTATGGCGCAATAATATACTTAAAATGATAAAAAAAAATTGTATTTCTCTTTTTTTTTTCATAGCTAATTCTGTTGCTTTCTATTATATACAGTTTTAGAGTTTTGATGAAAAACATTTTTTTCGTAAAGTTTGTTGAATGCAAAGTTTTTAAATATAATTATCTTATTTTAAAAAATTCAGTTCTTTTGTTAATAGTTATACTTTCTTTTAAGATCAAAGTTCCAGAAACAATATTATTTTTTTGTAAATAAATTGTGTTAGCATTTCCATACCAGAAACTCATTAGAATTAAAATAGTAAGAAGAGAGAAAAAAGATAATTCTGACAGCAAATAAGATTAATTATTTTATCTAGTGTGGTTTTAAAAATCAGTTTCTTATTAAGAAACTTTTCAAGAAATTACTAAATAAACAATTCGCTCACATTTTTTAAATTAAATTAAAAATTACCACGTCATATTAGAAATGGAGAATAATTTCTGAAATGGAGATGCTCCAGACTTCTGGAAGTTCTAATAACATATAAAAAGTTAATGCTTTTTAAAAGTAAATTAAGGTTGAGGCAATAAAATAATAGGTTGGCGTCAAACCTCGGAGCTATATCTGTTGGTCTAGATTTACACGAATACGTCACTAAAGGAGGAAGCTTGATTCTTTATGATGTTTTGGTGACTCGTAAAGACAATGGAGATGCATTTGACAAGCAAAAGGATGCCCCTAACGTATTTAATTATATGAAGCATATCTAACAGAATATGATCGTAGTTAAGCTAAATAAAGTATATCTACCCAGCCTACTAAATTTTTGACGCTGGTGTAGGCGTACATAGAAGCACCAGCCGTATATTTAGAATTTTATGAGGGACCGGAACTAAAACATATAAACACTCTTCAAACTTATATGGTATAAAGAATTAAATTGCTAATTTATATTCATGAGGGTGGGGACGTGGGGACGTGGGGTAAGCACTCCTTGACCTATTCATGAGGGTGGGCGATATCCTCTAATGTGAATGGTCTTCGAGGTCACTTTGGATTGGGATCTTTCTTTCGCTCCTAATTTATTCGAAAGTTATTTAAAAAAATATAAATGTTGAATTTTTTTTTTAAATACAATCATGATCAAAGATTATGTATATTAGCTTTATGGCTGAAATTTATCTATTCGAATAAAACAATATAAATGTTGAATTGGAATTAATTTATACGAGAAAACATGATAAACTATGATTTTATACTAGATTTATAGTTGAAAGTTTTTTCTATATATATTATGAGGAGGGTTCAAATGCATCATAATTTTTGGGCTCCAATATGCTCCACATCATTTATCTCCATTTTCAAAATTCGAACAGTCGATCCGAACCACTCAACATGATCTTCATAATAAAATATGCTTGGAGACCAAATTTTATATTTTTTACTATTTTTTTACTATTTTTTTACATAAGTACAATATCACTTTATCGGATGGTCCAGAATCTCCTTAAAAAAGTGATTTTGTACCTATCTAAAAAAATAGTAAAAAAATGCTAAAAATATAAAATTTGGTCTCCAAGCATATTTTATTATGAAGATCATGTTGAGCGGTTTGGATCGACTGTTCGGACTTTGAAAATGGAGACAAGGATGTGGAGCATATTGGAGCACACAAATTATGGTGCATTTGAACCCTCCTCATATATTATATATAGTTATTCTAGCTTATATAAAGATGTGATTAGCAAATCGGTTCAAGTTTGATTTGTACATGTGTCAGCACTAAACTTTTCATTTGTTCCAATTAAGTCACTATAACTTTCCATCTAAAATATTAACAAAATATATTTATTTTGTCCAAAATACTAATGAAATATGCTCATTCCGTCAAAAATACTAATGGAAAAGTTATATTTTTTTTAGTTTTTAGATGAAAAAGTTATAGAGTGATTTGATTGGATCAAATGAAAAGTTTAATAGCGACAAAGGAACAAATCAAACTTGAGTGACTAATTTGTGACAAAGGACGACGATTAGTGACCTCCAGCGAAAATTTACCTATAATTCAATTAATATAGTTCATTCATTTAGTCTTTAGATCAGATCCGCCTTGTTTTGTTCAATTATATTGTATTTACCCTTCTAAATTTCAAAACTCACAAATTTAGTCATTTATTGTATTTTCTATTAAAACTCATTTTAAATTTATAAAGTACCCATGTTGTCCTTCGTTATAAAAAAAATGATGTAGCATGTTTTAGAAATTGTCAGTCTTCTTATTAGTCAGTTTCTCAGAATAAATGAATCGTTTCTATACTTCTGAAGCATACACAAGCATATACCTAAATGTCACTATGTATGCATCAAAAGTAGAGAAATGACTCATTTCCTCTCGAAAACCGACAAATTAGAAAATTAACATTTTCTGAAACATATTAAATATTTTTTATTTTTCATAATAAAGAGTAAAATGGATACTTTATAAAATTAAAATGAGTTTCAATAGAAAAGACAATAAAATAAGTAAATTTGTGAGTTTTTGAAATTTGGAAAGATAAATAAAATATTATGAATGACTCACCAGCTTGGAGATATTTTTGAAATTTGTGAGTTTTTGAGAGATATACATGAAATTCCCGTATCTAGCTTTTGAGATTTGATGTACGAAGAGAATGACTCACCAGGACATTAGTTGTATTATTTATACTTCTTAAATAACAACTGATTAATACTATGGACCATATCAATAAGGGGAAGTTTCATGTATACCCTTCAATAATCTTGAAATTATGTATTTTTCGCTCTAAATTTATAATATCCTATTTACCCTTTTCAATTTCAAAAACTCACAAATTGATCCAATGTATTACATTTTCTAGTGAAACTCCTTTTAAATTTATGAAGTTATCATTTTATTCTTTATTAAAAATAAAATATATTGATTGTATAAGAAAAATGTTCAATCTTTTAATTGGTTGGTTTTCGAGAACAAATGATTTATTTATCTACTTGTGACACACACACACATTGACATTTAGGCATACACTTGTGTATACGTCATAAGCAAGAAAATAAATAATTTGTTCTCATAACTAGCCAATTAGATGACTGAATATTTCTCTTGAACATGCTACATTTTTTTTTTGAATTAAAAAATAAAATGGATATTTTATAAAGTTAAAATGAGTTTTAATTGAAAACACAATAATTTAGATAAATTTGTGAATTGTTGAAATATAAAAAAATAAATATGATATTATGAACTTCAAAGAAAGGAATATGTAATTTCAAAAAATTTAAAAGATTTACATAAAAAATCCCACATCAATAAACTCCAATATATTTCCTTCACTCGGTCAATTTATGATTAGTTACAAACTTACAATTTGTGTGTGTGTGTGTGGGTGGGTTGGGGGGGGGGGGGGGGGGGGGGGGGGCCCTTAAAGCTTGAAAAATTATACAATTTTATCTATCCTGGAATTTTTCTTCAAAATATACTTATATTTCTATATTATTCTTTAAAAATATCATAAAAAATTCCTAATATATAAAATAATTACAATTTTATGTCTCACGCAAATTTTTTGCCATCCTAGCTACTAACTATCGTTGCTACGTCCCTACTCTCGACCATAATTTTTGTTCTAAAGAAAAGAAAATTAAAGAGGTCCAAACATGTTCCCATGTTAGGCTTAATTCGTACTTTAATACTCTGATTATGGAAGTCTATTACCCATTTTTAAGTGGACCCATTTGTAGTGGTAAATCTGTAAAGCGACTACCCTTTATATATAATATGGCTCACAAAAAGACAAGCAAATGAAAAGTTTAGAGGCAGTATACTAAATTTTATTCAATATTCAATAACAGCATTGCGCCTCTTGTCTTGACGCTACTAAAAATATTGGGGGAATAAAGACCGTGATTTTTATTAATACCCTCGCAAAAATGAAAAATATCAAATCTGTCCTTGATATTTTTTTTTAAAAAAACCACCCTGACCGCCCCTTGACTGGGCGGTCCACTGTTCATACAAACCGCCCCACGTTTGGGCAGTCACCTATGCATACTAGACCGCCCCACTGTGGGGCGGTTTGTTTTTTTTTTTTTTTTTTTGAGATTTTGAGAGACAATATGAAGAGCAAGATGCATAAAAACTCGAATTTTATTTTTAATATTTGTTAGATTACTTCTTTTGATATATAATTAGCATATTTATACTAAAATATGCTAAATTAATGTAAATTATGTTAAATTACGGTAAACTATGCTAAACCCTAAACTCTTATTTTGGACAATTTCTAAAACCCTAAACCCTAAAAATTACCGTACATTAAATGATTTACAATTTTCACATTACATATTTATAAAAATTAGTGATATTTTAAAGAAACCCTAAACCCTAATTTCTAAACCCAAGTTTCCGACATTTTTATTAATAAATATACACGTTAGCTGGGTTTTTTGTTAGATTACTTCTTTTGATGTATAATTAGCATATTTATACTAAAATACGCTAAGTTATGTTATTTTATGCTAAATTACATATGAATAAGGACAATATCTTTACTGAGAAGGCGAAAAACGACAACGAAACTTCAAACGGTCATAAAACGGCGCTCGAGTGTCCGATTTCAGCAAATGACTATTTTTCGAAAAGCTTGCAAAAATACTCATGCGTCAGTGTCGGCAATGCCAAATTTTGAAATTCAAAATTACCAAAAAACAAAGGGAAGAGCCTCAAAATTTCAGTTGAAATTTTTGATTAAGATTTTCATTTCTATTGTTCGATCTAAGTAGCTCAGTAAATTAGTTACATAATGAACTTGTAGAATACCAATTTTTACTATTTTGGAAATTTTTTTACTATTTTTTATTTATGAAATATGGCACAAAATCGGCCTAATTTTGCGTAATTTTGCGTAGTTTAGCGTAATTTAGTGTATTTCATTATAATTAGTGAAATTTGCGTAGTTTACCGTAATTTAGCGTATTTTAGTATATATATGCTAATTATACATCAAAAGAAGTAATCTAACAAATTAAAAATAAAATTCGAATTTTTATGCATCTTGCTCTTCGTATTGTCTCTCAAAATCTCAAAAAAAAAAAAAAGCAAACCGCCCCACAGTGGAGCGGTCTAGTATGCATAGGTGACCGCCCAAACGTGGGACGGTTTGTATGAACAGTGGACCGCCCAGTCAAGGGGCGGTCAGGGTGTTTTTAAAAAAATATATATATCAAGGGCAGATTTGATATTTTTTATTTTTGCGAGAGTATTAATAAAAATCACGGGAATAACGAAGCTTCTCTTATACTGAAGTCCAACTAACTCTCCATTATAATAAAGATCTATATGCATATAATTAACAGAGATAATTGCGAACAAGAATACTTAGATTATGATATATTTACTTTTGTCATTGTTGTTCAAACCCAATAAAAATAAAGAAGGTGGCTGCTTAATTGATATTTCAACTGTACAGCACAACCATCACTTGATAATGCTCATTAGTTGACTACTTTGATAGCATTAAATAGCCTCTTAATTCTGGATCTCAAGTTAAAAAGTTGGAATAATTTCCGGAGAAAACAAAGCAAAGCAAATGAAAACATCTCATTAAAAAGTGCCAACTTGATCTACTCATGACTGGTTAAACCATGATATTTGCAAAGATTCTTTTGTAAGTTGTAACTAATTAAAACATTACTTGAAGAGATTTAATCTTTAGAAGGCTGTCGTGCCCTGCCAACTTGGAATTTTTTTAATCAATTAAAGTAAAAAGATATTAATCAAATAAAAGTAAAAAAAAAAAAAACATATTGCAAGAGATGCAAGGACACTCTTATTTATTTAGTATTGTGCATAGGGTATAATGATTTGTACTTTAGTAAGAGTCAGGGAGCAACTGCCCCTCACTCTCTCTTTTTTCTGGATTTTGATTCTGTGGAGAACTATAGGTTCAGGCCAACTTTGTCATCTTTTGAAATTTGTTTTGCCTCTCCTTCTCTGGAATTTTGATTTTTAATTGGGATTAAATCTAGAGTTAAACTGATAAATTTCTTAAATTCTGATTGGTAATTAAAATTAGAAGTTAGAGCATTAAAAATTATAAGTTAGTATATATTTTTTTTTATTTAGTATCCGATTAGCTAATGAATTTGAAACCAATTAAATCTGATTAACTAATGGATTTGGATATATATATTCTCATATATTAAAGTTCAAACAATCAATTTGAATTGTTCAACATGATCATCATATAAAATTGTAGACGTAAGAATTCTTACTTCAGCAATTGGAAAAGAAGGATAATAACATTAAAGTCTTATTGCAGTAAGTCATGCTTCTCAGCTTTCAAGCTAGACTTCTTCCATAACTTCTTTCACCAGATAAGGAGCTATATCGAAGTTTTTCCTTCCATTTGGGTCAAGAGAAGGTTCGTGGGAGGGATAGACAATTTTTTTTTTTTTCCTTCGTATCAATTTTTTATCTTTTTTAAATTATTTCTTTAGATAGGTAGAAAATCATTTGATCTAAAAATTTTAGACTGTTCTAAAGTAATGATTTTATACATATATAAAAAAAAAAGTTAAAAGATTCCCAACAATGTAAAATAGTCCGAAAATATATTTTTAAATAAAAATCGCATTAAATGGTTCATATCGACTATTTAGACTTTAAAAAAAAAAATCTGTAATATGAATCAATTTGTAATATGCATAATATTATAGGCTCACACTCTTCGTGACTATATATTTTATAACCAAAGACATAAGATATTATTAACTACTTTTCAAAATTTATGAATTTTATATTTTATGAGCCTTCAAACCAATACCAAATAGTTTCTATTCGAGTTAAAAACTTGCACAAATATAGAAAGAGAGAGACATTAGCTAAGATCACAGTGGTATGACCAACGTCTTGATATTACCAATTTATTTTTACGATTTTCAAAATTCAAATAGTTGATATGAAGTGCTCAACATATTCTCCATATTAAAATATGCTTGAAGACCAAATTTTATATTTTTTGGAAATATTTTTACTATATTTTATTAATTTTTAAAAATCATTGTTTTTCAGATTTTTATTTTATTTTATTTTGAAAAACAATGATTTTCAAATATTCTTAAAAATAGTAAAAAAATTTAAAAAAGATAAAATTTGATCTCCAGCACATTTTAATATGGAGACATGTTGAGCATTTCATATCGATTACTTGAACTTTAAAAATTACAAAAACGTATTGGTAGTACCTGTCATGTGCAATGGCGGATATAGAATAGTATATGGATGCTGTAAATTAACGCTCCTAATCGTGCGCGTGTGTTTGCACGCGCACATTTCATTTCTTGGACGGTAGTACCATAATCATTTGACCTAACCAAATTATATGGGCACCTTATATTTTTTTTTTTTTATTGCACGGTTCATAAATATTCGCTAATAAACTTGTTTATTTAGAATCAACAAGTTGAAAGAAATAAAAAATCACATTAATGTCATACAATCAATTAATATACGAAAGGAGCTAAATAAAAATATGTGCTTATTAATTTTTACAATATTGTGCGATTAATTTCAGCATTCGAGAAAAATCCTTGCTATATTAGAACCCTTCTTGATGCGAGGCGTCATCTGTGTTGTTTTCCTTGTAGCGGGCAAAATAGCAACTAAACAATGCCTTCAATAATTAGGCTGCTTAAAGATCGACAGAAGAGATCAGGAAGTCCGACATGCGACACGTGGTTATTGGGCAGCACAATGCATTTTGGAGCCCACTGTCTTCTCTGGATATTCTGTGGCTTACTAAATGCTTTAAGGCGAGACAAGTTCATATAATCCATCTGGACGTTATACTTTGCCCGCAACATGTTTTCTCACACGTTGACAACTATAGAAAATGTTACGGGAACTAAAAGTTCAAAACCCGTTTCAAATGCCTCTAATGTTTTGTATCACCACCGTACCTCTATTTTAAAACTTTAATAAATCAAAATTTAAAACTTGAAAAGTCAAAATAAAACCGTTAAATGTGATCTATGTTATTTTATCTATGCACGTGTAAAAAATTATCACATTTCAATTTTGTTTTGGTTGTCATCAAGAACTTGTAAAAAACGTACTAATGTAAATAATTTCTAGACGTTGATTTTTCAACTTACTGATTCACATAAAAACAAAATCGAAATGTGATAATTTTTTATGAACACATAGAGAAAATAATATAGATCACATCTAACGGTATTTTGACTTTTTAAGTTTTAAATTTTGAGTTATTAAAGTTTTTAAAAATGGAGACACAAAAAATAGATGCATTTGAACCCTCCTCAAAAGTAAATAATATATCATGACACGCTGAACATACCAAAATATTTAAAAAATAAAAAATAAAGATGGACTGAATAGAATGTTGTCATAAATACAAAATAAAAAAACTTTCAAAATCTGCCAACGAACAATAACTTCTCATCTTATATAGAGAAATTAAAATATCATCATTTTTAAAGTGGAGTGCCTCCATTTGCAAAAAAAAAAAAAAATGATACAAAAATGATAAAATTAAATGACAAGATCATCATATTTAATTAATGAGTAGAACTAGGGTGCTCCTAAGCTCACCAAGTCTTTCCGTGAGCGCGACTCTAAAACCTATCGAATCGACTTCAAACGACATTTCAAACCGTTAGATGTTCAATCTATATTAAAATGTGCTTGGAGACCAAAGTTTACATTTTTTGAAATTTTTTACTATTTATTAAGATGGTTTGAAAATCGCTGTTTTTATTAAAATTCTGCACCATTGGAAAACAGCGATTTTCAAACCATCTTAATAAATAGTAAAAAATTTCAAAAAATGTAAAATTTGGTCTCCAAGCACATTTTAATATAGATTGAACATCTAACGGTTTGAAAATGTCGTTTGAAGTCGATTCGATAGGTTTTAGAGTCGCGCTCACGAAGAGCTTGGTGAGCTTAGGAGCATCCTAGTTCTACTCTTAATTAATCGAGTTCAAATTCGTTGTTTTTTGTTTGGAAGAGCAGGAACATCATTTTTCTCATCAAACCATTCAAATTTTTTATACACGAATCTCAAAGAAAATCAACCGTTTGATGAGAAAAAGCAGATAGGTTCATGTCTTTCCAAAAGAAAAACAACTGCGTGACTTTTTATACATGTAAGTGAGAAAGTATTTCCTTGCATTTTGTTTTAATGGAAATCAATACCCCAAAAAATCAATGATTAGAAGTCATGCACAACAATAAGTTTCTATAAACTTTTAATATCAATCAAAATAAATTTCAAATATCATAATCTTTTGCACCTTTGCCCATAAAGTGATATAAATAGCCTCTAAGAGTTTTACGTTAATATATGAATTTAGATTTTTAGTTATTAAAATTTTAAAAATAAATGAGCATTTAATAGTTATCTCAATATAAATTAATCTAAAACACCATGTGTGTGTGTGTGTGTGTGTGTATACAGAGATAAAATAGCTGGAGAGATTAAAAAGATTTTAAGTCCAAAAACCTACCAATCAGCTAACAAAAAAGTTTGAGATGTAGCCATGTAGGGGACAACAATTTTTTTGCTTTAGTGGGTGTGGTGGCCCTACATAGACCGGTAAAAAGGGCAATTTGCAGGAATTGGAATCCCAAAAGGAAATATAAGCAAAAGAAGGCCGGTCTAAAATGGATCTCTTGACCTTTATTGGTCCAATTTATTTCCAGGGCCTCTTTATTAAATTGCCTTTTTGAACTGCCGATGTCACTTCTTTGGGCTTGGCCCCTCTAAATTTACAAATTGAATGCTCCATCAAATTTGGATGTTTTTTTTTTTTTTTTTTTTTGGCATGAGTTATGATCAAAGTTCTTTATCTTATTTATAGAGTGTGTATTGAAATTTTGAATTGACGACCTCCACAAAATTAAGATTTCTTAGAGATATCAAGATGTCCAATTACAAGATGATTGTTCAGAACTTGAGCCAATTTCAACCGGTGGCGAATGTAGCCCAAATTTTTATTAATACCCTAAAAAAAAATAACAAATCTGTCTCGAACGGTAATTAACGCATGGAATGTTGTCCCGAACGGTAATTAACGCATGAAAACATAGGAAGAAAGGTGCAGCTGTGAATGCTGTCCCGAACGGTAATTAACGCATGGAATTCGAAGTGCAATGTCTAGGTGAGTACGTTCCAACCAATCATAGACCAGATGGGACTATGTAGTTTGTGAAAAGAGATTTCAAGTACGTGGTTATTTTCGGAGCTGACAATACTCGTAACACGTACATGCCAAGGAATCCAATTAGCTCACCTACCTTGTTCTCATGTTATGTTGGTGTGCCGAGTGAGAAACTTCTGCGAGGATGATTATATCGCCGACATGTATCGTGCCGAGTACCTTACAAGTACTTGGGGTGAATCTCACAACCATATGGAAGCAGACCCAGAACTCATCGACTTAGTTTGTTCGGATGTCGTCACTGATAACCAAGTTTCTTGAGATGCATGTTGTGAACTTATTTATTTAGATGCATGTTGTGAACTATTTTATTTAGATGCATGTTGAGACTATTTAATTTGAAATTTGTGAACTTAATTTATATACTTGAGAGTTATTTTCAGAACTTAATTAAATAAACACAAATTGACAACATAGAATATAAATAAACACTAAATTGATGAAATAAAGTCCACAAAATAAACACTTAATAAGTAGTACTACTTCTTACAACGAGCCTTGAAAGTACATGGAACAAACTCATCATCCGATGTCGGCAGATTTGGATCAGTCACAGCAGACGAAGTGCTAGCCTTACCAGTATAAGTACAAGAACAAACTCACCGTCCATTGCTAGCACCTCCGGATCAACCTTTTTTTTCAAACCATATAATCATAGCGGTTTTCCACAAAATCATCATCTGAAATTTCAAACCGAATAGGTCGCCTAAGAAATTGCTCCATAACACAGACTTGACAGTTCTTTTTATCCTTGAAGCATACTTGATAGTTCTTTATTTTTCCTCATTCTTTCCTCGACCACTCATTGACCCTCCTCTGGACACGTGTCGATTAGAAGATCTACCTCGATTGTTACTGTCCATCATTCTCATCTAAAAAAATAAATTAAAAAAATAAATCAAAAATATACTACAACAAAACAAAAATAAAATACTACAATCCAGTCTACAATATAAAATATAACAATCAAGTTTAACATAAAATACTACAATCTAGACTATGGCTTAGGAGTAGTGGAACTTTCTCCCATCTTCTTCGAAGACCTGCAGCAACACGCAACACACTCTCACATTTAAAAACGATAGTCATTTACCAGATCTGCATTCTTGTCGATACATTTGGGGTGAACTCTTATGCCACAGAGATGACAAAAGAACATCTTCGCAATATCTCCCTTGACAAGACATGCAGGGCACACTTCCCATTCAGGTGGAGGGTCGATATCGCTGAAGTTCTCGTCAATAACGTTTCTAATAGTCGATCATCCGTGGATATGTATTCTTCAACATCTTTGGGTGAAAGAAAATGAGATAAATGTCTCTTCAAGCGGACTTCACCCGTCCAAAAAAATTTAGCAACGGATATGCGAGCATTGTGTGCGGTTTCACTTCCTCCTTTTCGAAGTTCAGGTTTGGGTGCCATGATAAGATCTAGGGTTTCAAATGATAATGATGGATTAAATAATTTATATTAATTTTAACAATTACTAACTAATTTTGGACATTTTCTAACAATTTCTAACAATTTATATTAATTCCTAACAATTTCTTAACAATTTAGACTAAAAAATTAAATACAAAGAAGTTGAGGGATTTACATGCAAAATGGGAGGCGATCTGTTGGAGAAATAGAGAAAGAAAGAAAGAGAGAGAGTGAAAATTTGAAATGAATGAGGTGAAAAACATGAGGGGTACCCTCCAATATATAGGCAATACCAAACCACCCCAGTGTGGGGCGGTTTGGTACACGCAGCAGACCGCCATAATGTTGGGCGGTCAGGTATCAATATCAAACCGCCCAAATATGGAGCAGTTAGGTACTTTTTAAAAAAAATTCAGTCTGGGAGGCAAATTTGTTATTTTATTTTTTTAGAGTATTAATAAAAATTTCGGCGAATGTAGAGAGTTAGACAAGAATGGAGATATGTACAAAATTAAGAAAGAGCATATTTTCTTTCTCATTGGAAAGTAAATATAGTGTTTTACTATCATGCTTTGGGAAGTAAAGATAGTGTTTTACTTCTCGCTCATATTTTTATTTTCAAAGTTCAAACAATCGATCCGAACTTCTCAACATGATCTTCATATTGATATGTGCTTGGAGACGAAATTTTACATTTTTTGGAAATTTTTTACTATTTTTTTAGAATTTTTGAAAATCACAACTTTTCATTAAAAAAAATAATAATAAAAAATTCACAAAAACACTGATTTTCAAAAATTCTAAAAAAATAGTAAAAAATTTTCAAAAAAATATAAAATTTGGTTTCTAAGCACATATCAATATAAAGATCATGTTGAGAAATTTGGATCGACTGTTTAAACTTTAAAAATGGAGATATGAGCGGGAAATAAAACACCTTATTTTCTTCTCAAAGCATCGTAGCATCACTCGATATATATATATATATATATAAGAGTAATTAGCAGAGATGGACATAAGCCTATGAATTTTCTAAAAAATAGAGTACTAACACTTGATTCATTATAGCCTAAAAAGTATATTGCGGAGTATTATTTGTATCGTAATTCAATTGTACTAATGGTAAATGATAGCCCCTTGTCATTTATGAAGTATACAAGTCTTGTGCGTATTCTAGAAATTATTTTAGTGGCCTATTAATTCTTTTTTCTCTCAATTAAATATATATGGATAGAAATCATTATATTTACTGTCAAGCATGCATATATGAATCATGTGTCTCCTTTACAATTAAAGCTGTGATTATTAAATTTAATATGTATAAAATTAGCCTACAAATTTGAATAAAAAATGTACAAATTAGAAAGTAAATAAACTAAAAAAATTAATAACTTTCAATTTAAATTGGATTTCATTGCTCTTCTCTATATATATTTCTTACATCATAAATAAGAAGAAATTGTAAAACTAAATGAGCAATGAAATATAATTTTAGTCGGCCCTCCTAACAATAGAATTCTAACTAATTACTATTAGAACTGGAATTTGAGAGCAGGATTGTAAATTATAATTCATATGCATCTCCGGATGTACGAGCAGCCAAGCACATAGTATAGTAAAATAAAAGCCAAAGATTAAGTTATTCAAAAGCAAATGCAAAGATTATATTCCTTTGGGGGCAAATGCATGGCGTCACGGTTTCTCAAAAGCAGCTAAGAATCTAATAATAATCATTTCAGGCGAATAGAGTTCTTGCTTTGTTTTTGAAGCAAGGCATGCGAGCTTCTCTGGAAGCTTCAGTGAGGGGGAATAAAGGTGAGGTTAGGTAGGAATAGGATGGAATTAAGTACTAACCCAAAAGATAACCAGATTTATTGTTTTATATTTTTGTCCCCTGGAAGTGGGAAGTGCCCACTGGCTCCCACTGTACACTCTTGTCTTTTTCTATTAAAAGGAGTGGTGATTTTTGCAGGATTAGTCCGTGTAGTATGCTGTGTTTGACCATAATTGAAGCTGTCATATATATAAATAGCAGTGTTGTAAAAAACGTCCGTTTAGGCCGATTAATCAGCCGAGTAGTCATTGGCGGTGACCAAACTGTTAAGAAATTTTTCGATTAATCAGCCGATTTTTTCCAATTATGACCGATTATTCCCGATTAATCGCTTAGCGGTACTCTGTCCATCCGACGAGCGCATACCTAAGTACAATGTCTAGTGCCGATTTGGATGTGGATGGCTCTGTGGATTAAGATCTCCTTGATGATTTGGTTTGTTTAGGTGTTATTCTGACTGGTTGTACGTGCATTTACTTAACTTTTGTGTAGGTTGTTTTTGGTGGCTTAATTTTGTTTAAACAATTATCGTAAGGTTTTGTAAATGAACAGATATTTGATGGCTAGGTCTTGGTACCTGTTTTATGTACCAGGACTTGGTCTTAACTGATTTCTAATGAAAATGGTGGATTAAATCCACCACTTTTAAAAAAAAAAAAAAAAAATGGATGAGTACAACAATTTGTCGGTACAGGTGCTTATTTTCTACGGTAAGAAAGAGAGTATTTTTGGTTGAGATAGCCTTTTCTCTTTATTTTCTTTATCTAACTATACATTAAGTATTTTTTCCTCTCTTCAGAAATCTAGCTACTAATAATTTTTTTAGTCACAAACATAAATATTATTGATATTCCAATTTCTTAAAATTAGTTTACAGTGTCAACTGATGTTGAAGGTTGTGGGCTCCCATACAATTGGTTTGAAGAAACACAATGGATTTGCTAAATTCATCTCCAATTTGATTTTTTTTTTTTTTTTTGTTCTCCGTTTTTCTCCGACACAGTCAGTCTTAATTATTAGGCATATAAATTCAAATCATCTGAATCCTCGAATTTAATTAGGACTAGTCGTACTGGACCAAAAACTTAATCATCATTACAATTTGTTAGGCTCAAAGTAGCTTTTCACTAAGAGGAGGGTTCAAATGTCTCCATCATGTCTTCATTTTTAAAAACTTTAATAACTCAAAATTTAAAATTTAAAAGTCAAATAAAACTGTTCAATATGATGTACATCATTTTATCTATGTGCTCACAGAAAAATTATCACATTTTGATTTTGTTTTTATGTGAATCAATTAGTTGAAAAATCAACGTCTAGAAATTATCCACATTATTACGTTTTTTACAAGCTCTTGATGACAACCAAAACAATGTTTTATATATCAACTAAACACTATGTATCGTAAATAAATAAAATTAAGTTTATATATCAGTTGATTTTGTTGGTTATTCAATGTCCTATGGCAAACTCTACCATGAGCAATGTTTTTAAATACAGTTTTACAGAAGGCTGTTGCATACCACATATACGGTATACGTGTTGTATATGCGGATTTTAATGCGGAAGTACATATGCAGTTTTACTATGAGATGTTAAAAGAATATACATAAAATAAAATTAATTTATAACACAATGGTGTTCTAGCTTAGTTGTTTGTGCTCTTTATCACACACCCATAGGTGTTGGGTTCAAGCCACCAAAGCAATTATTTTTTGGACCTTTTTCGGATTTCATAGCAACCACATGGACCGCATAAAAATCACATAAGAGGAATTGCATGAAATATATGATGCGACCACATTTAAAAACACTGACCATGAGAGAGAACCATGAAAGATCCATTCTCCATCTGAATCAAATTAGAAGATTTGACCGGAATAATTTTGTATTACGATAAGATTAAGTCATAATCATATTCCAAGAGCGTAAAACTACTGGCTAGCTAATTGATTATTAAAGTAAAGGAATCCAATTATTAAAGTGGAAGGGTACACTTATGTACATAACAAATTAATAAGATATGTTGGCATGAAGATCTGTTGGATGATTAGGCTTCTTTAAGATTGCAAGTGTTAAGAGGGATTTTGTGAGTATTTTACTTCCTGTTTTGTGTGTTATATGCTTATATATGTAAGGGCTGCTCAGACTTTAAAGTTGGAACTGGAGGAAGAGTATTTAGTATTTTTTTTTTAATTCATAGTATATACTGTCTGTACTAAATATTGTAGGTTGTTTTTTTGAAAGTAATGTAAGCTGATTTTCTTTCTCGAAATAACAATTCTCAAAAAAAAAAAAAAGAGAGAGAAGGAAAATATAGATAACAACTAGCCAAATGGTGCACCATAGATATCTTCTTAATAGAGGTGTAAATAGCATAATCTTTTATCAAAATGTAATTGGCATCATCAATTTAAATGAGTTCTGATATCATGTAAAACGAAAGACAAAATAACTTGTACATTTTCCTTAAAAAAAGAAGCTTCTACATTTGGCTCAGTTTAAATTGTCATCTACAATTGCTAGAAGGAACACGCCTAATAATTTGTTAAGAATAATCTTCACTTTCTCTTGCTTACTAAATAAGTAAATATTTTTTGAAATATTTTATCTTTGTTCTTGTTGAGAATAAAACAAATATAGAGGGTTAAAAGTGTAAAATAGGAAAAGGGCAAAATTGTAATTTAGGAAATTAGGATATTACCGTTGGAACTAGGTACCAACGGTACAAAAGAATAGAGGCATATACACAATAGAGAACTTGTAAAGATGGTAATTTGAGATTCAATACAATAAAAATGAAACTTCCACAGAAATAAATCGATATTGTTCCACATAAATCATTCTCCTCAGAACCTCATAAAATTCAACATGGTATCAGAGCGGGTTTCAAAATCTTAGAATCAAGCACCAATTTCTGTGATCGACAAACCAACAATACTCATAGCAAAGAATTCAGTACAACAAGCAAGGTGGAGTAATGGGGGCAGCATTCAATTGAAGCTTCCAACCCATCAAAGCAATCCTCTCAGTGCTAGAAAAAGGACCAATCCAGAAAAGCCTACTGAGGCCGAGAATTTAGTTCATCATAGGAGAAAAGGCAAGACTAATAACCCGATAAACTTCCAAATCACAAAGGCTAAAATTAGCCAACCAATATCCCCAAATAAGTACTAGAAAATCGATAACCAAATAAACAATATCTAATAACCCAATAACTCAAATAACCCGAATCAGCAAAAATCTCCAAATCTCCAACAAAAACCCATAATCCATATCATAAACAAAACCAAACAAAAAAAAAATCTGTTTTTATCATATTCAAAAACAAATTTCTAAGTAGAAACCAGTAAAACTTGCTCATAGAAATCCATAACCCACAATTCATCCATAATCAGAAAAATACTCAGCAAACCGAAAAAAATCAAACCAACAACAACACAAGAAAAATAAGGCTTACAGGCAAACAACCAAAATCAGTGCCCATTCCTCTGTTCTTCACGAACCCTCAGCGCAACCACCAACACCCTAATTTTCAGGGATGAAGGGAGCTTCTAGCACCTTTCGTGGCGACAATTGCAAAAAGGAGGGACACGAGCGGACTAGGTGCCGGTTCCTCCATCCATACCTCCCGCCAAAGGGGATGAGTCTCGGCAGGAGGAGCGATCAGAACAAGGCGGAGAGGCTGGGCCACATTTTTTCAGAACACAGAAAAGAGAAACGATCTTGGATTGTCAGTAAATCCTCGATCGGAAGAGAGAAGAGAGGAAGATCTCTCTCCAACGAGAGGAGACGATCTCAGATCGAAAGAGGAAAAAGTTCAGCAAAAAAAATTAGAAGAAAGGAGAAGTGGGGAATTAGCATCCCTCTCTGTGTGAAGAATTTTAGGGGACCCACGCTGACTCGAGTGCGTATGAGGTTGACTCGCATGTGTCTGAGGGTCGCGCTGAAGGGTATCACGCTGCCTCGCATGCGTTCCAGTCTTATCCGCGTGCAGGTGAGAAATTAGAATCACGAGCTCATCCTGAGTCGCATGCGAAAGCCTCTGAATCGCGTGTGCGTAAGGGGCTCCACTTTGACTCTCTGGCGCGTGAGGCGCGTGAAGCGATTAACACCCTCCAGGCCGGATCCAGGCCCAAAAAAACGGGTCAAGAAAAAGGAACCCCTCTCGCGAAATAAATAGAAGAAAAAAAGAGAGGCAAAAGGTGTGGGGACAAAAAAGGAAGAAATTCAACTTCTTCTTGAACGAATGTCTCCAGCTGAAAAAATTCACAAAATTATTTTTAAAGCCAAGGAAGAATGCTCTCCATTTGGAGGGAAAATGAAGGCGTCCATTTAAGGCACTCCAGGCAGGTCATCAGTGGAGATTCTATACTTCATTTGTTCAAACAACTCCTCATGTGGTACTCTAAAAACCAATATTTAAATTTCATATGGTGTAGCATTTAATTTTCATATGGTTTACCCAATAACCTGTACCTTGACTAAAACTAACCAATATGCGTTTATAACCAATGGAATTAAAATATCAATCAATAGTATGAAAAATTGTAGAAAACTGTCAAATATATTACTCGAGATATTAAAAATACTTTATAACAAATATTCAAAACAAGATATCAATAAAACAGAAATACTGGTTCTTATAAAATTTACTTTCAATTAAGAAATTATTTCAAATATTTTATTTTTATGATTCTCATAAATTTCAACATTTTAAATATAAAAGTTCAAAACTTACTTTTCTTTCCAATTGTATGTTAACATATTGAACGATAAAAAGAAAAAATATATATAATTATGTTTCTACAATGCATTCACATTACATGATATTTATAAAATTTGAAGTTCTTAATATTCCCACATTATTATATACAAGTTCTAATTATTTATTTTTATAAATCAAAATTAAAAATTAGCACTCCCCTCAAATTTAATGTGTAAATTAATACATAAAGTTTTGTTGTTTGAAAAAAAAATTATATATATATATTGAGAGAGAGTGGCTAAGCTACAAACGTTTGCACCAAGCCCTTTGTGCAAATGATTGTGTTCTCCTATTTTCAAAGTCCAAACGGTCGATCCAAACCGTTAGATATTTAATCCATATTAAAATGTGCTTGGAGACCAAATTTTACATTTTTTGGAATTTTTTTACTATTTATTAAGCCACTTTGAAAGTTGCTGATCCGGGTGAACAGTAAAAACAGTGCAATCAAATTCTGGACCATGTGATCAGCAATTTTCAAAGTGGCTTAATAAATAGTAAAAAAATTCCAAAAAATGTAAAATTTGATCTCCAAGCAGATTTTAATATAGATTAAATATCTAACGGTTTGGATCGACCATTTGAACTTTGAAAATCCGAAAACCATTCGTTTGCACCAAGGGCTTGGTGCAAACGTTTGTAGCTTAGCCACTCACTATATATATATATATATATATATATATATATATGTATATTATTTTTCTATAACAAAAAATTATGAGAGAAATATGGCACAAGTTTTTTGGACATCCTTTCAATAAAATATTTAAAATTTTCTAATTTTCCTATAACAATTGTATTAATTATAAGGGGCAATTTCATGTATCCCCCTCAAAAACTTCAATATTACGTATTTCCCCCTCTAAAATTTGAAATTACATATTTCCCCTTCTAAACTTTCCAAACTCACAAATTTACCCATTTAATCAATAAAATATATTAAATAAATTTAAAAATACTTAAATAATATTATTTCGGATTCTAAATTTTTTTCATACCATTATACCCCTTCCTCCTTCCAATCTCGTTCTTTCTCTTCAATTCATGTGCGTCTCACACCGTCCCCACCTATGGATCGGAGCAATGCGGCGAGCTCCAGCTGCATCAGGCTGCCGCACCATCCATGTCGAATCAGCGAAAGATGTCACGCAGCTGCTTCAATCCATAGGTGGGGACGGTGTGAGACGCTCATGAATTGAAGAGAAAGAACGAGATTGGAAGGAGGAAGGGGTATAATGGTCTGAAAAAAATTTAGAATCCGAAATAATATTATTTAAGTATTTTTAAATATATTAAATATATTTTATTGATTAAATGGATAAATTTGTGAGTTTGGAAAGTTTAGAAGGGGAAATATGTAATTTCAAATTTTAGAGGGGGAAATACGTAATATTGAAGTTTTTTAGGGGGATATATGAAATTCCCCCTAATTATAATGGTTTGTAAAATTGCAAAACAAATAAAAAACTATACATGGATTTGTAAAATTTAATGCATGAATTTTGAAAAAAAAATATTTTACAAATTATTTTTAAAATCTACAACAAAAACAAGAGCCGAAAAGGCCACCATAACCGAGAGCCGAAAGGTTTCGGTCACAATACCAAAGGCTACTAGAGCCACCACGCTACTAGAGCCACCATAACCAAGAGCCGAAAGATTTCGGCTACCATAACAAAAACCAATAGCCTTTCTACCCGAAAGGTCACAAAAAAAATAGTAACAACTCTAAAAGTGGAGTCGCTGATAAATAACCGAAATATATCAGTAACAACTCCAAAAGTGGAGTCGCTCATCAATAACCAAAATATATCAGTAACAACTCCAAAAGTGGGGTCGCTCATCAATAACCAAAATATGTCAGTAACAACTCCAAAAGTGGAGTTGCTGATCAAAAACCAATATATATGTCAGTAAGAACTCCAAAAATGGGGTGGCTGACCCAATAACCAAAATAATCAGTAATAACCCCGAAAGGGGTGGCTGATCCTATATCAATGACTAAGGTGTGTTAGTAATACCTCAAACAATTGTACAAGAGCATATACAATTAGAATACCAATACCAATACCAAATGACCAAATAGAAATACAAATACAAATATGAAGGTCATGAAAAATACAAAATTGATAAGTTGGTAATTGTACAATTACCTAAAAAAATATAAAAGACCCATTGGAGGTGGAAAAAAAAACTGGCGGACTCAAAGAGCCAGTGAAGAAGAAAAACTAATGGCCCAGATTAATCTTTTTGGAGTAAGGGTGAAAATCTCTCCATTTGAGGAGAAAATGGAAAACTCCATTTTAGGGGGAGTGTATGAAGAAAAATCTGTAGCGGGTCAGAGCAACCCAACCCAACAAAATCAAGATCAAATGAGCAATCTCTTCAACAACCGATTGGGGTGTCGACTCAACAAGATAGCTCAAAAATGTGGTATCTTTTTAAAGTTAATTAAATTTATTTATATGATAAATTGATAATTGACAGCGGTGATACGAACCATATGTTCAGAAACAAAATTTATTGATAATCTAGACATAACAACAATGACCAAAGTGTACAGTAGCAAATGGAATTTTGCTAAAAAAAAAAAGTAATTAAAATTTAAAATTTTAGAAAATTTAAAAATATTTTTAATAAGTTTACACAAGAGTTGAAATTGGCTTTTACCTTGATTTTATATTAATTTAGATACAAAGATCGGGTTACTGCGATTGTTTGAATTTTTAATTGTAGGAACGAAAAAATGGAAAGAAACCGAGGGATTGGAGCCAAACTCTTTGAAGAAAATACTAGCAAGCTTAGATTGATCGACACTACAATCCGAAGTTGAGAGAGAGTGTTGAGAATAAAACAAATATAGAGAGTTAAAAGTGTAAAATAGAAAAAGGGCAAAATTATAATTTAGAAAATTAGAATATTACCGTTGGAACTAGGTACCAATGGTACAAAAGAATAGAGGCATATACACAGTAGAGAACTTGTAAAGATGGTAATTTGAGATTCAATACAATAAAAATGAAACTTCTACAGAAATAAATCGATACTGTTCCACATAAATCCTTCTCCTCAAAACCTCATAAAATTCAACAGTTCTTTATCTTTTTATGTAACACAGTCTTGCATTAGTATTTGGCTTTTGGGATTTGATGTAATAAAACAATGTCGACTAAATCACGAGACATTAAATTGCTGAACTATACACTATCATAACACGCATTATATTAGTTCTCAAGAGGGAATAAGATGCTTTGTTTAAAAATTAAATCCAATCACATCAATCAACTGTGTACCTTCAAGGACAATATACTCATCCAGTTGGAATTTTTTATTCTCCTAACATCCTTCCAACAATAACTTATTAGAGAAGAGATATCTAGCAGACTGTATATTACTTGCATTACATTCTTACCTATGTGTAGAGTGCTAAGTTGCTGGAAAGATCTCATATAAGAACTGCCGAGAAAATGGGTCGGGTCAGCTTGGGGTTTGGTCAACTTCGCATCCGGGTTCACTCAGGCCAATTAGATTTTCAGGTTAGTTCTGATCTCAAGTTGGACAAGTGTTGAAATCCTTCAATTCCATGTATGGTCCTAAAATTAAACAACAAAATACAAAGCTAAATTCAGATATATTTATGGTTTACTGTGACTACATAATAGTCATGCACATTTTGGATTGGGTCCTGAAATTTCAGATGAGCCAAATTTTAATGCTGTATAAAATAACCTTGTGGGGAAAAAAAATACTCTCCAATAAAAGCAAAATTGTAACTTTTGTGATTCTTCAACTCACATCCCTACATATCATCTTATTTAAAGCTATTGAGTCCAATAAGAAGTAGTTAATCTGCTATTCATAGAGCCTGCTAATCTTGTCTGATACTGCCGGTTTGTGGTAGCATCCAACTACAGTCGACATGGACAGAGAGCGAGACAAGATTTAGTGACACAAGCATCAACACTGGTCACTGAAGCAGTATGAAAAAGCAAACAGTCAGCTTGGTACTGGTACATAATAAGCAAACATGACCCTCCCCCCCACTACCGACATAATAGCTTGGTACTGGTACCAGTCAGCTTTTCTTTGTTTTATTACGAAGCAAAATGAACTACAGATTTATTCAAAACTTAAATGGTATTTCTAATTAATCAGATAAAGAATTATGATTGGGGTATTGGTTGCAAAGAACTACACTTGAGTTACGCTCTAATAGTACAGCGCACAAATGATTACGTGTGCTGTGCCAACCCAATCTGCATCATGGCAACTTGTGTACTGTGATATGAAATACTAACTTGCTAGTGCTGAAAATATGAAAATTGAACCTGACATTCATCAAACCAAGTTCATGATTTTCTAAAGGGCTTATTACACATCAGTAGTTAAATAGAGAGAGCTGAGAACACAAATGAAAGCATAGACAAAATTATAACAGTTATAAAAAAAGGTAGCTCATTGTACTAATGCCTGAGCTCATACCTCCAAAGATTGATTAAATACTCTGCATAGGCGTAAATCATTACAAAAAGTGTGATTACAATTATTAACCATCAATAGTAATGAATAACATATCTATAATATCACATTTGGTGAATAAGAAATATGAAGATTATGGGTTCGAAACCCGGATGAGAGAAATTTTTTGTTGTAATAACAGAGGTATTAAATAGTTGTGTGGCTTGACCTCCAACCTTTACTCAAAAAAAAAAAAAAAATATGAAGATTCAGCATCTACACACAATCAACAAGTCATATCAGAACCAAGCACCGACACTGTGTTTAGGATTAGCATTTGTATTTCGGTACCACAGTAGTCAATCTCAATACCTTTTCTTCTGGTCCAGAATTAGAGTTCTTATGCTGCAGGTATTGAGACAGTAAAAGCGATCCTTACAGCGTCTGATATGTTAACATTTAGCTGTTCAATTGGAGCAAAACGAAGTGGTGGGTCTTAATGTTACCATTAAAACGCAGTTTCCTCTTGATGTGGGCTTGCTGGTGCCAACTATGGGCTCAACTATAGTATATTTTTTGGGCTTGATTCGTTACAGGTCAACATCAATAAATAACTGGGCCTACCAAAAGGAAAATTGTAGATTCCATGCTGTGGTTTTATGATGTCAACATTCGAAGGGGTAATACTTGGTGGGCCTAAACCCTGTTTATTCATATTGGGCTAACAATTTATGGGCCCGGATAAATTTGACGCGACACTTTATAAGCGGCATTCGCAGTTTCGCACGACATGAAACTCTAGTATGCTGTATTGTGCATGCATATTTCGAACTAGGGTGTTCTTAAGCTCACTAAGTTTTTTTGTGAGCTTAATTCAAAAATTTATTAGATTGGCTTTAAAATATACATCCAAACTGTTGAAACCGATTTACTTCATGAGTGATGAGTTTACATGTCAAATTTATAAATTTTTAAACTAATTTAATATAAAGTCAAGTCGGTCAAAAAATGATGAAAAATTAACTTATAAACCATCCTTTTTTACCGCTTGACTTTATACTAAATTAGTTCTAAAATTTATAAATTTTACATGTAAACGCATCACTCGTGAAGTAAATCGATTTCAACTGTTTGGATGCATCGTTTGCAGCCAATTAAATAGGTTTTTGAATTAAGCTCACAAATGGACTTGGTGAGCTTAAGAACACCTAGTTCTACTTGCATATTTCAACGGTATTTGTATAAAAAAAATTTAACTCGGTTGATCTGTATTTAAGAAGCATACCGCAATGATCAGGCTGGTTTTATGGTCATATGGTACGAGCAAGTATCCTCTGCAGAGCGTTATGGTGCGGTGCCGTGCGGTGCTTTTAATCTGATCCGTTCGTTTTGATCGGACGGACGAGATCAGATCTTATAGGAATTGAAAACAAAAAACTTAAATTTCCCTGTCCGATAAGATCTGATCTCGTCCGTCCGATCAAAACGAACGGATCAGATTAAAAGCACCGCACGGCACCGCACCATAACGCTCCGCAGAGGATACCAATTCCATATGGTACATAGTCCTATAACAATTGGTGCGTTGAAGCACCATTAGTTAGAGCTAGACACAGCAATGAGCCTATCTGTTACATATCTGTTTACTGTTTAGTCACTTCTCAAAGTAGCATTTGAAAAAAAAAAAAAAAAAAAAACTTGACCATAAGCATCTATTATTTGATCATGCACAATGGCGCTTCTTATGAAAACATTTGAATTTACAAACAAAACATGGGTACCCAATACAAGAGGTTGCGGTCAAAACAAGTTTACATGAAAATACAAAAGTCAACAACATGAAAGCTGCATTAGACATTTTCCTTCAGCAATAAGCACCAGATAGTGAGGTATATGGAGGAATCAGGTCACTGCGTATAAAGAACATAAGAAAATTATGTGTGTATAAGATATTCAGATATCCCTGCATACTGTCTTTTCTAGAACTGTTTTCTGCACTGGAACGTCATTTTAATTAGTACCACATATGACATGTATCTTCTCAACTAATATCAGCAATTCACTCAGCTAGCTTAGGGGTGTAAACGGATCGGATATTATCCGATTTCATCCGGATCCGAATTCAAAAATTACTTAAATTATCCGATCTGTATCCGTATCCGGGACTATCCGTATCCGTATCCATATCCGAAAAATTATAACTGATAAGAATACGGTAAGATTTTTAACTATCGGTATACGGATCCGACCGTTTACACCCCTATGCCACCTGAATAATTAATTTACTGTGATTTGTTACAGAAATAAGGAATGTATGAAGGGGTTCTACAGTTCCTGTTACTAAAAGAAATTCACATAGCATGAGGACATAGACCTGGTGTTGCCTTCTCTACAAAGCCAGTTCTTGTCCCTGATTTTTCCAGTACCAAAAATTGGAACAACGGAACTTGGAACTGATGCACTTAAATTAATTGGAAAAGTGAAAAGGCATTGCAGTGGAAATTGAAAAATATAAATAATGGGAAATGAGTTTCTACAAACCTTGTCAACAATATTTTTGGAAAGCCAATCAAGACCCTCATAAAGACCTTCTCCAGAGGTTGCACATGCGCCCTGGATAAACCTAAATCATGACGATAACCAATAATTAATTACTGGAAAAAAAATGTTGTTATATATGATCATTGTGAAGTATGAGTTATGGGAAATGATTTTCATTATCAGTTATCATGTTGAGAAGTACCATGGGCGTTTGCTCATAGAGCGGAGGCCGAGCTGATCCGTGATTTCAGCAGCAGTCATAGCATTTGGAAGGTCTTGCTTGTTTGCAATCACTAGGAGGGCTGCATCTCTCAGCTCCTCCTGTTTTTTTTTTCGTAAAACAAATATGAAAGCAGTTTTAAGGACAATAAAAATACCTTTTTATTTATATAAGCTATTATCTGTAATGAAGACCAATTATTAGTGTCTTCAAAATAATAATTCCCTTTTAGCAAAACAAATACTCAAAAGTTCAAAAATATCTAGTTGAACTAAGAAAAATTTAATGGTATGATTCCCATATCTTTCCGTAGAAAAGATAAGGCAAAAAATGGAAGTTATCAGAAAAGGAGAAAATAAAGTTATGAGTTGAGTTACTAGCATGCATATTGCAGGTCAAATTGTTTTATTTGAAAGCTTATTAGAAAATCATATAGAATAATCAATAGAAGTGACTAGTGAGGTTGCAGTTTTGAAACCCGACTGGAGAATTTTTATGGATATTTAAAGATGTGAGTTTTAAATCTCCATCTTTATCTCAGAAACTAATCAGTTGAAGTGATAATTTCAAAATTAATACCTCATTCAACATGCGGTGCAATTCATCTCTGGCTTCTATAATACGTTCATTGTCATTGCTATCAATCACAAAGATTAGTCCTTGCGTGTTCTGGAAATAGTACCTCCATAAACGACGAACCTAGAGACAAAATATGCATATGTTCATGTAATTGGAAAATTCATATTTTCAATAGAAAGATTAGAATCGAGTCGGTTTGAAAAATTTACACTGTCTTGACCACCGATATCCCAAACCGTGAAGTTGATGTTTTTGTACTCCACCGTTTCCACATTAAACCCTGACAAAAGGAAGAACATTGCCGTTTACCAGCTATATTATAAAAGGTAGAAATATGTGAAACGAAATTATATATCACAACTAATTAATGTCAAATTTGATCATTACAATAGCATATAGTTTACTAAACTGCAAAAAATTGACTATGAATAATTATATACCGATGGTAGGAAGAGTGGTGACGACTTCACCGAGCTTAAGCTTGTAGAGAATGGTAGTTTTACCGGCCGCGTCAAGACCAACCATCAATATCCTCATCTCGCTCTTTGTAAAAAGCCGACTAAATAGCTTTGCAAATGACACCCCCATGTCTTTCTTTTTAACCTTTTCCTCCTTTTTTTTCTTTTTCTTGGGGCTGTTCAAAGGATATCAAAATTAAACAAAGTACAGCGCGGTTTAGATTTCATAAGTGAACGAGAACATACTTAATTTTCATATGTAACGACCGTCTCTCTCGATGCAAATAACAGAGCATTCTTCTGGAGTTTAGTTTGTGCTTATGGGATCATAAATGAGGACGAGGGATCAATTTGACGTGGTTATTTTAATAATTTTGATAACAAAAAAAAAATGTAATCGCACAATTGAAAAGTGATCATCATAAATTAGAAGAGAGAAGAATCTTTTGCACACCCTAAACAAACTAATTGGAAAAATATGCATCTCCATTCTCCAGACCCAAGAGCCCCTGGGTCCGGATCCCCAAAAATAACTACAAATTTAAGTTTGTATCGACCGTTGGATCAGAATCTGGGCCAATCTGATCCAAGTTAGATTCACGGCCCCTGTTACTTTTGGGTACCGCCTATGTGAACCCCTGGTACTGCTAAAGTGTCCCTCAAAATATATCATATAAAATAAAATGCCACAGAATGCCAACAATAGTTAGTAAACCCCAAAAATTCGAAAAAAAAAAAATGAAGTAAATAAATAAATAAATAAGCAGAGAGAGAAGATTGGAAAATGAGATTACCTATTTAAATTGTAAGTGAAGCTCTTTGTGAAGGAAGAAAGGAGGTTAGCAGGGGTATAAATAGAGGGAATATGTAATGAGGGGCTCTGACTGTGTAGGCTCTGCTTCAGGTCGAAGCAAGCCTTTCAACAAGTCAATGTTAAGAGGCACAATGTTCTGTTATTTTGAAAACGAAAACATTGATCCATAGTACGGACCAATCCGTGTTATGCATAGTACCATAGACTCACTCATCAATTCTACTGCAAATTTATTTCATGTATAATTCGACAATGTTTCGGTAACTACAATTTTTTTTTCTTTTTTTTCTTTTTTGGTCTTTGGTCTTTGGTCTTTGGTTGAATTCTATTTTATTTATTCATTCTCTTCTTATCTTTTTTCTTGTTGAATTTTTTCTGTTTTCTTTTTTTTTTATCATAAGAATTCATCTCAATCCAGTTATCCACTGAAGATGATGATGACTCAATTTTTCTTGTTTCCTTTATCAGTGCTTCAGGCCTAAGGATCTCCCCAGAGAGCTTCCTTGCTCAAAATATTTTATTTAGTTGAAGGAATAAGCTGAAACTTTCTATATCATTATTAAAAACATATTACATTTTCTTCTTATGTTTTTTGTTTTCCTTCTTTTCTGTCTACAAATTTTGTAAAATTTGACACTGTCGGGGTCCGTATCAATTGAATATGGAGACTTGACCTCCACGTTTCTTGTCAAAATAAATAAAACATATAACATGATTATAATATAATAATAGCAGGTTCTGGCTTAACAAAATTCTAAGCAGTATAGACAAAATAGATTCGTAAAATTCATGAATATTAATACAGGAGTGAAGGGGTGTCAACTGTCAAGATTGCTATGCATAAATTGCAGATAATAATATTTTTTTATTCTTTCAAAAAAGTAGCGGCAGCTACCTGTTTATGTTTTCATAAAAAAAAAAAAAAACACAGACGTCCATGTCTTATCACAGGAACATCAATGTTTTTGTATTAAAATATCAATCCACTTGAGCTGGAATTAACCAGGGTATAAACATCAACGCGTCGTTAATATTTTTTCAATAAAACATTAATGCACTTATGAGGAAATTAACCAGGGTGTACTTGTGCGGGAATTAACTAGGGTGTATAACATCAGCGTGTCATGGATGTTTTTGCAATAAAACATCCATACATTTGTGCTGGGATTAACCATAGTATAAAACATCGACGTGTCATCGATGTTTTTACAATAAAACATTGATGCACTTGTGCTGAGATTAACCGTGGTATAAAACATCGGCGCATCATTGGTGTTTTTGCAATAAAACATCAATATATTGTTCCGAACTTTAAACAATTCAGAAAGCTCGCAAAGAGACGGAGGGGCCGGAGTCCGAGACATAAGCCTTTAGACGTCGGAAGAATCATAATTGCAAAACAAAAAACGTCATTTAGGGTCTCAAAACTTCAGTTGAAGTTGTTTCTGATTTTACGGTCCATTAATTATTTATCAGAAAATTTTATTTTACAACAATAAACATTGGCAAATGCTTCGGTGCACACAAGGACCTATTTGTAAAATGATTCCTATTTTCATTTTCAAAGTTCAAACAGTCGATCCGACCGTTCAACATTATCTCCATATTAAAATGTACTTGGAGGTCAAATTTTACATTTTTTTTGAATTTTTTTTCTTTTTTTTAAATTATTTACAAAAACTAGTCAAATTCAGACCATTGAATTTGTAAAATACTTAATAAATAGTAAAAAAATTCAAAAAAATGTAAAATTTGACCTCCAAGTACATTTTAATATGGAGATAATGTTGAACGGTCAGATCGACTGTTTGAACTTTGAAAATGAACATAGGACTCATTTTACAAATAGGTCCTTGTGTGCACCGAAGCATCCCTCATAAAATTGAGTATCAATATTACAAAAATGAGCATCATTTACTTCTTTTTTTACTTGAATTAATACAGTGTTTCTGTTTTGTTCTGTCATTTAATCAAGATTATATATTGTGATGTTGATATTCATCTTTAAAAAATTTATTGATGGACAATGTTACCCAATTAATCCTCCATCCATATGTTATTTGTTTCAAGGGCAGATTTGTAATTTATTTTTCTTGAGGGTATGAATAAAATTTTTGGCAATATCCCTCAAGAAAATAAAATGTAAAAGCCTCACAACCAATGTTGGTATCTTTATTGGTATCTATTCGACCAAGATACCAGCGCCATCTCTCTCTTTTTAGGACATCAATTAAGTCTAGGGCGCTATATAAGCCGACATTTTTAATAATACCCCAAGTTAATTAAAGATTAATAAAAATACCCACGGTTCCCGAAAATTTTAAAAATGCCCAAACCGGCCATTTAATGGCCGGTACCGAATTAATTGCCCAACCGGCCATTTAATGGCCGGTACTGAATTTAATTTTTTTTTTTTTTTTTTTTTTTTTAGAGAAAAATAGCTAAAATACTGAAATCTAACACTAAAAAATCGAATTGTTTTGTTAAATATTTGTTAGATTACTTTTTTCATAGCATATTTATACTAAAATACACTATGAATAGGGCCGATTTTGTGCTAAAATATGCAAAATCTGAGATTTTTATTTTTACCCAAAACAGAAAATATATATAAAATAGAAAACATATATAAAAGATACAGAAAATATATATAAAAGATACATCAAAGACCCTAAAAACTTTAAAATTATAAAAAAAGGTCCAAAAGTCCATGAAGGAAGACTCGGATCGCGAATCTGAGCCCGCAAAATGGGCAAAACTGATCGTAGATAGGTTTCGGAACCGGTTTTGGGCTGTGGAGTTCCTGTCAAAATTTCAGCCCGATCCGACGGACGGATCAAAAGTTACGCTCCTTTTCATGAAGCATGCACAGGCCCATATTGCATCATTTCCGATTAAGATTTTCATTTCTATTCTTCAATCTACGTAGCTCAGTAAATTACCGTATTTTAGCATAATTCTACATAATTATTGTAATTTTAGCATTTTAGTAAATTTACTGTATTTTAGCATAATTATTGTAATTTACCGTATTTTAGCACAAAATCGGCTCTATTCGTAACGTATTTTCTAACAAATATTTAACAAAACAATTCGATTTTTTAGATTTCAGTATTTTAGCTATTTGTCTCTTAAAAAAATTTAACATAATTTAAAGTAATTTAGTGTCAATCAGCATAAATTAACATAATTTCAAGTAATTTAGCGTATTTTAGTATAAATATGTTATCAAAAAAGTAATCTAACAAATATTTAAAAAAATAATTCGATTTTTTAGTCTTAGATTTCAGCATTTTATCTATTTATCTAAAAAAAAAAAAAAAAAAAAAAAAATTAAATGGGGGACCGGCCATTAAATGGCCGGTTCCCCTCTTTAATAAAAAAAAAAAAAAAAATTGCGGGACCGGCCATTAAATGGCCGGTTTGGGCATTTTTAAAAATTTTCGGGAACCGTGGGTATTTTTATTAATCTTTAATTAACTTGGGGTATTATTAAAAATGTCGGTATATAAGTGCAGCGTTGTTTTTTTTAGCCAACGCAATAAACGCTATTTAAACCTTTAATTTTATTACAATATTAACAAAAAAAATAAGTACAACACAACTGCGCCAAAGCAAAATGTCCTTTTCCAATGAAAACAGCGGTTTTGTGATTGCAGATGATAGTTACCTCGGACCCACGAAGTATTCGTAAATTATCTGATACAAATATAGGTAAAAGTAATGGTCAGATCTAATTTTCTTATAAATATAACACAAAAATGGAGAATCAATTTTTGTAGGGAATGCTTGAAAGTGTTTTATCTGTACTCTGTAGACGGTGGGGTATAGAAACAGTTTTGTTTTGGGAAAAAGCAAGAATAACAACGTATCTCTAAAATTTCAATTTGTAACTATTACTCTTAACAATTTTCCATCAGCTTCAAATAAATTCTATTTTGGTTCGGCGATACATCCTAATGTACTTTCATTTGTCAATACGAAATATACAAAAAAAAATAATTAATAAAGGGGGGACACCCCCACCGGTATCAATCTAGTACGATTTTAGATAAACTTAATTGAAAAATATACAATCTAGTACAATTTTTATGGTTAACATAGTACGTATACATATTTAATTTGATTTGGATTAGGCCTTGCTTTAATAGTTCAAAAAAAATCATAAAAAAAAATGTGAACTACGTCGCCAATAAAGTGGACCAAGGAGATTGAGGTTGGTCGATTATTTGTCTTCTCTCTTTTTATATATAGTTAGTTTTGAGGTCCAAAAAGAAAAAAAATTACGAAAATATTATTTACATTATTGTAAAATATACATATTTATTATGCTTGTTTGCTCGTAAAAATGAGACAATTTTTCTAGGAAAAAAAAGGATCCACTATAGAACTTTTCAAGTAAAGGTTTGAGATCAAGTCATCCAATGGAGCACGCATGCATTTATTTAAAAATGTTTTATACTATGAATTCATAAGAAGTATGTGGAATATAATGCATTACTTACAAGGGCTAACCCGAACAATCCACGAACTAAAAACACCTGCAAAGATAGAATCCAATTTAATATCCTGCTGTAGTTTCTTTCAATAGGATAATTGATAAATATTAAATTACATATGATATTTTTTATTTATACATATAGCTGTTTATTTTTAGTAATATTTTTTGTTATTATGATTAGATTGATTTACAATAATTTATATTTTTTTAAGTAATTTATGATAAAATTAATTTATCCCACATTTTATATTATTTTTTAATTAGTAATTTATGATGAAATTGAATTATACAATATTTTATATCATTATATTTGATGAATAATGTCACGAGTAAGGCTACTTCATATGGGTATGGGTACGAATAAAATTAAGTGCTTATCCACAACGTTCTGGCTCTGATGTGGAGTCTGTTATGTGGGCTCTCAAACCAGCATTATCAGAAAGTATATATTCCCATGTTGGTGTTGCAACTAATCGATAACACCATTAAAGAAGCCGTACAACATAATCAACATTTGAAACATTGGGATTCTATTGACTAGTCAACTAAATTAAACGATGCTAACGAGTCTGATCACTACAACTCTAAAAAGAAAAAAGAAAAAAGAAAAAACAATGATAATGGTTCTGCTAACACACACTGCCGCCTAGTCTGGCCATTATACACCCCAATCCCTCTTGCTTATACCTATACAACAACACAGTAAATCTCTAAACCTCTCCATTTTTTCTCCCTTCAAAATCTGGGGCAAAGCCATTGTCTGGTTTAACTGAACTGAACTGAGTGCTATAAACGAAGAATGAAGGAGAGAACTAAATAAATAAAAAGAACAACACGAACCAATTTTCCAACTCGGATGGAGTTTCTCGAGAATGGACTGATGCTTTTCTTTGGTTAGGCTTATTGTAATCAATTATTGAGAATTTGAAATTTCTAGGTCAGAGTGAGAGAGGGTAAACTTTTGGTCTACTCGTCATCTTTAGCTGCGGCTGAATTTTTACCATTTCTGGTTAATTTACTTGCTGGGAAGTGGAGTCGCGCATAGAGGGGCCTTGGTGCCCTTGAAGCTCTGTCAAATCCTCGTACACATACAAATCCTGCATTCATTGTTCCAAATAATTAGAGGAATAAATGTCCATGAATATAAGCGCTTACGTTTTACTAGACCTCAGTAACTCAGTAAATCAAGAGTGAGAAAATTGGGTAGTGACCAAACACTAATGGTTTGGGGCTGACTTTGTCTTTCTTTTCTTCAGTTCTATTTGTCTAAATAAAAGATATATAATAGTTGAATAAAAGCAGAACAAAGGGCATACCTCTCCAGAAGCAGTGTTGAATTTCTTCAGTTGATAGGCCTAAGAAAAAACATCCATGTAGAAAAACAAAAAAAAATAGTACATTTTAGTGTCATAATTTAACCAAAACATCAATAGATACTTAAAAGCAATCAGGTATTAGATATACCCTTGAAAATGGTTGGGATTGAGGTGCCAAAATAAACCGTTCTCCTAGGAAGGTTCCAGATCCAAGCTCTCGATATATCTACTGGGACACGGCTTGTCTCGTGATCAGCAAACATCTATCAAATTACATTAATTGTAACTCTTGGTTATCTACTAATCCAGTGCCAACAAATATATAAAAGTGTCATTCTTTTTTAGTTGAATTTTACCTCATTTACTTGAAAGTAGGTCCCATTGAGAGGGAAGCTTCCTCTCATTGCTGTCCGGCATGGTATCTGTTTATTTGTCAATCAATAAGAAAGTCCTCATACTGATAAACAGAAAATAAAATACAAAATACAACACTTATAAGTTCTAATACATTAGCACCCCAAGAAACTTTGCACTCTTTTTTTCTTTTTATATCCTTAAATAAATCCTCCAGCTAATTGAGTATTATGAAATAATCAGGGACTAAGAAACAACTTATTTCCCTCTGTGTTGCCTATTGGTTTTATAAATTCTCAAATGAGAAGTAGAACCTTGAACACTCTTTGTTTGTTTATACTATGACAAAAAAGCTAAAAAGTTGTAATAACTCACCAGGATAGTCCCGCGAACTATTCTACTCCTTGCTTCTTTTATGCTTGCACATCTGGCACAAGCTTCATTGTCACATAGTTCATCCACATCTTGTGAGATGCAAAGTGACTTTGGTGGCTCAGTTGACATGGCAGTTTCTCCTGGAGTCCATATTGAGAGAAGATATGGGCTTGGGTCGTCAGGTTCTCTTGGTTCAAACTGTAAAATTGTTTAAACCAGTTAGTTCTCTGTTCTTACAAGAAAATATACCTTCTAGAAGTTATTGTTAGTAAACGTACCCCATGCAAGAGTGTATGGTTATCAGGAAGCTCATACCTGAAAGGGGCAAAAAAGGAAGAGATAAATGTCAATAATATTAAAAAAGCTGTTGAAAAGTTCACATACGCATATTAACAATGCACCACTTTTTTTTAGTTCTTTTTCTTGTATTTATATAATTTACCGAGAGCTTATGGTTTCTATACAGTACTTGCAGATATTTGATATTTACAGGAATAAAAAAAAATAAAAACAAGCCAAGCCTGTTTTCTTGTGGCATCTAACTAAACCAGAGTTAAATGAAAAACTTATTTTTAATAAGAACATACACTTGATGCTCAGTTCTAAGGCGGCTAATGTTCTTCAACTTAGGCACTGGTAATGAGGCTGCTTCAGGAGAAATCGCCACCACAGCCTTTGACATGTCGGACTCTTCAATCTCCAAATTATTCGCGTGGATATAATTTTTGAGATTCTGTGTGAACTCCTTGAAATCTAATTTAATAACAGGTATCTCGTCAGGGTCATCCTCCAAGAAGGCATCCTCTATTGCGCCAATCTCCTTCTCAGCCACAGGTTCTGGTTCAGGTGAGGCAGGTTCCTCGATAATAGGCTCATTACAAGTTTGGGCTTGGGTTGGAGTTAGAGTTGGATTTGAGACCCACGGTTGGAGTAATGATTGCGGTTGGTTTGGGAAGGGAAGATTTACAGGGGTAGGATATGGGAAGGGGACAGGAAAGGAAGAAGACGAAGTAGAGGATCCTTCGATTTGAGGTGGTGGGGCACGTGATGGGAATGGAGGATGGAGATTGGTTGAGGTGGAGGGGCCTGCAGGTAATGCTGCAGCAGTCATGCCTTTTTCTTCTGGGGCAGGAAGGGCTAGCCTTGCACTGAATCATGTATTATTTTGTAATTAGTTCTTTATGACACTTTCTCAAGTTAAAAAATAATATGATTATGTAACATGTTTAACTGACTACTTCTATCAAAAAGAAGGGAACACAAGTTACCTGGCAAATGCACTTGCAAAATGCTTGCACTCGGCTCTCATGGGACATGCATTACAATTTGGCTTGCTCTTAGTACAGAAAACCTGGTAAAACATATGCAGAGAATAAGCCAGTAAATTTTTAAACGTAACATAATAGTCTAAAATAGCAAGTTCACAGGAATCACCTTTCCAAATGTTATCATCTGATAATGCAATTCATATCTGTATCAGAAGCGTAGAAAAGTTAGTGGGAAAAAACATTAAGCAAAAGTCTCTAGTAAAAGCAATGATTTAAGTAATTATTACAATGTTCTTTGATCGAGTTTGCATAGCCGAGGCCAGAGGAACTTCTGAATGTTCTCTAGTATAGGGTACCTTCAAAAGCCAACACGTAAATTATCTTTGAGTTTCACGTATGACCTAATTGCAGATGATCAAATTGATTTATTGTGTAAAGGTAAATCCACTTACATTTCTAGCAGATGCAGCTGAAGGGACTCCGGAAGAGGCTGGAGTGGGACCCATCCCAATCTCACACATATGCGGCCAACATTAGTATCAACCTTAGAACAAAGAAAATTATACATAGCAAGTTCATGAACAGAAGGATATTCTTCAGGGAAAAGAGGAAAACCATAAGCAAACAAAAAAAACAAGAATAGAGTCTCACTGGAAAAGCCATATGGTGTAGAGTCAACAGACGAACACACTCAACACTCTTAAGTCCAAGGCCCCTTATGCTTAGGAGATAATCCCTGGAGGAGGAAAAAGGTTTGTTATATGAGGAATTGTTTATAAATGTTCGTAATGCCTCAAAGAATATAACTATTAATTGAACTCACTTTGCTTTGTCAGGATCAACATCACGCAGCCATTCTAAGTCAATGCTGCCATGGTCGTTCTCAATTCTGTCAAGGAAAGCCTGCATAAAATATATAGAGCATACTGTAGTTATGCATCTTTATAATTAGGTTAAGCTAATTATGATATATGCTCGGTGGGTTAATTCTCATATATTGATGCTTTATATTACAGCAACAGGAAAAGAAAGAAAACAACAAAAATCATATTAACAATCTGTCAGATCATACCTTAATTCTCTCAGCAAGCATGTTATTCATTCCACGCTCTCTGATGGCGTCAGACAGCTCACTCACGCTAGCATTTTTCAAAGCCTCATAATCAAGAGAATCTGTGGTCTTGTAAGTCCTTTCCTTTTTGACCCCGTCAGGAAGAACTCCTTTTCTCAAACTATCCCAGTCAAAGCTTTTCTTCCCTTTACCACTTGCTCCTTTTCCTTTCCTACTCTTGCTGGTAACCCCTTCATCTATTACCGTGCCATCCAATGCCTTCGTCATATTGGATTGTTTCCCCTGCACAGTATCTGAGGAGACCTTCGAGTGTTTATTGTTGTTAGCATTTGGGGTAAATTGCGGGTTGGAAGAACTTGGGATACTTTGAACTTGTTGTTGAGTTTGCTGGACTGGAGGTTGAGCGGATTCTACTTGGTACATTTTCTTTTCCTCTTGTACCGGGATGTAGCCATGGGTTTTACCTGATGTGGTAGTTATTTTGATCATGGGGGTTATTGGTTCTTGGGTCCGGCTATTATTCATAGCAGGAGCAGCTGAAGATGGATAAACCCCATTCTGAGCATTATTTAATGTAGATGAAGTGCCGGAAGAAATATTCCAGTTTTGAGGAATAAACTGAGAGATGTTGGAAGAAGAACAAAGGTCAGCAGTCTCCTTATTCAAATCTTGGGAAAAGTCAACCCCATTTGACTCGGCCATCCTCAATAACTGTGTGTACGATGTTGGACGGGTACCAACAAAATCAGGTACAGGTAAAGATGCATTTCCAGCATGCCCATCTGCACTGTAATTCCCGAGCAAACCCAAGCCAGTAAGGTTTTGTTCTCCTGGCTGGAACAGATAGTCTGGTGAGCTCTGATTTGATACTACCGAGTTCTGTGAAGAAACAACACTTTCAGATGTCGGATCATCACTAGAAGAGTTTATGACAAGACCCGGCCCACTGTCAGGTGACCCTGTCATCTTCTTCTCAGGAGAACTACCAGGACACTTTGTTGTACTGCCCTGGGATTCATTGCTGTCCTTTTCTTCTGAGGTCACCTGAGAGCCAATGTCGGTGAAATCTTCTATTATGACCTCTCTCTGGCGGTGCCATTTTGTCAGGTTGATGAGGTCTCTGGCATAGGGGTTGGTGTTGCGAGGTCTACTGACAATGAGTGTAGATTCTCTGGGTTGAGAGTTTTGGAACTGCGTCTTAAGGGGGTACTTAGCAACCAGAGCCATGAAAGCCGAGCTGATGTGAAGATAGTATCAGCATATTCTTTGTTCATCAAACAAGAAATTATCATAATATAGTTGCAAAGGTACAATTCTAAAAAAGTAACATGCAATGTTATGGTTATGATTTTTTTATTTCACATTTAGGGTACCAATTATCAACCAATGCGAAAATAAGAGTTTTAACCATTGCAGGATGTATTTTAATAAGTTAAAAGCAGAAATCTTACCTTGAAAGATGGTCAGACACATTTTGTGTAAGAAAGACACCCACGACAGAGTCAACAACAGATCCTTTCCAAGGAGAGAAGCGCCGATCACCTGAATAGAGGATCAAAGTTCAGAAATAAACTATAATTAATGCATTTTATGTGACAAAGTAAAAGGGAAAGAAATATATGAACCGAAGGTGATTATGCATGTCTTCCATGAGATGTAAAGACTGAAGTAATGGACATGCATGCATAGAAAGGGTAATGGTACTGCAACTGTACCAGTTGACTAGTGTCATTTCTTTTACTTTTTTATTTTTTTTTACAAGGTCAGATCTGCCTTTAAATGTTACTTGTTGTTTCACCTTTGCCGTGCCGTTTTCAAGTATGATGTATGAACAAAATGGTTCAACCTATAAGTAAAATATTACTGTAACATATGCAAAATATTACAGTAAATAGGAAACTGTTAAGCTAAAATTACAGGTGATTTTGTGGTTGGTGATCAATCTCATTGCCAGGAGAGGTATTTAAGTGAAAAAATATTACCTTGAACAAGATGCATACTAGCAATAAATGAATCAACCCATCCACAGAATATTACAGTACATAGGAAACTGGTAAACTAAAATGACAGGTGATTTTGTGGTTGGTGATCAATTTCGTTTCTAGAAGTATTTAAGTGGGAAAAAAAAATAATACCTTGAACAAGATGCATCCTAGCAATAAATGAATCAACCCGTCCACGAAAAACCTCTCTCTCAGCCTCCATCACTTTCTCATCCTTCTCATTAACAGCCTCAATTCCGTCTTTCATCTCCTTGCCCATTAACAAATTCCAAACTTGGCTTGTTACGGGATCCAGATTCACCTGTGCCCGCAATTTCCTCTTCTTCTTAACCTTTCCGTCATCATAAAGCACCATTGTACCATCCCTGACCCCATTTCGGTAAGGTACCATTGCATAGCATGGCTGGCCTGGTACAGTTTCACTGATGCGGTTTATATCAAGCCCGCTCATCCTTTGAATTATCAAGTCGAGAGTGTACGCCAATGCAGCTGGTCCACCCACCATCAGATTTGCTGAACTGAGGGATGACTTTTTACCAGGCGGCCTTCCCGGTCTTCCCTTGGGACGCAGGGCAACCGTAGTGTCAGTACCAGCTTTTTCACTCTTGGGACGGCGGCCTCTCCGTTTTGGCTCGCTTTTTGATGGAGGATTCAATATGGGAGATTTTGCAGGTGTACTTGGTGGGAGGCAAATATCAGCCACTGGCTTCTCCGTAGTTTTCTCAGATACAGTTTGTACGGTGGCCCCAATTTGACAGCTCTCATTTCTAAGATTCGCTGCATATGGTTGAATTATATGGTCAACAGGCTGTGTGGATGTTGCATTCATGTTTCTACTCCCAGTGAGCATTTCTAAGGTAACCCTGTTCACCCCAGATCCGACGGAAGTAATTGGTCTGGATGGTTGGGTATATGAAGTATCCACACACTGGTTCAGTGTTGCAGTTCTTTCAGAAAAAGTCTGGATAGAAACTCCAGGATGGTAAATCTGATTCCTCGAGGTCCCATCAACTGTTTGTGCCAGTTTTACAGGTGTACTAGGAGTAACAGCAGTACTGGTACAAGCAGGCCCAGATGACATAACCGGGGCCTTCCCTGTGTTCCCTCCCGGGTTTCTGAAAGAAAGCATATTTGGGTTGTTCCTCTTTTGCAATTCAAACAATCTCTGTGCATCAGCTAAAGACGAAACCCTGTCATCAGGTCTAACAAATGGTATGGTTGGAGATGAATTGTAAATCAATGAAGCATTGCTTTTTGTTCCATTCTGCCGAGTGTTATTTCCATTCCATATTCTCATTTTCTTACTAGTCTGTATTATACGAGGTGAAAGCTCTGGTCTGACCTGACCTGTCAAACCAGTGTTATGAACAAGGGCACTGTGGTCTCTTTTCCTCCCATCAGACATTAGACCTGATGCATTGGAATAGGAGTTTGACATAATACCAGCGTTTATTCTATCAGAAATTAGGTTTGCATTATTCTTTGCAAGTGCAACCATGTTCTCTTCATATGTGCCCATTTGACCCCGATTGCTAGGTGTTGAAGGTGCAACAATGCTATTTTTGGTCGGTCGAGGCTGTGGCGGATATGGATAACCGATTAAACTACCCAACTCAGTAGGCATGGAATTAGTGTTCCTCGTGTTTCTCCCTGGCGTTTGATTTGTGCCAAGTACCTGGTTTGTATTGCCCGTTTGTGCCAAGTACTGATCGAACTCTTCTTGCCACTGAATTGCTGAGCTGTTCAGGTCCAGTGCAATCCCTTTTGAGGGACTGGGACCCACAGAAACTGATGAGGTTGTGATTGGCAGAGTAGAGACATTCCTAGCAGGGGGGGCTGAAACAGGATTTAAATCAGATTGAGACTGAGCATGTTTGTATCCATCTGGTCTTACTTCTTCAGCGTCAAAATTCAAACAACGCCTTACTGACTTGTATGGCCCATTCATGCCACTGACAGTGCGGAAATTGGGGAATTGCACCACCGTATTAGTAGAAGAACTGGAGATATCAATAGGCTTATTGAGACCAGTGGTAATATTTGGCATGCATGGCATGGATGCCTCTGCCAGCTTGCTGTGCCCATTCACAGAATTTGGGGTGCATGACTGAGAAGATTCTATCGGCTTATCCTGCATAGTTTCAGCATTTAGAGTGCTTGAATTGGGCAAATCATTCATCTTATGCAGCCAATTTGCAGCATTGCTTGTGCGAGAAGGGGGGCTCTCTAAAGGATTACTCTGCAGATTTGCAGCATCCTGGGTAACCGAATTGGAGTTCCCTACTGGCTGACCAGCCCCATTTGTGTTACCAGGTGTTTCTACTGGAGGTGGCTCCACACCTTTCTTTCTAACATACTTTCTCTTGGGTCGATCTTCTGAGGCCTTCTTCGGTGTGATCTTTCTTGGGCCACGTGGTTTCTTCCCTGTTACAACCTTTGGCACGTACTTTTTTCTCCTAGGCTTTTGTTGTGGGGTCTTGTTCAAGTCTATACCTTGGTTCTCCGTGGTTACCTGGTTAGTTGCCACCTCTTCAGTAGGCACCATCTCCTGGTATGCTCTCCCCTCCAGTTCTGATCCCTGAGGTGGCATGTTGCGCATTGAACTTGGTTCTGTATTAGGTGTTGTTAGAATAGCTGAATTCTGAGATGAATTCACCTGAGGTTGCATTGCCACCAAATTTTGAAAGCCGGTATCTGTACCCGACTCAATTGTTGAACTCTTTTGGTGCTCGGTATGAGCAGAATTTGTCAGCTGTGACATTACCGTATTCAAGGACCCCATATACAATGCATTTGTTGAACCATTTGGGTGTTCACTGTATAAAGAGCATGTTGGCTGTGACATTACCAAGCTGGGGAAACCCATATCAGGTCGAGTTCTTCTATATTCCGGTTTCTCTATTTGAAAAGAACCAATTTGAGAGGATGTTGTAGCAGGTGGGTATCCAATATGTGGTCGGGTCAGAAGAGAAACCGGCTGAGGGAGCATCTCAAAATTAATGCTTGACAATTCCGAATCCAATGGAATTGATGTGCAGTCCAACTGTCTAGTATGAGGAGGCATCGAGTAAGCAGAGAGATGGATATTTGAGTCATTAGCTATATGCTGTTGCATGGCCTGATAAGAGCCTGTCTGAGGTGTCATCATAAGATTTGAGACACGTGTCTCGGACCTGCTTCTTCCAATCCCCATTAGGTCATTAATGAAGGGAGAGTCGGTATGAGACACATTCCCATTTGAAAAACCCGTACCAGACATGTTTGAAAAAACCAAACCTGATTGGTTGATTCGACCAGGCATAGATTCAGGCTGGTATGACCTCAGCTGAGGCAGCATGTTCGAATTCAAAGAACTCCCATCAGGTAGGTTTATTCTCACATTCTGTTGTCCATTCAAAGTTGGCATCAAATGGGTAGCAAAACTCGGGTTGAGTTGGTTTATTAATGGAGTCTGATGCAGTCTGCCAGTTGGCACATGCTGATGTTGAACTCTAGGGTCTTGTACTCCATCATTTCCTAACTCAATAGTTTCAGTTGGCAGAGTGTGTCTTGTAAAATTGTTCTTTTCACTGAGCAAAGGAGTCGGTGGTGATGGGGCAGGCCCACTAATGCCTTTGCTTGCATTATTCTCTTGTGCAGTATTATAATTCTGAAAACTAAAATTGAAGCCACCTGCAATAGATTAGTTAATGTAAAAGAGGTCAGCTTATATGAAGTCTTCACAAGACATTACAAAAAAGAGAAGCCACGGAACCATTTCAGTGTTAATTAGCCACTGGAATTTTCATTAACACAAGTTCTGACAATTCCCACTCAAAATTGAAATGTTACCCTTAGTTATTATTCTCCAAATAAAAAGCATAGAGTATTTAAAAGAAGTGCATTTAATTACATAGAGACATAGTAAGCTCCAAACCTTTTTCATACATAAATCAGTTTTGGTGTTGGATTTTAACAAAAAAAAGTGTATTTATCACAATGTAAGGTTAAGTAAGTTGCGGCAAGTTATCCACAACTAAACTAAATTTAAATAAGTAATGCCAATGAGGTAGCAATGCAAAATTTTGGACTGAAACAAACCGAAATAAAGTTAAAAGGTACAACCAAATAACTAACCTTTTGTTGTGGTCATTGGGCAAAGTGAAAAGCAGCTTTAGTTATCACACTCTCAGTACCAAAAAAACATACCAAACTACCATGTAGCAACTTAAAACCTATAAAAAAAAATTCAAGATACTAAATTAAATTTAAACGAACATAAGAAGTAGGTTATCCTGAAAACTTGAAGACTAGTAATCATCCAATTGAAGAAATGTGGATTGAATACCTTTGCCCCAAAAATCAAAGTTCCTATTCTTTTTTTATGTAATGCCAATGCCTCCTGAAATAAAAATAAAAAACGAAAAAGCCAGTGAATAATTAACGGGACAAGAAAAAGTGAAATTGTGCATTTTAGATAAAAATAGATATCCTAAACCCAACTTCCCAACACCCCAAACCCCACGGTAAAACCCATACTCAATAATATATATATATGTTATTTTATACTAAAAATAGGATTAAAAATAAGCTCATCTCCTAATAACGTACGGAAAAAAATAACTACACTCGCAATAGCAATCAGAACTAATGTGCCCAGCAAATTTTACAGATCTCAAGCAAGGAGCTTTCCCCTTGATCACGTGCAATTACGAAAAATTAATTCAAATCGGTAAAAAAAAAGAATTCCAAACAATTACAAGTAGCATCTCTTGCTCCCGCACAGCAATGGAACCTCACCGGTCGAAAACACGCACAAACTTGACAATCAGTACGAGCTACAGCAGATCTGGTCGATATGTCCAAAGCCAATGAGTCAATTACAAATCCTGAGCTCAGATTTAACCTCTTATGAACCAGTAGCCTCGAAAGTTTCCCCTTTTGAATGAACAAGCAAGAGATGAAGGAAGAACGAGAGGAAAATAGGTAGATAGAGGGGAGGTAATAACGGCAGTAATCATTACAAAAGGGAGAGGTAGACAGTAAAAGTTCCACACAGACACACCATCCGCACCTCCAATTCGTGATTGTAGAGAGAGAAAGAAGAGAGAGAAGAGAGAGGAGCGGAGAGAGGTGGTAGGCGAGGAGGAAGGAGTGGACCGAGGCAAAGAAAGAAAAGAGAGAAAAAAAGAGAGAAATGTAGAGCATATAGTTTATTTTTTCAGTGACTAAACCAAATCGCAGTATATCTAATTTGGGTGTGTGAATGACAGTGGGGTCTACTTGTCGGTACAAGATCCCGACCACTCGCGGTTGGATGCTGACGACTTCGCGCGAGAAGCGTTGAAGTGCCAGAGTTACCTGGTTACATTTGGTCTATTCCTTCTGTATAAACTGTGTCATTTTTGCATTTCTATTCTCAAAAAGTTTCTTATTGTATTTTTAACTATTAGAAAATAACAATTACAACTTTTATTTTGGTTCAAACTGTATATATAATGTACACAGAATTTTTATTATTTATTATTTGATGCTGGTTAAATATTATAATTTTTTTTTTTGAAAAAATTATTGCTATGTAGCTAAGAATGATATGAAAAAACAACAAATTAAGCTGGAAAAGGGTAAAGAAAAATTGATGTTGCAGACCATAATAATAGGGTATTTAGAGGTTCTTAATGTAAAATCGTGCCATCAGTTTCTCCAAAACGGTGGTTTTGGTGGTTGTTGGGCTTGTGCTGGTCTAAAGAAAGTTTGACAGACCGGGTCTAGTGACACATATAGGGCTAGAATAGCCTCGCGTGACTTCTGAGGTCGTTGGGCACAGAAAAATATTACAATGCTTTCTTTTTGCCACGTGTCGGTAAACCAGGTGTGTTTTCATTATTACAACACTTTTTACATCTTATTCTTTCCTTTCTTTCTTTCCTTTCTGCCCTAAAATTTTATAACGGCTATCAAACGGGCAGAGTCAGACTTTTAAATTATGAGATTAAATACGTGTCGAAACTCAATCATAAAAAAAAATTTACAATCAATTTTACAGTACCGTAATATTTTACTCTAAATTATAAAAAATTAAAAAAATAAAGATAAATTAATTCCATTCTTTCTACTTAAATCTGTCATTAGCTACCAAGTATATCGAAGTCATATCGGTACATATTTACGCAAGTACAACTAAAATCTAACATTAACTTTTAGTTTATTTATTATAGTATTTTTATATCGTTTTCAAGCAAATGTTTTTACTTTAAATAATAAAAATAATAAGATATTATTTATTTTAAAAACTTTCAGAATATTTGTATTGTTTCTTTCTAATATTATGTTGACTAGAACTATGGACTTAGTGTATTGGTACGAGCTTTCGTCTCTTTTTCAAGAGGATGCAGGTTCAATTCTCGATAATAGTATCTAAAAGATGTTGAAGGTGTACGGTAGGGGTATCAACGGGTACGAAACAAGTTGGGTGGAGACATTTTCATACCCGTACCCATTATGATAACGAAAAAATTATTTACCCTAATCTGTCTTCTTTTCGAATACTGTACGGATCGGGTAAACAGATAAAAAAGTGTCATTGACATTTCGATTTGTGCTTTCAATTAAATGTATTTAAAACAAAAAAAATTATGAATACAACTAATTTGTATTATGAAAATTTAATAAAATACAAAATTTTATTGTATCATGTATCATCTTCATACAAATATATATCTATATATATAATTTTATTTTTAAAAATTATCTTATACAAAAACGGGTAAGATAACGGGAAAAATCGTTACCCTTATAGTACCTAATAAGCTAGCGAAAAAAAAATCGTACCTTTACATGTGTTTTCGGATACGATACGGATCGGGTAAACGGATAAAGGGGTGCCATTGACACCCCTAGGTACAATGGCACCCCTAGATATACCGGGACCCTTTAATAAAAAATATATATTATGTTGGCTAAAATTTATTATTTTTCTAAAGTAACTATCAAATCATGCGTTTGATCATTATGCTATTTGTAGCTTTTGAAAACAATAAATATTTTACAAAAAGGTTAATTTACTCAACTGCAATATTGATTATAGAAATTATTATTAATTATTTAATTTTATCTAAGATGGATATTATTATTTTCAAAGTGTAGCATATGGACGGTCGTAGTTTTAACAATATGAGATCCACTTGTTAGTACTTCATAATTCGATCTCTTTAAAAAAAAATACATATATTCAATTTGAAGAAAAGTAATATTAAATTCATACCTCACACTCCCAACTATTATTAAATTCCAGAATAATTATAACATATATATAATGTCGATTTCAAAGATGAATGACAAAAACGGTGCTCGCTATGAAAAGCAAAATAACAATATATTTACTAAATATATGACCATGAAACCTCACATAATATCTGCTTTCAATTTTAATCCAATAGCCTATTTAAGTTTGTACATTACCCTACATTTTCTTATCTTAACTCGTTCTAAACATAGGATTATATTAACCTACATTTTCTCACATAAGGTACTTGATCATGTAGAATATTCATAGCCATATCAAAATTAATTTGATGGCTATTTTAAAAATATATACAATTATGTATGACTTTTTTTATTTAATTTAGATTAAAATATTATGATAGTTAAAATTGATCTCTATTCACTGATAAAAATGATATGTAAAAATCACATATGTATTTGATTCCGTAGTTTAAAAATTTAGCTCTGTTTCTGTTGCACTGGATTTGAATTTAGTTACCATGGGGTCCACTTGTCAGTGACTCGTAATACAGCTCTTTCAGATAATTGTATTTGATTTTTTTTTAAAAATAACACAAAATCATAGCCGACACTCCAAACAAGTCTTGAATTCTAGATTAAAAAGGACATGTAGATAATGACATATCTGCATTCAATTAATGTCCTCTTCTTAAGAAATTATTTCACAATACCTTATTCGAACTTCTATGACACGAGAACTACAGCAATGCATGCAACAAGTCGATGTTACAGGATCAGATCTTATACAGAATGGACGGCAACTGGAGAACAGGCACATTGTTTGGTCACAAAAATACTAGTAGTAATAATAATAATAATAAATAACCAAGTTGAGATTTCTGTAGACCGGAAAGGGAAGGGAACACTAGAAGCTGAATTCATTTTTATCTGGAAGAAAAAAGAAAAAAAAAAACCAAGTAATAAAATAATAAAGAAAACAGTGAAATAAAGACACGTATGCCTAAGTGGGCCCCACTGAGCACCTTTTCCCAAACGAAAGACAGATTCATTCCATAGACCACCGACCTGGTGCGCTACTTGTGTGTGTGCTTCTTTTCGAGATCACTTTGGATCGAAATATAATTTTTATGTTTTAAACGGTTTTCACAGACAGGTGTCATTTTGAGAACTAGGTATTATGTGTGTGAGCTACACGAGTCCAAGGGTGGTCCTTTTTGTTATCCTCTGCAGTAATTTAATAGAATGAGCTCTCTTTTTATTCGTCATGCAACCTAGTTAAAACTTTGAAATTTGTTTTCAATTCTATTCTCTTACGTATGCTCAAGATTATTAAAGCAAATTTAAATTAATATTTACGTATATGTCGTCGACTGATATACGACGAATAAGAGTACACAATATTATATTCGACTAAAATGTTTCTTTAGGAACGTAAAGGAAAATGGAGAAAGGGCATTATGTGAAACTGGAGAGGTAAATTTGCAGGGAGACCGGCTATTCGTCTAAGGTTCTATCACAATTCAACGTGGCATGGACTAGACATATAATAATAATAATATATTTTTACATGTCAAACGGTTGCAATAATTTGCTCACGTGAGTTCTTATTTTACGTGTTTATATATAGAATGTGCGTCAAATAACGGCACATTTAATAGACCACGTGAAGTTTTTACTTCACGTGTTTATATGTAGGATACGGTCGAGTTGGAATTCAAATTCGCTGCTTTTCTTTATTATTATTATTTTTTCTATCGTTCTTTCTCTAAAAAGCAGGATATTAGTTTTTTTTTCTTTTTCTTTTAAGAAATATAGCGGATTTGAATCTGACGACTTGCCATATTTTAATGAAAATGAATCTATTGTTATTCAAGAAAAATAACAGGAACCTGTTATTCCAATTTCAGCTGTTTGATTGAGATTCACATCTGGAAAAGTTTTTCCGTTAAGATTCGCACATAGAAAAATATGAACGGTTAGGATCGAAATAACAGGTTCCTATTATTCCTCCAGAATAACAGTAGATTTATTTCCATTTTTAATACATCTGAAATTTAACATTTTATTATGTGTTATTTATAATTTACATTTATATATTGTTTTAATGGTAAATAATATTCATTATGAATTATTTTCAAGTTTTAAATTTATTTGACAGAGATTGAAAATTTTGACAAATAAAGGCTACATTTAGAACATAGGTAAAAAATATTAATTATTTCCAAAGTTTATTATATTATTTGCAAATATTGAGAATCTTAATAAATGAGGCTAAATTAGAACACAGGTAATAATATTAATTATTTCCAATGTTGTAAATTTATTTGACAAATATTGAGTATCTTGATACATTAAGGCTAAATTAAATACATAGGTAAATAATATTAATTATTTCCAATGTTATAATATTAACTATTTCCAAAGTTATAAATTAAGGACGAATGTTGAAAATCTTAATAAATGAAGGCTAAATTTAGAACATAGGTAAATAATATTAATTATTTCCAAAGTTCATAATTATTAGACAAATATTGAGAATCCTACAAGAAATTGAGAATCTTGATAAATTGAGAATCCTACAAGAAGGCTCACTTAGAACATGGGTAAATAATATTAATCATTTTTAAAGTTCATAATTTATTTGACAAAAATTGAGAATCTTAATAAATTAAGGCTACTTTGAACATAGGTGAATAATATTAATTATTTCCAAAGTTTGTATTTTATTTGATAAATATTGAGAATTTAAAAAGAAGGCTAACTTAGAACATGTGTAAATAATATTAATTATTTCCAAAGTTTATAGATTTATTTGAAAAAAAAAAAAATGAGAATCTTAATAAATGAAGGCTAAGAACATAGGCCATTTTTCCTAATAAAAAACTATTTGGAAAAAATTTGGTCTCTGGTTTTTGTTTTCCTGACAATCCATGCTTAGATATTCACGTGATAACATATTGTGTATAGTGCCTGATTATGTGACCACTAACTATATCATTAGCAAATATACATTAATACATAGGGCAGAGTCTTTTTGGGACACCTCGCCTCGTTAGTAAAATAAAATTATAATTTCAAATTTAATTGAGACTGTTTGACTAAGTTACACGGCCAAGAAATCTCAGATTTATTCAAAATTCCAATAAAAGTTATACAAACAGAGGACACCAACTTTAGTAACGTTATACTTATTTTTTTGCTATAAAAACGGCTAATAAAAAATTGAGAGTTTGATTCTCATATTTTATATAACAATTTTTTTCATAAAAAAGAAACTAATAAACAAAAAATAAATTTTCGTAAAGAAAAAGCTAACAATAAGATATCTAACCAACGAAGGAAACAAAACATAAAATGCAAAGAAAAATGAAAATGCAAAAGAACAAAAATCTTATATAGCAATCAATTCATACCTCAAATAAGCCCAAAGAAGAATTCCTTGTCCTCTTCTCCTTTTCACTGTTCTCAGGGAAAACTACTTTGGTGTGAAATCAAAGTGCTATTATTCCACGCTTATATGGACCTAGGGGTTACAAAAATCATTAATTAGTTTCATTGTACTTATAATTTTCTATTTTGAACTTTCTTACTTTGAAATTTTGGTTTTATATACTTTCCCAAAATTGATACGATGAATGTTCAAGTACCTAATCTTTTTTGTGGCACAACTACTGTATCATTTTTTTTTAGAAACTAATTTTTAAAAAATTTCAAAATTCAAGTCAAGAAATAAAATACCGTTATACGTGATCTATATCACTTTCTCGATGCAGTCAAAAAAGAAAAATGTCAACAATTTGACTTTTTTTTCACCGACATCAGAAATAAGAAGAAACAATGCACTGCAATTTTTCGTATTAAGTGCGTGTTTGAGAAGCTTTTATTATTATTAAAACAAAGACTGAATATTATGATATTTTTCTTATACACTAAAAATGTACGAAAATAGCATACAAAGGTCTAATTTATGTCTTGAGATTTTACATTTATTTTACACTAATTCCGTAGACGCTACGTTAAAATAGTTGAAATATTGACTACAAATGAAAATTTATATTGTTTATAGAATAAATCTTGCAAATACTCTAACAGTCTATAGCGAATTTGAATTGGCTAAAATCCTGAAAGGATTTCAGTGACCTTGTATCATCTGTCCCACCCTCCTCTCTCTCCACAAAATTTATAAGAGAGGAGAGAGGAGAGAGATAGAGAGGGAGAGAGAATAACACGCTCGCTAAAATCCTCCTAGAATTTCAACATATTTGCACTCATCTATAAGTTAGTTTCTAAAAACTAATTGCTCATCATTTACACACATAAATAGTGTAGTATCTATCTAAAGCAATCAAATTTTATTCGGCATTGCAGTTATTTATTAATATTTGTACCAAACATTGAGGAGAGGGATATTAAAGAAGAGGCATTTGCTTCGGTGGACATAAGGACCTATTTGTAAAATGGACATATTTTCATTTTCAAAGTTCAAACAGTCGATCCGACCGTTCAACATTATCTCCATATTAAAATGTACTTGGAGGTCAAATTTTACATTTTTTTGAATTTTTTTACTATTTATTAAGATGGTTACAAATCGCTGTTTTTCAATGGTCTGAAAACAACGATTTTGTAACCATCTTAATAAATAGTAAAAAAATTCAAAAAAATGTAAAATTTGACCTCCAAGTACATTTTAATATGGAGATAATGTTGAACGGTCGGATCGACTGTTTGAACTTTGAAAATGAAAATATATTCATTTTATAAATAGGTCCTTATGTCCACGCGAAAGAAGAACATAAGGGTAAATCTAATTATTAATTCTTGTGCACAACAGTGTGGAAAAAGATATTTAAATTAATATAAGGGTATATTTGCATAAGCTCCTCTGGAAAGAGACAAAGTGTACAACCGATGATATTTTATTCCGAGGGGACCAGCTGGCGATCAATTCCAACGGTGCCGGAGACCCTCGTAGACCCGGTTCAGCTACTCTCCAATTGTACGGAATCTATTAAATTATTCTACACAAACTATGCCGTCAATTTTTAATTGGACTGTGTAGATTAAATTTTACTGTTTTATCATCGACGTCGGGCAGCAGTACCATGATTAGACAATAGGTACTATTCGGATGGAATTCGTATCCTTTGCATTAACTCTAGAGAATCTTTTTGAGTTAATATATCTCAACTATTTAATTTGTTTTAAAATTCGTACAAATTAAATTTGTATAATATTAAAAGACTCCCTATATTATAAGCATGAGCTGAATTGGTTCCGTTTAAAATTAAACAGTTAAAATTCACTAACTTAAAATATTCTCTTTTGAGTTAATGTAGAGGATAAGGATCTATTCGGATGGACTGCAACTTAATTTTCAAATCCACTAAAACTGTCAAAATAAATCTTAATCCTAAAATAAATTTGAGAAAAAGAAATCACAAGAAATTCATCCAACTGCTGTGTAAAATATTTTTGTATTAAAAAATTTGATAGAATCCAAGCAAAAATACTACATTTTGAAAAAGACAATCTACTCAGACATCAAATAAATTTAGGTCCGGTTAATAATTGCTAGAAGTAAAACTGAATCCTAAAAAATGTGGCACAAGGCGCCGCTCCCATAGGAGCAGCATCAAGGTTAATACACCAGGTCTAATCGGATTAACATTCACGAAAGCCGAGTTTCAATTTTATAAATTTAAAAGGTGCTTGTGAATTTTTTACTTCTTTTCAAAGCAAGGAGTACCAAATGATTGGAATTTACATAAAGTCAGTTAACCTGGTAGGATGAGATTCGAACTGTTTATTTTAATCTAACATAAAATTTAAAAAAAATTCATTCCTCTTTTTCTTTGTCAGTGAAGGATCCATATCCTCTGCATTAACTCAAAATGAAATCTTTTGAATTAATGAATTTCAACCGTTTGATTTTAAACGGAGCCAATTCAGCTCGTGTCTATAACATAGGGAGTCCTTTAATATTAGTGCAGATCTAGTTTGCACGAATATAAAAACATAATGGACAGTCGAGATTCATTAACTCAAAAGATTCTTTTTTGAGTTAATGCAGAGGATATGAATTCATTAGTAAACGGGTTTGACAGCATATTGTGTTTTAAATATAAATATTACTTTAGAATTAACTTAGATAGCTCATATACATAGAGTGTGCTTTACAAACTCAAATAGAAGGAAAGAAAAAGAGAGAAAAATGGTGATCAGATTGTCCAAATAAATTTACTTGTTTCATTAATTAAAATTTTAGACGGACGTCAATAAACAACATTTTTCTCCAATCTCTACATCCGATTTTAAAAAATAACTCTCCTCCTTATTCCTTCTATCCTCTCCTCTTCTTGTCTTTCCTCTCTTCTTTAATTTGAATTTGTTTTAGCACACCCTTAAGGAATACTCTATTATAATTGGGAGCAAGATGGTTTCAGAAAAGATGGAAGTATGACCGCTTAATACGTAAAATTCAAGCTTACCTTTTCATTTTTGTCAGAATAAAATATACAAATGATTTCTAAAGTAATTTTTTTAATTTTCTTAATATTTTTAAAATAGACTTAACATTCAAAATAATATCATTTTAGTTCTTTAAATTTTTAATTTGTGTCTAATTGGACCCCACCTATATCACCAATATCTACGGTGTGTGGTGTTTAACCTAGTAATAAATTTAATTTTAAAAATAAATAAATTGACTATTCTAGTTGTAGCAGATATTTAAATAACTGGAAATGACTTTATATTTATTTTATTTATTTTTCACTATGAATATACATTTAGTGGCTTATTAATAATATAAAATAGTATTAATCACGAAAATAAAATTGGTAAGTTTATTACATCTCCCAAGCAAAAAGAAATTGATGACAAATAATTTCTATAAAATATACAAACGCAGACATGAATTTAAAACAGTCAACATAAATCAGAGCCCCTTCTAGTTAAGTACTAAATTAAATGGGACAAATCAATTCCATGTGAATGATTTTACTTTAATATATGTGTTGGTACTTGGGAGACGGCCACACTAGTGAGGCTGGAGCTCCACCAGAACTTCCATAGTTTTTGTATAGATCCGAGTTTAGAATCCTTACGTTACCTTAGTCCTATCATATGTGGCTTAGTACTAGCTTATTCCTTTACTATAACGGTGTTTTGGTGGTCGGTTAAGCGCTGAGCTTTTGTGTTTTGCTTGGTGCTAACTATACTTGGGTATTTTGATTGAGCTTTGAACTCTTTTTCCTATATGTAAATTAACTCCGATTTCATGTGAATGAAATGGGCATATCTGCCTTTTTATCAAAAAAAAAAAAAAATGTGTGTTGGTACTTCCATTAGTTCCTCAAAACATGCTGGCGTCATATGCTGAAATGGATAGTATTATTTTGAGAAATTGACTTATAATTTTTTATAGCTTTAAAAATAAAAGACTTACAATTTTTTATACATGAAAGCATTGGAATTAAATATTAGCTTATTTGAACCACAATTTGATATATTGATAGAGTCATTTTATTGGCCCCATATAAAACATCGTTTTACTTGGACTACAAATGGGATCAAAATTATGACCTAAAGAAATACTATTCTAAAATAAACACATAATTATTTATTTCGAGTTCTTTTTAATATAAGTTCACCCTAAAACTATTTTTAATCTAAGGCTAACAAAATTGACTACAAATAAAAAAATGTTTGCTCAAGTTCCTTTAAAAAAAAGTCTTATTCTAAAGAAATCTTCTGCTATCTTTGAATATGCATTTAATTAATGAAGTATCTAATTAGACACTTTAAGTTAGATAGCTGTATCTATCTGGGAATACTATTTGGAGATGTTGGTAGAATTCTATCAAACTTAGTGCTGTATATTTTACAATATTTTTCAGGAGTTTATGACATTTTTGATGGAGCTTTGATGATTTATATTATTTATTCTATTTTTTATTGATATAAATTAGCAGTTAACATCTAAGAATCAAGATGATATGATTCATTTAAATATAAATGAGGAGAGGTTGGCTGATAACATGGTGAGGATTTGCTTGCAATTGATGGATGATTTGAAAGTTTGAGGCAAGGGGTTGCGTGCTCATCTTTCACAGTATAATATCAGACCATGCCAAGGGAGGGCTAAATAGTGTAAGGGGAAGGTTCGCTTTCATGAGTTTATGTTGGCATCTTTGGCTGTATCGCAATAATCATATTTTCAGGGGATCATCAATCCCACCAGAAGTCACTGCTCACAGAGCAAATGGGGTAGCATTACTATGGCTCAGATTTTGTGGTTTATAGCCTAGTATTTTGTAATTATGCATTGCTGTAGGGGGGTTATTGTAAATGTAGAGAAGGAATCCCTCTAGCTCAAACGCTGCTGTAATTATCTAACTTCAGTTCAATAAAATTTTATAGTTGGTAGCCTCTACCAACTCTTCAAAAATAATATCAGACCATGATTGTGATATGTGTTCTGTTTTATATGTTTTAATGTTAAACAGAGAGATAATTAGTAGTGTGGAGCAATTTTTTTGAATATTAAGTATACTTTATTTTTATTTTATTTTTAAAATGAGAGCTTTTGTAGGCAGCGTGATTACCAATTTCTTTGTACCTTGAAAACACTCGAAAAAACCTAAAATGAAACTAACCTTGTAATAATTTAATTATAAAAAAGATTAGCAAATCCATCCAATAAAAAGTTATGTTCTATCTTAAATGAAAAAATGAAGGGAAAAAGTGGAAGAAATAACTGGTTTGACTAAAATATGGAGGAACATTTAAAAAAATCTAAAACAAAATAAATACAATTGATTATTAATAAAATGTAACTAATATTTAAAAAAAAAATTGAGAAGCACATACCTCCAAGTCTCTCTTATTCCATAAATATGCTCGCTGTAGGTGTCTTTTGCAAGAGAAGTAAAATGCCTGAGGAATGGTTAAATATAAGCACGACTTCGGTTTCGGTGGATACAACCATGACTTTAGTAGGGGAATTAAGATATTTCCTTTGATTAATTATCGATCCTGATCATGATCAAGAGGAATTAAACCCTTGCGATTTGAGCGCTCATCTTCTCCATTACTGTCAAACAGAGAGAACCGTAATGCGCTCCATGAAAATTTAAAACAGGAGAGATTAATAAAAATGGAACCGCCTTGTAGACGAGTTACTTCGTCATGGATGTCTCCATTTCTCTTAAGGAAATGGAGAGAATGATCTCAGAGATCTTTTTGTCTATGTGCTTTTCTCGAATAATAGTGCATTAGAAGAAAATAAAATCATCAATGCTTTCAATTAACATGCTGGGTTCCTTTAAACAGGAGAGAGTAATAAAATGGAACCGCCTTGTAGACGAGTTACCTTGTGATGGATGTCTCCATTTCTCTTAAGGAAATGGAGAGATTGATCTCGGAGATCTTTTTGTCTATGTGCTTTTCTCGAATAATAGTGCATTAGTAAGAAAATAAAATCATCAATGCTTTGAATTAACGTGCTGGGTTCCTTTAAATGATAGCAATAGCATGGCACATCATTGCGTTTCTTTTGGATGGGATTTTTATCCAATGCATTTCTTCGTTTTTTAGTTTTTTTTTTTTAATAAAATTTCTGTAAAAAAAAACAAGAAGATAGGGGCCGCTAAACGGTTTGGAGGCCCCAAGGCTAGAGCCTCCAAATCATTATGCGGTCCGGATAAAATTTGAATTTTCACAAAACGTTTTCTGTGATTTGGTTTATTATTTTTTTTATTATGGTAGAAATAAAAATTTCGGTTTTGCAGCTGCTGCTTTGTCTGTGGATTTTCCCCTGCTATTGGAAAGTGAAACCAGACGAATCATTTTTTTTATAGGAATTCTTGAAGATAGTAGCATCACAAGTAAAGTATCTGTAAATTTAATTCGGAAAAAGAAACAGAGAGATGACAACTACTGTAGAGAGAAAATACATTTTTTTTTTTCTAAAAAAAAAGGGGAAAATACGAGTGAAATTTGTAGCAATCAAATAATTAGCGACAGTATTATGTTTACATTTTGAAACAGTCTACGAATGCAGGAAAGAATAACATTGGTATTACGTATTTAATTAATAGCCATAAATCTAAAATACTGTATGATTATTCTTTCAAAAGTAAAATAGAAATTGGGTGAATCCCTTCTGTCATCTCACTGATACAAGATTTCATGATATGACAAACTTCGTTTCTGTTAATTTTGTTAAGAATTTAAGATATGCCACAAATATAGGATTAGTGATATTTATTTTAGGACGATCGCTGTGTTTTAATTACAAAACATGTTTGAGACTGTTGTGCTATTTCTATTTATTGGAATTATTGGACAAAACAGCGAAGTAGTTGAAAATATCATAAGTTTCTACTATATATGGAGCAGAATTAGGGTGTTCTTAGGATCCGTATCCTCTGCATTAACTCAAAAAGAAATATTTTGAGTTAATGAATTTCAACTGTCTGATTTTAAACGGAGCCAATCCGACTCGTGCCTATAACATAGAGGTCCTTTAATATTAGTGCAGATCTAGTTCGCACGAATTTTAAAACAAATCCAAACCGTTGAAGCCGATATATTCTTTAATATTATTGCAGATCTAGTTCGCCCTTTAATATTAGTGCCCTTTAACATAGGGGGCCCTTTAACAACACATCCAAACCGTTGAAATCGATATATTTCACAAGTGATGCATTTACATGTCAAATTTATGTTTTTCGAACTAGTTTAGTATAAGTCAAGCGGTAAAAAAATGATGAAAAATGAATTCATTAAAATTAACTTATAAATTATTTTTTTGTACCGCTTGACTTTATACTAAATTAGTTTAAAAAATTTGAAATTTGACATATAGATGCATCACTCATGAAATAGATCGGTTTCAACGGTTTGGATGCTTCGTTTGAAGTCAATCCGATAGGATTTTGAGTTAACCTCACAAAGAGGCTTGGTGAGCTTAAGAACACCTTAGTTCTACTCACTATATATGTACTATTTTGTTCATGTCAATCGTGTTTAATAATCCTAAATAGTAAAAGAATAAAATTAAATTTATTCCAATTCATGAAAAAAAATATTTTACTATTTTACCACTCTCAAGAAATACTGTGAGCAGAAATAGAAAGGGTCTATAGACTATAGTGTAAAAAAAAACAAAATTTGATTATAAAATTTATTTCTTTCTTTTTAAAATAAAAATTACATAAATAAAAAAATGTTTCTGTTAACGTAGATAAAACACTTTGTACCCAATTTGGCAACGGTTTCATAAATTTTTTTAATTCATCTTAATCCTGCGGAACAACTTGTTCTCATTAAATAAAAGTTTAGGCCTTCCCTGAATTTGCTGATGAGAGAATTCTTTTTTTTCAAGATTAGTTGCAAAAATATACAAATTGTAGACGTTTAAGCCAGAATCACATTAAATATAATTTATTAAAATAATACCTTTTATATTAAAGAACCATTTTTATCAGCTGAGCTATAGTTCTCAAAGACTTGATCTTGAACCATATATTATATGAACTGCCCTTATTTCCAGCAGGAGAAATCTTTCTTTCTTTATTTTGTTTTTGGTGCAGAAGGACACTCAATTTAAAAATAAGATCCATGGTAAAATGGATTCTGTTTTTAGAGATAGATAGAGAAAAGGAGAGGTAGAGAGAAGAGAATAGCAGCGGATTTGAATTTTAGTAAAATAGCTCACAAAACCATATTGTCGACGACCCCATTTTATCACCCAAAAAAAAAAAAAAAAATTCGGCGACCCAGGTAGTAGTCATTCTCACCATTCCTAGACCTTTCCAAAAAATATCTTTTTTTTTTTTTTTTTTTTCGTTCGGCAGATAATTAGATGAATGTTGATGTTGATCAAAATGATGTGATGGGTGGAGGGTGGTCCAAAAATACAGTGGTGTGGTCCTATAAAATAAAGCAATATCTTCAAGAATTATATCTCTTATTCTCCATCTTTGCTAAAAGGGGCGCCCGTATGCTCTCACCACTAAACTACCAATAAGAACAGCCGACAGTATTAGTAAACACTAAACAGTAATACTTAGCAGAGAAACCTCTCTTATGCTATCCCTGCAACATTAGTATTGTTTTAAAATAGTCGGCATAGACAATATATGCGATTTTACACATACATATGCAGTGATTGACTAGTGCCGAAAACGACATGCAATGTCTATTATGCGAACCTGACCATTTTGTCGGTTAACTGGGCTCAGGATTTGTAGTATCAATGAAGCAGAAATTATTCATATTTTTGGGCCCAAACAAACTTTTCTAGATGACTCCGACACGAACCTCATTGTTTTCCCTCTGGGACATAGTCACATAGGTGATAACAGTGCCTAGCATTTTACTCTTTTTGTTTCCTCTCTTTTATTAGGTGTTTCCAATCGGAAGATTTTGCTTTTGTGCATTCTTTATGGGACATCACATACAGCAGGGCAACAGAGAAAAAGTCCCAAAGTGGCAAATTGGTTTCTACTTTCTAGGAAAAAATGAAATTAAAATCCACTATTTGCATGTAAAAAAGTTATAAATTTACAATTATTGTGGTATAAAATATGAAGAAATATTCTAGATCAGGATCCGTAATGCTTAGTGTACTCTAGTAGCATGTCCATTCGTTTCTTGCCCTTTAGCTTTCGTAAGGCACACAATTCTATCTGCCGCACCCGTTCCCGACTGATGCCTATCTTATCCCCAATTTCTTGTAGGGTCTTGGCACGACCGTTGTCTAAACCAAAACGCCCCCTCACCACCGTCTTCTCTCTTGCAGATAGCGTGTCTAGAACCATGTTAATACCCGATATGTTGAACTCCCTGTTAATGATAAACTCAAGACTATCCTGCTCCCGGCATGGGATTACGTCCTGTCAAATGCTAACATTAGGTTCTACATTTGAAGCAGCCAAATCAACCTACTTGCTCCCTCATTTGTCGAGAGAGAACAGTAAGAAATGGAGTTTGGTAATATTTCCAAGAGAATGATGGATGCACATATTTTGAATTTGCAGGACATTTCTTTAGCAGGGATAAATGTTTACGGTTTGCAGTAGTATCAATAAACTATACCCCAAAAATATATAATTGAGAAAAAAAAAATATACCGAAAGTTTCATATTTTTGTCAGCACCGATCTTTGACTCGAAAGATTGGGGAGTCTTAGGGAGCATCAATACTTTCTTAACCATCTGCTTTGAAACTCCAGCAACACTTGCAATCTCCTCTGTACGACGTTCCTTCATCTTCCTTCCACTTATTTTCAGTTCCTTCATCGCGTCCTTCACTCGATAGCTCGCATGAACCATGTTGAACTAACAAAGCAAATAAACCAAGAAAAGGAACTTTTAAGTGCACGGGAAATTATTACTTTGACTGGAATATAAATACTGTTTTATTAATTTCTTGCTAATAAAAATGTTAAGCCTCAATAGATAATAAAAACAGTGAACTGTGCTTGGACTGATATATAGAAACAAACTGACATAGCAAACCTGGTTGACTTGAACTTGGACAACTTACGAACATGGCCATGAAAGCATTCACAAAAGTGACGGAGAAAACAACATAGCCGCCCTATGTCTAAGCAAAATCTGAAAGTGTATTGAATTTTAGTGTATTGAATTTCCTCCATTTTTAAGCCCTAAATACCCTTCCCATATCTTGAATAGCCCTATTGAATTTACTAAAACATTTCAGCGTATGCATGATAATTTGTGGTTTATAAATGTACAGGAAAAACATACAGGTAAGTGGATAAGCCGTGATGTTTCCGTAAGAGACTTTCGGACAGCTTGTTTGATCCACCAATGTGCATAAGTTGAGAACTTGAATCCCTTAGAGGCATCAAACTTTTCCACAGCCTTTACCAAGCCCCGACACCCTTCCTGAAATGAGCAATTTTACAGAAGAAAGATTAAAACACATTGAGACTACAATACTAGATTTCTTTGGTTAAGCATTCAGGCATTTGTTCAATAACAGAAATGTTATAGGATGAAGCAATCAAATCGTCACGGAAAATCATTAAGAAAACCCCTTGTTATGAGATGAAGCAATCAAATCATCCCACCCCCACCCCCACCCCCACCCCCCACAAGCGAACTGAAAAAGAAAGAGGGCAACAAATAAGCATAATACAGAAGAAAAACAACAGAAATATACTACTGTTTAAGACCCACCACATACAAATATACCATTTTGTAAAAAAACAGTCATAGACAGGTGAAGAAAAAACTAGTATAAGTATAATAATTTTGTATGACACAAACCTGAACAAGATCCTCGAATGCAAGGCCGGCACCAATATAGTTCCTGGCAATGGATACGACAAGGCGGGTGTTGCAGCGGATCATCTTCTCTTTGCAGCGCGTGCCATATTCCAATCGCCGCTGCAGCGTGCGTTGGTCAATATGAGCTGCCTCAGCCCACATAGCAAAGCTTGGGTCCTCTCCATTCTGCTCTCTCAGCTCTTTCTGAACTTCTTCAAGTCTCAAGAGGTCCTATATGTGAATGAATTTGTAGATCGTGACTTGTTTTGATTGGAACTGTTTGGTTGTGAGAACAGGACCAGGGCATTTTCGACCACAAAAAAAATAGTACAGACACAATAGTAGAATATGTGGATCAACCCAATACTGGCAGAATAGCAGTATGTGGGTCAGTTCTGATTGTTCGTAACACTTGTATAATTATATATATTTTTTTTCAATCTATCTCCTGCCCCTTGCTCAACACACAATTAGTATAAATATTAAACAGATCCAGACACATCCCCCTTGCCACAAACTGTAAATGAAATAAGTAGCAGCAGAAAACAAATTTTAGCTGCCTGCACAACACGGGTGATGTCTAATAAAAAAATAGTGGAAAAGATCCACTGAAGCAAGCACTACCTGCACTCCTTCTGAGAGCAATTTCTCTTCAGCCATTGTAAGCGGTTTGTAGGCCCCAGATATCCTCTTAAACAACTTCAAAGGATCATCCTTGGAATCCTTTACACCGGAACGCTGGCTCTTTTTCTTGCTAGCCCCTGACCCTACGGGGATAACTGTCCCTGTCATTTTCTCGGCCGCCCTCTGCCTCCTGGCTCTCCTCTCTTCCTGCCGTCTAGATCTCACTGTCACCTCTACATTGTCCTCTGAGCTTGTTAGTTTTTCTTCGATCTGGATCGTGCTTTCATCAAATGGGTTTTGGAAGGATTTATCAGTAAGTGATAGCGCGGATTCCAATGCAAGGGTTTGGGGTGCTGGTTTGATGGAGAAATCAATTATCTCGCTGAGTTGAACAGCTTCTTTGGCGGCCTCCAGTGCTGCCCTGGCAAGGGCAACTGCCTCAGCTGCGGCAGCGGTTATGACAGCCTCTTCCCCAGTGAGAAGAGTTTCATTTGCTAGAGTGACTTCCATTGTAGTCTGTGATGTTTCAAAATAAAGATCTATCATCTTGTATCAATATTAGGGTTTTTCATCCAGATATTAGAATATATAAGCCTTGAATAAATCTAAAATCAATTAGATTGAGAGCCAATAAGAAACAAATAGACAATTATAACATTATAATTACACTTGACATCAAAATGAAGTTGAAGATTTTTAAATATGAAATACCAGAGTAGTTTGGATTAGTGAGCACAGCGAAATTATGTGGGATCAGTTTGGTCCTTTTGGTTACAGCTTTATTAAAGAAGGGAAGTTACAAATAAGAAAGCATTATCCTTTTTCCCCCATTTTTACAAAGAATATAAGAGGTGAACATGTTAATATTTAATGCAGCATCAGACTTACAGCTTTGCATCTGAATTGAGCTGTCTTGTAGATAATTGAGAGAGGAGCCTTTTGGTCAACCCTTCGAAAATATCTTTTAGAGGAAGCTCTATATTTTCTCGTTTCCTTTAAATTATACGACCTGAATTACATTAAAAAAAGGAAAATTTAGTGACACAGAATTGCACTAGGCAAAAATAGAATAGAGTTGCCTGAGTTTTAATGGGCTGGGGGTCTGTCATGCTTGTGTTTTACGTCTTCTAAAACTTTTTACACTGAGACTCTGATAGTTCATCTCATTTACGCTTTGCTTGGGTTTGGGGGGGTAGAATAGGCCCAATAAGATGTATCCATTTGCTATAATAGAAACTTTAGATCTGGCTATTAGTTTCAAAAGGCAGAAAAAAAAAATGAAAAATGTAAAGTTATTTAATTAAAGATATGACAGCAATAAGCAGCGGATAAAAAAACTAATTTAGAAAGTTCCAAAATAATTTTCTGTTCTATAAACAGAAATGTTGCCTATGGTGAATTTCTTTGAAATCAAGCTGAATTACAAATTTGGAAAAACTGAGATAAACAATACTCTACCAAACAAGCGCAAGGGTAGCCAATTAGACTTTTTGCATAGCCCTTCCCATCACAGTCAGCATTTGTCAAATTTCAAACTTCAATGAAACGAAACCGAATACAAACAAGAGGGAATAAAAATTCTCTCAAGATCACAACTCTGGCTCCAAGTCATCCCTAAATTAATATTGAGATGCCAACAAAGTCAGTTTATTCTTTACTCCAATGCTGCTACAGCAGAGCTTAGCCCCTGTCAGAACTTGGATTTAAATTACTATTCCAGCCAAAATCGGTTAATTCTTCACTCCAATGCTGCTACAGCAAAGCTTAGCCTCTATCATGAAATCGGATTTAAATTACTATTCCAGCCAAAAACAAATGCTCCCTGGAACTACCATCCAGATATAGCCCTGATAAAAGCTCAACCAAAAACCCACCAAACTTTAATAGCACGGAGATGGAAAAGGAGCAACATTTCTCACATTTGAAATGCTTGTTCTCAGCTGTGTTGATAAGAGAGAATCATACCACAATGGGGTAACGCCAGGCCGCCTGGGACAGCAGAAATTGGGAGGCGCAGCCATTAGAGAAGAGGAGGCCGCCATTCTTCCAGCGCTGTCATATACAAACTTCAAATGGGTGCTTCAGTGCTTGAGGGCGGGAGGAGTAGAGTGAGAGAGGGATAGGAGGTGTTAGGAGCCGTCGTTAAGTCGTTCGTCAAACGCAGAGTACCAAAGGTAATATTTCCTCGGCCGGACTTGGCGCCCTTGTGCACCCTCGGATAAAATGATAAGGTCTGAGTGAGGAGGGTCGACATTTTTTTTATATAAGCCCCCAAGTATTCAGATTTCTAGATCTAAACCACCACCAGCTGAATTATGACATTTTAAGTGAAGGCGCTGTGAAATTCCAGCCAGAGTCCATTTGCCGTGATTTTTATTTTTATCCAAAAACAAAATTATTTTAATAATCAAGTTTCTAAAAAAAATTTATTTTTTCTTAAACCGTAAATATTATTTACAGTTTGAATTCTTAATTCAAACCGTACCGAATATTTACGGTTTGAATTAAATATTTACGGCTTGAATTTTTTTACGGTTTGTCATTTCCATAGTTCGAGCACCCCTCTCTATATCATGACGTTTGATTTTAGAATGTTCGAGTTTTTTTTTTCTTTTTGGCGTGACTAAGAGCAGATCTTATTAAATAAAAAAGAAAAATGGAGGACTGATGAAATTATACAGGGGCAGTTTCGGAGTTGCCAATTGTTGAAAGAAGCGGTTTTGACTTGGTCAAACAAGCTGCTAAATTCTGAAAGATAAAAGAGGAAATTTTTTATGTATAGAAATTATTAAATACAGATATACGGAAATAGAAAAAGTGTCTCATTTGCAACAAATATAGAAAGATCTGACTCAGTGAGTCGATCCAAAATTTATGGATCGGTCTCAATGGTCCAGATCCATCAATATATATATAGAGAGAGATGAGCTATTGTGCTTTGCAAAGTAAAGCAAACGTTTTATTTCGGGCTCTTTTTCGGATTTTCAAAGTCCAAACAGTCGATCCGAACTGTTCAAGTTGATCTACATATTGAAATGTGCTTGAATACCAAATTTTATTTTTTGGAATTTTTTTAATATTTATTAAGCCACTTTGAAAATTGCTGATCACATGGTCCAGAATTTTGTTGCACTGTTTTTACTGTTCACCCGGATCAACAATTTTCAAAGTGGCTTAATAAATAGTAAAAAAATTCCAAAAAATATAAAATTTGGTATCCAAGCACATTTCAATATGTAGATCAACTTGAACGGTTCGGATCAACTGTTTGGACTTTGAAAATCTGAAAAAGAGCCCAAAATAAAACGTTCGCTTTACTTTGCAAATCACAATAGCTCATCTATATATATATAGAGAGAGAGATAGACTAATGTGCTTTCGGTAGCACTTCGGCCGAAGTGCTATCGATTCAAAATTGGATTTTCAAAGTCCAAATGGCCGATCCAAACCGTTCAAGTTGTTCTCCATATTGAAATATGCTTGGAGACCAAATTTTACATTTTTTTGAATTTTTTTACTATTTATTAAGCCACTTTGAAAATTGTTGATCCGGGTGAACAATAAAAACAGTGCAACCAAATTCTGGACCATGTGATCAGTAATTTTCAAAGTGGCTTAATAAATAGTAAAAAAATTCCAAAAAATGTAAAATTTGGTCTCCAAGCAGATTTCAATATGGAGAACAACTTGAACGGTTTGGATCGACCATTTGAATTTTGAAAATCCGATTTTGAATCGGTTGCACTTCGGCCGAAGTGCTACCGAAAGCATATTAGTCTATCTCTATATATATATATTGATGGATCTGAACCATTGAGACCGATCCATAAATTTGAATTTGGATCGGACTCATTGATTCAGATCTTTCTATATTTGTTGCAAATGAGGTACTCTTTCTGTTTCCGTATATCTGTATTTAATGATTTATATAGATAAAAAAATTTCGATAAAAGAGCTAACAGGGACAGGCCGTTTGTTGAAGAGATGAGATGGACCGTCAAATGGAAAAAAAAGGACGAAGTCAGACCGTTTATTTACGGTTTGGACAGAAATAAAATTTTTACAAAATCTTGGTTATTTATATTAAAATAATTTTGTTTTTGGGTAAAAATAAAAATCACGGGTCCATTTGACACAATAAAGACCGACATTTTTATTATATCCAAAAATAATTACAAATTAATAAATATACCCACGTTAGTTGGGTATTTTTTAAAGAGTGAGGCTATGGTGCTATGCATAGCACGGATGGCTAGTGTACTACGGCTCAATATGGTACTTTTTAAAATCCTAACGGTCGATCCGACCGTTCAATGTGATAACCATATGAATATGTACTTGCAAACTAAATTTTATAATTTTTCAAATTTTTTTACTATTTTTTCAGATAGGTAGAATTTTGATGGTCCAGAATTTTCAAAAAACACTTATTTTTCTACCTATCTGAAAAAATAGTAAAAAAATTCGAAAAAATATAAAATGTAGTTTGCAAGTACATATTCATATGGATATAACATTGAACGGTCGGATCGACCGTTAGGATTTTAAAAAGTACCATATTGAGCCGTAGTACACTAGCCATTGGTGCTATGCATAGCACCATAGCCTCACTCTTTTTTAAAATGTTCAAACTAGCTATTAAATAACTGGTTTCTTTTTTTCTCAACCGGCTAATAAATAACCGGTCCAAATATTTATAAAAATAACAAAGGGGTTCCGTTTTTTTTTCAAAAACCTCATTCTCCCAAAATTCATACTCTCTCTCCTCAATTTATCTCTTTCTCCAAAGTTTTTCCTCCTCTTCTCACATTTGCAAGTAAGTCTTTTTTTTTTTTAAATTTATTTGAAGTCCAAAACGGTTGTAAATTGGTAAAATTTGTTAGAAATGTACCAAAATTAGTATAATTTAGTTTTCAATTAGTTTTAATTTGTGTTAATTAAGTTTAATTAGTTTTAATTAGTTTAATTAGTTTTAATTAAGTAAATTTTAGTTTAATGGTGGTAAATTGATAGAATTTGCTAAAAATGTATTAAAATTAGTATAATTTAGTTTAATTAGTTTAATTAAGTATATTTTAGCATATTTAGTATATTTTAGATCTAATTAGTTAAATTAGCATATTTTAGTCTATTTTAGCGCAATTAGCATATTCTAGCGTATTTTAGCATATTTTAGCATATTTTAGGAGTCCGGCTAGCGTCCAAACGTTTGGATAGAGGCCTATATCCAAACGGTTCATTTTTGTGATTTCAAAGTCCCAAAAGTCGATCTGAAGCGCTCAACATGTTTGGAATATTAAAATATGCTTGGAAACTAAATTTTACATTTTTTGGAATTTTTTTGCTATTTTAAAAAAAAATTTGAAAATCATTTTTTTGATATGGAAAAAAAATAATAAAAAATTCATCAAAACAACGATTTTCAAAAAATTTTAAAAAACAGCAAAAAAATTCCAAAAAATGTAAATTTTAGTTTCCAAGCACATTTTAATATTCCAAACATGTTGAGCGTTTCAGATCGACTTTTGGGACTTTGAAATCGCAAAAATGAACCGTTTGGATATAGGCATCTATCCAAACGTTTGGACGCTAGCCGGATGCTCAATTAGCCTATTTTAGCATATTTTACCATATTTTAACGCAATTAGCATATTTTAGGGCAATTAGCTTTTTATAGCCTATTTTAGCTTATTTTAGTTAAATTAGCATAATTTAGCATATTTTAGGATTTACTTAGCGTAAGTTAACATAATTTTATTTTTGAAATTAGGATGGCTAGAGGACGGCCTAGGACTCGGCCAGTACCAGCTGCTGCTGATGAGTCGATCGCCCCTAATAGCACGAAGCATTTCAGTCCTCTCCTATGAATGCCCCACGGCGATCACCGAGTCTCACTGGCTTCTCGTGAGGTACGTTACTTTTTTTAGCTATTTTTTTAAAATTTTGTTGTATTAACACTATGTGGATTACTTTTTTCAATGCAGAGCAAGTTTCTTTTAGATGTCAAGTTGCAGTGCGTTCGGATGCGGTACTACGAGGCGATGGACCCGTATCTCATCAATCTGGGGCTGTACAGTATTGTTGGGAGCGTGTCTGACAACAGTCGATTTGCTGAGCACATCAATCAGTTGTTTGGAGCTGATCCGAACGAGTTACGGGCTAGTCATGGGACATCTAAGTTCTATATGAAGATGACCAAGTTGCGACAGCACTTCAGCGCCGGTTTGACAGTAGAGTCCACTGTTGAGGATATTCAGAGATAATACCTATAAACTCTTTCTATTACATTTATTATTTACATTATATTATTTCGAAAAACGTTTTATTATCTACTTTGTATTGCATATATACACGGAGCTTCGTGATGGCCCTCTTTGGTTCTGTCATGTTTGCTGATCCCAGCGGTGATGCCGTCCCGATGATTTATCTCCCGCTGCTGACAGACCTTGACAGCCCGTTGAGCTACAACGAGGGTGGGGCTGTCCTAGCCCATCTGTACTACAGCCTGTGCCATGGTTGTAAGGTAAGTTTATATCTCTTTTCTTATTTACTTATTTTCTCAACCAATCTAAATACAGAAGGAGGCGAAGCAAATGTATGGGCTGGTACTTTTACTGCAGCATTGGTCGTGGTCACGGCTACGGTGGGCCGACCTATCCCGAATGAGCCTCCGGCGTGGGGAAAGTCCTATCAGTCTAGATGCCCGGTATACGCCAAGAAATGGCACAATACTTACCACTACAAGGATCAGGGCCACGGTGGTACCTTGGGTATCAGGCCGGTCCGTTCACAGCTACAGAGTTTAGCTGAGAAGCATATTGTCTGGACTCCGTACGATGAGCTCTATGAGAGTAGCAAACACTATGGCTTAGGAGTAGTGAAACTTTCTCTCGTTGTCTTTAGGCCTGTAGCAGCACGCAACACACTCCTACGTTTGGAAACGATAATCGTTTGCCAGATCAACATTCTTGTCGATACATTTGGGGTGAACTCTTACGCCACAGAGATGATAAAAGAACATCTCTGCAATATCCCCCTTGACACGACATGCGGGGCACACTTCCTAATCAGGTGGAGGGTCGATATCGCCGAAGTTCTCGTAAAGAACACTTCTAATAGTTGGATCATCGGTGGTAGCATATTCTTCAACCTCGTTGGGTGTAAACCCTAAACGAGATAAATGTCTCCTCAAGCAAGCTTCACCTATCCAAAAATTGTTAGCGAGAGATATGCGAGCATTGCGTGCGGTTTCACTTCCTCATTTTCGAAGTTCGAGTTTGGGTGCCATGGTAAGATCCAGGTTTTGAAATGAAACTTATGGATTACATAATTTCTATTAATTCTAAACCATTTCTAAAAATAATAATAATAATAATAATAAATAAACAAAAGGAAAAAAATAATAATTTACAGAAAAATCACCTCAAATATCGCCTTTTTCGCCTCTGAAATCGTCTTCTCTTTCTCTCTTTCTCTTCCTCTTCCTCTCTTTCTGTTATGTGAATTTCAGTGAGTTGTGAGAGGTAGGAGAGAGAAAGATGGATATTTATCGGGTCTAAAACAACAACAACAACAACAACAAAAATGTCTCAACCGGCCATTTAATGGCCGGTTGAGAAAATAAGTGGACCGGCCATTAAATAACCAGTTTGGGCATTTTTAAAAATACCCAGCTAACGTGGGTATATTTATTAATTTGTATTTAACTTTTGATATTAATAAAAATCATGGCAATAAAGGCCGAGTCCGGATCAATTACTTTATTGTGAATAATTAACTAAATTTTGATAAATTATTGTGAATAATATAACACCGTATCCTTTGCTTCAAAGACACAAGAAAGGAATATATAATGTTGAATTTTAAGGTTAATATTCTGTCATTGTGTAATCAAGTTTTTAATCTACAAGACTATAACCTTTAAATGAAGAAATTACTTTAATATTTTTTTATAATGAAAGATTAACCCGCAAAATTAAAAAAAGAAGGTTACTAAATTTTGCTCAAAACACGTAATGGGACACTCTAAAATCGGAAACAATAGCAAATTACGTCACTGTCATATATTTTTATCTTCACGAAATAAAGGAGAAGAGATTAATTTTCTTAATACTAGTCTCTAGATTTATTTTTATTACAACAAAGATTTTCTCATTTATTGCATTAAATCATGACATGTTAAAAAATACAAATTTTCCGATAAGATAGATCAGTTCTTCATGAATACATTACCATTGATTCTATCAAAGGTGTTTTATGTGAAACGGGTCCCAAAAAAAAATCTAATTGAGCAACGGCTACTAGTTATTTGTAAATTCAAACACAGAAATGGGATGAACCTGGATTATAAAAGGAATTCAGCGAAGACTAACAGATTTATGCAAATCCAATTCGAAACAGTAAAACAAAAGGTTAGTGGGTTTAGAGCATCTCTAACTCAGCAATCCGTAAAAAATAAAAAACAGCTATAAAACACTATTTAAAAATTAAGTTCTTTTTAATTTTTTAACCCCTCCATCTCAGAAATTGGGTCAGAGCCAATAGGAAAGAACACGAAGGGGTCAGAGCCCAATAGGAAAGAGAGAGAGTACCAGCATGTTCAAAAGAAATCGTTTGTTTTATAAGCAAATTTGTTTTTTAAGAAATCGGCCTACAACCCAGCAATTATATTAGCAATTAACACATCAGGTTAGCAATTTAAAAGAAATCAACATTGTAGATGCTCTAGATGAATATTGAATCTGAATTACTAGACACAAATCCAACTATAATAATATGTTAGTAATATAAATTTGAAATTTAGTTAGAATCATCAACAAATCTTTCTAACATGTAAAGAAGAATATATTGAAATAAAGGATAATTAATGTCATGTTGAGATGGATTATCGAACTTGTTAGAAAGGATTGAATGTAAAATACAATAAATGAACTGAAAATCATGTTATCGGAACTCATGATTTATTTTTGAACTTTATCAATTATCTATTTTAATATGAACACGACACCTGGCAGTATGAAATAAAAACTGTGAATTTAATTGATAATGAGACTAATTTTAATTTAGGTATATTAAATTGCATGATTTTGAATAGTAAAATAAGTGTAGACTAAAATGAGGATTCAAGTGCCACGTGTATTTAGTGCTATAAAATGTCACAACGTGTCAACCTCAAATTTTAATATCTAAACAGTTGAGATGACATTCCAATTCATTGATCTTATTCATTTTCATACAAGATGTATCTATGTAAAATTTTGTGATTTTCTAAAAATTATTTTATTCTAAATCAAGTAATAAGAAATTAAATAAATTCATTTAATAGGATAAATTAATTCTAGTGTATTCATTTCTGACAGCGACAGCGACAATTCCGTACTTATTTCCACGTAGCTTTATGTGTAAAAGCATGACTGGACTGTTAAGGGCGGGGAACGTGTAAGTCAGGGAAGCCATCTATCTCCACGTGAGATGTGTCTGAACCGTTGGATTCTATTGAGACCCGTTTGGATGAGAAGCAGACGGCTAAATCAGCCGACTGTAGTTTGGACCAAATTTTGTAGCGAATTTTATAAGGTAAACCATGCAACGGGTGACGGAATAATAAGGGAGAATTTTCAGTGTGTCCATGTAAATTTCAAAAATAACTTAACATTTTATCAAATATCTATTTTTATTTATTTAATCTTTTATTCAGTTGTTTTAAAAATTAAATTAACAATTATACTCTTTATTTCAATCTCTCATCTCTTCTTTGCAATATTCTCAGTAATTACCGCATTACTTTTTCTGTATTGTTACTTCGCGACCCGCGATAACAGAGAGCTGAGAAGGAAGTTTCTCAATCCTTTTGTGAAATGATGAGTGCAAAGGTAATTTTTCTTCTCAGTTGAGCTGTTTATTTAGCGTCTTTTTTGTTTTCTATATCAATTTTCTCATACTTATCTAGGTTGGATATGGAATTGTTGACTTATAGATTGGTAGATTAATTATATCTTTGTAATTATTTGACAAAATCCATACAATTAATCTGAATTTCATGTGGAGATATACTTGCAACTACATTTTACATTTTTTTAGAATTTTTTTACTATTTTTTTAGATAAATAGAAAATCACTACTTTTGAATGGTCTAGAATATTTAGATCAAGTTGTTTTCTACTTATATAAAAAAAAAGTAAAAGAATTAAAAAAAATCTAAAATTTGATCCACAAATAAATATTCATATGAAAATAATGTTGAATGGTTCATATGAACTGTTTAGACTTTTAAAATGGAGATATATTGATTCACAGTACAAACCAACATATGCTACACATACTAGTACTTTTGAATGGTCTAGAATATTTAGATCAAGCTGTTTTCTACTTATATAAAAAAAAGTAAAAAAATAAAAAAAATCTAAAATTTGATCCACAAATAAAAATTCATATGAAAATAATGTTGAACAGTTCAGATAAACTGTTTGGACTTTTAAAATAGAGATATATTGATTCACAGTACATACCAACATATGCTACACATAGCCTTAAATATATTCTATGACTGTTTTGACAATCTTTTTTTTATCTTTTTTCTAATTGAACCCAAAATATTTTCTTGTATTACTGGTAAATTTTTTATTGTTCTCGTATTTGTATAAATAATGAAATATTTATGCTTTTTTATAGGGGCGGATCAAATAACAGATTTTTAATTATTGCACTATGTAAAATACGGGAGGTGTTTTTTTTCTCATGCTCTTTGGCAAACGGATAAATAAAATATCTATAAAATATAGTTTTTCTTTAGATTTAACATTTTAAATATTGCTTCCAATTCAAATCTCATATACTGATACGTCGAGAAAAAAAATGTTCTTCACTTATCATTTTATGTTGTTTGGAGAATCCAAATAAATTTAAACTAATAATTGGCTGCTTATTATAGTTGAATAATACCGAAAAATTACTTGCATGCATCTTACCATACTAGTATTTTATCCAAGCTGTGCTATGTGCTACGGGTTCAAAATTTAAACAAAAAATACAAAAAATAGAAGCAAATCAGATCAAAAAATTTATATATTAAACAATATTGGTCTTTTTATAATTTCTCTTTATTCAACAATAAAATGAACTATTTATTATTAACTCTCCGTTAAATAGGAATGTAATCAATATTTAGTGAGCAAATATATAAATTACTTTCTTATTTTGTTGTAATCAATAATATAAAAAGAAATAAATAAATGTTATCAATTAATTGTTTTTATTACAACATTCATATGAAATAATAGTAAGGAGGAAATCAATGCAGCGAGTGTTCCGAGAACTAAATATAGACTTCAACATAATAAATGTCAATACATTGCCATATAAAATCACAAATTGCAATTTTTTCGAAATTCAAAAAATTAAATTATAGCCGTTGACAGATTAAGATATCTACATGCTTAATATAAGATGAGAGATATTTACAAGAGTGTCTATACTTTTGTGAATCTTTAATTAATTAGATTCTGATTTTTATTGCGACAAAAGATTAGTTCTAGACTTCTCATAAATTTCTGTATTTTTATGGCCTGTTAATAGCTCCGTCTCTACCTATGTTTTTTTTTTTCTTTTTCATTGCATTAAACTATATATATACATATAATTTTCAACATAACAAGGACAAATCATGGGGCAGAAAATATTTTTGCAATAAATAGTCTATATTAGCAATTCGTACTTATTAATACAAGGAAGCATTCATTATTAAAAAAAAATATATACAACTGAAGTCAAATATTAGTGTGATATATCAATTGACAATTATTAAGGAGCTGTCAAATAAAATTTATTTCATCGACACGTAGAATGATTTTATAGTATTGTAGGGTAAAATTCTAGAGGAGTTGCATCGAGAAGAAAGAGGAAATGAACACGGGAAGAAAAGGGAAATCAAACCAAACCAAAGACAAAACAACACCAAAAGAGAACTGAAAAACATGTAAAAGGGACGGTGAGCCGGAAGCCGCGAGAGAAGAAAACGGAGAAGAGAGAAAAAGAACGCGAAGCACCGGAACTTAAACAAAGAAGAGATAGATAGAGAAAGAGGCGATGCGTCGATTTGAAAGCGCATCGCCTGAGATTCCACTGTCGTCCCCTTGGCATCCTTTCTCTCTCCTCGAAAATTCTCGTGATGTATTGTTATCCATGGCGCCTCTCTTGGCTGGCTCTCTCTTCTTCCTACTCCTCCTACTCTTTCTCCTTTTGCTGTTTTTCATCTTCGTTTGTCGGCCCTGGCGATTCTTCGTACGATGCTCCAGGTCCATCGAGGTACAATACAATTAGCAATGCATCTTGGTTTCCATCTCCGATCATCTCTTATTCCGTGCAGAAACTGGACATGCCCCTTGATCTTTGTTTCTTTCACATCACCGAGTTGGAAAGATGGTGTTCAAGGAAAAGGCACAGGTCCTGTATCTGAACCGAATGGGAAGGAACTGAGCTATTCCTTTCTTGAGCTGAGTTAAAGGGAATTTATTCTCTTTTGTTTTTGTTGAAATGGGTGGTTAATTAATCGGACTTTCAAATTGCAATATTGTAGGGGTCTCTGTGGCTCACAAATTATTAATTAGGAAATGCAATGCCCCTTTAGATGAAGCTTGTATCTTTTGGAATTCCGATCAGCTAAACCATGGTTTCTTCTTGTTATTGATTCCAATTTCCAAGTCTAGTCCATTGACCACAACAGTTCTAATTTTCCTATCATTGTTGCTTGTATACTACCATCAGCTCGGGAGGGTGAAAGGAACATGCCATGTTGCAGATCATTGGATATCAGTTGTGCACTATTGTTTTCAATCTGGAAAAAATAGGCACAGCATTTTGTAGTTATGCACTGTGGTTTGGTTTGTGATGCAAATGGGCTTTGATTACTTATTACATATAACATATTTTAAATTTCTAATGTATAGTACAAGGTAGAGTACCACTATGGTAATGTAGGACCAAATCCCTACTGGTTTAGGTCTCTAATAGATCACCATCTCATCATGTGTTTTCGTGCACATTAATTCTTATTTTCCAACACCTAAATGCACCTCAAATTATAGTTATTAGTGGCTACTGGTAATTTAAAAATGTATTTTTAATCTTTTTTGCAAGAGAAAAGAAAATCATCAATTCAATTTCTCCAAGCTGCACGGCATTTCTAATTTTATATGCTATTTTTTTTCTCTTCCAGACACATGACATTACCAGGCCTCTTATTCCTGAGAACTTAGCTGGTTTTTCAGGCCAGAGCAATGGTCTGGCTAGAAGCATAGGTGAACAAAGACAAGTAATACAAATAGATGAGAATGGATCTTCAATTAGAAATCACAGCTTTGTCAGTAGGGAAAGAAGCTATTCCCTTGAACCTGCTATTATTCAAGGTACCTGTTTATATTTCAGGCAAATTCTATTTTTGTATTTCTGAAGCTCACAAATGCACACCTTCCCTTCTCTGCACTTTGCATACGTGAGTCAGCAAGAACACTAGTTTGCTCAGCACTGTGTAAAAATAGGGGCTATCTTGAGGGCAAAGTGGGCAATTTAACTGAAACATGAGCATAATTGGCCAAGTGATAAAGAATTGAATATTTGTTGTATCTCATTTCAGCAACACAAACCTAGAATTCCTGTGAGCTTTTGTGATGTTATATATCTTATGCTCATATTTTACTACTACTTGTTTACTGGTAGAGTTCATATTCACAAGTTTAGAGTTTGTTTCTTAATCTAACTTTTCTTCATGAGATGCACATGGATTTAGTATCTCAATTAAGGCTTAATTTACCTGGTTAAACATATGTACCGGTGTTGAGATTTTTTAATATATATTTATACAACTGTTTTGACCACGATTGACATGGGACGAAGCGGTGCAAAGGGATTTGAAGGAATGGAATGTATCCAAGGAGTTGGCTTCGGACAGGAGCGCGTGGAAGTTAGCGATCCACGTACCAATGATTCGGACCAGAACCATGACCTAGGAAATATTGTTTAGGGGTAGTATTATAGGCCTTAGGTCATAGGACTAGTGATTCGGGGTCAAGGACGTAGAGCTTAGGATTTTGACCCCTATGATCTATAGTTTAGGCATAATATAGTTAGTATTAGTATTATTATACTATTATTATTGATACCATTATTACTATTAGTATTACTATACTACTACTACTACTACTATTATTATTTTTCTTACTATTTTTTTACTATCTACCTTGACTTTATGATCATGATTGGGTTTCATTTCTAGCCTACCCCAACTTGTTTGGGACTAAAGGCTTGGTTGTTGTTGTTGTATTTATACAACTGTTTTATTTTTTGCTTATTATTTATTTGTTCTCTTGAGACAGAAGAGAACACTATACTTGACTATGAAAATGATGTGCATGAAGTTGGGAACACACTCAAGAGAACTGCTGTCACCAGCTGGAGCACTCCTGATTCAAAACACCTAAAACAGCACGGGGGGGATTTTTCTCTTCCTTTCAAGGATGCCAAGTTTCCACGTAAGCCTCCCAACTCTTTGCACTTCCTCTCAGACTTGCAGTGTGCGTGCTCAAACAAAATGGGGGGGGGGGGGGGGGGGAGGTGCATTTTAAGTTTAAGCAAAACATAAATTAAACAATGAACTCAAAATAAATCAATGATAATCAAATTGTAATTTTCATTAATAGTTTTCAGTTGACCAAAATTGTTTTTTCCTCTTATTTTTTTTTTAAGATATTCTTATTTTGGTTGAGCAAATATGATGCTCGACATGTTTTGATCGACGTAATCTTTATTTTTCGTAGTTGGGTATTAGCAGATGACCCCAATGTACAATGAGATAGAGAAGTGAAAATTAGAAATATTTGCATTCTTTTAATATGCCAAATAAATGAGGAATAATGAAAGTAGCCCAAGAGTTCATTGGTTGAGTTTATATGATCTTGGTCATGTTGTAATTACTGTAATCCTTATCATTCATGGTTGGGTATCAGCAGATACCCCCAAAGTAGAATGGCACAGAGATGTGAAAGTTAGAAATACTCTTATGCTTTTAAAAGATGCCAAATAATTGAGGAAGAAATATAGTAGCCTGACCATGTATTTTAGGGGGTCTGTTTGATAAAAGAAGTGTTCACTGATGAATATGCAGTTTTCCTAAATGAATTCTTGGTTACGCTCACATTTTCTTTGATTTTTCTTGTTTTTAATTGTTCATCTGGCTGTGCAGAGATTAGCACTTTGACTTTGAAGGTGACATCTGGTCCCTCGAGTGGGCTCTGCATGTCCATCACATCTGCCTTCTCTCCTGTGATTCTCACCATTGGCCGGGTCCCACCAAGCAGCTTCATATTAAATGATTCAGAGGTTTCTGGAAAACATGCAGTTGTGAAATTTAACAAGGAGGTAAGCTCTGCATTGTTTCTTTTGGTTTTAGTATGGTAAGGAGTTAAACTTATTGTATGTAAGAGAAGCAAACAACTTCAAACAAATAACTTAACCTTTTAGGTCAGGTCAGGATACCAGTACAGATACTGTAACCTAACTGAACAGAAGCACCTTTTATGTCTGTTTTGCATATCTGTCACTTCTTAGTTATTTCTGTTTAGTCAGTTATGTTGGCTCTTGTAATAACCCACAGCCAAAAAACAATAACAAATCACAAATTTCTATAGTAATTCTCAATTTCTATTCTCCCTGTTTAAGTGAATGTTGTTGTTCTTGATGGTAAAGGAAAAAGAAAAGCTCAAAACTAAAACTGATCTGAAATTCAAAATTTTCCTTATTTCACTTGCATTGTACCCTAGAACAACTACTAATAACATGCTTGATGGTTGCTTTTCAGACTGAGAAATGGGAAATCACTGACTTAGGCAGTCTAAATGGAACATATCTGAACTCCATAGCGATTCACCACCCAGATGTGGGGTCGAGGAAAAATGGCTCTGCAAATGCACTCTCCAGTGGAGATGTCATAACTTTTGGTACCGCCTCAAATGTGTCGGTAAGGACTGTGCCGATGCTTCTGTTGAGTTGTTCGAGTAATTGTAGAATCTCTTTTCAAAGAGCAGTATTTTGATAGAACATCCAAATTACCCTCCTGATATATTTGTAACTGATAATCAGCATTAAGAGGTTTGCAAATTAACTTGATCTTGTCAAGATATGTCAAGAAACCAACATTTAGTTAATATTGACAATGTTGCCCTGTTAATTTGACAAATCTTGAAGTACTGGCTGTTATGGCCCAATTTTGCGGCAGCTAATGACCTAGTTTGCCATTTTGATATATATTTTAACACTTGCAATCTTGAATGTCGTGATATTTCTCAGGTCAACATTGAACAAAACAACCTAGCGAACTTGCCGAGTGGAAGAATTGGGGGCAAAGCTCTGAATGAGATATTTAATCTTCCAAGTCCTGGGATTGGCATAGCATCGGATCCAATGGCCCGGCGCCGAGGTGGGAAGATGCTTCCTATGGAGGATGTCAGTCTTTCCCAGTACCCTCTTCCTGGTTTTGAGAAGGTCTTGCTTTTTAATTAATAAACCTTTATCAGTTTTAATAAAGTAATATATAGTTAATGAATGGGTGCAGAGTCCAAAATAATTATGTTAATTTTAATGAAATAAAACTAAAGAACACAGCACTCCCATGAAGCTCCCTTCCCTCCCAATTTTATTTAATGGAAAATATTCTTGTACATCATACAATCCCCAATTACTTAGTTTTATAGAATAGATAGCAGCCTTTATCAATAGGCACATTCTGTGGAGGAAAGATATCTCCAGCCACACTTTCCTTCTAGACAAACTTTCCTTCTAGACAGAGACAAACAGAAACAAAATAAACTAAACTTAGAAACAAAGGATCTGTATTAATTTCTTGAACAACAGCTTCTTCTTTCCAAGTTCAATGTTGACTGGATTATGTGTGACGCTACCGTGTGCACTTGTTTTCGTCAACAAATTACAAACTTTTCTCTATCAACATAAGCTTTCAGAGCAAGTAGTTAGTTAACAAGAAGTAACCAGCAAGCAATCTGAGGCCGACATTTCTCATTTCTTGGTTTATATATATTATATGTGCAGTTTGGACTTGTTGGGGTTTTTGATGGGCATGGAGGAAGTGGAGCTGCCAAGACTGCATCAAAGTAAAATTTATTCAATATTATTTATTTACTCATTTTTGTAATTAATATTTTTTTTAAAAGACAATTGACTACTGCCCGGTATTAGTACTTGCTCACCCATTGGTGGATATGCCAGTGTTGAACTCCAATTGTATAGTGAATTGTAATCCATCAAACAAAAATATGTTAACCAATAAGTAACTTTTAGCTAAGAACTTTCATTTTTTTTGTATTAGTTTATGTTGTATTTGTACCTCCAACAACTGTGATTCTCCTTCTTCTTCTTCCTCTATTTTTAAATTTAGGACTTTTCCTGAAAATGTTGTTAAGATCCTATCTCAATCTGGAGAGAAGGAAAAGGTTCTCTCAAGCTGTGATGCTTCTGGTATTCTTCGGCAAGCTTTTGCTTTGACAGAAGCTCAAATGAAACAACATGAGTGTGAGGTTTTGCCTCGTCATCTCTGCTTAGCTCGTTTTTATTTTTAATTAGATTGAAGTTTATAACACTGGCAGGGCAAGTCTGCCAGTAGTCTAGTACTGGTATTGAGTTTATTTTTCAATCAAATGGTTCTGAGTGTGAGTTTATTCTTTCTCTTCTAGTCTGATTGATCTATTAAATAAATACAAAATTAAGTGTTTGTTGGTACCACCATAACTGTTAAAGTGCCAAAGATCCTAGTGTATTTGGTCCCATGATGTCCTGAGATTCTTACACTTTAGCTCCGATGAACAACATTTGCTTAGTATTGATATTTCTGTATTTCCAAGAGATTATTGTTGAATAATATTTAATCTCTATTGTTTTGTTAATAACCTTTTTTTCAGGGTTGTACTGCAACAGCACTTTTGATTTGGTCAGGTTCAAACGGGGATTTCTTTGCCCAATGTGCAAATCTTGGCGATTCGGAATGTGTTATGTAGTATGTTCCTGTACCTTTTTTTACTGTCAGGAAATTATTATTGGGTGGTAGTAATTGAGTTTTTACATACATAATGTGATAATCGCAGCATCAATGGGAACCAAATAGTCATGACGGAGGTACATAAAGTGGATAGCGTAGGAGAGAGGAGCCGCATAGCCCAAACAGGAAATCCTTTAAAAGATGGCGAATCACGTATTAATGGTATGTTTACTTTTGATAATGTAATGAAGGTATATTGTGATGCATCCTGATTTGATCTCCATGAAATTGTTGCCCAAAATTTGCCCATATCTTATACAGGCCAATTTTATATCACCATTTTACATATCTTATACAATATTTTAACATAACACCATCTACGCCAACTTCACTTTAATGTAGCAAGTTGCAGCCTACCTTATTGTGTACATTATATGCCAGTTTGGAAGCTAATATACTAGGCAATGAATTGGCACTTTATTTTCATAAGTTGACATCAGATTAAAAAATATTGTTCTACTAATAGTGTCCACTTTGAAGTTGTGCTGCTTATATTATTGGATGATGTTTGTCCCATAGAAGGAAAACTCGGCTGAGTCGGACTGGAATCAGCTGAGTCAGACCGGAATCGGACCAGACCGAGCCAATTTTGGACCGATTTACGTGGAGAGCGAGTTTTAGGGGAAAAACCGGGTTGAACAGTCTGAATCGGCCGAGTTGGCCGAGTCTGGACTGATTCCAGACCGAGTCTTATGATTTAGACTGGTTCTTCTTGTTCCAAATCAATTCTTCCATTGGATTTAATTCTCTGATTTTTTTTTCTTTCTGATTTTGGAGTTGTTTCCTGAGGAAAAAGAAAGAGTATTAATCGGAAATGAACATGGCGCACATAGACTCTTGAACCATGGACCCTTCAATTGGAAATGATGGGCTGCTTGGCATGGGCTCCACTTGTCTGATTAAATGAGAGAGAGGAGAGCCTCTGATTATAATTTTTTTCCCATCTTTCTACCTCTCCATTATTTTTTTTTTTTTTCAATATTTTTTTGTTGCTTTAACTGTTTTCTTTTTCTCTTTTGTTCTTTTTCCTTATTCTTTTCCTATTTTTCTTTTTCTAGGGTTTAACAAGTGGTCTTAATATTAGTTTTGACTTTTATTTTGTTTCAATTTTATTTATATTTTTTGTGGCAAAACAAACGTCTGGCTAAAAAATCCAAGTTTCCGATCCGATTCGGCCGATTCTGACCAATTCATCCGATTCCGATTCCATGGTCAAGTGACTGATTCCGATTCCGATTTTGCCTTCTATACTTTGTCCCCTCAAAACCTCAAGGTCTTCTCTGATTTAATTTAATGATGACCTAAATCAATCCTTTCTCCTCAATTTAAAGTGTAAAACCCTGAGGATGGAGGATTGTTTGAGCAAATTATGAAGAAACTGTTAACGCACTAGTCTTGTTTTGTAGGGTGTATCTATTGTACTTCTTTTGTTAGTCAGTATCCATGTGCTTCTCTCAAATTATATTTTAATTTGTTTATTTTTTTTTAATTTTATGCAGGGTTGAATTTGTGCAGGATGCTAGGAGACAGTTTTCTTAAAGCACAAGATCCACGCTTTATCTCAGAGCCGTTTGTGAGCGAAGCACTCCATGTAACCAAAGAATCCACAGCCTTTGCTGTAGTTGCTAGGTAATTATGTGGATTTTTCAACAATAATGGTCAAGTTTTGCAAATCATATTTGATCCTGTAATAAAACACAAAAATCTCCGTCTTTGTGACTAAGAGCCAAGTTTTGTTGGGGGATAATTGTGAATAACAAGAAGTATGTTCCATGTTTGTGCCTAAAACTGGCATGTATTGTGTGGTATCAAGAAACACCCAACAGTCGAATCAAAGCATGATACAACTCAAATTACTGCTTGTTAATTATGGAGGTTTGGATGTCCGAGTGAAAGTTTACTGGGCTTAATTTTAGTTAATCTCATGCTTAGTGATCAGTGTAAAGGAGGACCCCTCAGAGGAGGGGCCAACTGTAGACATTTAATGGATATAAGTAACCTCCCAACCATGCCAATATAATGTGCTAATGTAAATTATGTTCAGTTTTATTTAGTGAAGTGCTTTTATTGGTTGTATTTGTGAAAGTGCAAGTATGTCAGGAATATATTTTGATGATTGAAAGATTCAATTCAGACCCTCAAATAGCTTTGGTTAATCCTCAGTTCAACAGTTAAAACCACTGGAAAATATGAATATCTGAAACCCATGCATACCAGTTCAGATGAGGCTGAGAACATTTGTAGTCTTTGCTCTTGAGGAAGTACCTGGCCATAATTTAGAGTTGTCTTAATCTTAACGTGGTTTGTGAAATTGTTGAAACTAAAATGCTGCAACTATTCGCCCAGTGACTTTGTGTTGAGTTTTATTTTATTTTAAACAATGCAGTGATGGTCTGTGGGATGTCATTGGGCCAAATCAGGCAGTCAAGACTGTTCTCGAGGTATATAATTATTATTTTATACATTTCTAATTTAGCAAATTACATCAGAAACATTTGTCAGACAATTGTTCAAGGATACTATGAGAAGAAGAACATTGAGAATTGCGATACTCTTCTAATTGTCCATGCCTATACCTCAATTGTCTACAGATCAGGGAGAGAATGAAAGGCCAGGAAAATTATGCCGAGACAATAGCCAAGTCTTTAGTAAAGGAAGCTGAGAAAAAGCGCACCAAAGACAACACAACTGTAGTTTTCATAGATTTTGACAATCTGAGGACGTATTCTTCTAGCACCCCTTAATTGATTGATTCCATTTATTGGAGCTGCATTTTATGAGCAAGGCTATAGTGCATATATCATTTGTAGAGTTTCACCGTCTTCTTTTTTCTTAAATATTTTTCTTTGTGAAGTTTGAAGTTGGCTAGTGTTTGGTGTAAATTATGTTAGCGCATTTTCATTGTCAATCAGACAGTTTGATGGTAATTAATGAGAAGTAGCTCAAAATTTGCGGTTGCAAGGTGATCAAAGTTTTGACCCCATCTATATATATTTTGATTTTCTATTTTATTTTCTCTGTAACTTTTATGGTTTAATTTTGAGGATAAGCATCAGAATCAAAGGTACAGTACAGTTGGTGAACCAACGAACTTAACGTGCGAGTGCTATACAGTTGGTAATCAAATGTACTGTACCTTTGATCTGTAATGGGCAGCAAATCGGACGGTTCTGAGCGGACATTGGACTGATCTGAGTTCGATCCCATCGGACACGCCCCGTTTCCGAGTTCTAAACCTATCCTAATCGCTAGGATACATTGATTTATATTGCTTATCTATATACCTTACCACCATGGCCGTAAGCCGGTAAGCCCGTAAGTCATTAGCAACAAATACATAAACAGTAATAAATGTCATTGATGCAGAGATATTACAAAAGTGTTTTTTAGTATAAAATAAAATATCAAAATTTTCAATTTGATAATATCTATTTGAATTTTGAAATCATATATTGTTAATCATTATCTTTTTGGCTCGATGCCGTACGCCCGTAGGTCATTAGTACTAGATGTACGCACTAATTGTCTTTTGATGCATAGATATTTTAAACAAATTTTTAGTACAAAGTAAAATATCAAAATTTTCAATTTAATAATATCTATCTAAAATCATCTATAATCTATCATTATTGTTTGTGCCTCGATGTAGTCAGTCGACTCGGTTTGTATCTCTCTTATTTATCTGTAAATATATTTATAACTCTCTTGCAGCGTTCTAAATAGTGCGCTATAGCGTTCGGACTATAAAAACTATGGCACTATAGCAGCGCAATATGGACATAGCGCTGTTCTTTTAACCGTTCCACTATGATGCGATAAACACTATTTAAACCTTTGCTCTTTTTTTTTTGGGTATAATTTGAGCATAAAAATGAGTAACGACACTCAAGGTTAATAGCGATTATCGCATCATTACAGAAAGACTAAAAAAAAACTATCGCGAATAACGTAGCTATCCTACACGTTTTTTGTCTCAAAAATTATATTTTATATTTCTACTAATTATCAACATTATCTAAAGTCTCATAGGGAATAAGTAACACAAAATTGATTAAGGAATTAGAATATTCATATTGAACCAGTATAAAGTCCAAATTACTATTCAAAATATCTCTAATAATATTAGACTATTGTCTTTTTCCATTCAAAATAACATAAGAATTATAGCATAAACTATCTATCTTTTTTCTATTCAAAATAACTCAAGTATCATGGCATTAACTATCTATTTTTTTTTTCTATTTAGAAACAAAAGTAATATGGGCCTTGAAAAAATTGATCCTTAATAATAAATTTTCAATTTGAGCCTTTAAATAAAACCTTATGTAGTATAGCGTGCGCTATTTGCGCTATACGCTACGCACTATAGCGGACTCCTATTACCGCTATAGCGGTCATAGCTAAAATAGCGCACTTTTTTATCCTATAGCTTAGCATTTAAGATCCGAAAATACTATAGCTCCGCTATTGTGTCGTTATAGCACGCTATTTAGAAAGGACACTTATAAATGGAGTACGAGCCACACAATTAACACAGTAAAATTTAGCTTAGAGAGCCTTCCGAAGTTCACACATACACACCTTCCCCTCTCTGCGCTTTGTACACGTGAGTCAGCAAGAACACTAGTTTGCTCAGCACTGTGTAAAATTAGGAACTATATTGAGGGCAAAGTGGTCATTTAATTGAAACCTGAGGATAATTGACCACGTGATGAAGAATTGAATTCATTTCAGCTACACAAACCTAAAATTCTTGTGAGTTTTTGTGATGTTTTTTTTTTTTTAAGGTTGGCCGAGCCAACATTTATATTGATAAAAAAAGTTTATTTACAAGGTTCCTACTCTATTACTAATTACAACGTAAAAAAAATATATATATACACAACAAATATGTCTTTAAACCGAATTCATCCATTGATAAATATCTAAGACCGTATAATTTAACAAACAATGCACTTAGCGATGCTTGTTTGAAAAAATTCTTCTGTTTCTCTCACACCAGAGCGCCCAAACCCCCGCAGCCCAAATTATACTCCAACGCTCCCTCTCCGTTAAAGTCATTCCATGCATTCCCCTTGTCCAAACATGCCGTATACTCGGATTGCTGCGAATGAGGATGTTGTGATGCGCTAGGAGCCCTCTCCAGAATGTTGCCGCGTAAGGACAATCCCACATGATATGATCATTTGTTTCTAGCAAATTTGCCATGCAGAGGTGACAGCCCGTTTGCACCGCACAGCCCCTCCCTAGCAGGACCTCCTGAGTTAGGATTTTGTTGTCTAGCATAAGTCAGATAAATTTTTTAACCTTCGTAGGAATCTTCAATTTCCAAATTTTTCCTTGAGTTGAGGAGACGATGCCCGTGTGGTGCATTTTTCCTTGAGTTTTTGTGATGTTATACTTCTTATGCTCATATTTTACTACTTGCTTACTGGTAGAGTTCATATTCACGAGTTCAGAATTTTGTTTCTTAATTTTAACTTTTCTTAATGAGATGCACATGGATTTAGTATCTCAATTAAGGCTTAATTTACCTGGGTAAACATATGTACCGGTGTTGAGATTTTTTAATTTTTATATTTATAAAACTGTTTTGTTTTTTGCTTATTTTTTTTTTTATTCTCTTAGAGACAGAAGAGAGCACTTCACTTGACTATGAAAATGATGTGCATGAAGTTGGGAACACACTCAAGAGAACTGATGTCACCAGCTGGTGCACTCCTGATTCAAAACACGCAAAACAGCACGGGAGTGATTTTGATCATGTTGTAATTACTGTAATCCTTATCATTCATGGTTGGAGCAGATACCCTCTTGGTTCATGATGTATATGTGTTGTTCAATTTAGTATATTAGTTTATATGTTATATATATATATATATTTTTTTTTTTTAAACTAGCCAGGAAGCTGCTAGTGTGTGTTCAGTCAAGTCCTTCGTAGGTGCTAAACTTTTTCTCATTGCACATGTAGGCAAAACAGGGCTCAACCTATATATGTTTGTAATCAACCCCCTCTGCACATCATTTATATATCCCTTTCCTGTCTCTTATTCAGTTCAATGTTCTAAGCCCCTTAATCCCTCTCCTTCCCAATTTCAAGAATCAATAAAGATTACTCTGTTGAGAGAGATTTGAGTTCCACTTATCTGTCCATCACTCCTCTGTCATTTTGAAACCAATTATATATCTCTTTTCTGCCTCTTATTCAGTTCTACATGACACAGGCCCCTTAATTCCTCTCTTTTCTAATTTCAAGAATCAATAAACTTTTAATCTGTAGAGAGAGAGAGAGAGAGATTTGAATCCCGTAATGGCAGAGGCAATTAAAGAAGGCAACCAAGTGACTGAAGATAACCTTCAGAAGGGTTCTTTGATGGCAGAGACAGAGTGGACTCCAGGAGAAGCTGGCAAGAAGATTTTCAAGAACGTCTTGAAGAACACAAGAAGTGGGTACTATTAGTTTGCGCTACCATGATCCATACTGCCTTTACACATAAGCATTTTGTGTAACCATATATCTTAGGTGGTCTGTTTGATACAAGATGTGTTCACTGATGAATATGCAGTTTTCCTAAATAAATTCTTCGTAACGCTCACATTTTCTTTGATTTTTCTTGTTTCTAATTGTTCATCTGGCTGTGTAGATATTAGCACTTTGACTTTGAAGGTGATATCTGGTCCCTCGAGCGGGCTCTGCATGTCCATTACATCTGCCTTTTCTCCTGCGATTCTCAACATTGGGCGGGCCCCACCAGCCTGTTTCATATTAAATGATTCAGAGGTTTCTGGAACACAAGCAGCTGTGAAATTTAACAAGGAGGTAATCTCTGTGTTGTTTCTTTTGGTTTTAGTATGGGAAGGAGTTAACTGATTGTATGTAAGAGAAGCAAACAACTTCGAACAAATAACTTAAACTTTTTATGTCAGGTCAGGATAACAGAACAGATACTGTAACTTAACTAAACAAAAGCTTTATGTCTTTTTTGCATATCTGTTACTTTTTAGTTATTTCTGTTTAGCCAGTTATGTTGGCTCCTGTAATAACCCACAGCCAAAAAAAAAGAACTAATAACATGTTTGATGTTTGCCTTTTCAGACTCAGAAATGGGAAATCACTGACTTGGGCAGTCTAAATGGAACATATCTGAACTCCAAAGCGATTCACCATCCAGATGTGGGGTCGAGGAACCATGGCTCTGCAAATGCACTCTCTAGTGGAGATGTCATAACTATTGGTACTGCCTCAAAGGTGTTGGTAAGAACATGTGCTGATGCTTCTGTCGAGTTGTTTGAGTAATTTTAGAATCTCTTTTGAAAGAGCAGTATTTTGATAGAACATCCAAATTACCCTCCTGATATATTCTTAACTGGTATTCAGCATAAAGAGGTTTGCAAATTAGCTTGATCTTGTCAAGATATGTCAAGAAACAGACATTTAGTAAATATTGACAATTTTGCCCTGTTAATTTGACAAATCTTGAAATACTGGATGTCTTTTGCAGATTCTCCTGATTAAAAAAAAGAAAAAGAAATTAGAAAAATAACATTTAAGAAATGAAAGAAAAGAAATAGAATATAACTCTTCCTCCTGATGTTTAATGATATGGTATTCCTTCTACGGTTTGAATTACTGGTCATGAGTTTCTCTTTTTCCTCATGCCATACCAGTATAAATTGTCCACTCTTTGCTTATTAGTTGCTAGTATGTGCTGTATGTTAAGTGCTAGTTCAATCTTAAATTTAGGTGCTAGTGTGTACTGTATGTCAAGTGCTGTATGGCAGCTAACGACCTAGTTTGCAATTTTTAATATATATTTTAACACTTGCAATCCTTGAATGTTGTGATATTTCTCAGGTCAACATTGAACAAAACGACCTAGCAAACTCACCGAGTGGAAGAGTTGGGGGCAAAGCTCTGAATTTGATATTTAATCTTCCAAGTCCTGGAATTGGTATGGCATCAACTCCATTGGCCCGGCGTCGACGTGGGAAGCCGCTTGATATGGAGGATGTCAGTCTTTCCCAGTACCCCCTTCCTGGTGTTGAGAAGGTCTTGCTTTTGAATTAATAAACCCTTTTCAGTTTTAATAACGTAATATATATAGTTAATGAATGGGTGCAGTCGTGTAGAGTCCAAAATAATTACAAACATTTTTCTATCAATATAAAGCTTTCAGAGCAAGTACTTAGTTAACAGGAAGTAATTAGCAAGCAATCTGAGGCCGACATTTCTTATTTCTTGGTTTATATTTATGTGCAGTTTGGACTTGTCGGGGTTTTTGATGGAGTTGGAGGAAGTGGAGCTGCCAAGACTGCATCAAAGTAATATTTATTCAATATTATTTATTTGCTCATGTTTTGTTATTAATATTTTTTAAAAGACAATTGAATTGACTACTGCCTGGTGTTAGTACTTGCCTACCCATTGGTGGATGTGCCAGTGTTGAACTCCAATTGTATAGTAACACATCAAACAAAATATGTTAACCAATAAGTCACTTTTAGCAAAGAACTTTCCTTTTTTTTGTATTGGTTTATGTTGTATTTAACTATTTATACCTCCAACAACTGTGATTCTTATAAATCTGGCAGCATCTGCCATGCAATTTCAAAAAAAAAAAAAAACCCTGTGATTCTTCTAATTCTTCTTCTTCTTCTTACTCTATTATCAATATAGGATTCTTCCTGAAAATGTTGTTAAGCTCCTATCTCAATCTGGAGAGAAGGAAAATGTTCTCTCAAGCTGTGATGCTACTGGTATTCTTCGGCAAGCCTTTGCTTTGACAGAAGATCACATGAAACACCATGAGGATGAGGTTTTTGCCTCGTTATCTCTGCTTAGCCCATTTTTATTTTTAATTAGATTGAAGTTTATACCACTGGCAGTGCAAGTCTGCCAGTGGTCTAGTACTGGTATGGTATTGATCTAGTGGTTCTGGGTCTGAGTTTATTTTTTCAATTAAATGGTTCTGGGTGTGAGTTTATTTTTTTCTCTTTTAGTCTGATTGATCTATTAAATAAACAAAAAATCAAGTGTCTGTTGGTACTACCATAACTGTTAAAGTTCGAAAGATCCTAGTGTATTTGGTCCCATGATGTCTTGTGATTCTTAAACTTCAGCTCTGATGAACAAGACTTGCTAAGTATTTATAATTCTGTATTTCCAAGAGATTATTGTCGAATAAATTTAATCTCTATTGTTTTGTAAATTTCCTTGTTTTCAGTGTTGTACTGCAACATTACTACTGATTTGGTCAGGTTCAAACGGGGATCTCTTTGCCCAATGTGCAAATCTTGGCAATTCGGAATGTGTTATGTGGTATGTTCCTGTACCTTTTTCTACTGTCAGGAAATTATTATTTTGAGGTAGTAACTGAGTTTTACATACATAACGTGATGATCGTAGCATCAATGGGAAGCAAATAGTCATGACGGAGGTACATAGGGTGGATAGTGTAGGAGAGAGGAGCCGCATAGCCCAAACAGGAAATCCTTTAAAAGATGGCCAACCACGTATTCATGGTATGTTTGCATTTCATAATGTAATGAAGGTATATTGCAATGCAACCTGATATGATCTTCCACGTATCACCATTTTACGTATCTTATACAATATTTTAACATATAACACCATCTACACCAACTTCACTTAAATGTAGCAAGTTGCAGCCTACCTGTGTACATTATATGCCAATTTGGAAGCTTATATACCCGGCAATGATTGGCATTTTATTTTCATAAGTTGACATCAGATTGGAAAAGTCTACTAATTGTGTCTCCACTGAAGTTGTGCTTCTTATATTTTTGGATGATGTTTGTTCCCACAAAACCTCAAGGCCTTTGCTGATTTAATTTAATGATGATCTAAATTAATCCTCGCTCCTCAATCTACTGAGTAAAATCGTGAGGACGGAGGATTATTTGAGCAAATTAAGAAGAAACTGTTAACGCACTAGTCTTGTTTTGTAGGGCGTATCTATTGTACTTCTTTTGTTAGTCAGCATCCATGACAATGAGCTCCTCTCAAATTATATTTAATTTGTTTTTTTTTTAATTTTATGCAGGGTTAAATTTGTGCAGGTTTCTAGGAGCCAGTTTTCTTAAAGCAAAAGATACACGCTTTATCTCAGAGCCGTTTGTGAGCAAAGCACTCCGTGTAACCAAAGAATCAACAGCCTTTGCTGTAGTTGCTAGGTAATTATGTGGATTTTAAATAATAAAGGTCTCTTTTTGCAAATCATATTTGATCCTGTAATAAAACACAAAATCTTCATCTTTGTGACTAAGAGCCAAGTTTTGTTGGGGGATAATTGTGAATAACAGCAATTATACGCCATGTTTGCGCCTAAAACTGGCATGTATTGGGTGATATCAAGAAACATCCAACAGTTGAATCAAAACATGATACAACTCAAATTACTGCTTGTTAATTATTGAGGTTTGGATGTCCGAATGGAAGTTTACTGGGTTTAATTTTAGTTAATGTCATGCTTAGTGATCAGTGTAAAGGAGGATCCCTCAGAGGTAGGGGCAATTGTAGACATTTAATATGGATATAACCTCCCAACCATGCTAATTTAATGTGCTAATGTAAATTATGTGCAAGTTTATTGTGTGAAGTGCTTTCATTGGTTGTATTTGTGAAAATGCAAGTATATGTAAGGGATATATTTTGATGTTTGAAGAATCAATTCAGCCCCTCAAATAGCTTTGGTTAAGCCTCAGTTCGACAGTTAAAACCACTGAACAATATGAAAATCTGAAACTCATGCATACCAGTTCAGATGAGGCTGAGAACATTTGTAGTCTTAGCTCTTGAGGAAGTACCTGGCCGTAATTTAGAGTTGACATAATCTTAATGTGGTTTGAAAAATTATTGAAACTAAAATGCTGCAACTATTCACCCATTGTCTTGTGTTGAGTTTTATTCTATTTTAAACAACGCAGTGATGGTCTGTGGGATGTCCTTGGGCCAAATCAGGTAGTCAAGACTGCTCTCGAGGTATATAATTATTATTTTTATACATTTCTAATATAGCAAATTACATCAGAAACATTTGTCAGACAATTGTTCAAGGAGATACTATGAAAAGAAGAACATTGAGAAACCTTTTTTTTTTGAGAAAGAATAGGAGTTGTGCTCAAGAACATTGAGAATTGCGATACTCTTCTAATTGTCCATGCCTATACCTCAAATTGTCTACAGATGAAGGAGAGAATGAGAGGCCAGGAAAATTATGCCGAGACAATAGCCAAGTCTTTAGTAAAGGAAGCTGAGAAAGAGCGCACCAAAGACAACACAACTGTAGTTTTCGTAGATTTTGACAATCTGAGGACGGATTCTTCTAGCACCCTTTAATTGATTGATTCCATTTATTGGAGCTGCATTTTATGAGCATGGCTATAGTGCATATATCATTTGTAGAGTTTCACCGTCTTCTTTTTTCTTAAATATTTTTCTTTGTGAAGTTTGAAGTTGGCTAGTGTTTGGTGTAAATTATGTTAGCGCATTTTCATTGTCAATCAGACAGTTTGATGGTAATTAATGAGAAATAGCTCAAAATATTTTGATTTTCTATTTTAGTTCTCTGTAACAGTTATGGTTAATTTTGAGGGATAAGCATCAGAATCAAAGGTACAGTACAGTTGGTGAACCAACGAACTTAATGTGCGAGTACTGTAAGATGCCTCTTGTACATCTGATGAATTGATCTCGTCCAAGCACCTCATTTCACTTTTGTATGGTTCAGCGGTTCCTAGGTTAAGATTCAAGAACCAGCTAGATCGTCGGTCAAGATCTGAATCCGTTAAGGATTAATTTTGTTATGCGAACTAAAACATTGATCTGTTAAGAATTCGGAGTGTTGATATGAATCTGATAACAATCGTCTGCAAGTTCCAGCGGATCCCAAGATGTTACTGCACTTGACCTAGATGTGCCACTGGGTCGAACTTGCTAGCTAGGGCGGAATTAAATCATTTTAATTAGAAAAATTGAAACGTGAAACGTATAGTATGTGTAATATGTGATATGTGAGATTTGAATCTAAGACTCTAAGTATATATTTATTATTTTATGAGAAGTTGAATTATATAATTTAAAAATAATTATATAATTGTCATTGATGCAGAGGTAAGCCCGCAAGTCCGCAAGTCATTAGCAACAAATACATAAATTGTAGTAATTGTCATTGATGCAGAGGTATTTACACAATTTTTTCATTATAAAATAAAAGACCAAAATTTCCAATTTGATAATATCTATTTAAATCATATATTGTTGATCATTATCTATTTGAAATCATATATATAGGGGGGGGGGGGGGTTGGCTAAGATCAAAGTGGTATGACCAAAGTCTTGGTGCTACCAATTAGTCTTTGCAATTTTAAAGGTCAAATAGTCCATCTGAAGTGCTTAACGTGTTTTCCATATTAAAATGTGCTTGGAGATCAAATTTTATATTTTTTTGAATTTTTTTACTATTTTTTATGGGTTTTTGAAAATCACTGTTTTTCTTCTAAACAGTGATTTTCAAAAATTAAATAAAAAATAGCAAACATGAGAGTTGAAACATTTCCTGTTATGGTGGCACCTAGAGTGGCACGCCGGAGCCGGATCCGTCACGGAACGGCACGGCACGTGTGTCGGTCACGTGTCGTGACTCGCGTGTCCCGTGCCGTGACCAATTGTTGGCAAAGAAGACACGGCACGGCACGGCACGGAAATTGTCTTGGTCACGGCACGGCACGGCACGGAAATACGGAACGGCACGGCACGGGACACGCGAGTCACGGAACGGAAGACACGCCAGTCACGGCAGTAGCGAAGCAATACACTAACATACCTTCCTATAAGGTATAATTTTATTTTAATTAAAATATTTACATTTAAATTTCAATTAAAACATTTGAATTTTAAAGAATCGTTTCATATTTTTTTTTAAAACGTTAAATGCGATCAAATTTGACTAACGCGCGTTTGGTCACGGCACGAATTAGTCACGGCACGACTTAGTCACGGCACGCGAGTCACGGCGTGACTCGCGTGCCGTGACCATTCGCGTGCCGTGACCACCCCTCGTAATTTTTGTCACGGCACGGCACGGCACGTGAAAAATTTACTTGGTCACGGCACGGCACGGCACGGCACGGCACGGCACGGCACGGCACGTTTTTCCCTCTCTAGTGGCACCACAGGACATTTGAGTTAAGACTTGGTATAACCTAAGACAGCTCAGGGGCTTTTACAGTTTTACTGGCATCTATAGACGCACATGTACGTAAAACAGCCAGTACTGTTGTCGAGAAAATACCTTTTCCATCTGCCTTTCTAGCATCTACAACAATTTTTAAATTGGGGTCATCTTTGCAAAATCTATTTTGATTACATTTATTAAAACCTTTTTTTTACTCCAAGCCCGTAGGCATTATTAAAACCTTCTTAATTCTTATTAGAGGAGGGTTCAAACGACTCCCTTTTTTTTGCCTCCACCATCTCTCAATTTCTAAAAACTTTAATAAATCAAAATTTAAAACTTAAAAGTCAAAATAAAACCGTTGGATATGATCTATATCATTTTATCTATGCACGTGTAAAAAATTATGACATTTCAATTTTGTTTTGGTTGTCATCAAGAGCTTAAAAAAAACATACTAATTTGGATAATTTCTAGACGTTGATTTTTTAACTTATTGATTCACATAAAATCAAAATCAAAATGTGATAATTTCTTATAAGCACATAGAGAAAATAACATAGATCATATCTAACGGTTTTATTTTGACTTTTTTAGTTTTAAATTTTGAGTTATGAAAGTTTTTAAAAATGGAGGCACGGTGGAGACACAAAAAATGAAGGCACTTGAACCCTCCTCTTCTTATTATAGGGAAGAGTAGTGATTGTGACGGAGGGTGACTCCGGCAATGGCGAGCAATATGCCCAAGTTTTATGGTGGATGGAACAATCGTGGCATTCTCTTAATTAATCTTTTTTTTTGTACTGTTAGTTTACGAGTGTCGAGTGCGTATGACTGTATTCTGTAAACATGACTTTTGTTATAGTACCTTTTTTTAAATTAGTAAGCATTAGATGCAGTATTAATTATTGTGGATTTATTTTATCTTATATCAAATCAATATTTCACATTAATGATTATAATGATGAGAAATATCATAAGAAAATTTACAAAAAGAATAATGTAACAAAACTTTGTAAGTATTTCTAATTTTAGTGAAAACGCTGACTAGTTTTCTGCTAAGGCTTTAAGAATAGGGGTGTCAAACGGGTACGTTAAGGGTTGGGTGGAAGCATTTTCATATCCGTATCCGTTACAAATTGTCCTTACCTGTATCTTACCCTTATCTGCTACAAATTATCTTGCCCGTATCTTATCCGTATCCGTTATGGTTGTCGGATAACAAAACGGTAGCGAATAAATAATAGGTAATACTAATATAAGAATTATTTTTATTATTTATTAAATAAAATATTAAAACATATACATTCATTTCACACATGTATAGTACTTTATTGAAAAAAAAATTATGATCATGCTAAGCGCAAGTAAACCAATTAAAGTATTTTTTTCAATGCTTATTAATATATATATATATATATATTTTTATAATTACCCGATCGGATAATGGATACGAAATAGGCTTTACCTGTATCCTTACCTATTTAGATAACGAAAAAAAATATTTACCCGCACCTGTACCCGATAAGTTTATGAAAAAAAAAATCTTACCCATATCCGTCTTATCGGATACGGTAGAGGTTAGATAAACAGGTGCCATTGACAGCCCTATTTAAGGGAGAGGAATTGGACAATTCTTATTTTTCAAATTAATATATATGGATCTAAAAATCACGTCTTGATTATATTAAGACATTCTTTTTTTATACGAGAAATCATACGCTTCGAAAATTAATTTCCATGATGAAGATAATATAACTGTGTTAACTCCCATATCATGGTTACAAAGAGAAAAAAAAAATATACTTGTACATATAAGGTACATACAAGGGCTAATTTTTTTTTATTTTTTTAAGAAAAAATAAGAGTCATGCCCATATTTTATTGAAAAGGCTAAAATAAATTCTAAATTTCATCGTGATAAAAGTGCCATCAATTTTCAATATTATTCACCTTCTTTGTCATTTTGAAGAGCGGTAAACTTATCCTTATTTATTCATGAAAGCTCTAGCCAAAAGTAAGATAAAGCAATAACCGCAATTTCCTATACATTAATACATAGCTAACACCCTTTGCAGAATTGCTGTACAAATTTACACCTCGATAACTAATCCGGGTCGAGAGTAGCCCTCTGAGTGTAGCAATTTCTGTGGTAGATAACTGACAACATATACATTACCCAGCATCCAGTTATATATTAATATATACATTATGCCAGTACCAGTGATGTCGCATATAATAGAAGCTATTTAACTTTAACGCTTTGTGAATGAATGAGACGAATTTACAATGAGATACACTAGTCATAGGCTCATAGCAAAATGCAAAATATGGGAGCAATTAGCAATACAACACATATATTGTAACTGCCGCAAGAAATCAGGATAGAACAATAATCCAAGAATCCACTTTTACTTGTTAGATTAGTAAAACCAAGGAGTAGTTCATTTTCCAAACCATACAAAATCTTCCCTCTGCTCTGTAAATACGCCATACCCAAAACAGATTCTATTAAATCTTTCCTCCTCCCCTTCTAAAGCTTTTGCGGGTGTGGAATCAATTCAATAAATGCACCATTTTACCTTGCTATCAGTATTAAACAATATTTTCCAGACACATATATCGGTGTTATTGTTTCTCAATACCTCTCTAAAATATATTCAAAATTTTATAATTACACAAACAACATAATATTTATCCCATATATTTTGTGAAAATTATAACCATTTTTTTTTTTTTGCTTTGTAAATATGTTGATATGTTATTTGTAGAGTAGAACTAGGGTGTGTTGTGCTCACCAAAGGATTTGGTGAGCATAACTCTTAAATCTATCGGATTGATTTTAAACGAGACGAATCCAAACCGTTAAAACCGATCTACTTCACGAGTGATGTGTGTACATATAAAATTTTAAATTTTTTGAATTCATTTAGTCCAAAGTCAAGCGGTCAAAATTAATGAAAAATGAATGCATGAAAATAACTCCTAAATCTTCATTTTGGTGCATTCATTTTTTATCACTTTTGACTTCTTGACTTTGGACTAAATGAATTCGAAAATTTCAAAATTTTGTGTGTGCACGCATCACTCGTGAAGTAGATCGGTTTTAACGGTTTTGATTCGTCTCATTTGAAGTCAATCCGATAAATTTAGGTGTTATGCTCACTAAACCCTTTGGTGAGCACAACACACCCTACTTCTACTCTTATTTGTATTATAAAACAACCAAATACTTCTGAATTATATCAAAATTATATTCCAATTATGAATTTTAAACCTTGACGAATTATTTTTGACTCACGAGCTTATTATTATGATTATAGGCACAATTATTGCATTTATACTGAACTTTTATTATTAATTAACTATAAGCTATTTCCTGGAACCAATTTTATTTACAAAGATATTTTGTGTCATAATACTTATTCTGCATATTTACAAAGTAGAGAATAATTTTATTAGGATTATTATTTTTATACACTAAAATGTGTATTACTTTTTTTAGAAAAAAATAACACATTTTTACACACCAAAAATTGTATTTTACTTTATCAAAAGTTGAGAAATGTTGAGAGAAAAGTTGGCTTCAATGACATCATCTGGGACTTTGAGGATGACTGAGGTTGAGTTTTTTTTTCTTTTCCGTTTTATCTTTTGTATTTTTTATTGGTTCTTCAATACTGGTTATTCTGTGATGTAAAAATATAGTGTTTAGATAGTGTAATGTTTCTAAAAATATTTTTTTTTGTGGATCCCTATTTCTTTTTTTTTTTCAACTGATTCTTTAGACAAAAGGAACAATTTACTTGAAAAAAAACATTATAAAACAAGGATTAATTGTTGTTTAGCATGCATATTTTATAAATAAAAGTAAAGACATCATTTTTTTTTGTTTAATTTCACGCATTTAGCATATTTAATTATTGTTAGCATGGATTGATTTTTTTTTCTTTTGGAACTTATGAATTCATTGTAATATAATGTATAACGAATTTTCAACAAATGACTTGATAGAAACATTATAAAAAAAAGGAACTTGAGGAGAAAAAAATGGTCCAAGAATTAAATTTGTACACCGTAACGGTGTAACCCGTCCATGGAACAAACATACTTTGTCCATTACCACGTGACAGTGAACGCAGGAATGAACCGGCTGGTAGAGCGACCAGTCAAAAACTGTCTCTTTCTCTCTCCACATAAAGAGACTCTACCTCCCGTTCTTCCCTTTAGTGGGGTGCTGAACGGCAGAGATCTAGGCCCCCTTCTCTCTCTCTCTCTCTCTACTGAAACATCATCATATATATCACTTATCTTGAACAGAGCAAATTAACAGAAGTTATAAGCTTAATTCTACCATGGTTGCCCCGATGAAGCTTCAACAGGCACTACAATCCGTGGTGCAAAGCGTGCAGTGGACTTACAGTCTTTTCTGGCAACTCTGCCCGCAGCAAGGGTGATCAACCTAAATTTCCACTCTTCTGTATTCTTCCCTTTTCTTATAACTTTTTTTTCTTCTCAAAAACCCTTTTCTGATAATTAACCTAGTCTGAACCGATCAGTTTCCTTTATTGGAATATCATCCATATATTAAACATTTCTCAATAAATATATATTCAGTTGGAATGCCAATTGCATGTGACTGTCAACGACCAATAATTTATATTTACTTCATATACATTATTTTACCGACAGAAGAAGAGAGAAGATAACTCATGCTGACTTACATAATGAACATATACAATACATCACTACATGTATAGATGATATATTGAGAGCCTGAATTCAGTCTCAGCCATTTAAAATACATTAAGAAATATTAAGACAATAAGTATATGGAGAAATGTGTTCATGCATGCAATTTCCAGTACCGACATAACTTGACAGTAAAAATTATGAATGTAGGTTGCTGGTTTGGGGAGATGGATATTACAACGGGGCAATAAAGACAAGGAAAACGGTGCAGCCAACGGAGGTGAGCACAGAGGAGGCAGCGCTGCAGCGGAGCAAACAGCTGAGAGAGCTGTATGATTCTCTCTCCATAGGCGAGGCGGGTAGCCAACCTGTCCAGCGCCGCCCGTGCGCAGCGCTCTCACCGGAAGATCTCACCGAGTCAGAATGGTTCTACCTCATGTGCATCTCATACTCCTTCCCGCCTGGGGTCGGGTATGAAAACTTTCTCTAAAAATACTTGAAACTATTTATGAGTTTATCCATGTGACTAATGAAATATTATTTAAATTCTAATGTTGATCCACATGATACGTATCTTATAAATATGTACCTTCACTTTGTTCCTCAGAAAGACGTAAGTTATATATTTTGTTGGAAATTATATATTCCGATAATGTTCAATTGTTCATTAAATGAGGGCTTATTAATTAAAATCAGAATTTTATAAATCGAAATTCTGAAAAACAAATCAATTAAATTGTAAAGTAAATAAAAGCGTGACAAGTATGGATTTTAGTTTTCCGTGCAATCGAGTAGTTCTAAAGATCGATGTGGAATAGTGTTTTTATATTCAAAGTTTGCATCATATCTATTTGCACAGTCGTTGATATGAATTAAGGTGTTCATTTCAAAAGAAATAAAGTGATGCATCAAATTCCTCACCGAAATTTCAGTAGAATTTAACACTAACTGAAAAGAGAAATATCATGATTATTTGGTAATTAGCCAGAAAAATGAATGAGCTAGGGAAGTAACGCATGTCCTAATATCAATACATCAGCTATAATTTTTGTTGAGTTAATTTTTTATGTACCTTAAAGAGTTCTTCAATTTTTTATTTATCTCTTTATTATTCATTATATCTATTATGCTCTCTAGTTTTTTCTTCTCTTTCTTATTTGCCTAAAAAATTAATTATCCATAGTTAATAAGTCATTTAAATTATTATTTTCAATAATTCTCTCATTCAATAATAACTGGAGACTATGATGGAGAAGAATGGACTTTTCTTAATTTTTAGAATTTCAATATAATAATAAGACACCAAATCATTCAAAATTACATGAAGGTATTTATGTATAATAATTATCTATATAATTGTTTTTCAATTCAATAATTTATATTTTATTTTTATGACATTATCTATTGTATTCTAATAGAAAAAAAGGTCAGTTCCAGACTTCCAGCATATCTTGTATTAAAAAGAAAATTTCTTATCATCTATTATCCCATTGAAATGAAAGAAGAACTCTTGTATCTGCAGAACCCTAAACTTCTTGATATTCTGATAAGAGTGAGTCTACTGTGCATATCAGGGGTTGGTCCGTAATACGGATCAATATTTCTGTTTTCAAAATCCTAACAATTGATCCGAATCGTTCAACATGATCACCATATGAATATGTACTTGCTGACCGAATTTTATATTTTTTATATTTTTTTACTATTTTTTAAGATAGATAGAAAATCACTTGATCTGAAAATTTTGGACCATCCAAAAACAGTGATTTTCTACCTATCTTAAAAAATAGTAAAAAAATCTACAAAATATAAAATTTGGTCTTCAAGTACATATTCATATAAAAATCATTTTTAACGGTTCAGATCGACCATTAGAATTTTGAAAACGAAAATATTAATCCGTATTACAGACCAAATCGTGATATGCATAGTACCATAGACTCGCTCTTCTGATAATATACAATTTAAGGCCAAATTACAGTAATATGTTTAGCAACTACGAAGGCGGCCACGAGTTCGCTTCAAAAAATCACAGTGGTGCATATAATTGGAAAAGATACTGGGCTAGACCCATAAAAATATTCATCTCTTTAAATGGCCCAAGTTCAGGCCGGGCTAGATTAATTCAAAATAGGCGTCTGACAAATAACAGAGTAAAATTTAGCTTAGAGAACCTTCCTTAATTATAACACTGGGGGAATGGTTTTGCAAATTGCAATTGTTCACAGGCGCACAGAGCTCTAGATTCTATACAAGAACAAAGAAAAATTTACGTATTGGAACTGTAAAAGTACCTGATGGTGCTTAATTCATATCTAGGCTACCAGGAAAGGCATATTCAAAGAGAAAACATGTATGGCTTGCTGGAGCAAATGAGGCTGACAGCAAAGTGTTTACACGTGCCATCCTTGCCAAGGTAGTGGAACATATTACTGCCTCAATGCTGCTGTTTGCACAGTAAAAAATGTTAATCATGATGATAGGTTCAAAGTTATGGAGTAACATGAAATTAAAATAAAATTATAGAAGAAAAGTATATTCACTTAATAGTTAAGTACTGGTTCTGATCTTTTTTCTTTCATTTACTTAGATAAATTAACTAAGATTAATTATGCAACCATTTTCTAATCTTCTCCTTGCTCTTTCCATTTCCATACATTTTCTCTGTCATGAAATATGAACGGCCTTCAATTTCAGAGTGCTTGCATCCAGGTAGGCATTATTTTTCTTGAGGAATTAATATAAAATTAACTTTTGAGGATATTTTATACTATCCTTTCATACCAACTGCCTCTAAAGTTATCTTCCATATCTGTACAGACAGTAGTATGTATTCCCCTCATGGACGGCGTACTTGAACTGGGAACAACAGATAAGGCAAGTATATAATTATTACATTACAAAACTCGGGTAATAATGACAATTAAAGAGTGGTACATCAGTAATCTAATACAATTTTTCTATCCTTTGGCTGTAACTTGATCTTTTGGCTCGCTTGGAGTTGAAAATACATGAAAAAAATAAAAAGCAAAATTGATTGTAACAACATCTTGTGAGTCTTGTACAGCAATTATTTAAGTGCCTTTGCTTCAGCCGTTATAACACATAAGACGTGTTACCTCAATTGCCAAGCCAAATCAGCTGGACACTGCAAATGATGTTAAATGTTATAACAATACCCTAATGAAAGAACAAATTGAACAGGTTGAAGAAGATATATGCCTAGTACAACACACAAAGAGCTTTTTTCCAGAGCTTCAGGAAATGAATACAATGCCAGCTCTCTCAGAACAATCAACGTCAAACCCCATTTCCTATACTGATTCACAACCCCAATTCAATCCCCACAATTTTCAACACCAAATAAAAGACGACCAAGAGAACGAAGAGGAAGAAGATGATGAGGAAGATGATGATGATGAAGAAGCCCATGATGACTCAGAAGAAGATAATGCACCACGAAATATAAACCAAATGGAACCGGCCTCTAATTTTGCAAGCGCTGAGCCGAGTGAGCTGATGCAACTGGAGATGTCAGAAGGGATACGTTTGGGATCTCCCGATGATTGCTCGAACAACTTTGAGGCTGAATTGCAAATGCTGGGCATGTGTCATGATACTAGGGATCAGGTTATACCGAGACAAGATGACACATACCAGGGCTGGCACTTTTTGCATGAAGATTTGAGTGCTGGGTTTCCCCAATCTTCAGGTAGCTCTTGAAAAAAAGATACTATTTTTAAAAACAAAACAAAAAAAGGATAGGAAAGGAACAAGCCAAATAATGTTTGTTTTCTCTTTTTGTTCCAATTTATGTTTTTATGAGAATCCCATCAGTTAATTGCAAGCTATTTATTATTTTTTTTTTCTGGCAGCTGAAATCCAAGATTTGTCACCAGAAGATGTGCACTACTTTGAAATTGTTTCAATCATCCTGCAACACAACCATACACTCCACTCAAATTCAAATCTAAATCCCAATTTTTCAACCTCCCCCAATTCAGTGTTCTCCAGATGGAGCTCAACAAGAGACATCTTGCCACCTTTAATTCCAGAAGGAGAGAACAAAAATTCACAATGCTTGCTAAAGAAAGTTTCGATCGACATCCCGAACATTCATTGCAGTAGTAAGGATGGGAATTTGGAGAAAGGTAAGGATGGTGAAGCGGGTGGAGGTGGGGGAAGGTTAAAGAAGAGTTTATCAGTGCAAGAGGAACTGAGTGCAAATCATGTGTTGGCTGAGAGGAGGAGAAGAGAGAAGCTCAATGAAAGGTTCATTATTCTTCGATCGTTGGTACCTTTTGTTACTAAGGTGTATATCTCCCTTGTCTATTTTTTCTTCTCTCATTTTTCAACTTGTTTGTGGTTGAACATTTTACAGTAAACTTAGGTGACATTGTGTTAAATTAAAGGGTAGTACAGCTTATCTGAAGAGTTACAGGAAAAATGTATGATCTATTCAAGCCAAGATTAATTGGATGTACTCAATGAAATTAATTGCACAATTGAAACTTAACAGATTTTGGCTTCATTTACTAGACATTGTAGACATGCTAATACAGGATTATACTTTGTAGATGGACAAGGCTTCAATCCTAGGGGACACAATTGAGTATGTGAAGCAATTACGTAAGCGAATACAAGAACTCGAGTCAAAAAACAAGCAAGTAGAAGCCAGCCAGAGGCTAAAGAAATTGCCACTATCAGAGAAGAGAAAATTAAGAGCCATAGAAGGTGGGGACAGCAATGCCACAGGAAAGCCTGCACGGGGTGAAACCACAGACATTCAAGTATCTATCATCGAGCAGGACGCATTGTTGGAGTTGCAATGCCCATACAAAGAAGGGTTGTTAATTAAGATCGTGCAAACTCTTCATGATTTAAGGTTGGAGGTCATTTCAGTAAATACGTCCATGGAAGGTGGTACATTTGTCGCAGAATTCCGTGCTAAGGTAAGTATCAAACACTACAAACTTGGAGGAACCCTACCGTACTGAGCGTGCAAAATGGCCGAGTTACCAGTACCTGCTGGTATTCTACCATGAATTCTAGATGGAACATGACTGCTAATTTTTTATTCCTTGTCAGGTAAAAGAAGTGAATCGGAAAAGATCAAGCATTACGGAAGTAAAGAATGCACTTAATCGGATACTTGCACTTCAATGATCTAAAAGTTTGCTATAAACATTATAATTGGCATATATACATTTTTGTTTTCCTTTTAGCTCTGTAACCACTGACCTAAAACCCTCGGGTGTAATTAAGTTTCTTTATTCAAACTTGGACTAATAGTACTAGACTTTCATGTAGAAAACATAAAGAATTATGCTGTGTTGTCATGACAGCACCAGTTTTCAATGTCAGTCAGATCTGAAGATGAATCTTTTTCGTTCTTGATTCAGCAGCTTAGGCTAAAGAGAATTGCTATGCTTTCAAACATATTAACTCAGTAGCACAATATTCAATATGCGACTTGGACTACATTCTTCATTGTTCCATACTTGAACAGTTACACCAAGGCAATCCTTATTCAATCAACCAAATGAGGATTACTATCATCACTCTGAAAAGGCAAATCCTTCTCTTGACCAGCAGGATCGGATGCATCCAAATCACCATCTCTCAGTTCATGACACATGGGCAGTTTAGACGTCTCCAAATGACTATTTCTCACTTCAAGACATGTGGGCCAGCCTATCCTTTTCATGCAAGCTTTATCATAAGCATTGATATTTGATCCTGAGGCAATGAAAAGTTCAACCTCATTCACAAACTGATCAGTGTATTCCAGAAGGAAAGGCCTAGCTGCATTTGCTAAAAGGCCTCTGAACTCTTTGCGCTTTTCTTCTGGGTTACCAATTAGACCCCCTCTCTCTTGCCTACGTTAAAATATTGCATGCATTCCAATGAATACAACACACAAATTACACAATGTAGAAAATGGAATCCACGTAAATAAACAGAAACCAGAGGGTGAATATTTAAGAAAGGCACTTGGAAAATACCTTTTCATGAAGGATTCTATGATTCCATGAATGTGGCAGAGGATAAGGTCAACATCCTCCTCCTGCAGAACACGTAAACCACAAAAATTACAAATTTTGGTTTCTCTGACAATCTGTGCTATAATAATTACATGTCGAATTTACCTAATTGATTGGAATCACATACCTGCAGAATAGCTTGAATTTCGCGTCTCATCCAATTTTGCACCCACAAATTTTTCTGAAGGAACTTGCGTTTTTTCCAATACTGTACAGCATCATCTCCATTATTTCCTATATCTGTCCATAGAAAGTAAAATGAGTCCCCAAAAATCACACATTACTACTTTAAAACCCAAAAAAATGCATCATGCACACATACTGGTCCTGAGCATTAGAGTGCCAAGTTGTATAATGACTTAAACCTCCTACAAACATACCTTCACTACTGTTATAGACATGTAATCTCAGCATATGAGCATCTGACAGAGCCCTGAAGAATATTCATGATGTTAATATCTGACCAGACAAAAGAAAGCTAAGATAGTATGTATATAAACGTTTGAATTAACATTAAATAAATATACACATAAGCAAATAAGCCATAAGGTATGAGACAAAACCTCTTTATATTATTCTCGCTTACATAATGTCTCTGAAATGATTTACCATAAACACCGTGTATTATTGACAAGTTTTGGGCCTGCAGTAGTATGATAAAATAGTGTGTCACTACAATTAATATGAATAGTTTTGTAGCAGTACAATTTTGTTCAGAGATGATTTTTTCTTTGTTATACCAGTACAATCAGGCAACTAAATTACCACACAGCACACATAGGTTTTAGCACCAAATTACATACCAGTCAAGGCTGATATAATATGGCGGCCTAGGATTTACCATCATGACCATCCATAGAATCACCAATTAAAATCTAAGATGGCAGGATATATATTCCAAACAGACCCTAATAATGTATTGATGACCAGAAATAGACAAGGGACCTTGCAGAGGGGACAGACGAAAGAAGACAATGGCTTGGAGCGCTTGATTGCAACAAAACTCAGCCATTCACCAATACACTTATAGCAGAAAGAATCTATCAAGAGAAAAGAAAAAAAACAAATTTAAAACCAAAGCCTAATTGGGTACTATTGCATCTTGATGAGTCGTAAAAAGCAATATTAAACCAATTAAACAGACGATGAAAGAGATATAGAGAGAGAGTACGGAAACAGAGGTCCAAGTAGGCTTCGTCTCTGATAGGTCCGAGACATATCGGGCATGGCGATCTCTCGGAGTCGGAAGAACGAGAACTGGAGGCCTCCATTTCCATATCGAAAAGACAGAAGCTTTCTTTAGTTCTCTTCCGTTTCCTCCCTTCTCTCTCCATTTTGACACGGTCTGGGCCAGTCTAGTACAGGCAAATAAATTTCCTTACAGGTCAATCCAGTCCATCTCAGCCCAGCTAAGCCCACTCGAGCTCAGTTCAGTCCAGTCCAAGTTTGATGTAAGTAAAATCTATTATCTATTTTATATATGGGAGCAGTGTAGTCCAATGCCCATCGGATCTAATTTGGGTTCGATGGGCATATCTACCGTAGACTTTCATTAGAAACTCATTAAACGGATCGGAAAAATTAACGGGCTGAGTGAAACGAATTTGGTTAATTCCAAAATTAAAAACCAACCGGCTAACCCAACTGATCTTCCGACCCTTCCCGCTTCCCCTCTCTCCTCTCGCTCTCTCTCTCTCTCTCTCGTCCGCGTCACCTGCTCCTCTCGCGCGCGCAACCGTTCGCCGGCTCTTTACCACTCCGTCGCATCTCTATCTCTCCTGCGCGCGCAACCCTCTGTCGCCTTCCTCTCTCACAGCGCGAGCGTTTTTCACTTGCAAAGGTACTGCTTCATGACCTAAAAATTGATCTGCTTCTTATGCTAATCCATTCTTTTCTCTTCAACGTCAATTGATTTCATGTACTGAAATCCTAATACCTGGTACCTGAACCCCTGATTGATAGAACCGATTAGGATACTAGGTGGTGGTCTCTTTGTTGAGATTGGGAATAACTGACTGGATACTTCTCATCCAATGAGGTGTTTGTTGAGAATTAAGATATATTTTTTGTTGATTGAGATTTAGATCCTAGCTTCTCCGCCTTGATGAGAAGCTAGAGACTCGCAAGTTATGAGAAATTATGTTTCTCCATTTTAGTGAACTAAAATTGATTGAACTAAGTGACATAAATCTCCTTGGATGCTCCCAAGGACGCAGGTGTGCAGAATAAGCTGCATTAAGAAATGTATAGTTAAGCTTCATAAATATCATTGAGATTTGATAAACAATGTTAAGAACAATTTTACATGAATTTTACATAAATTTTACATGAATTACACTAGGTTCAGTAGTTGATTAGCCTAGAAAGATTTTTCAGTAAACCTATACCATGGGCTGATTTTCGTCTTAGTCAGAAGACTACAACATTAGTGCCTTGAGATTCTTAGAAAGGTTCATGACAAAATTTTGTTTTTACCCACAGATGAGTAGTTTCTACTATTGAAATGCACCAATAGCTAGGGTACATCAAGGCAACATTTTGTTGCATATTTCTTACAGAAATAGTCTGCCACAACTCCACAAAAATTTGAATTTTGTTGAAAGATGAATGTCTAATGCACTTAGATTTATATTTTTCTTTGGTAATTACTTATCTGGAGATTTGGGTTTAAGCTAAAATCTTTTTATGAATCTGTAAATGCAGCTGAAGATGAAAAGAGGGTGGTACCACTAGTGCGGTGCTGATGGAGCATATACATTGTTGTAACACTGTTGATTAGCGAGAAACAATGTTGCCGAGGGAGAGTAAAAAAGATGTAAATACTCACATAGTATATTAATTAGTTTTAGACAGTGAGTAGTATGACAATGTATGTTCTCATTTTTTTTTATTTAAGAAATATTATTTGTCAATTTTTTTTATAAAAATATGTCAAAAAATGAGAAAAACATATATGTCATTTAATCAAATATGACATTTTAAGGAATGTTATTTTATCATTTAGTCAAAATTATTTATAAAAATATGTCATTTTGTATGAATTTTTTTTGTTCTCTTATAATAAGTTTCCGTTGTAACGCACGGATACAATACTATATGTGTTGTAACACGGATACAATACTATATGTGTTTGTTGAAAAGCCATGTAATAACTGTGCTTGTGTGATACCGCAAAGCCAATATGTGTTTGTTGACAACAACATTATTCTTTTTAAGAATATCAGTTTTTATTTAATATCCACATAATATATATAGAAATAACCAAATTAGATAAAATAACATAAGTGGGTCTTTGAAATTATTATAGAAACAATTAGGGTAGATCAGTAGATGACAACACCTTCAGTCTTGAGATAATTATTTTGTAAACCTGTGCACTACGCATGACGCATCCAATTTGCAAAACTGTGCAAATCAGAAACTTCAAAAATTCAAAGGACCAATTATTAACCATAGCCTCATCGTACCAATTGGCATCACACCATCTCAATCCGACACTGATCCCAGTTCACAGAAGCGCACATGCTGGATCTTGCCCGGCTAGGACGAGGCTTTGTTCAAAACCCTTTGGAAAAACCCCACCCGTTAAATATCCCTTTATCAAACATTAATTAAACACCACTATGAACGATGGCACATCATATCACAAATTCAGTAATCAAGTAACCACAAAGCAGGAGCCCCGGCCCACCAAGGTACCAAGGCCCCACATTCTTTATATCACAGTATGTTATATTTGTGAATAACTGGATATTTTAATCATTACAAATCCCTACTTTAACCTCCAGAGCAGTATATATACATCCAACTCTCCTATACACTTTAGTCAAGAGAAGAGGAAGAGACCTAGATTCCATTATATATATTACAACACAAGGCCACTTATAGCCTCTTTGACATGATCCTAGCACATCTAAAGTCACCTCATCAACTTCACTCACTGACAAGAGTACCTTTGCTCGAGCTCCACCGGAGAACCCCTCCTCCGGAGCACCTCATAAGGGTCCCACCACCACTTCACAAACAGAAAGTGGTTGTGGTGATGGGTGCAACCGGCACAGGCAAGTCCAGGCTGGCAATCGACCTAGCTCTCCATTTCAATGGCGAAGTCATTAATTCTGACAAGATGCAGATACATGCCGGGCTAAACATCGTCACAAACAAGGTCACCACTGAAGAGTGCAAGGGGGTGCCACACCACCTCCTTGGTGTTGCTGCACCGGACAATGATTTCTCAGCGTACGACTTTCGCCGGGAGGCATATCTGGCTGCTAGCATGATCACGCGCCACAACCTCTTGCCGATCGTGGCAGGCGGCTCCAACTCATATCTCGAGGAGCTGGTTGATGGAGGCGGGAGAGCATACCGGAAACATTTTGAGTGCTGCTTTCTCTGGGTGGACGTGCGCCCAGCCGTACTACAATCTTTTGTATCGGAGCGTGTTGACCGGATGGTTGAGAGGGGTCTAGTAGATGAGGTCAGAGATATGTTTGATCCTTTGGTGGACTACAAAAAGGGCATTAGACGTGCAATCGGGTTACCGGAGATGGATCAATATCTGCGATTCGAAGGGTTGTTGAGCAATAGGCAGCGCTCTAAGCTCTTGGAGGATGCAATCAAAGAGATCAAAGCAAACACGTGTAGTTTGGCCTCCCGACAGCTGGCCAAGATCCACCAGCTGTGCATGCTGCCTGGGTGGAATGTTCACCGGATTGACGCCACCGAGGTTTTCCAGAAAAAGGGGAAAGCTTTCGACATGGCATGGTACAGCCTTGTGGAGAGGCCCAGCATTGGTATAGTTAGAGAGTTCTTGCACAAAGGTAGAGAACATGAGAAGAAAAATTGTAAGGCCAGAAAGAGTTTGCTCAATAAAACTGTAGTACCAGCAGGCAGCTGCAACAGAGGCAAGTGTAAACAGGTTTCTGATGGAACACGAGTTTCAGTGGCGACCACTGTGTAGTTAGTGCTATGTGGGGTCCATTAGCGTGTGGTCCGAGAGGAAGCTGGGGACCACAAAACTCTTGATAGCTATCTGCAATAGTACTGCGTCATACAAAATTTGCCCCGCAGCGTGTGATAAGAAAGACTATAAGAAGAAGAAGAAAATAACAGAAAAAGAAAAGAAAAAATATGAAAAGGTTCCATATAATATATAGCTGTACGAAAGAAATCAAGGTTATGGGAGAGAGTTTTTTTTTTTTTTTGCTGATTGAGAGAGAGTAGTATATCGGCTTTAGTTTCCTTGACCAGAAAATTTACACGGGCTTCGATGGCCTCACACCTGGAAATTTAATACTCATTTGGTTTTTTTTTTTTTTCTTAAGCGATATTATTATATTTCGAGTGCATATATATATATATACCAGTTTTTACACGTGCATATAACTCTTCATTTTGTGTGACTTTATTATGCTTTCATTTTTAAAAACTTTAATAACTCAAAATTTAAAACTTAAAAATGAAAATAAAACTGTTGGATATATATGATCTACATCATTTTAACTATGTACGTGTAAAAAATTATGACAATTCAACTTTGATTTGTTTGTCATTAGCCTGTAAAAATGTATTAATATGGATAATTTTTAGACGTTGATTTTTCAACTTATTGATTGACATAAAAACAAATTCGTGTATCGGCTGCACTCCGTAGCCGATCTCCTCCGACAACACCGTGCATCAACCATACTATCGGAGTACTGGACCCGATCGGAAGTTGCGAGCACGAAATTTGCCTTGGTGAACTGGATACCGCAAAGTTCTACTACTGGAGCAAGCAAGAGCGAAAGAGATGGGTTCGGAGGAGAAGGTAAAGGAGAAGAAATGGAGGGGATATCATCTATAGCACTAAGAATGTAATCATCTCGGGTGTCAGTTTATTAACCAATATGTTAGTGACTGATTCAGGTAGCGGGCTGAATAAGAATTAATGTAATCACTTAACAACATATTGGAAAAGAGAAAGAACTAAGTAAAATATTTGAAAGAATTCGATTTAACTGTGAAAAATAAAAAAAAAAATTATGGATTAAGGTCGTTTTAAGTGATTTTGCATTTACTAGAATAGGAGCTACATTACTTTTCCTTACAAGCTTTTTTCATACAGGAATAAATTGAAGAAATCTTTCAGGGATAGGTGATGAGACTGATAGGGCCATGTTCCCAAGGCCCTTTATTTACTAAACTTTAGGCCTATGAAAGCCCGGGATTCGGACCTCCTTTCAGGAGCCAGCCCGGCGCCAAGGTAAAGAGGCCCAAAGCCCGAGATACTTAAGATCCAGTCACAGAACAAGCCGAAGGCCTGCAAAGGTCGAACTCGGCCCGAAATAGACATACACCGCCTTAATGCGGGATGACCAGTCAACTCGGTCACAATAACCGTTTTACCGGCTTAAGGCGAGATAACCGCCGAGATAGCGGTTATGACTCAGCATATATAAGGCAAAAATCCCCATTTAACGGGGGTCGAGATTTTACACACACAGAGAGATATCGCATAGGTCAGAGTCAGAATCTCTCCACAACCACCTTACTTCTCAACTCTCATCTCGGACTGCCACCTCGGGCAGGGCGAGATCAATCAACCACCTCTCACATACGGACTACTCTCCTCGGGAGATAGGACGTATCAACCACCGTGGGGCCCCCATCGCTCCAATACTGAAGCATCCAATGGACGCGCAAGATGTTTCCAATCCTCCCCCTCCGGGCACCAGCAAAGACCCCGCAGGAGGTAAGGATACCGGGAACACCTCCAAACCCTCTCCGAAGGTCGACATCCATCCAGCAGGCGAGAAGGACAACCGACGTCCTAACAACCCGCCGAACAACCAACCCGTGATCGGGTCAGGGGTGACCTCTCAAAACCCCCTTGTCACCCCATCCTCAGGGCAACTGGTCCCACCAGGCACCACGCCGATAAGACCGCCTCTGAGTGCGATCGCAACACGGCCGATGTCACCTCGGCCACAGCGACCCCAACAACCCTTCACGGGATCCAACCCTCAATACGGCACCCAGCCGTTCGCGCCATATCAGCCACAAACACCCGTGTACTATTACGGGACATACCCTTACTCACCATATGGCCCACCGGCACCACACTACCCGTATATGACCCCGCCCGGTCAAATGACCCAGGAAGGCGCTCCGGGAACTTATCACCCCGGTATCGCAGCACCTTATCCCCTGGCTCCACCCAATTACCTTCCCCTTCAACAAGTGCCGCAGCACTCAGCCCAGATAGTAGCCACGTGCGCTGCGCCAACTAAGCCAACAAAGCCCCTCTCCAAAAACCTCCAGACGGCTATCTCGCCCCGCAACCTTAACTCCGACTTTATTAAGGTTCGGACAGCGGATAGTGAGGAAACGGACACTCCTAACCCCCAAAACAACACGGTGCAACACGGCCCCAAGCCAATCGACCAGGAAGGCCAGGGTGAGAACCAGGGGAAGGAACAGGGACAGGAAGCCGGGGCGGGACGCAACCCATCACCCCAGAAGGAACAAAGATCTGTCCATAACGATGACCGGGGGCGATCGCGCCACCGAAAACAATCTCGCTCTCGCCATGAGCGCGAAGATAGCCAGCTACGGGGAAGACATAGGACTCGCAAAGGCGACAGGAAACGCACCCGAAGGTCTCCCACCCCCACTAAAGGTATCAGCATGACCCAAGTGGAAGAGCTGATACAGGCCCGACTCAATGCCAAGATGGCCGAGATCGAGTCCCAGAAGGCTGGCACCTACTCTAAACCTATGGGGATTGCAGACGGACCTCTGTCAGCCAATATATACGGAGCGTCAATGACAGACTTTAAGTACCCCGCTTTTCTCCCAAGTTTCCGAGGTAACGGAGACCCCGCAGACCCGCACAACTTTGTGTATGGGTTTTTGGAGCGACTACGGCTCTTAGGAGCCACGGACGCGATAACATGCCGAGTTTTCACAACCTGCCTCCAAGGAGAAGCTTGGGACTGGTACATGAACCTCCCTCGAGGTTCGATCACAAAATTCGAAGACCTCGCCAAGGTCTTCCTCGAAAGATACACCGTGATCAGGCCCCCTCAGGTAACCAGCGAGACGCTCCTAGACATCGTTCAAGGCCCAAGGGAAAAAACCGGCAATTTTGTCAACCGCTTCATACAGGCATCTCGCCAGGTCCAGAACTTGAACGAAGAATTTGCTCTAGCCGCCATCAAAAAAGGGCTGCGCAAAGGCGGCCCCGGTACCCTGAGGTACGACGCGCACAGTGAAGAAAATGACTACCTTGCGCGAGTTTGTAGCCTTTGCAGAAGGGTACATCAGGGCCGAAGAAGACAACGGTAGCCCCCCAAGAACTCGGCCAAGATCACCCCGACAACAGGGCCACTGGCCGCCTCAAAATAATCAACCTCGGGCACAGATCGAACCCCGGATCCAGAATGAACCCCGCAGACACAATCAAGACAAGAAAGGAGGGAACAGACCGGACGAAGTAGAATACCGCCCCCACTACGTGCGGTATGCTCCCTTTCACCAAAAAGCGGCACGAGATGTACCATATCGTGAAAGACATGTTCGATCTACCTCCCCCATTGCCCAAAGACATCTTCGAAGTACAGGACAAAACTAAGGAATGCCTGTTTCATGGGTTCGAGGGACATTCAACAAGCGACTGTCTCCAGTTACGCGACATACTGGAAAGACTAGCCCGGGAAGGAAAGTTAACCGAGTTCATCCAACCTGACTTCTACAAAAAGTACACTTGGAAGTACAACGGGCGTGGCCGAGATTACAAGAAGAAAATTCCATACAAAGGGAATTACAACGGTGACCGACGTCCCGATCAAAGACCACACACCGATGATGGATCAGGCCCGCAGCGGGGAGAGCGACAGGGCAGCCCAGGTTGTCAACACGATCAGCGGTGGTATCGGGCATTACCCCCGCAAGGTCGAATCCCGCCCAAAGACTAAACCTTACCCCACCATTTTAAATGTCGAACAAGACACAGACAAAAAACGACCAAGAATGGATGAGGTAATTGTGTTTTCTGAAAAGGATCAAGGCGAGATTGTTGGCCCGCACGTCGACCCAATTGTGCTCAGCCTAAAAATTGATACACACAGGGTTAAAAGGATCCTAGTAGGACACCGGAAGCTCAGCCGACATCCTTTACTTGTCCGCTTTCCGCAAAATGGGGCTCAAGACTGACACACTCAAAAGGATGACACCCCCCCTCATCGGCTTCACAGGCGATGCCCTCCGTCCAAAGGGTATGGTTTCTCTCAAAACCACCTTCGGCACCTCGCCTAAAACAGTGGAAACAATGATCGACTTTCTGGTAGTCGACGCTCCGTCTGCTTACAATGCCATCTTAGGGAGGGGTACACTGAACAAAATCGGCGCCATAGTTTCTTCCCCTCACTTAAAAATCAAGTTTTACACAAGCCACGGGGTGGGAGAAGAATGTGGAGTACAGGAGATAGCTCGGGAATGTTATCACGTATCCCTCCAGGAAAGGTGCGGCCAAGTCCATCAAGTCGATACCCCCAGAACAACCACCTGCCGCTCGGGCGGGCACATGAAGGCCAGCAGCGACTTCATGCCCCCTGACACTCAGCTCGCGCTGGATCCTACGGACAAAGCGGAATCTAAGTCTTCCCTTGAGCCCGCAGACGAAGTTGACGAGCTCGACTTAGGCGACGGGAAGACATTGAACATAGGAAAAGCTATCCAGGGGTCAGCCAGAGAAGACCTTATCACTTTCCTCCGCAATAACCAGTCCGTTTTCGCCTGGACCGCGGCCGACATGCCCGGCATTCCGAGATCAATCGCGGAACATAAGTTACATATCAAGCCGGAATTCAAACCGGTACGCCAAAAGAAGCGCAATATGGGGGAAGAAAGACAACTGGCAGTGAAAAAGGAAGTCGCAAAACTCCTAGATGCGGGATTCATCCGCAATGTTAACTGTCCGGAGTGGATGGCTAACCCGGTTCTGGTGAAAAAATCAAATGGAGATTGGCGGATGTGTATCGACTACACAGACCTTAACAAAGCATGCCCAATGGATCCATTTCCCTTGCCGAAAATAGACCAACTCGTAGACTCCACCTCGGGACATGCATTCCTCAGTTTCATGGATGCTTTCTCGGGGTACAACCAAATCAGGATGAATCCCGACGATGAAGAAAAGACTGCTTTTACAACCCATTCCGGCCTCTACTGCTACCGAGTAATGCCATTCGGGTTGAAAAATGCAGGAGCAACTTTTCAGAGGATGGTGAATAGAGTCTTCCAAGATCAAATTGGCCGAAACATGGAAGCTTATGTCGACGATCTGCTAGTCAAGAGCATGTCGGATCTCGATCACATCCGAGATCTCGAGGAGACTTTTGCGACGCTCAATGGAGCCGACATGAAACTCAACCCAAAAAAGAGTTTCTTCGGCCTAACCGGTGGCAAGTTCCTCGGGTTCATGGTATCCATGCGAGGTATCGAAATTCACCCCTCTAAATCCAAAGCTATACTCGACATGCAACCACCTCGGAACTTGAAAGAACTCCAGTCGTTAACTGGACGGCTGGCAGCCCTCAACAGGTTCATAGCGCGGTCCGGAGACGTTTGCTTCCCTTTCTTCAAAGCTATGCGGAAGACAGCCAAATTCGAATGGACTGCCGAGTGCGCGGCGGCTTTTGACAAAATCAAAGCTTACCTTGCTGACCCACCTTGCCTCAGCAGACCCGCAGCAGGTGATATCCTTGTCCTTTACTTGGCAACTACCAACCATGCTGTCAGTGCAGCCCTAGTCCGAGAAGAAGGGCGGGAACAGCGACCCGTATACTTTGTCTCACACGTACTCCGCAATGCCGAAACAAGATACACCCAGATTGAGAAAGCCGCATACTCTCTGGTAGTGGCGGCAAGGAAGCTGCGACCATACTTCCAGTCGCACCCTATCAAAGTATACACCGGGGTGCCACTCAAGAAAGTCCTTGCCAACTTCGACTCTTCCGGCAGATTACTGGCTTGGGCTCTGGAACTCTCCGAGTTCGACATTTCCTTCCACCCACAGAATGCCCTCAAGTCACAGATCTTTGCCGATTTCATCGCGGAATACTCAGGAGCACCACCTGAATTAGAAGGACGATGGACGTTATATGTCGATGGAGCATCCTCCCTACAAGGGGCCGGGGCTGGTGTCTCCCTTATCGGACCACAAGGTGAAGTTCTGAATTATGCCCTCCACTTTCAGTTTCCGGTGACCAACAACACTGCAGAATATGAAGCCATGATAGCTGGGCTCAAGTTAGCCAGAGAACTCGGAGCACGCGAGGTGTACCTCCATAGCGATTCCGAGTTGGCGGTCAAACAAATCAATGCCGAATGTCACGTCATGGATGACAAATTGCGCAAATACCGGGAGCAGTTCAACAACCTGAAGAACCAGTTCGATAAAGTCGAGATCCAACATGTTTCTCGCAACAAGAATTGCCAAGCCGATGCCCTCTCGAAGCTCGGAGCTGCCGGCAACTTAGACAAAGACAGACCAATCATAGTCATGGATATACCCAATTCCAGCATTGACATAGATGTTATTGCGGTATATGCCATCCATGAACCACCAGAAACATGGTTCACCTCGATGTGGAATTTCCTCAATACCGGGGTCCTGCCAACAGACCAGCTCGAAGCGCGACGTTTGAAGAAGATAGCCCCGCTTTACTCCATCTTCAACAACCAGCTCTATAAGAGGGGCTATGTCCGACCTTGGCTGAAGTGCATCCCGGAGAACACAGCCCACCAAATGTTGGCCGAGGTACACGCTGGCATATGTGGCAGCCATCAAGGAGCAAAAACTCTAGCCAAGAGAATACTCCGAGCAGGATTTTATTGGCCAACAATGCAGCAAGACGCTGCGGACTTGGTCAAAAAATGCGACAAGTGCCAATATCACAGCAAGCTCAGGAATATCCCACTTTACGATCAGATCTCTATCTCGGGGGCGTGGCCTTTCGACTTATGGGGAATCGACATCGTGGGTCCGTTCCCCAAAGCCGTGCGCCAGCGACGTTGGATTATAGTAGCTGTCGAGTACTTTACCAAATGGGTAGAAGCCGAGGCCCTGGCGACTATCACGGCCAAAGCAGCCGAACACTTCATCTGGCGCAACATCATCTGCCGATTTGGTTTACCCCATGCCCTCATTTCCGATAATGGCACACAGTTCAACGCAGCCAGCACGATAGCATTCCTATCAGGCCTTGGGATCCACAATAATTTCACCTCGGTTAGCCATCCCGCAAGCAATGGCCTAGCTGAGGTGACCAACAGGACCATTTTGGAAGGCATCAAACGCAAGGTGGAAGCCAACCGCAAAAATTGGCCCGACATGTTGGACGAAGTCCTTTGGGCATACCGGACAACCCCGCGGGAAGCTACGCAACAGACACCTTACTCGCTGGTGTTCGGCATGGAAGCAGTCACTCCCTTGGAACTGATAGAGCCATCCCTTCGCACTGCGACGTATTCTGTTGAAGAAAATCCGGGCTCTCGCGAGGTCGACCTTGAGCTCCTGCAGGAAACCAGGGAACGAGCCCGTGTCCGGACAATGGAGTATCAACGGAGGATCAAGCGTGCTTTTGACAAACATGTTATACCTCGCGACTTCCAACCAGGCGACCTCGTGCTACGAAAAGTCGAAGCCACGGGTAAACATGTAGGCAAGCTAGAGCCAAACTGGGAAGGCCCATATCGGGTAGTATCCCTCAGAGGAAAAGGCGCGTATGAGTTAGAAAACTTGCAAGGAATTCCGCTTCCGAGACCATGGAACGCGGGCCATCTCCGCAAGTTTTACACTTAATTGGCGCGACATGCCTGCGAGCACATCGAAAGGCGTTATATGCTGAGTACATGTAATGCTACTACAAGGCGAGATATGCCGAATTCAAGGCGAAATAGGCCGAATAAAAGGCGTGATAAGCCGAATACTTTACTATAGGCGAGATAGGCTTTCAGTTACTTTTAGCGAGATGCTTTTTCATCTCATGTAACTTTTTATTCTTTGTATGCGATGTTAAAAGCATACTTAATATATATGCGATTTTTCAATTTTTCATGATGTCTTATTGTTACTTCACTTTAGTACCTGCTTTTTGAGCAGTGCTTTTTATCATATCGGAAACAACTAACGAACGAAAACCCTACGGGGTAACGAATACGAGTTTACCGATCACCGTGTTATTTTGGCCGGCGTATCTATGTCGGCCTTGGGTACTTCAAAATTTTATTAAAAAAAAAAAAAAAAAAAAAAAAAAATGGAGAGAAGGATAAACAAGTAGAGTTGCGACATCACAGATGACGTCGCAGACTAATCACATGCTGACAACATTGAATAACAGGTAAATGTATTTATATATCTCTAGCATTGTTAAATTCCCACATCTCGGGAACAAAAATATCAATTACAAACATTCTTTGTTAAGCCCCCACATCCCGGGGGCATCAAAATATTACAAAATTTAAACTAAGGCGCAAAGTCGGAAGATATGGCCGGTTCGTCCTTGTATTTCCACCACGCTTTAGGCCATCATTCCTGTAACAAGTAACAGTTGTATCACGTTAATATAGATACATAGACATTGCAATCACGATATATATAAATCGTGATAAAGAACAACTTACCAATCAGGGAGTTTTAAGATGGTCCCAAGGTGTCGCTATCGGAGATACCACCTCGGGATGTGTACTGTCTTGTGTCTTTCCCTGATTGCTTTCCTCTTCACCTTCATCCTCTTCCTCATCGTCATCCTCTTCTTCCTCTTCCCCTGCAACCACGGGTCTAGCCATCTCGTCCACAGGATCAGGCAGCTCTTTTGGCCATTCGAATCTCCCCCACCATGGGTACGGGAAGTAGGCATCTTGATCATCAAGAGGGAGGGACCGATCAAAGGTAGACCCATCCGGGTTCAGCAACCGATCTCGCGTCTCGTCCCAATGATACTCGGCCAACCCCTGAACCTTAGCTTCTTCGGGGAGAACCGGGTTAAACCCAGCATGTTCCGGGGTAAAAGGAAAATGTTGCCCGACCTTCTTCAACTCGCGATATATCACGGCCTTTATTGGTTTGTGCAAGGCCAGACACGCGGCTTGCACAAAGGCCTTGCTACCCAAGAATCGACCTAATGTTAAGCCGGGTGCTCGGTGCAACTCCCCCTCTAGCCGGGATATCTCGGTTTCTTTTTCCGCGATGGTAAGATCCTTCTGAGCTGCCTCCAGATTCAGAGCCGAGATCTGTTCTTGCAGGGATTTGATTTCCTCCTCTTGGTTCGCTATTTTATCATCCCGAACCTTGAGGTGGAGCTCGGCTGTTTTTAGTGTCTTTATGGTTGCCTCATGGATGCGAATTTGCCTCTCTTGCACCTTTATCTCTTTTTTGGCAACCTCGAGACGGGTGAACTGATCTCTAGCTAAACCACGGAAATAATCCCGCTCCAAAACGGCCTTTTTGACCATTTCACCGTCGGAATCAACAAAGAGCATGTTGTTTTGCTCTTTGTCAATTAGATCCTTGTAATGGCCAAGGATGGCCCCCATGTCATGAATGGCCGAGATGGCATGGTTGAGAGTGACCTCGGGCTTTTCCCGAATGGTCTCCTTCTGATACGCAGTTTCTGTTACTCGAAATACTTCCCGAGCATATCGGGCGTGGAGGTTTCTGTTCTCCTCCCGTGACTGCTGCATGGCGGAATGACCCGGGAGGTGTAGGCCCAAGCTATCAGCAAACCCGGGCACAAGTCTTTCTTTAAAAACGACCCCAGTAACAAGCTCTTGACCGGGAACGGCCGCCTGTAAGAAACTCTGGAGGTCGATGTCGCAGGGTTCCTTTGTATCAGCTGGGACGGCCGGGGTGGAAGATCCCGGAGTGATTGCCAAAGCGAGATTGCTTTGGGGAGGAAGTTCACTCACCTCGGCCGGAGATGCCCCGCTAACCGGGTTGGCCTCAATAACGACCGTTTCCGTTGTATAGCGAGATTTCTTTTTCTTAGGGCGATCGGGTGCTACGCCCTTGCCCTTATCGGCCGAAGAGAAGGAACCACTACGGTTTCCCTTCCGTTTGTGGGTTGGGGCGTCCTCCGAGATGGCTCGTGTTGGAGCACGCGTTGGCTCTTCAACAGCGAGACTGGCCGACGCCGCAGCCTTAGAACTTTTTCGGGGAACTTTCTTTCCCGTTGTCTTCGCCTTTTGGCCCGCAGTGGCAGTGGCAGTGCTCTCCTTTGGGGCTGCGCGATTCGAGGTCTGTGGCGCGCTGGTCCAGATCAGCTCCATGCAACCTTCTTCTGCAAAAAATAACGAAACATACATTAGGTTATGCAATTGGATATAACGAGATTGGGAATAAGCATAAAATAAATTGCAACTACACCCAAGAAAACAGGACTCACTTCTCACAATATCTCTCAATCCTCGCGCAGCCACCTGCTCTTGCAGATCAAGTTCTTTATCAAATGCCGGGATCATTCCCTTCCCGGACTTCAACGGCCTCCACTTTGGATCGACATCTTGTAGGCTAGTCACGTCGCGCCAATTTTCTATGTACACCCATCCGTGGTCCCAGGCCTCTATTTTGTCCATCTTCTTGTTTTTCTCAAACAAGGCCTGGTGATGCTTTGGGGTTTTTTGGCGAAGTGCAAGGTGGCCGGGGTCCACATAGAGTGTGGAAAAGAAATGAAAAAACAACCCAAGGGTTGGCCGGTTCATCCCGAGCTCAGCCTCAAAAGTCTTAAAAGCGGCTTCAAAGCTGCGGATATAGCTCCAGGCCACCCCGGTCAGTTGTGCAGGAGCCACCTTCATGAAGTTCAAAAGGCTCCGCTCAAAATTGGTCAACCTTAACTGGAAGCCGCATTGTGGCATTTTCCAGTAAACGCACATGCCCCGTTCGTGGTCATGTGCCCGATCTTCCGGGCCAGGTGCCCGTAATGTGATTTGATCCCTAGGAATCTTATTTTTAGTTACCATTAACTCATCATAAAACGCCTCCGCCCAGGCTTGATCTTGGACCTCGGGTGCGGGGGCTCGTTGTGCTGATTTGGGAAATTCGGTATCATCTGGATGACCGGCCCGAGGATTCACATCGGGTAGTGGCCTAACTTTGGCCTTTGATTTGGCCTTAGGTTTCGTGCTCCGGGTAAAACCCTTTCCTTGAGACGTTCCGGCTTCTGCCAAGATACGCTCACCCCGGGATGAGGCTTCCGGGCTGGAATTTATTATGTCCACTTCAACATCGGTGGCTTCACCTTCCCCTACCTCCTCAGTTTCTTTTTCCGGACTCGGGTCATATAAATACCCGCTTGACCTTGACGGGGTATCCTCGTCGCTATCAGATCCACTCTCATAAACTACGTGAGTCGCTATCTCACGCATGGCTTCTATGTTCTTGCCAGCGCCGTGGTGAGGAGCAGGCACTTTTTGCCTTTGAGAGAACCCGGGGGAACCTGACTGATCCCCCGAGATGGATGGGTTTTGTCCTAATTTGGACCGGTTTTCTTCAGATCTCGCACCAGAAAGGTCGGCCATTTCTACGATTAACAAATGAATTGGCTTAGGTACAGACTTATTCAAGGTTGGTACATAGTTCATCCGGGTTTTTGGTCATACGACTATACCAAGTTGGCCTACTTACTTATACTCCTGATCCCGGGTTGCACTAATTTGTATTAACCGAGTTCTACCGAGGTCCAGGAATCACTAACCTTATCGAGGCGAGGTCTTCTTTCGCTGATTTTCTGTCCTCGGTTGCACTTTGAGTTCGCCGCTTGAAGTTCTCTTTTCTCCGAGATAACGATTGCTCGATCAGAAAAAGTGCAAATGACGGGGACGGGGGTATATATAGGTCCGAAATGGGAAACTTTTTTCCGCTCGGATCCCGAGGAGTGACACCTGGCGCAATCTGCGACATTCATCCACGCGACGCTTCGATTCCCGCGCTTATTCACCGGACGCGAGCTCTAACCGAGTTAACGCACGACACGTGTCGCGCGAGGATTGCGCCTTCACCTCGTTTTCCCTGCCCGATTTGATGGGCGATTTGATGGCTGACGGCGGGTTAACGGAAGACGAGGCGTTAGGCATTTAATGCCGGTATACTATATATACTTCCTCCGTCTCCCTTTAACGATCCATCAACCATACATTTCTCCTTCTAACTCGCATTCTCACGAGATGTCTGATCACGTGAATGACGAGGTTATCATCTTGAAAGATGATATTCCATTACCTCCCACACTTCTTCCACATCAAGGTCCCGAGGTCGCCCGCCACAACTCCAACAAAGAAGGCGACCCACTAGCCTGGGACCGATGTGCCATTTGCAAGTTGAGGGGATACTCTCCGCAAATGTTCCATTGTGACGACTGCGAAGAAGCTTTTCATCCCGGGTGCTCGGCTCGACGATCACCTCGGAATCACCATGACCCTCGCTTCCAATCCTTTACTTGCAAGCAATGCCTTGCTCAAGCACGCCAGACCAAGCGCCACCGTCAGGAATAGTTTTAGTTAGAAATAGTATATCGCATGTCGTATTCAGTTTAAATCTTGTATTGTATGATTTTGCGGTATTAATGAAATTTCATCAACTATTCCATTTTTTGTGTTGATTATGTCGCATTCCATCCCGACTCCGTCTTGATTTTGTTTAAAAAAAAAAAAAAAAAAAAAAAAAAAACATCATCATGCGAGCTCATAATATTGCGAGATTACACTATCATACGACATTACAACATACAGTGCAAACAAATAACACCTCGGGAAATCATAAATAATTTTACATTGTTTACATGACTAAGTAATATCAAGTCAGAAGCATATCGCTATACATTCTGACTTCGGGGGCTAATGATAGGGCCATGTTCCCAAGGCCCTTTATTTACTAAACTTTAGGCCTATGAAAGCTCGGGATTCGGACCTCCTTTCAGGAGCCAGCCCGGCGCCAAGGTAAAGAGGCCCAAAGCACGAGATACTTAAGATCCAGTCACAGAACAAGCCGAAGGCCTGCAAAGGTCGAACTCGGCCCGAAATAGACATACACCGCCTTAATGCGGGATGACCAGTCAACTCGGTCACAATAACCGTTTTACCGGCTTAAGGCGAGATAACCGCCGAGATAGCGGTTATGACTCAGCATATATAAGGCAAAAATCCCCATTGAACGGGGGTCGAGATTTTACACACACAGAGAGATATCGCATAGGTCAGAGTAAGAATCTCTCCACAACCACCTTACTTCTCAACTCTCATCTCGGACTGCCACCCCGGGCAGGGCGAGATCAATCGACCACCTCTCACATACGGACTACTCTCCTCGGGAGATAGGACGTATCAGTGAGAATATGATCTGACATAAGAATGAACTTTCTTGGATATAATATGACAACTCCGCTGCTTGCCATGTTCTCAGAGAAATGAGATTGCGGTTGTTTAGCATAATGACAAACGAATAGTTCGGGTTCAGTTCGGTGGGGTTAAATTCGGAAATTATTCGATACAATTTGGAAATTATTCGGTACAACAAGGAATTAAAAAAAAACCCAAAAAAGCCCCCCAAAAAATAATAAATTTCCCTTTTTAAGCATTTTTCTCGCGAATAATTTGTGATCCGCGTATTATATGTTTTTTTTGCATTTTATTCGGAATTCGGTTCAAAACATCAAAAAAACGAATAAAACACGAATTATTCACGAATTTATCGCGTATATTGTTACTATGTTGTGTAGTGCATATCAATCAGCAAGAATAAGGCGAAAAGATGCTTCATGAAAACTGTTATTTTTTTTCTTTTCCTTGTCCTTTTCTTTTCCTATGCCTTTTCTTTTCAATTTATTTTAATTTGAACAAGTTAGAATTGTTATTTGTAATTCAAACTTTAGAATAAAGTATGACAACATTGGTTTTTGTTTTGAAATTTATTGGTTAGTAAAAGTATTGATAGTACCTAGCTTAAATTTTGTAACTGAAAAATGGAAATTTTAGTAACAGATAAAAGACAATAGAAAACATTTTCTATTTAAAAAAAATGAAAAATAGAAAAACAGAAACGATGCAAATTAAAAATATACTTTGTTTTCTATTTCTCATATTCTGCTAGATTATTAAAAAGAGGAGGTATATTTTAGTATTTCTATTTCTTTGCATTCATTGTGCCTCTACTTATTATTTTTCTAACAACAAAAATTAAAATTCACATGTCAAAATAAAATCGTGAGATATAATATATATTATTTTTTCTACATACACACAAATAACATCACTTGCATGACTTTTGTTTTGATTGATTTTAATATTAAGTTTTAAAATTTAAATTATTAAAGTTTTAAAAATAAATATATCACGAAGACACCAAAAAATAATAAAAGTTAAATCCTCGTCATTATTATTAATGATATGATGTTTTCCCCTTTTCTTTTATGGAAACACATAAACCTACTTTTATTATTATTTTTTAAATAATTATCTGTTGGCCCACTCAATCATTCCCAGTAATTCACGGTTGAAGAATAGACCCAGATATAAATCGTACAAGTGTACAACCCTACAAAAAGCCCAAAATATAATGTTGGCCCGTTCGTAGAAGAATTTATAGATTTCCAAATAGGCCCAGAATAGGAGTAGAAATGAAGGTCAATTTTTACGGCCTTCCTTTAAAGAAAAAAAAAAAGAATTTTTACTTTTTTGATAAAAGGTATGTTACATAGTCAATACAGAGAATGAAGTCAAATTTATACTGAGAATAAAAGGTGTGATTAATTATATAAAAAATTTATGCTGAGAATAAAGTCAAATTTACTGTATTTATAATATTTTACTTTAAAATTATATTGAAAATCATGCATAATATGCATAAATTTGAAAATAAATGAGATCAATTGACCTTCATTTACTTATTTACATGTGCCATTCATTTGCAGAATTCACATCCTCCCAGGTACCTCACTGAACCAGACCGGAATGGACGGTCCAGATTTACTCTCAGTTCAGATTTTTAAATTGACACGAATCTCAAAGCACAAATAATACTGCCCTCTAAGTCATCCCGAGTAATCACCGACTGAGAGTAAATCTGAGCCATCCGTTCCGGTCAAGTTCAGTGAGGTACCTAAGACGATACGGATCCTCATTTGCATCCTTGACCCATTCAACAAAAAACCAAGTCAAGACCTACTTAATTGTTCAAACAGCACCTACTACTTAGTATATAAGTGTCCTAAATATATTTATAATTTTTAAGCTACTCAGTAGCATCACAAAACAGACATCAGTTTTAACATAGCACCGCAAATAGTTTTGTTGCAAGAAATTAAAAGGTTATTCGTAAGAGAGATGTATTAAATATAATAAGTTGTAAGACAATAAAAATGTTAGAATGGTTATTGCAAGAAAATAAAAATAATAAAATCCAGATCAGTTTTTGATTTGTTGGTAAAAGAAAATATTCTTAGTGAAAAAAGTTGCTTGTTCGAAATTCAGATAAAGATTCCTCGTGGATATTAATAATTGTGTAATTTGATCCTATAATTTAACAATACAAAAACAAAAAATTGCCATAAGATGTTAAAAAAAAATTATTTAATGAAGTCCAAGTACAACAACGTACTACCTGTTCAAAATATTATGTCTAGTTTTTTGTTCAAATTATTTGATATCTTAGGTATGAATACTTAATATATTATATATTAATACTTGCATGTATATGTATCCATATTTGTGCGCCAGTTGTAATTTTTTTTTAAATATTAGGTGGTCTTCCAAGTAGTTAGTGGCCCCTGCCGCAGGTAGAGTGGGAAAAATGGCACGGCGGAGCCGGCTCCTTCACGGAACAGCATGGTAATGGCATGGAACAGCACGGCACGCGTGTCGGTTACGTGCCGTGACTCGCGTGTCCCGTGCCGTCACCATTCGCGTGCTGTGACTAATTGTTGGCAAAGAAGACACGGCACGGCACGGCACGGCACGGAACACGGAATGACACGGCACAGGACACGCGAGTCACGGAACGGTAGACACGGAAGACACGCCAATTATGGCAGTCACGAGGCAATACACTAACATACCTTCCTATAAGATATAATTTTATTTTTATTAAAATATTTACATTTAAATTTCAATTAAAACATTTGAATTTTAAAGAATCATTTCATATATTTTTTTAAAACGTTAAATGCGATCAAACGTGACTAGGGCTGATTAATGAGCGAGCATGAGCGAGTTGGGGTATGCTCATGCTCGGCTCATTAGCTTAATGAGCGAGTTGTTAATGAGCGAGTTAGAGCGAGTTGTTAATGAGCATGTTGTTAATGAGCGAGTTATGAGCGAGTTGCCGAGTTGCTTTAGGTGATGAGATTTTGCAGCCGCATCGAAAACTTTTCAAAATTTTCAGCTAAAAGTTCAAAACCAAATAATATTCATTATTATTCACTCCCGTTCAAGGCTTCAAGCTATAATAGCTGGGCCTGGGCCTGTAGTTAATCTATTAATGGATATTACGGATGGTTCTGGGGCCTGCTTTCTTTAGCCCAGCGATCCTATGGCATGCATGCTTCAAACTTGCTTCTTGGGCCATTCCAAAAAAAAGAATCAAGGGATTAGATATGGCAGGATTTATGTAACTCAGTTCTTAATGAGCTAATGAGCGAGTTATGAGCGAGTTGGGGTATGCTCATGCTCGACTCATTAAGTAAATGAGCGAGTTATAGCGAGTTGTTAATGAGCGAGTTGCTAATGAGCATTTAGTGAGCGAGTTATGAGCGAGTTACGAGTTATGAGCAATTTACTCACCCTTAAACGTGACTAACGCACGTTTGGTCACGGCACGACTTAGTCACGGCACACGAGTCACACCGTGACTCGCGTGCCGTGACCACCCCTCGTAATTTTTGTCGCAACACAGCATGGCACGTGAAAAATTTACTTGGTCACGACACGGCACGGCACGTTACATTTTTCCCACTCTAGGCCCGCAGGTAGTTAGTGATTACTCAGATAGTTAATGCATGTGGGACAGAATAAAAAATTGTTGCGGAGACAGCTAGGCGCGCTCCCAATTTATAAAGTTCCAGAAGTAAAATAAAATATAAAATGATGTCCGAAAAGAAAAAAATATGAATACCAAAGACAATGGAGTTAAATCTCACATGCCGAATAATATGTGCTATTGGAATCTGTAATTATTTAATATTGTATGTTGTTGTGTAATTTATGTTTAATTTCATTAATTAATGTTTGTATGTTTTTATTATTACAGTAAAACCTTAAACTAAATTTATACTTGAACGAAAAAAACGAAAACAGAAAAAATATAGATGCAATATATTTAATATTGTTTATTATTTTTATATAATTTCTAAAAATATCTGCAAGTGAATCTCTGTTTTCGGATCGGGTGTAAATTGGTAACCAAATTTATTTGTACCCGTACCAATTTCAAATTTAACCCGGATCGCAAAACCCTAATCCTCATTCCTCACCCTGCTATGCTTCACCTATAAATATTTTACGCGCTGCCCAGCCGCAATCCTCTTCCTCCCTCCGACCCTCGCCCCTTCCTTTCATCCGATTTATTGATTTTTTGTTTCAATTTTGTCCCAATTATCGAGATCTGAGCAATTAGCGGTGAGGTTTTCGTTGTTTGAGTGGGGATGGCTGTGACGACATATTTTGAATTGAATAGAAGCTAGCCTTCTCGTAAAGGCTAGATATGTTGCGTTTTCTTCCATGACTCTGATGCCTTCCCTAAATTCTTTTGAATTTACTCTTTTCGCGGTTTTCTTGTTCTTTAAAATAGGTTTTGAGGAACTTTGTAAAGCTTTCTGTTTTGTTTGTTATTTGGAGGCATGTGATGATAAAAGGAGGTTTCTCTAAATTCGCAGTTTTCACCTGAGAGCTTTCGCCTTCGCCAGGCTAGAGAGCTTGTGCTGCTCAATTCCTTCCTTGGATGTCTGATGCCTCTTTTTCTATTACAAGTTTTTTTTGTTCATTATTGTAATATAGAGAATTTGAGTAAATTGGATGGGCATTTTGATAAGTAATACGAATTAAATAGAAATTAATTATGTTTTATGTTTCAATGATATTCAGATCTTCCATATGACAATTTTTAAAAACGTAGGATTTGATGAGCGTAGATAATATTTCACACCATTTTAATTACAAATTATGTTTGTTATTATTGTAAAATTTTCTAATATATATGTTAGAAGAGGAGGATCTAATTATTCCATTTTTTGTGACCTAATTTCTATGATTTCACGATTCAAACTGATCTACATGATTTCCATTAGTGTTTAGAGACCAAATTTTATAGTTTTCAAAAATTTGTACTATTTTTTTTTTTTTTTAAATCGGTTTTTTTTCAATGGGTATTGGCCTATTGGGTCATAATTGTTTGGAAATAATAATAAATATTAAAAAAAATTCAAAAAATATAAAATTTGATCTCCAATTACATTCTAAAATGGAGATATGGAGATATGTTGAACGGCTAGGGCTTGTTCGGTAATATGAGAATTTTGTGGGAATGGAAATTTTAATTTGTCAAAATCAAAGTTATTTAATCCATGGATAATTTTAGAATATAGGTGTTCGGCAAATGTATAGGAAGTTTGTTAGGATGTTAGTTTAATTTTCTTTTATAGAAGATGTAATACTACAATTAAATTATATTAAGTGTATTAATACTAATCATTGATTATGATTAATATAATTATATATATCAGATTTTAAAAAAATTAAATGAGTGAATTGATGTCAGAAAAGGAACTTAACTTAAAATTAGCTTAATCTATTAAAATTAAGTGTTGCTAGTTTAATTATGCTTGTTTAATAATTTCTTGTGTTATTATATTGTGTTTGTTTAATTAATTTTAGCCTTTGTATTATTAAATTGTGTTTGTTTAATTGAGTGCTATATTGTACAAGTTAATTTCAATTTAATTAATTAAACAAGTATTGATTAGTATAATTCCTCTTTTAATTAATTTTAAACAATTAACTACATATTTTAATTAATGAACAAAAGTTGTTATCTAAATTTTAAATAATTTTGAATGGTCAACTTGGAGAGAGCTACACAAGTTGGGAAAAAAAACGGAGCTAACACTCAATTTGTTTTTCCTTCATAAAAGTTGAAGGTTGCTGGAAACTACACCCTTCTAGGGAAATAAAATAGGAAATAAAAAGATGGTTCGAACAGTTGAAGGGAAAAAATACAAATGTAATCATTTTTTCTAAGAAAATCATAGGATGAGGAGTTACCGAACAGGCCCTTACTGTTTAGATTTTGAAACTGCAAAATAACATATAAGCATGTGATCTTAAAATGTATCATTACAAAATAGTGTAATTGGATTCAAATATTATTAATAAATGTACAGTCGAACACTTATCCAAAACTTAGACATTATAAAAGTAACATTTTTATGTATCTTGTTCATTAGAGATTCATTCTTAGAATGTTTAGGGGCAGAACAAGGAACAAGTATTTCGCATTGGATTTATTTTGGAAAAGAAACGAAGGCAGAACCTGCCTAGATCCATTCAGATTAGGCCAATCCACCTACAATATTTATAAGTTACAATATCTTGTAACAATTCGGTTTTGTAATTTTTAAAGTCCAAACCGTTAAATATGATTTCTATATTAAAATTTGCTTTGGGATCAAATTTCACATTTTTTTTTGAATTTTTTTCAAAACTATTATTTTTCAGCGGTCTAAAATTATCTAAAAATAACAGTTTTGTAAAATACTTAATAAATAGTAAGATATTGTAATTTGCAAAACCAATTTATTATAAAACTAAATTATTGTAAGATGTTGTAAGTTGATCCATCCTCATTTAATTAATGGGTCCAGACTGGATTTGCTTCTAGTACAGTAGATAAATATTGTTATTATTAAAGATTATAACTTGAGCAGTGAGTTTATTTATGTTCTTGCATTTCGTTAATTCCTTATCTCCATTCCATTATTAAGCACGTTGGGTGTCCGATCCGCTAACGGCTACGATTGAAAGATGAAATTTCGGATTTAATCTCAGTCCTCCAATCACATAATCTGTCTTCTTTTGATTAAATACATATGTTTTATATGTAGAAGTCTAAATTTAGTTAAAAACATACTCACCACATGTACTGCCACACGATACGCTACAATTAAAATTGAGTAGAGTATGAAATTTAGCGATATATTTATCCGTTTCCTTATTTCTTTGTTTCCTTATTTCTCCCTATTCAATGGAGTAGACTCCACCTTCCGTTTTCTTATTTCTTTGTTTCCAAACTTCTTCTCCATTTCTATATGGATCACAACGAATTGATTTTTTTTTCTAATTTTCATATTTCTCTTACTTTGTTTTTATACATATTGCCGTGGGAAATCTAAAATATATTTTCAATTTTATTTCTATACATATCTAATCCATGACCCTTTGAAAATCATAGAAGCCTTCCAATAAACCAAGAAAAATTCATAGAAGTACAAAGCAGCAGGAAATTTTGTTGACATTGTTGTTCTTTTTCTATGCTTACAAATATTTTTTTTTTAAAAAATATTTACGAAATTTTTCCTAAACTACCTATTATCATACCCATATATTGAGTGTGGTTATGGCTGGTAACAATAAATACTAGCAACTTTTGCTACTATTACTGCAAGATTGCTTCATATAATCGATAATGCGAGGGGTTTTATTGTGACTCTGTGTCATTTAACTTTCAATACATGCAATTATTATTTGTTTGTTTACTGTACCAAATAGAAGTATATAAATTGAGGAGGAGATTTATGTGTAGGTATCATGACTTTATACTATGTTTTGTGAGGCAAAGAGTTGAGCACTTGGTGATTCTAAATAAACAAGCTTAGTATTACAAATCATAGTAAAAAAATTGTAAATAAATAAGAATAAGGAACCTATATTTGAGGAGGGGAATAAATATGAAAATGCACTCAGTGATTCTTGTAATGATGTTCCCGTTGCAACGCATGGGCATGATACTAGTTAGTTATTATTCATATTTAAATATCGTGAAATATTTTATGTATTTAAATATAATGATGCCAGGTTTATGTTAATGTATGATTAATATAATCTGTTAAATAAATCATGATGAATAATTGGGCCGGCCCAAAATGAACCAAGCCGGGCTCGTATAACAATTTATAGGCCGGACCAGACGTCAAATTTGGGACCTTATAAACAAGACGGCCTGAAATTTTGAAATAATGAATTATTGTTTTGAACCGTATTCGAATATATTCGAAAATTTAGATATGGATATCCGATATCTGAATATCCGTATGTATACGGATATTGATATTTTATATTTTAATATATATATTCGAATAATAGATATATATTACGTAGTTTAATATATATTATGAAAAATATATAATTATTCATCATTATAATTAGATAAATATTATGAACTTTGATATTTGTTTAATAAATATCTAGCCGAAAAATATCAAACAGAAAGTCCAAGGCCTTCAAATTTAAAATGCGTAATTGGATCGTTTTGATTTGTATTGATTGTTGTTTACTAGGTGAGGATTAGGGCTGTCCACGAGCTGGTGATACGTGCAAAGGGTATATGTAAAAAGCTTTATCCTCAAATACACTTTCGGTTTAGATCGCAAGTATACAATCCTACCGTGTAGTATATTATCGGGTATCGAACCACAAGGAGTAAGATAAATACTTAATTTTCAACTTTAGATGATAAATTTCAGAAAAGAAAGAAAGTAAAGTGCAATAAAGTAAATTGGGGGGGTTTTGTAGTAAAAGTCCTAAGGTTGGGTTCAATACCCTAAGAAAGGAGTTTTAAACAATTAAAAGTAAAAGTAAAAGAGAGAAAAGTCGGTTTGTTTTCAAGGTTAAGAGAATCTAGGGGTCTTTGGTCTACAATCCCTTGTTAATTCTATTTATTCGGTATTTGCTTAAATTCATGTATGATTTGATGAGGTTTCTAACCTAATATGTCATTAAGGATCACTTTCATGAATTAATAACGTGCCTAAGTAATTCGGACTTTACGGTTAGGTCCTTCACCCTAGCTACCTAGACCATAAGCTCTTGTTAGTCTCTTCTCTCCTCGAATATTGGTACTTCTCAATTAAGTATATGATACCAATATCCGACTCGATTTGAGATGTCCTAATTAGGGTTTGACTTCTCGTTTAGGTTCTTCACCAAATCCCTAACCTTAATTTATGTAGTTCCGGCTTAGATTAAATTGGTTAAAATCTTAATCTAAACCTAAGGTATTTGCATTCACAATTTGGTACTATCCTATTGATCCTAGTCAATTTTGGTTCTTTTGAAACCAAAACGAGATGCTACAATTCAAGTACTAATTATGTTTCTAACACAAATTATTAAAATCTCAGAAATTAACAATCAAATCCGATAAAACAATCATAATAAAAGCAAATAATCGAATAAAATAGAATTAAACAAGTTCATGCATATTGACCTAAACCCCTAGAGAGAGAACTACTCCCTCTTGGAGAGAAACATGGCAAAGTTTGGCAAAGAATAAAAGGAAATGAAATAAAGAATAATTACACCCTTTGAATCTAGAACCTCTATCTTGCCGAATCTTGCTCAGGAAACCCTTCTTCTCCTTGCTTGAAAGCTTCACCTTCTTCAGAAAATATGGCTGAGTTGTGTGTGTAGAGAGAGATTGGTAGTGGATGATTTGGAAGGGAAAGTTCTAGCCCTTTTATAGCAATAGATCATATTCAATTTAGAGGCTAGAAGGTGAAGTTAGTGGGTGCTCTTTTTAGAGGAGAAGTACTTGTTAATTCTGGAGCAAATGGACATGGGGAGTCATTAGATACTTGCTTCACAAGTTTTCCCACGTCCCTACTTTCCATATTTCACTCCTGGGTCGTTTTTAGAAGCGCCGGAAATAGAAAACTCGATTTTTAGGCTGAATGCGACCTTAGTGCGTCCACACGGGATTCTACATTCCGAATTTGGATATTGTTCCTTCATGAAAGTTGTAGATCTTGTTGTCCTGATTCCGTCAAACTTTGATTCATCCAAATCGGAGTTCGTATGACCAAGTTATGACCAAAATACGAACTGTGTGTCGGAAGCTGAAATTTCAATGCGTTTTGAGTGCGGCCAGAGTGCATCCGCACTGGTTCTCACTGCGTCCGCACTAGGCTCGGACTTTTCCTGTGCGACCAGAGCGCGTCCGCATCGATATCCGTGCGTCCGCACGGATTTTGATGAAAACCTCATTATACCTTTTTCAAATTGGCGTGTGTTCAGAAATCCTTCTAAGTACTCAGTGCGGCCGTATCGAAATCCGTGCGTCCGCACTGGGCATTTTTCTTCGTTTTTCTTCATTTTTCTTCATTTTTCTTCATTTCCTGCAAATTTAAGCCGAGCAAACGCAGTAACTTGATTCTAAGTGTAATTAATTTATTTTATATTCAAAATACATGATAATTGGAGTTATTTTATGATAGAAACTAGATCAAATGTGTATATAATTTATGCTTATCAGCTGGGCCCTAGCTCAGCTTGTTAATTCTGGACCGAGTTCTTACCGAGCGAGCTGGACCTATGGTATCCGAGCTAAAACCTCAGCTTGAATTCATGGTGAGCCAGCCCGAGCTAGCTCGCGAGCTGACGTGTTGGCTCACTGGGTCTGGATGGATCTTATTTTAACCGAGCTGGACCGAGCTGGATAGTATAAAATGCACACAAATTCATACAAATTCACAAATTGATGGCTAGTCGAGCTAGCTCGCGAGCTGGCGAGCAAGCTAGGTCCCAGCTTGAACTTGTTAATTCTGAACCGAGTTAGTGGCAAGCTGGCTCATTAACAGCTCGGTCCAGTAACGAGCGAGTTAGGTACTAGTCACGATCGAGCCACGAGGTACGAGCTTTTTTTGCCACCGAGGGATAGCAGAAAATAAACAAAAAATATTTTTTATATTAACTACTAGTACGAATTTGGTACAATTTTTCTAGTGCAACAGAATATTATCATATTATCTGCCATTGCAAGTAACTAATAATCTCGATATTAGGTGTGCCAATATTTAAAATGCAAAGTTTAGGAGCTTAAATAGCATATGTGATACAGATCGTATCACATCGAATACGGATCGGATATTATCCATACTGTTTATATTGGAAATCAATTAACTTGGCGGTAAATTGGTTAGGACATTATATTGGTAAGTCACTGTTTTATTATTTTTTATGAATTTTTAAAAATCACTGTTTTTCAGATTTGATTTATTTATTTTTTATTATGAAAATCAGTGATTTTCAAAAATTCATAAAAAATAGTAAAAAAATTCAAAAAAAATGTAAAGTTTGGTCTCCAAGCACATTTTAATATGGAGAACACGTTGAGCACTTCATATCAACTATTTGAACTTGAAAATTGTAAAAACTAATTGGTAACACAAAAACCTTGGTCATACCACTTTGATCTTTGCGAACCTCTATATATATATATATATATATATATAGGGAGCGGCTAAGTTGCTGCCGGCAGCATTTTGGCGAGGTGCTTACGCGGGTATATCTTGCAATTTGATGTTCAAACAACAAATTCAAACCGTTAGATGTTCAATATATATTAAAATTTACTTGGAGACCAAATTTTACATTTTTTGGAATTTTTTTACTATTTTTTAAGCTGGTTTGAAAACCGCTATTTTTATAAAATTTATGAAGGTTTTTGAAAACCGCTATTTTTTTACTATTTTTTAAGCTGGTTTGAAAACGGCGGTTTTCAAACCAGCTTAAAAAATAGTAAAAAAATTCCAAAAAATGTAAAATTTGGTTTCCAAGTAGATTTTAATATAGATTGAACATCTAACGGTTTGAATTTGTTGTTTGAACATCAAATTGCAAGATATGCCCCCGTAAGCACCTCGGCCGAAATGCTTCCGGAAGCAAATTAGCCATACTCTATATATATATATATATAGAGAGAGAGATAGACTAATATGCTTTTAGTAGCATATGGCCCGATATGCTTCCAACTCAAAATCGGATTTTCAAAGTCCAAACGGTCGATCCGAACCGTTCAAGTTGATCTACATATTGAAATCTGCTTGGAGACCATATTTTACATTTTTTGGAATTTTTTTACTATTTATTAAGCCACTTTGAAATTGCTGATTCGGTGGTCCAGAATTTGGAAGCACTGTTTTTACTGTTCACCCGGATCAGCAATTTTCAAAGTGGCTTAATAAATAGTAAAAAAATTCCAAAAAATGTAAAATTTGGTCTCCAAGCATATTTCAATATGTAGATCAATTTGAACGGTTCGGATCGACTGTTTGGACTTTGAAAATCCGATTTTGAGTTGGAAGCATATCGGCCCATATGCTACTAAAAGCATATTAGCCTATCTCTCTCTCTCTCTCTCTCTCTATATATATATATATATATATATAGATGAGCTATGCTACTCCATAGAGTAAAACGCGTTGGTACTCCACGCTGTATTTTCATTTTGAAAGTCCAAACGACCGATCAAAACCGCTCAACTTTTAATCCATATTGAAATGTACTTGGAGACCAAATTTTACATTTTTTGGAATTTTTTTACTATTTATTAAGCCACTTTGAAAATCTGAAAATCTGGGTGAACAGTAAAAAACAGTAAAAATTTCTGGACTGCCGGATCAGTGATTTTCAAAGTGGCTTAATAAATAGTAAAAAAATTCCAAAAAATGTAAAATTTGGTCTCCAAGCACATATTAATATGGAGAACAAGATGAACGGTTCAGATCGGTCGTTTGGGTTTTCAAAATAAAAATATAGCGGCGTGGAGCACCAACGCGTTTTACTCCATGGAGTAGCATAGCTCATCTATATATATATATAGTCACATCATGTACCATCGATCGACACCAAACGACGCTAAAAATTATTGAAAAATCGAGAATTAACATTATAATGTGTTCCATTGATGGATCTCATATAAGTTTGGTGTAATTACACTACAAAATAAACTATGTTTATTTTAATGAGTGAAAAAAAAATACATTTATTTCGAGTTATGATATATTAATCTTTTGTTCCGATTTATTCTAACTAGAATCCAAGTCTCGAGTTATTTTCACGCATCCAAATAGTCACTTTTATTATATTTTGGAACATTTATAATTGGAAATTTAAAATTTATTCTAACTATGGAATCCATATCTTGCTGCATATTTATAATTTGAAAATTTAAAATAAATGTTGGAACATTTTCAGAAAATATCATATAAAAAATCAATATTTACACCAACGTTGGATTAATAAAAAAATTATATATTGTAAGAAAAAATAATTAATATTACATAACTCATTTGTTTTCATTATTTTAATTTGAGATGGACTTAGCTACTCCATGGAGTAAAACGACTTTGTACTCCACGTCATATCTTCATTTTCAAAGTTCAAATAGTCGATTCGAACCTTCCAACATGTTCTTCATATTGAAATGTACTTGGAGACCAAATTTTACATTTTTTGGAATTTTTTTACTATTTATTAAGCCACTTTGAAAATCTGAAAATCCGGGGTGAACAGTAAAAAACAGTAAAATTTTCTGGACCGCCAGATCAGTGATTTTCAAAGTGGCTTAATAAATAGTAAAAAAATTCCAAAAAATGTAAAATTTGGTCTCCAAGCACATATCAATATGGAGAACAACTTGAGCGGTTCATATCGGTCGTTTGGATTTTCAAAATGGAAATAATGAGGCGTGGAGCACCAAGTCGTTTTACTCCATGGAGTAGCTAAGCCCAGCACTTTTAATTTATATGAAATGTCAATTTTTTTTAAGAAAACACTAAATGAAATAGAAGAATTGTTTATAAGAAATTATATTTTTAGTATCTGACAAAAAGAAGCTAAGTATGATTGTCACGTCACAAATCGACAAGTTACGACAGGTCATGACGTGACTAAACATGATGCGTTATAAGCATGAGGTGTCTTTCACGTGAAAAAAGATATATTTTTATTACGTCATGACACTTCACTATGTTTAGAACACTAGCTCTAGCTGCAGGAATGAGAGTAGGTCCGATGTCCATCGGACCTACCTTGGTTTGATGGGTGTGATGATTATCCGATCTGCATCAAGATTCGTGTGTTCTGCATCAAAATCTGTGTAAGTCTGTTTCAATTTCCGTGCACATAGATCTTGATGCTAATCGTACGGTGAAAGAGCTAATTGAACCTAACTGTAGGTCGGATGCCCATTGTTTGAATTCAGATCTAGTTCGGTACTCGTCGGTAGAATTTCTAAATCCAAACGGTTCTTTAACCTGACAGATATATCAAAACGGATCCCTTTATTTATAATAGAAATCAAATTTCAATTACTCAATTGGAACTGTGTCACGTTTATTTATAATTCGGTGCAGTACCAAAGAAGGATACAGGCTCCTGTTGTTAAAGAAGGTTTTTTCCACGAATTCACATCACCTCAGGTTACTTGATTGAAGACAAATACGATTGGACGGTTCTTTTAACATGACACGAATCTCAAAACAGACCCCCTCACAGTCTCCATAGGTACCGGATTGAGTTTGACCCAGATAGAATTAATCTGGACCGTTCGTTTCAATTTGCTTGAGTCACGTACCAGGGAGGATACGGATCCTTTTTCCACGGGGTTTTTGACATGTAATGTAACAGAAGGTTAGTTTTCATTGACATACACTCGTTATTTTATCTTTATCCGATACACATAATTTGCAGAGTTGTTGTCACAGAATAGCCAGGGAAAATAATTAGAAGAAAAACGAACAAAATTCGGAGAGGAGAGAGAGAGTGGCAATTGCGGTTATTGCAGAATACATAGCAGCGTTAATTGCGATAAATCGATGATCATTTTTAAGTTTAAGAATTTATAGGCAAATAGTAAAATTCATGATGAGTTTACGCCAATCTATATCTTAATCTGCATTGAGATTTGTGCAAAGTACCTTAACGAAGATTTTTTTTTTTTTTTTTAATTCATCGCATGTTTTGCTTGGGTATTTAGCTATCTTTATAATTTTTTTGAATTGTTAGAATGAACTTGTCGAGAAGGTTGAAAAAAGACTTCAGTCTTGGAAAAGCAAATTGCTTTCCTTAGGTGGTAGAGTGACTTTGTTCAACTGCCATTTCTTTTTATTGGTTGTCAACTCTATAGAATGCCAAAAAAGATTCAATATATGATTCATAAGTTGAGGAGACGCTTCCTTTGGTTTGGGACCAGTATCCTCCGTAATATTGTACAGGATAGTAAATCACTTTACGGTCCGGATTTACTCTCGGCCGGTGCCTATTCGGGTGATTGGAGGGGGCAGTATTATTTGTGCTTTGAGATTCGTGTAAAGTTAAATCTGACGACTGAGACCTCATCGTACTCAGTCGAGTATTATAGAGGATTTGAATTCTTTGGTTTGGGGGTCCGGATCTCCTAAAGTAATTCAATTTTTTGGTTTTAGATCGGTACTGTCTGAACTAAATTCGTCGCTTCAGATTGTTTCGGAATTCAAACCTGTCTCTCGGAATGCATGCACTTCACTTTAGTTGGATGATTACAGATTCGAATCGGATGGTCCCAATCCAAAACCTAATTTTTGAGTTACTTCACTGGATCTGAATTCTTGGTTTGGAGGTAATATTGTTAGGAAAAAACATGCCTTAATTGCTTGGCCTAAAGTTTGCAGGTAAAAAAAAAAACAAACAGGAAGGATTAGGTGTTCTTAATTTGCAGGTAATGAACATATCTCTGTTAGCCAAGTGGCTAATGAGATTTTTAGATGATAAGTGTGCAGGTATATGAAAATATATTTTATTACAAAAATACAGTGTAGGTACAAAAGCCAAAAAGGTATTATGAAAAACCAGGCAATTATTGAGATTAGTACTGATTGGCATGTTTGTTACCGGTACTGATTGGTAGTCACGTTGCTATTGGTAGACATATTAAATCTGACTTGGATTTTTAGATTTTATTCACTAACATTATATCCAACTAGTTTGTAAATCTCTTTTGGAGATAATCAAAGTTATGGCTCACGATTAGCGGTAATGAATATTTAGACCGGATACTATAAAAGACCCCGTCATCATTGTATTGGATTTCCTCTACAACAAAATTTTTCACACAAATCATTTTTAGTTTTGATTAGTCTGAACAACAAACTACAATTTAGAAAATAATAATCCTATAAGTTCAACAAAATTGAAAAATTAAATAATTTAAAATTAAATAAATAAAAAAAGTTACAAAATTCCGCTTTTCGAATCCGATTTTCTCAATTTTTTTTCTTCTCCTATTTTTTTTTCCTTTCTTTCTCTTTCTTTTTTTTCTTTACTCTTTCTCTTCACTAAAATGGTTCGAGTGTTCTGAAATGTGTATGAGTTCAGCGCGTTTTATAGGCAAATGGTCCGAAACCGAAAAAGAAAATTCCGGATCTCAAACCGCGAAAAATATTATCAGTTCTAGAAACCGCAAATTAAATTTCCGGTTATAAATCAAGAAACAGGAAATTTTTTCTCCGGTTTGAGAGAGACCGGAACCGGAAATTTTATTTGCAGAAAAAACGCTTAAAACCGGAAATAAATTTTGTGGTTTAGTTATTTTTAGAATTTCAGCGAACTAGGTACAGTTTTTGAAATTAATTAATAATTTTGGATATTAATAAAAATGTCGGGAGATTTTCTTGGGTATGGAAAAAACCGTCAAAATTGATAAAATAACTACCGAGAGAAAGTGGGGACTTGTGCGCGAGAAGGGAAGTAAGAAGAGAGATATCTCGTTCTCTTCCACGTGGCATATCCTCAGTGTCCCTTCGTGTTTCCTTCCCTGATTAGCCCATCACGCGCAGCGCCCCCCTTCCTTTCTCTTAACATTACACAACACATCGGCTCTCTCTAATCTTTTCTTTCTCTGCAATGGGGACAAACCCCCCGCTAGATCTCTTTTCGGACACGGAACGGGAAGTCGCATCGATCCTACTGGAGGTGACCAGTATTATCCTTGACTCGGCTTCACAAGTGCCAATTGGAGAACTCCAGTGGGGCGTCAGACGGCCTCGAACCGAGCCGCGGTACCAGTTCAAGTCTGAACCGGACCGATCTGAGCCGACTGGTCCGGTCTCCTCTAACGAGGAGAAAAAGAGACAACAAGAAACAACAAGCCCTGTTACGCCCCTCTGTTTCCCAAACAGCGGCAGTGAAGAGCAGATCGTGACCTCGCCTGTCAAGCAAGTCAAGAAACCTTATAACCAAAAGGAGGTAAATTATAGTTTCTAATTTTAGTTCTAAGTTTAATTTTTCGTTTTCCGGCTAATTGAGAGGTATTTAATGGAGGTTTCTCCGTTCTTTTTTTTTTTCAATTACAGCGGTTAAAAGAGAAGAGAGAGCAGGTGGCAGCGTTAACAAAGGAAAAAGCCGATCTCAGTAGGGTTAGTCCTTGAACTTTCTTTAATTCTATTTGCGCATTTTTCTGAATTTAACGAGGTATTTTCTATGAGATGAGAATTGAGAAGTGTTTTTATTTTTTGTGTCATTTCTTTGTTTGCCACGTGTGCTATCCTTTCATCTTCTTCTTCTTCAGTTTTTTCTTTTCTTTGCTAATACGAGAATATATATATATTTTTTACAATTATCAGGAATTGAAGAAGTTAGAGGAAAGATTTCAGGAACTTAATGCGAGGAAGTTTTATCTAAAAGATCAAAAATCCAAGGTAAAGTGTTGTTATACCAAGTAGCAACCGCAATTCCACGCAAGTAAGAAAAATAAAAATATAAAAAATAAAAAATATAGTAATTTCTTAATAAGCCCCCTCGTTCTTAAATAATTACCAAACTAAAACTCCTTTTTGACAGCTTTCGTCGCAAGTGGTATGGCAAGCCCGAAACAAGCTCAAACCGTGGGGGCCCACGCAAGCGACCAACTGGAGCGCCTTTGTCGTGGGACCACAGTGGGCCCCTCTGCCACCTCCGCCCATTCAAGCGCCGATCGAACGGATCGAACGGCCGAGATTGGAGTTGGACCTGAACGCGGAGGCAACTGATGACGTGTCGGAGTATGGAGAGGTAGCGCAGCTGACGTGTCAGTCTGACAGAGAGAACAGGCTCGCCAAGTCAGCACAGGCCAGGAAGCGGAGGTTGGAGATACAGAGGGAGAGGAGGACTTTGCCATCTTCGGCCCAGAAGAGGCCACGTGTCCGGCGATAACAACGAACGGGTGATTTGGCGATTAGGATTTTTTTTTTTTTTTTTTCAGTTCTGTTTCTCTAATTGAATATTTGGATGGAATTGGAATATTTAGCGGAATTTGTTATTCAGTTATTGATAATGATTTTGGGAAATAGAAAGATACCGGGTGGATTGTCAATTCAACGTGAATGGCAATTGGGCCCGATAATTGTGAGCGTGGGATATTTTTTAGCCTGTAATCTAGGGTTAATTTTTTATTTACTCTTCAGAATTTAGGAGAGATTTCTTTACTCGTGTACTCTTTGTTATATCTAATGTATCACTTAACTCTAATTTTCTTTTTTCTATTTACCTATAAAATTAATTATTCACGAATAAATGTTGTCTAATTTATTTTTTCCCATATGTTATTGTCCTTTTCCTGTGATTTAAATGAATGTGCTGTTGTTTAGTCTTACAAAAGAATTAATTGTCGCTAGCAATGTATAGATACTTTTTCTTTTTTGTCTTTTTAAGCAAACTAAAGGATCAATCACGGCCTTAGTGATATAAATACTTTTTAATCTTTATTGTTTACTTGTGAGTTATGACATCCAAAAAACAACAGCATTCATTCATTCATTAAAAATTATAAAAGTCTGTAAGGATATATCAAAAATTAATCCTATATCTTTTGATTGAATGGAAATCCGTACACATTCATTCATTATATATTTAATTTTTTTGTCTCATATTTTTATATATAGATTTTTTAATTCATACAGAGTTCGTTTTTAAATATAAAAATAAATATTTTTTAAGCGAACAAAAAAAATAAACTTTGTACTACATTGTATAAAACTTGGTCCATTTTTTACGAACAACCAAAATCATTATTCTTACGTCATAAAAACTGGGGATAAAATTGAAATAACAAACAAGCGGCCCTAACTCGTTTCTATGTCTCATATAACACAAAAATATTTTTTAAATTATTTGCAAATTTTTACTTATTTCTAAAAACAACAGTTTTTTTTGAAATATTTACATGCATTATAAATATAAATTATTTTTAAAATTATTGCTTTTTGTTGAAATATATTTTTCGAGATATCCAAGGAAGTGTTTGGAGGGGTGGGAATTGGTGGGATTTTAAATTTAATAGGAAAATTAATTTACCGAGTGTTCGGAAATTTTTTTTTACTAGCATGAGATTGAATTCTTTTCCCATCCCTTCACAAATTAATGGGAAAAAAGATCAAATAAATTATTTTTTTCCCTTAATCTGTTGCTTCATCTCTAGGGGTGAAAACAGTCTGGATAATATCCGATCTGTATTCGATCCATATTCAAAAAAATTAGATGTGAATATCTGATATCCGAATATCTGTGTGGATATGGATACTGATATGATTTTATGTTTCAATTATCCGTATCTGAATAGTAGGTATGTATTATATATTGAGTGAGGCTATGGTGCTATGCATAGCACACATGCCTAGTGTACTACGGCTCAATATGGTACTTTTCAAAATCCTAACGGTCGATCCGACCGTTCAATGTGATAATCATATGAATATGTACTTGCAAATTAAATTTTACATTTTTTTGAATTTTTTTACTATTTTTTTAGATAGGTAGAAAAATCAGTGTTTTTTGAAAATTCTGGACCATCAAAATTCTACCTATCTAAAAAAATAGTAAAAAAATTCGAAAAAATGTAAAATTTAGTTTGCAAGTACATATTCATATAATTATCACATTGAACGGTCGGATCGACCGTTAGAATTTTAAAAGGTACCATATTGAGCCGTAGTACACTAGCCATTGGTGCTATGCATAGCACCATAGCCTCACTCTTATATATTTTAATATATATATTATGAAAAAACATTGGTATTCACCATTAAAATTAGATAAATATTATGAACTTTGATATTTTTAATATTATTTTAATAAATATCCGATCCGATTTGATTCGTATTTGTATATGTATCTGGCTAATTTCCGATCCGTATCCATATCCGAAAAATTAAAAAGGAATATGGATATGGTTTTACCACTATCCGCTCTGTATTCGCTCCGTTTTCACCCCTGTTCATCTCTCTTCAAGTTTTTCATATAAAAAATATTTAATACATTAGTACTCAACATTGAATAAATCATACTTATTATTACTTGTATCTGAATGTAATAAAAATTAACATTATCTAAAATTACTTAATTTAATTTTCTAATTATAAAAATACTTTCAATTATCGAAATTCTTAATAATTTTTACCCTTATTTTAATATCATTAATATAATTTACATGACTAAGCAAAAAAAATGTAATTTATTATACCTAATACAATTTTATTTTTCTAAATTTTATTATATGTTAATAATTAGAATAACTGCGGACTTAGTGCAGTGGTACGAGTTCCGTCTCTTTATAAAGAGGTCGCATGTTTAATTATTGAGAATAACATCTAAATTTTTTTAAATTATTAGAATCGATGACAAAACTATTAATAACTATTAATCCTACAATTAGTATTGATAGTAAGTCTTTGAAAAAGAAAAATACAGTTTCCATGCATATCTTTTTTCAAATTAAGAATATCCACAATTATTCTCACAGTACAATGTACTGAATATTTGTTTCAACACATATATTCCCATAACCATTTCTGTCCATAATAATGAGCATGAATTCTCATAAGGTTTATCATTTCGTTTGCAAGTACATATTCATGTGGAAATCATGTTGAACGGTTCGGATCGACCGTTAGAATTTTGAAAACTCAAATATTGAGCCGTAGCACGGACCAATCCGTGCTATGCATAGTACCGTAGCCTCACTCATTATATATTGCACTAAAATGAAGAACATGAGCAAAAAAATTATATGTCTCTAAAAACAATAAAACAAAGTCCGAAAATAAAAAAAAAAAAAAAAATCAGGTGAATTCTCTAATACAGCACTAGACATATACAGTCATTGTAATTTTTTGCTGGTAAGGTTAGGTACTCTGCTATCCTTGAACTTTCAGTTTTGAAACCAAATGTGAAATTCTTGTATCACTTCACTTGTAATCAACTGTGGTGTATTATCTTGCTCCGTAAATATACGTCGACATCGTTCTCTTCAAATTACAAAACAAATATTGCGGAGCAGTAATCAAGTTGCATAAAATACTGGCATGAGGGGAGCTGCAGCCCCTGATTCGCTACTTCCTGCATATATAGTGGATATCAGTAGTGGGTACTGAGCAAATATGTGCTGTCTTGATTCTTTTTGCACCCTGGCACAAGTAGCATATGTTCAGAATAAATACCAGTACTCTCTTTGGTACCTTGATTTGCCGTAAGTTTCCTATTTTTCCCGATTTCTGATCCTTGTATCCGTTGGTGTATCCGTTGCATCAGAGTCGATGTTTATGTGTTGGAGTTGCGCCATTAATTCCTACTGATCCTGCTACACCTGTTTCGGTATGTCCGGTCTAATCTGCACCTACCAGTGAGTGACCATTTTGTGTCATCTGTTCTACCGTGGCCTCCTTGTTAATGGCATATGTATAGAGGTCTGAGTATCTGGCAGTAAAAGGCCGAGGTTGAACTGTACCGAAATTGAAAAGAATGCGTGCAGGTGCTCCATAGTCTGGTTCCCCAATCTCTTGTCGGTGTTATTTGCATCCATGGTGGCCTGTTTACCTGAATCCATTGTCAAACCCCCTGCTTAATTTGTTCATTATGCTTAAATCCTTGGCCCCAAGCTCCCCTGCTTTTTTGTTCTCAAAATTTGTAGTTCTTTTTTACAAACTTAATTATAGCGAACTGAATAAAAAAAACATCTTCAGGCGCCAGGAGAAGAAATGTCACTATTTGCCTCTTAATTATGACTATGCTCAATTATATTTGTCATTGTTTAAGTTTTTCTTTTACTTGCAACGTCGATAAATGAAGGTGGTATTGTTGTCGATCATTTTTCTGTTATGAATTAATTAAGCAAATTGTTTTGCGTATTAATCAAAACTCAAAAGGGATCCGACTCTGCTGCTTTTCTGAGAGAAAAACAGAAATTTGCTTTTTTGGATCTTACTATTCAAATTGTTGAGATTTGTGCATGAAAAAGTTTATTTATCGAGATACATAAATGAAAAATTTTGAATAATTGGATCCGAAAAAACAGGTTTCTGCTTTTCTCTCAGCAAAATCCATTCCAATGAAAAGAAAGAAAAGCAACTTCTCTAAATCGCTATATATTACAAGAAATATAATAAGGACCCACATGCAAATTGTTTAACCAAATCATCCAAAAAAAAAAAAAAAATCTGGTAGGTCAAAGAGGATAAACTAGGATAAATCATATATATGTACCCTTTATAATCACATTACTGCTTAATTATGATGTCGTTAGTACACTATTTAGGGTATGTACTCAACTATAAATATATAGATATTTGAGTAGAACTAGGGTGTTCCTAAGCTCACCAAGCCCTTCCGTGAGCTCGACTCAAAACCTATCGAATTGACTTCAAACGACATTTTCAAACCGTTAGATGTTCAATCTATATTAAAATGTGCTTGGAGACCAAATTTTACATTTTTTGGAATTTTTTTACTATTTATTAAGATAGTTTGAAAATCGCTGTTTTTATTAAAATTATGCACCATTGGAAAACAGCGATTTTCAAACCATCTTAATAAATAGTAAAAAAATTCCAAAAAATGTAAAATTTGGTCTCCAAGCACATTTTAATATAGATTGAACATCTAACAGTTTGAAAATATCATTTGAAGTCAATTCGATAGGTTTTAGAGTCGAGCTCACGGAGGGCTTGGTGAGCTTAGGAACACCCTAGTTCTACTCTAGATATTTTTGTATTACTCATTTTTCAATAATACAACACTGTTCTTGAAGAGTATGGTTCAAATGCCTTATATTTTTCATACTTCAATCATGTCTTACATCCTTAACTCCATTTTTTAAAAGCCAAACAGTCTATGCGAACCACTTAACATGATTTCTATATTAAAATGTAGTTGAGACTAAATTTTATATTTTTTAAAATTGTTTACTATTTATTTATATAGGTACAAAATTATTGTATTTGGATGGTCCACAATCTTCTGAAATACAATGATTTTGTATATATTTTAATTTTTTTTTGAAAAATATATATAAAATGAGGAGGGTTCAAATGCACAATGATTTTGTGCTCCAATATGCTCCACATTCTTTGTCTCCATTTTCAAAGTCCGAACAGTCGATCCGAACCGCTCAACATGATCTTCATAATAAAATATGCTTGGAGACCAAATTTTATATTTTTTTAGAATTTTTTTACTATTTTTTAGATAGGTACAATATCACTTTTTCGGATGGTCTAGAATCTCCTTAAAACAGTAATTTTGTACCTATCTAAAAAAATAGTAAAAAAAATTCAAAAAAATATAAAATTTGGTCTCCAAGCATATTTTATTATGAAAATCATGTTGAGCGATTCAGATTGACTATTCGGACTTTGAAAATAGAGATAAAAAATGTGAAGCACATTAGAGCACAAAATCATAGTGCATTTGAACTCTCCTCATATAAAATTTGATTTTCAACTACATTCTAAGAAAAATGAATATATTATGTGTGCATAGAACATGCAGGTTTACAATAAAAGTAGTCAAAGAAATGAATGATTTCTTTAAAGAGAAACGTACTACCTAAGGTACCCAAGGCAAATTTGAAAGCATCAACAAAATATTTCAATTAATTTAAACGTTACCCCGTTTCAAACAATACAGAATGGATACATTATCACCTTTGTTTTTTTTTTTTCCATACATGCATATAAAGATTAAATTGAGCATTTATCATAGAACAATAAAAAGCTACAAGTTGTTCAACACAAACATTTTATTCAATATTAATCAGTTAACTTTTATCAATCATTTATACAGCCAGCTGGCCCCCCATAATAGAAATTATGTTTATCAGTCTCGTTGTCAAGAACTACAGCAGGTAGCGACCTGTGAGTCCGACTCTGCTGCTTTTCCGAAAGAAAAGCAGGAATCTGTTTTTCCGGATCCAACTATTCAAATTTGTCGAAATTTGTGCATGAAAAAGTTTCTTTATCGAGATACGCGAATGAAAAAATTTGAATGGTTGGATCCGGAAAACAAGTTTCTACTTTTCTTTCGGAAAAGCAGCAGAGTCCATTTCGCGACCTGTAGCAATCCGGTTTATCATCTCCTCTTATTAAATCCTGAATTTTAGGACTATCAACATTTCCTACTTTGTCAAAAAGTTTAAGATCCATCATATGGAATCAGAGTAGGTCCGATGCCCATCGGACCTATCTTGGTTCGATGGGTGTGATGACCATTCGATCTGTATTAAGATTCGTGTGCTCTGTATCAAAATCCGTGCAAGTCTGTATCAATTTCCGTGCACATAGATCTTGATACTAATCGTACGGTCTTAGAGCTCATTGAATCTAAATGTAGGTCCGATGCCCATCGGACCTACTCCTATCTCCCATCATATATATATGCTGCTTTATTTTTACCTTCATTTGGATAATAACCACTTCCCATAGTTGGACCTGTGTCATCGTTTTCATATGTCACAAAAGCCAACCATTCAACACTAGTTGCATTGATATCCAAATCTCTAAGAAACCCTTTTTTTCACCATCCTAATTTTGAGCTTGTACTAAGATCTTCTCGATATACAGTCTAAAATTCTGTAACTGAATCCTACACAAATATTAATTAACTAGTATTAGTATCGTACCGTGCATTGTAATGGGACATATTATAAAATTTACCATAGAGAGACAAATAATAAATAATAATAAAAGAAACAACAACAAATTACTGTTTTAATACAACAATATTCTTTGCATATCAATGCATATACAATTTTTGCATTATAATTAAATTAAATTAAATGTGAAAAGCTGCTAATAGAGAATAAATCAATAATATGTCTTTTTTGTTTTCTCCAAAAATGAATAAGAGGTAGGAAATTCGGAAATGAGATATATTATCTGTCTAAATTGGAAATTAATATTTTTATGTACCAATTAAAGCTGGAGAGAGATGGTAATAAATATTTAATGCTAATTTCATTTGCTCAGTTCTTGGTATTACTTGTAACATATCATGTGGTAGTACGTGTGATGAGTATGTTTTTTTAACTAAATTTAGATTTCTACATATAAAACATATGTATTTAATCAAAATAAGACAGATTATGTGATTGGAGGGCTAAGATTAAATCCGAAATTTCATCTTTCAATCGTAGCCGTTGGCGGATCGGACACCCAACGTACTTAATAATGGAATGGAGATATAAACACCAATTATAATTTACTTGAAACAACCATAAAGCAAGAAGGGTAATTATATGTTACCCCTTGATTCCTTCCCCCATTTTTTCCCCAACTAACTAACTTTCTTTTCTAACTATAATAATCAATTTTAACTAACTAGTGGTCCCTACAAATTAATTAGTAGATTTTCTCCTTCTATTTCTTTCCTCTCTCCCTCCCTCTCCCTCTTCCATCTCCGCCTCCCCCTTCCACCTCTGCCTCTGCCCGCCTCTCCCACCTTCGCCTCTCCCTCTCCGCCTCCGCCTCTCCTTATCCACCTCTGCCTCCGCCTCACACAACGAGGATGAATACTTGTTCAATGATAGATGAATACTTGCATGACGAGGGTGAATACTTGTGCAACGAATAACTCAAAAGTATGTCATCATGGATCTCATTTTAAAGAGAAAATTATGTAGAAAACGTTCGTGGTTTTAGATTTGCAAAATTCCTCACAGATCGTTAGAAATATTAGTTAGATTGAACGGAGAAAAAAAAAACCACCTCTAAAAACGTGTAAAAGATGGGTGTGATATGTCTAGTTTTTTTTTAAAATACTTGATATATCAGGGTGAATACTTGTTCAATGATAGATGAATACTTGATATATCAGGGTGAATACTTGATGTATTACATGTGAATACTTGTTCAATGATAGATGAATACTTGCATGACGAGGGTGAATACTTGTAAAAGATGGGTGTGATATGTCCAGTTTTTTTAAAAAATACTTGATATATCAGGGTGAATACTTGATGTATTACATGTGAATACTTGTTCAATGATAGATGAATACTTGATATATCAGGGTGAATACTTGATGTATTACAGTGAATACTTGTTCAATGATAGATGAAAACTTGCATGACGATGGTGAATACTTGTGCAACGAATAACTCGAAAGTATGTCATCATGGATCTCATTTTAAAGAGAAAATTATGTAGAAGATGTTCGTGGTTTTAGATTTGCAAAATTTCTCACAGATCGTTAGAAATATTAGTTAGATTGAACGGAGAAAAAAAAACTACCTCTAAAAACGTGTAAAAGATGGGTGTGATATGTCCAGTTTTTTTTTTAAAAATACTTGATATATCAGGGTGAATACTTGATGTATTACATGTGAATACTTTGTGTATTATAGATGAATACTTGATGTTGTTTCCACTTGCGGTGACGGTTATGCGGTCCCCACGGTAGTTAGTGATGGCGGTTGTGCGGTCCCTCCACTTAATTACGCGTTTTCTTTTGTTTTTAGCGGACGGCAGTTGTGGTACCCTACTATCTCCGCGTAATTAATGCTCTTAATGTCGTAATATTTTCATATATAATTCTTTCTCAAATATGAGTACTTTTATTTATATGGATGAATACAACTCGTGTTAAGTGTCAATACTTTTTCGCAAATCGTCCCCTACTAATTCCACCACTTATCTCCGCATATTACTGTGGTCCCCTACTTATCTGAAGTCGCGGTTGTGCGGTCCCACCATACCTTCATGTACTATTTACACTTACACGACGAGAATGAATACTTGTTCAATGAGAGATGAATACTTGCGTACGAGGTGTGAATACTTGCGTAACGGACACCTCGAAAGTATGTCATCATGGATCTCATTTGAAAGAGAAAATTGTGTAGAAGACTTTCGTGGTTTTAGATTTGAAAAATTCCTCACAGATCGTCGGAAAAATTAGTTAGAGTGAACGTACAAAAAAAAACCACCTCTAAAAACGTGTCAAAGATGGGTGGTAATGTTTCCTTATATAGTTATTTCTCAAAGATGAGTACTTTTCTTTACATGGATGAATACTTGAGTTTACAAGGATGAATACTTGTGCGCAATCTATCCTGTAATGCTGTGGAGGCATTTTTGGTCCCCTTCTATTTCCCAATAATTAACGGTTTACTGTGGTCCCCTACTTATTTCAACAGTTATTAACGGTTTACTGTGGTCCCCTACTTATTTTCAGTTGGGGGAAAAGTGAGGGATGGATGGCGGGAGAAGGTTAGGCCCTCCCAAGCAAGAATCCATGAAAGGTTGCAATAAATTTTGTGATATATACCTTTTTTATGCTAAGTGTGACATAGCGATCTTCTCCATTATACTGAGAAAGTGGAGTTACAGCTTGACCCGGATAAAGCACCGATGAATTAGCAACAACAAAACCTGAACAATCCAAGTTGTAGCATGCATTCTTTCTATTAGCATCATCCTAGAAAATAACAAAACCAAAATTCTGATTTAAATTTCTTCCTACTTATATGAAGAAAGTAAAAAAGAACTGAGGATAAGCTATTAAAATAAAGCTGATAATAAACTTACATTCCCCAAGATAAAGAACCGCAAATCACTGTTATGATATAACTGTGGATATACCTGCACCGACAAAATGTTAGAACAACTGAAGATCCAATTTTTTTTTTTTTAAATTCCAACTTAGCCTAGAGAAAAAGAATGGGGTCCGGATCCTCTAAAGTAACCCAATTTTTGGGTTCCGTCGCTTGAGATCGTCTCGGAATTCGAACCTGTCTCTCGGGATGCATGCGCTCCACTTTAGTTGGATGGCCACGGATTCGAATCGAACGATCCTGATCCAAAACCTAATTTTTGAGTTACTTCACTGGAAATGAATTCAAAAGAATGTGGATCTCTTGGACCTTGAACATGTTAAAGCATTAGTTATTAATTATGATATATAAGACGGTGATTAAGAACAAATTCATAAATCAATTTGACAAAATTAACGAAAATTTGTAGTAGAAAATAGTAAAAAATTTAAGGGTGGATTTTCATCATGAATAATAAATACTATGAATTATATGATTTGATTGTTCTCTATCTTTATAATTTTGTTCTTCATTTTTTTCTAAAAAAATTCTGTCTGAAACTATCTCCGAGCCAAACAGAGAGGAAATGACACTAATATTTGTGACAGTTCTAAATGAAGATAAGAGGAATAAGTAAAAAAAAAAATATTATACTCCAACATAACAACTTTAGTTTATTTTCTTATCCAATTGCACTAGAACTTAAAAAAAAAATAGAATAACTAGCAGATAATTTTTCTTGAGTAACAAAATTCAATCAAATGTTATCACAAACAAAGTGATAAAAGCTTAGGAGAAAACTTAGTGTCTCTTTCTATATATATTTAGTAGTTAAATTATTAAACATAATTCTATTGAGATCTTTCTCCTCTTCTTTGGCCATATAGTTTATATTCCATATATGTTCAATAAAGCCTTCCTTCTCAATATAGAAGTAAATATTACATGCGTACAACCTGTGGGCACAGATATATTAAACATGTGGCACTTAATTACATGATACTTTGGTGGTGTTCCAGTGCTAATATGACAAATTATTTAGTTATGATATTTTGATATATATATATATAGTGGTAGTGCGGTATTCAAGTGATTGATAATATACATCATTTTTATCTTCAAGCATTAGTAAGCAAAATGCAACCATTTCTGGCAAACGAGGAAAATTTTATAATAATACTTTGAGTGAGGCTATGGTGCTATGCATAGCACGGATGACTAGTGTACTACGGCTCAATATGGTACTTTTTAAAATCCTAACGGTCGATCCGACCGTTCAATGTGATAACCATATGAATATGTACTTGCAAACTAAATTTTATATTTTTTCGAATTTTTTTACTATTTTTTCAAATAGGTAGAATTTTGATGGTCCAGAATTTTCAAAAAACACTGATTTTTCTACCTATCTAAAAAAATAGTAAAAAAATTCAAAAAAATATAAAATTTAGTTTGCAAGTACATATTCATATGGATATCACATTGAACGGTCGGATCGACCGTTAGGATTTTAAAAAGTACCATATTGAGCCGTAGTACACTAGCCATTGGTGCTATGCATAGCACCATAGCCTCACTCTAATACTTTTATGCAAAATAAAATATCAATCTAGGATTATCTTACATACATGATGTCCCGCATGACTGTTTGGACTTTGAAAATTCAAAAAAGAGGCTGAAGTAAAACGATGACTTTATTTTGCAAAGCACAATAGCCCATCTCTATATATATATATATATAGGGCTGGGCTTAGCTAAGCCATGGTGTAAAACGAGTTTGTACTCCATGCCATATTTCCATTTTGAAAATCCAAACTACCGATCCGAATCGTTCAAGTTGTTCTCCATATTGAAATGTGCTTAGAGACAAAAATTTACATTTTTTGGAATTTTTGTACTATTTATTAAGCCATTTTGAAAATCGTTGATCCGGGTGAACAGTAATAAAACAGTAAAAAATTATGGACCAATGGATCAGTGATTTTCAAAGTGGCTTAATAAATAGTAAAAAAATTTCAAAAAAATGTAAAATTTGGTCTCCAAGTACATTTCAATATGGAGAACAACTTGAACGGTTCGGATCGGTAGTTGAATTTTCAAAATGAAAATAATAAGACGTGGAGTACAAACTCGTTTTACTACATGGCTTAGCTAAGCCAGCCCTATATATATATATATAGAGAGAGAGTGACTAAGGTCAAAGTGGTAGTTCCTAGCTCCCGGTGCTACCAAGTCGTTTTCAGATTTTCAAAGTCCGAATGGCCGATCCGAACCGTTCAAGTTGTTCTCCATATTGAAATCTGTTTGGAGACCAAATTTTACATTTTTTGGAATTTTTTTACTATTTATTAAGCCACTTTGAAAATTGCTGATCACATGGTCCAGAATTTGGTTGCACTGTTTTTACTGGACCATGTGATCAGCAATTTTCAAAGTGGCTTAATAAATAGTAAAAAAATTCCAAAAAATGTAAAATTTGGTCTCCAAGCAGATTTCAATATGGAGAACAACTTGAACGGTTCGGATCGGCCATTCGGACTTTGGAAATCTGAAAACGACTTGGTAGCACCGGGGGCTAGGAACTACCACTTTGACCTTAGTCACTCTCTCTCTCTCTCTCTCTCTCTATATATATATATATATATATATATATATATAGTGGTAGTGCAAAATGCAACCATTTCTGGCACACGAGGAAAATTTTATAATAAGAAAATATCAATCTAGATTTATCTTACATACATGAAGTCCCGCTCTTGCCACACTTACGCGGTTACCATTAAAGTTTAGGAGAGTTACAGAGACTTCATAGCTAGAATTCGGATTCATGTAAGGAACACCCCATGCACTAATTTTTAATATTCTCTATGATATGATACATATCCGGCCATCTAGAGAATTGAAACAAAAAATAAATAGTAAACAACTAGAAAAATAAATAGTACGCTTGATCAATAAAATAAAATTTCTGCTTACATGTGTAATATATCCGGTTGCAATTTTGCAGGACAATAACAACAAAACAAAAACCCTATTGAGAGCCATAGAAATTAAAGCAAATCAACCACCTCAAAACCCAATGCCTTAACCATAGAGTTAGGTCAGGTTTTTATAGGAAAAATAATAATATATTTCTGGATAGATTTTATGGCTCTGATTATGATTTATTGCTATTTCCTAATTTACACAAAACACAGCTATGCGAAAAGATACAGTGATAATTAATTAAAAGGTTATCTCTCAGAAAAAAAAGATACAGTGATAAATATATATATAACAAGTGGTAATAGTACAAATTAATTTATATACATAATTTCACTAATGTAATGGCCGTCAATTCTGTGTTTTATCTTATCCAGAGAAAATGAGAAATAAAACCTATCTTGTTCTGGTAATGGAAATAGAGCCAATAGTCGCATGCCACTTCAGCTGTGGGTCCCACCAGCCTCCCTATAAAACGACAACGTGAATTGGACTACTGCGAATACAGTAGCCTTAATTATTCATTATCATAAGGGATCCAATTACAACTTTTTTTTTTTACACATCTTGATATTATTTTTTTATAAGTCAATTTTGCAATTTTAAAATTAAAATAGTCGATCCGAACCGTTCAACATGATCACCATATTAAAATGTGCTTGGAAATCAAATTTTACATTTTTTTGAATTTTTTTACTATTTATTATGATTGTTACAAAATCGCTGTTTTTCAATGGTATGAAAACAATAGTAAAAAAAATAAAAAAAATGTAAAATTTGATCTCCAAGCACATTTTAATATATCCATCATGATGAATGGTTTGGATCGACTATTTAGACTTTGAAAATGGTAGGTGTCAAAATATGTCAAAAAAAGGGTGTAATCCGATCCCTCCTCCTCATATATATATATAATAGGGCTATTGTATTTCGCGAAGTAAAACAAAGTTTTACTTCACATTCATATTTTCATTTTCAAATTCCAAAACGTTGATCCAAATCGTTCAAGTTGTTCTCCATATTGAAATGTGCTTGGAGACCAAATTTTACATTTTTTTGAATTTTTTTACTATTTATTAAGCCATTTTGAAAATCGCTAATCTATTGTAAACAGTAAAAATTCTAGATCAATGGATCAGCGATTTTCAAAGTAGCTTAATAAATAGTAAAAAAAATTCAAAAAAATGTAAAATTTGGTCTCCAAGCACATTTCAATATGGAGAACAATTTGAATGGTTCGGATCGACGTTTTGGATTTTGAAAATGGAAATATGAGCGTGAAGTACAATAGCACAATTCTATATCTATATATATTATATATATATACGGGCTATGGTGAGTTGCGAAGTAAGATAAGGATCTTGTTTTATTTCACGCTCATATCTCCGTTTTCAAAAACTAAACAATCAATCCGAACTGCTCAACAAAATATCTATATGATCTACATATTGAAATATGCTAGGAGATCAAATTTTATATTTTTTGGAAATTTTTTAGTATTTTTTAAGAATTTTTTAAAATCATTGTTTTTTTATGGTCCAGATTCCATTCAAAGACAACAATTTTCTACCCATAAAAAAAAAGTAAAAAATTCCCAAAAAATATAAAATATGGTCTTCAAACACATTTCGATGTGGAGATCATGTTGAGCGATTTGAATCGGCAATTTAGACTTTGAAAACACAAATATAAGCGTGAAGCAAAACAAACCTCTTACTTCGCAACTCACTATAGGCAATCTCATATAATTTAATCCATATCTAAATGCTTCATATACACAACATTTTAAATCGATTGTTTGAACTTTAAAAACTAAAATAATAAATTAAGAATATGAGACATGAACGAGTCAAGAAAGATACGAGGCATGAACCCTGTCCGTTCTGTTCTTGAATTAGACTATTTAGGAAAATTGAATATTTCCTTATTTTAGGGCCTGTTCGACTGCTCTCCAAATTTTACTGTTCACGTGGGAAAAAAAAAATTCACTCAGACTGAATTTTTTTTTCCCACGTGAACAGTAAAAATCAGTTCAAATTTTTTTTTTTCCCGTGCCCATTCCCCAGCCCACTGTGTTGCCGAACAGACCCTTAGTGGTTTTAACATAATTTTGAACAAAATAATGAATACTAAATTAATGTGGATATGCAATCGTATCTTCTTAGGTATCTGACTAAGTACAATTAGGGGTTCGTTTTGAAATTCGTGTCAAGTTAAAACTAACGACTCAGATCTAATTGTACTCAGTCACGTCACCATCAATTAATGATAAGCAGAAGCAGTTGCTAATTAAATGCACATAAAAATATGTTCAAAGCCCTTCAAAAATTCCAATGCTATAAAAAAACAAACTAAAAATAGATGCACAAAGAAAAATAATAAATGTACAGCCCAATACCTTCGTCTAGAGATTATTTTCCCCCAAGTATATATATCTAGGAGGGCTATGAGAAAACTATCTAAATTGGGCATAAAAGAACTGCCTAAAATGGAAAGTATTAAGGATAAAATTGAAGATTAAAGGAATTTGTAGGTTGGAAGTTGGAACGTGTGTGTGAGAGAGAATCCGATTATTTCTCATCGTTCGACACGTGGCATTTCCGCATTTTTTCCTTGCGTTTTTTTTATCTCTGTTTATTTGCACGCTCCCTTTCATTCACTTAACATAATTAACACAATATAACATTCTCTGATTTATCCCTAAAAACCTAAACCCCTTCTCTCTCTCTCTCTCTCTCTGTCTCTCTCATGGCGAAACAAATAACTACTGTTGATCTTATTACGAACAACGAAAGGGAGGTCGCCTCGATCCTCGTCGAGTTTCCCAACCTCTTTATGGAGATGCTTACCAAAGAGAGGGCTGACCCGACCGATCCAAGAGAGCTGAAATCCCCTGTTTTACAAAACAAGACAAAAGAAGGACCGACGAGCCCTGTTACACCTCTCTGTCCTCCAAACAGCAGCAGCGAAGAGCAACTCGTGGCTCCACCCGCCAAGCCTGTCAAAAAGAGAAAATCTAAGAAAGAGGTAATAATTATTTCGTTCTTGTTTTAAAATTCGAATTTTGGAGGTTAAATGATCGATGTTTTTGCTCTGCTTCGTTTCTTTCAATAATATTGCAGCGGTTAATGGAAAAGAAAGAGGAAGTTACGTTGCTATCAAAGGAGAAAGAGGATCTAACAAGGGTTAGTGTACATGTTCTTTCTATATATAATTGTACTTTTCCGCATTTTTCTCAATTTTTCAGGTATAACATTTCGTGACCGTTTGTTCTATATATGCCACGTTAGCTGACCTCTTCTTTTGTTTTTTACTTCAGTTATATAGCTCTCTTCGCTAATTCGGGAAATAATTATTTTGCAATAATTCAGGAATTTCTCCAGCTGCAGGAGAAATGCAGGAGTCTAAAGGCGATGAATTTTTATTTGAAAGATATAAGATCCAAGGTAAATTAATTATGTTGTATTCTCACAATTTTTATAAGAGGAGGGATCCAATTATATATTTTTTTTTGACACATCTTGACACTGTTTTTTTTATAGGTCAATTTTGCGATTTCAAAATTCAAACAGTCGATCCGAACCATTCAACATGATCACGATATTAAAATGTGCTTGGAGATCAAATTTTATATTTTTTTTGAATTTTTTTACTATTTATTAAGATGGTTACAAAATTGCTGTTTTTCAATGGTCTGAAAAAAACGATTTTGTAACCATCTTAATAAATAGTAAACAAATTCAAAAAAATGTAAAATTTGATCTCCAAGTACATTTTAATATATCCATAATGTTGAACGGTTTGGATCGACTATTTGAACTTTGAAAATAGTAAGTGTCAAAATGTGTAAAAAAAAAGAGTGTAATCCGATCCCTCCTTTTTTATAATAATCCCACAAGTTCTTGAATAATTACTTATCGAGATGCCTTCTCAACAGCTCAAACCGGTGGGCATCAAGATGACGACAAACAAGAGCTCTCTTAACTTTAAAATAAAGCTGGCTACACTGCCACAGCCTCCGCTCATTCCAACGGCGATTGAAAAGCCAAAAAGGCCGGAGTTCAACCTAAATGCAGTGGTGGCATCATTGACGTGTGATCAGTTCAATCGAGAAGAGAAGGCTGCCAAGGCAGCACAGGCCAGGAAGCGGCGTATGGAGATAATGAAGGGGAAGAGAACATCACCTGCTCGCAAGAGGCCACGTGTCCAGTGATTAGGACAAATAGGGCACATCGGACATGCATGCATGGCAATGTATTAGGATTTTTTTTTTAATTTCTTCCCTTTCTTCAGTTCTGTTTATTCAGTTAGCTGGATATTTAGCGATATTTTTTTTTCTTTTAGTATAGACTAATAAACGATTAATTGGCAAAAGAGTAGAATTTTTTTTATAAACCATAATTAAAAAAAAATTATGAAACCAACATGATTACTTTTTTTTTTTACAAAAACCATAAGAACCGAAATGTCATTTTGGTCCATTTTTTTTTCCGGACCGAAATGGCGCCATTTCGGTCCGGTCCCCTTTTTGAATTTTCTGTGGCGGCTCATATGAAAACTTGTGAAACCAGTACCACATAAAATCTAAAAAGGGGATCGGACCGAAATACCATTTCGGTCCGGAATAAAAAAAAATAACAGACCGAAATGACATTCTGGCTCTTATGGTTTTTGTAAAAAAAAAGTAATCATTATGATTTCGTAAAAATAAAAAAATTAATTATGGTTTATAAAAAAAATTCAAAAGAGTACATTTTTTATTATTATTCAAGAATGTGGATGTAGAAGACACAAGTTAATACACTTGATTGTTAATTTGTTATGGTAAATATTAATTCAGGCATGTTGAGTCTCTTTCTCCAAAACACAAATTAATACATTCTACAATCACATTCCCAATTTTTCCTTCTTTGATTGCCTCATACACCTTCTCAATATATTCAACTGAGCTCACCTTCTTCTCTCCGGTTAACATCTTGGTACCGATCTCCTCCCTAACAAACCGGTACATGCACCTTTTTCTCATCCCCACATCACAATCACCTTTTGCAATCCTCTCTTCGACTTCCTCCAATCCCTCTCTTAGCTCCTGTTGAAATTTTGCTACCATTTTAGTTAAGCACGTACCTCGATAGATGCCATCTCCGCTACCTTCCTGTGCCTTCTGTACCATAACATCTCTCAGTTGTGATACTAGTTTGTTGCCCGGGTTAGCCAGTTCATCAATGTAGGAAAGCACTGGCTGGTTGTCTATCCACCACTTGTACCAACTCTTCCTTGCAAAGCTTAAAAGTGGATCCTGCGCGTTTTTTCGGCTGTCTGAAGATCAACTTGCTTTACCACCTTATGCAAGTTCTCTTCTAGATGTCTAAGGTGGATTGCATGACAAAGACCAACCAGATGTGTCGCTATCGTGAGATGAAAACCATCTATGGCCTCACCATCCAGGCAACAATGCTATATATCCACCCGAGCACATGCAGAGTCCTCATCAAGGGAGACCTGTTAATTAATTAATTGTATAAAATGCAAAGTCACTGTAATTTGAAATATTCAAAATCACTGTATAAACTACCAATTACTTTTCGTTGTGTTAAATAACACTGGAAATATTATTTTCTTAACATGCCAATGATGGATTAAGGATGCAAAATTGAAAATGCAATAAAGGCTTGTAATTATGCTGAAGAAGTAATTAAAATTGGTAGTTTTACAATTCCAATATGTCTGAACAGCGTGCGATTGCCGTGACTTGTCCGATTGTCAGGCTGGTACCATCCAGACTGACATAACCCGGGTGCATTGTGCTCATCAAGAGTTTACAAAACAACAACTTTGCAGCCTCTGCGAAGGTTTAAAAAAAATATTAAAAGTTTACAAAACAAGGGTGCCAATCTTGACTAAGTACTGATATCAGATGAGTAAAGGAAATACCAGAATTGGTAACAACTGTTACCTATTTAAAGAGCTCTTGACTTGCCACACTTTACCACTGCCAAGTGAAGCACTCTGCACTCAAGTGCAAACACTTGGTCACCCAATTTTGTGTAATCTTGCAAATTTACAAATAAAAAGAGGATTCACTAATTTGATGAAGTCAATATTATTTCATTGAACACATGATCTGAGTCAAGTTTGTCTCCTGGTTTGGTGGGTAGGTTAAAAGTTAGAAACCTTCTGTCTGGTTAAAAAGACAAGCAAACAAAGCGACTGAACTCTACAAAAGAGAAACAGAAATTAATAAAATAGTTTATTCAAGCATATATAGTTCACGAACCAATATATCTTAAATAATTACCGGTGAAAAAAAGAAATCCAATTCTAAGAAGAAAAGACAATACAAACATGAATTTACAAAGCTAATCCCATATTAAGAACTTTGATATATTATAAAGTAAACTTTCTTCAAAAACCCATTTAAAAGAAAAAATTTGTACAGCTTAGAAGACAATTTTATTTCTTTTTCTTGTCCTTTCCAACCGGCTGGGCATATGCAGTTCCCTGAATAATTTTAAAAAAAAGAAGAAGAAATTTAGAATACTACAATCAGTAAATTAAAGAACTAAAAGTTCTTAACAAATTAGAAAATTCATACATACCTCCAACCACTCATCCATGTTGGTTTCAGTCTGTCTCGTACCAACTTCGATCTTAGGCACCCTTCTCATTTTCTAAGATAAAATGGAGCACAAAGAACCCTTTAGCTTTTTATCAAATAAATGGGTTTGGTGTAGAGCTAAATCAGTCTTGAGATCCACCGAATATGACAGTCTACCGAGGTACAGGTACGGTACCGGTACAACCACCTAAGCAAAAATCCAGTTTCCCATTTTACTATTCTGCTTGGTTTCAGTTATCAACACCAGTATGGCTGTAGCAAATAACTGTGGTGTTGACATTTTACTTGTCCCCAATGTCAGTTATCAACACCAGTATGACAGTTATCAACACCTCAGGTTACCTGACTGAGGACAATTAAAATGGACAGTCCACGATTGTTTTTTTACTTGACATGAATCTCAAAGCACAAATAATACTGTCCCTCTGCGCCATCCCAAATAGGCACCGGCTGAGAGTAAATCTGGGCTGTCCCCGTCCGTCTCAATTTGCTGGGAGGATACGGATCCCCCTCACAGGGTGTGAAACAGAAATAGAGATACCTCTGAATAATGTTGCATCCGGCTATAAAACCACAACCCCAAAAGGCCAACTAAGGCGGCCCCAAGTGTGAATAGAAAAACAAATTCTGTGGTGAGAAAGCCTTCTGATTCGACCACTTCAATAGTTCCATTATAAAAGACACTCTGGTATAATTGCTGGTCGATTTCATAAACTATGCGCCCAACCAGGTCATACGATCCAGCCTGCACCAGTAAGATCATATGTACCAATACTAATCACTACCATCTCTGTACTAGTATTATCAATAACTATTACTGTTAGACTAACTAAATTATGGTTGGGTTTTTATAGGCTGTTTTTTTGCCAAACTTTGTAAGAATGCCATTCATATTGATTTTCTGCACCAGTTTGAAGAGAAAGGAAAATTAGTATTATACCCGTAACAATTTGCTCAAATAGAAAGTATAGGGAAATGTTGCCTGAGCAGAGACAGGAACAGTTGCATCGGAGAAATTTTCAACCTATTATCCAAACTGTGCAACTAAATTATGCTCCTAGGTATAGATATTGTTTCAAAAAGAAAAGAAAAGATAAAAAGGTTGGGCTGCCAGAATTTCAGTACCATTCATGTCATGAGATTGGCATATTATGTTTGGGTCTAATCAGTAAAGTGCAAAACACAATATTTTATAATTTCAATAATGGGAATTGATGATGACATTTCTGCATTTTGAACAAAAATGTTATTCATTTCATAATGTTGGATGAACATATTGGTTAAGTGAAGGATTTTCTTTTTGTCTAGGATTGAAGTTGGTTAAACATAAGATTGCAACTTGGAAGGATTTAAACGGTTTGAATTTGTCGTTTGAAACCAATCTGATAGGTTTTAGAGTTGAGTTCACAAAGGAGCTTGGTGAACTTAATTAGGAACACCCTAGTTCTACTAAAGTATATAATTTTATGGTTTAAATGAATTATTTATCAAATTTGATGTAATTTGGGAATTGTTTAATTGTCGAATAAATCTTAGTCGTTGATTTCCAAACTGCATCATATTCAACTTATTTGAAAACATACAAAATATATGTAATTTGGTTTTATCCATGTCGATAACATATCGTTTATTATCATGATTACAAGTGACTTTCTTGTCATGATTGTCTATCATTGTAGGAATACTTCAACAAAAATTATTCTCTAGGTTATGTTTGGTTGCAAAATAAGAATAGCTATTGTTTGTTTTATTAGAACAATCAAATCTCAAAACTCTTAGAAATAACCTATTCTAATAAGACAAAATTTGAATTCCCTATTCTAACTATTCTAACCCAACCAAACACCAAATAAGCTATTCCGAATAATCTAATCCCAAGAATAGCCTATTCTCAACCCAACCAAACATAAGCCTGGACAGGGGCATAAATCTTTTTAAATTGTTAGTGATGTCTTTTACACAACCCCTAAAAACTCACTAATGAAGGAGAAAGAGTAAAACATAACTAACAGAGGAGCTCATCTCATAAACTAATGAGAGAACATTAGGTCTAGAACAAATTTATGCAGATTACATGGAAACAAATAACATGATTCCAGAATTAATAAAAGTTCCATCAGAATATCTCTAATGACAAGACGTGCACACAGCCTCTCCTAATTAAGCTCCTCTCAGCTTATCTACAAACAGAGACAGTAGCCTCTGTTATTCCTGAGAGAAAAGAATTTGACAGTAATTTATGTACCAAATTCTGATAAGTTCCAGCTAAAAATTAGGGTCATTTAAGGCCATAAACTTGAACTGCTCATTCATTGCAACAAGTTGTGACTCTTTCTGATCTAATTGGGCTCTTAGTCGCACATTCTCTTCAAACAGCTTCTGCGCCTCGGCCTCTTTCTGAGCTTTCTCATTCTCCAGTTGAGAATTCTTAGCCACCATCCTGTATTCATTAACATATCACATGAAATATATAAGAACTGTGAATCTACATTTCAGTAGGTATGTTACTGGCATACAACTTGTGACCAAAAGATCTTGCAAGTTGAAAACTCTTGTTTCTGAACCTAAAGCTAAAAGTAAGTCTTCTTAAAGCTCAGTTAAAAATTTATAAGAGTGCTAACAAAGGAATGTAGCTACATTAATATTAACTCAGAGAATAATTCTACTATCAATCTATCAAATACTGATTTATTAAAATATAACTCAAAAATGCCGGTCATTATTATAAAAACAATCAAATTCTGGGTCACAATTGATATGTAAATGTAAGCGTATTATTTTGCAAAATATTGTCATTTTTTTCTGGCTTAGCATTAAGTAGAAGTTTTTCAGAGATATCAGCCATGTGGAAAATAACTAAAAAGCCTATGAACGGTACAGTGCTACTCCATTTTATGTTAAAGCTACAAGTCAGGACCAATACTTCTCAACCTACCCGAACACCCTTTGCAAAGGGTGGCAATGATGACCTGACCTGACCCATTTTTTGTCTGACCAATAGTTTAAGGGTCAGGTTCCACCTCATCTAATCTGCTGTGTATTAAGTTGGGTCAGGCCATGACTCATTTAACCCGATAGGTCACGTCACAAATCTAAACACTAGATGCGGTCCAATCAGGTCGAGCTAGGTTGGGTTGAAGTGACAAAAGAATTAAAAATATATCACATGTCTGACAAGGCAGGTCAGATGCGGGTCTAGTCAGGTCTGGCCGGGTCTAACCCGTTTATGAAAAATAATAAAAAATCTATGATGCAACCGATAATAAAATTTTGCCACCCCTACTTGGATCACTCAGATACTAGCATACTTCAATAATGTTTTTTTTAACCTTTTCCTTTTTTAAAAATTAACTTAGATTTTAAGCCTGGATCAGAGATCCCCTTGATGGGTTATGCATCAAAATTCAACCATCTACTCATGAAAAGAAAAGAATAATTGAAGAAACCTGTCAAAAAGTTTCTCAGCAGTCTGAAGCTGCTTCTCAGATGACAGGATGCTCTCCCTGGCACTGATCAGTGTGCCGACATATGACCGCAGAGACTCGAAATCCTGTTTAACACGCGACAGTTCAGCCTCATTCTCGGCTGCACGCTGTCTCTGACGCGAAGTCTCCAACACCATCTCCTCCACCCGGCTCCGCATCTCATTTAACAGGGTATTTGTCCCAACAGCAAACCTTTTTTTTTTTTTTTTTGCGAAACAAAAGAAGTTATACTGAAATAAATCCCAGAGGTAAAATGTAATGCGTGTAAAGAGAAACAAATTCCCCCCCAGAAAAATTTAGTTCAGTGTATTTGCTTAAATGGGCTCATGCTAAGTGTACGTTAATAAGCTGAAAAAGGTGTATCAGGGACAGAATTTAGCTCTGGAATAACTTATTAGTCTAAACATAGAATAATATAAACAAACACCTTTCTTAACCAGCCTTAATTCTTTTATAGCTGTGTCAGTTCACATATCAGAGTAGCAGGTGCTAACTTGGAATATTACCAGGCCATGATTATTAACTAATTTGCTCCCATTAATACTGCTGCATATAATAGGGATTGTTTCATAGTAAAAAAACAAAAGAAAAAAAAGAACAATTGTTAACAAACCTCTCCATCTCCTCAACCCGAGCTGACATGCACTCAATCTGCACTGTTTTTGTCTTTATCTCTTCTAACCCTAACCTCACCTTTTCCTTCTCTGTCCTAGTCTCAGACTCTGCAATAACAACCCGCTCCACCAGTGTCTCCATAACATCAGTCACAATACGCACTGATTTCAAAATATCGTCCATGGCTCCATCATTACTACTGCTCATTCCTAGGGTATTTTCTTCGTCAAGAGATGCAATTTTTTTCGACAAATCAGACAAGGGGATACCATTTTTATCAACTAGGCCAATGCCTTGGTGTTTAATCTCACATGATGTGCGTGCAAAATGTGGAATTTCTATTATTCTAGCCTTAGATTTTAGATAGTTTATAAGAGTGGCTATGGTCTTCACCCGGCACCGGAGGTGCTCAAGTTCCCTTTTTGAATCTTCATCAGAGGTTGCCACGGTGGCGAGCTTTTCATGCAATATGTTGACTTGACATTGTTGGTTCTCCAGTTGACCTATCCATTCGGTATGATTTAATTTGTTCTCCATTAACCCTATTGTTGACGAAGTTAACTGTTAATTCAGAGAAAAGATACAAGTTGAGAGCATGATAGGACAAGCATTTATTATATCAAAGAAAGAAAAAAGTTGTGATTGAATCTAAATTATGGAGCTTTTCAGTAATGCTTTTCGATACAGAAATACATGATAGTACAGCGCAAGAGCAGTAATCTATGTGGTGCTTAAATGAGCTCTCCTATTTCTTCAATGTAGTACAACTGGTACAGAAATGTTTCGTACGATATACTGTACCAGAAGAAGAATGCTGAGCACAAGAAATTGGTATGTACAAAGACATGAGTACCTGCCAGGACAGCGCAATAGCTAGAAATTGTATATCTCACATGAGTTCCCTACTTTATGTTCATGTAAAGGACAATTGATAAATCAAAATGTTTTAACAATAAAAAACATGCCAGTAAGTAGATGCACCGACCTACAAAGATGGACAAGTACTAGGGTACTGAAATGATAGTATGCAACTATAATTTAATATATGGTTAATTTGAATTCTTTAAACAGTGAAGCAGTAATTAATCGTTCTTAAGAACTGCCAAGTAGTTCAATTTGAAATTTCACTAAATAATCCCTGATAAAGCAATACTTCTGTTGAGAAGATCTATACCTATGGCAACATTTTATATATGGAGACTCAAAATAAAAAATTCTTGCGTTACAAAAGTTCAATTAAACTCTCTCCAATTGAAGTGAGTATCAAAACCGCATGACTAACATCCTCACAATTAAATCAAAGGAAAACAAAAAAGGTGCACGAGTAGATTGAAACAAACCTTATTATTCGATCTGCGATGCGAAGAGATCGATTATTAGGGTTTGTCTATTGGGTGCCTTCGATTTTAATGAAGATAGAAGAAAAGCCGCTTTGGTCCACCCATCTCCATCTCCCTTTGCTTTCTCGTTTATTTTATTTGCTTTTCTACTTTTTCTATTTCTCTATTTCTCCCTCGTCGCTTAATCGCTTTTAATTGATTTTATGTCATCGACCTTTTGATAATTGCGTCTGTTTTAATCAGGTTTGGTGATTGGTCCCCAGGAGGAGACACTGAAAATTGGGTCCCGCAGCGGATATACCAGTCCCTGTGGGAACCGCATTGTCCCCCAGATTCAGATCACGCAAGGTACCTCAAGTTTTGATTTGAATCTGATCCGTTCGTTATATACTAGCACACATTTTAAAGGATCCGTGCATTATAGGTTTGGCTCGGATTTGTCCGGATTCTGATCGGACGGTTAGGATTGAATTAATGAATTATTTCAGAGGATCCGGACTCATTCTCCCCGACCAGTATCATCTTTAGCTTTTAGTCGACCAGAACTCCAGAAGGTCCAGAATTGACACAACTTCTCCATTTTCAGATATCTCATCATCTCCAGTCCACTGGAGACTGGATGCGAAAGGCCGGCCCATAAACACCTCAAATGGGTTTATTACAGTTCCATTTAATTTTGTGGTACATATAGGCCCAATATCAAGCCCAATAACTAAACCTGCCTTTTAATTAAATGGTCCAGGGCTCCAGGCAACCGAAATTTTTATTAATAGAAAAATTAATAAAAAAATATTGATAATGAGGAAGCATTTTGTGAAAATTCGATTTGTAGGAAAAACGTGATAGTCCATAATGTCCGGGGAATGTTATAGACCATGACAGCCAATTTAACGAAATCAAGTTACCGCTAATTAACCGAAATAAAATCTGGAGCTGGCCTTTATGGTCTATAACGTTCAACTACAGTGTTTTTTTTTTTTCAAAAAAATTCACAAAAAAAAAAAAAACACTGTAGCTGAACGTTATAGATCATAATGTCTAGCTACAGTGTTTTTTGTTAATTAGATATCATTAGCGATCAGATTAACTGGACGTTATGGTTTATAACGTCCAGCTACAGTACCCTGGACGTTACAAACCATAACGTTTTTCCTATTTTTCAAAATCTAACAAAACTGTTCCTTATTGTTGATATTTTTGTTTTGTTTTTTCTATTGATAAAAATTTCGGTCCAGGCAATGGTTTTTTCGTTTCATTGTGCAAATTAGAAACAAGAAAATAATATAAAAAAAAAAATGATGTCGGTTCCTCTTGCTTGCAAGTTTAACCAAATCATAAATTTAAACCATGCACGTCGAATTCCATTGTTTTGGAACCAATGTACTTTTATTTTTATTCAAATACACATTCCTCCAGTTCAGTCGTCTCTGTATTTTTTTTTTTAAATGCAAATGTTTTAGAGCATGTTGAATACTTTTTTATTAACAATAACAAATTTTTCGTATAAAATCCGTATTATATTTTTGGAATTTGATGATTATACAAACAAGTCGATACTTATCTCATATGATTAATTTGGAACACTATATAATTTACAAAATGAAAAACAAATTCCAAATGAAAAAAATGAAAAACAAATTAATTAAAAAAATGAAAACAAATTTGGGATACACGTTCTATTATTTTCCGTATGTTCCGGCTGTTAAATTTCGGGTCCAGAACTAATTTGCCGATTTTTTTTTATTAATACCCTAAAAAAAATTTAAAATTTGTCCTCAATTTAAAAAAAAAATTCAAAATAAGCCCTGACTACCCCACTGTGGGGCGGTCCACTTCAAAAGCCGACTGCCCTATGGTGGGGTAGTTGGCTATGATTTTTTTTAGAGTTCCTTTAGTATATATAGCAAGGTTCTAAATAGTGTTTATAGCGTTGTAGCGGGAAGGCTAAAAAAAAAGCTATAGCGAATAGCGTCGCTATAGCGGAAGCTATTCCAAATAGCGTTTTTTTTTTACATTTCGTATATTCAATATTTGTACTAAATATCAACATTATCTAAGGTCTCATAGAACAATAAATAACACCAAAGTAATTAAGAAATTATAATATTCATATTGAACTCGTACAAAGTCCAAATTGCGGTTCAAAATATCCATAGTAATATCATAAACTATCGATTTTTCCTATTAAAAATATCTTAAGTATCATGATTCATGACATTAATCTATTTTTTTTTCTATTCAAATTTTAATTCCGGTTTGGACTTTTTTTCTATTCAAATTTCAATTTCTATTCCCAATTTCAAATTGATTTATTTGTAGCAAGTAGCAACAAATTCAATTTCGGTTTGAGATTTTTTTTATCTTTATTTAAAACCCATATAAATTGCTTAAAAAAAAAAAAAAAAAACTCATATTGTATAGCGCAAATAGCGCTGTAGCGGACCGCTATAGCGCTGTAGCGGCCGCTATAGCGGCCGTAGCGCAAATAGCGCACTTTGATGTTGTAGCGTAGCGTTTGGGGTCCAAAAACGCTATAGCGCGCTATTTAGAACACTGATATATAGAATGATTTCAGTGTCACTGCTTCTATGATTTCTATTATTTTTTCTCTCTTTGGATAATCTTATTGTTTGATTTTGGTCTATGTTGGTCTCACAGTAAATATGATACAATCTGAATTCAAAATCCATTAAGAATAAGTAATTAAATAAATATTATTTGAGTTATTTCAAAGCTAAATGTATAATGTACATTCAATTTGAAATCCGAATGTATCTGCCTAAAACAGCTCAAACTGAGATAAGACTAACTTTGGTCAAACTTTGACCGACCATAACTTTTTGTAGGAAACTCCGTTTTGAGCGTTCGATAATTTTTTGAAAATCTTGGTAGGAGGAGATATGAATTTTGAAGATAAATTAATGTTTACTTTACAAAATGTCCCACGCACTCATTATTAAATGTATTGAATGTATTAAATAAGTTGACAGACTATTTAACTATGAAATTTATCATTATTTGTGAAATAAAATTTGCAAAGGTCAAATTATAATTTCAGTCATGGCTCATGAAACAAACGAAAATATGTTTACAAGCAGTGAAATTATATAAAGCATTTAAATAATATCATATAGTAGTTTCAGGTGTTACTTAGATTAAGATTGAAATAAGGCAAAAACCTAAGGAAGAGAGGCTGGATCATCACACACGTGTGCGTCATGTGCCGCCAAGACGTAGAAACAGCTCTCCACATGGTCAGACAGTGCCCATTTGCAATGGAAATATATAGACGAATGAATATTGTTACGGAAATGAGGACCCAACCGATAGATGCTATTCTGTGACTGGAGCATAACAAAAAGGTAAGAGGAACCCTACTTGTGACGATGTTTGTCAGTTGGAGAGAAAGATGTGCTCGCATTTTCAGAGACACAAACAAGACCCACGGACAGTTAAGAGAGAAAGTAGCGCAATTGTTGACCTACCAATAATTTTTTGTTATTTTAATTTCTCTTTTACTTACTGTTTTAGCATCTTTTATTTATTTTGCTCTTACTTAACCTTATTTAAGCTCAACCTTGTTTGGGCCTTTATGTTTTTCTTTCACCTTGCAACTACAAAATTTTTATAACCGCAATTATCAATCAAATATGAGCTAGATTTTTATTTTTTCTCAGAAAAAAAAAAAGAAGCAAAAACACATTGAAAACACTGACCTACACTTTTACAATCTTATAATAAGTAGCCCTGAAATCTCACATAATAAGATTAATTCATTGAAATCTCACATATAAGAATTTAGCTTAAACAATCGTGTCATTAATTTAACATGTCTTCCATCTGAATCACAGAATGTTCGACATTTTGGAAGAACTGAAATGGGAGAATTGTTTTCAATAATTTAACAAATATTACATTCGTTGTAAATCATGTGATAAAATAAGATAAAACCATATTTGTATCCCATTTTATTTTTTAGATAATATTAAAATTATATTTCTATTTGTTTTTATTTTTTAGATATGGATTTTTATTTTTTAGATACGGATACAGATTGGATATTAGATGGATACGAATACAGATCGAATATTTATCTAATTATAATAGTGAATAACATAATCTTTTTCATAATATATATTAAACTATATAGTATATATGTAATATTTGGATACAAATAATTAATATTTAGGACCATATCTGTATCCGAATTGATATTTGGATATTCAGATATCGGGTATTTGTATCTATTTTTTAAATATGGATTGAATATGAATAGGATATTATCCGCTCTGTTTGCACCCATAGGATTATATCCTACCAAGTTATTTTTGTGATTTCAAAGTTCAAATAGTTTATTTGAAACTTTTAACATATGTTTCATATTAAAATGTGCCTGGAAACCAAATTTTACATTTTTTGAATTATTTTTAGTATTTTTATAGAATTTGTGATAATCATTGTTTTTCAGAATTTTTTATTATATTTTTTTACCATATGGAAACAAGAATTTTTATAAAATTCTAAAAAATTAGTAAACTTTTTTCAAAAAAAATGTAAAAGTAGGTTTTTAAGCATGTTGAGCACTTTAAATTGACTATGTGAACTTTAAATCGCAAAAATAACTTAGTAGGATACAGTTCTCTGTCCTACCAATATAAACTTAGCCGTCCTAAAATGTTATTGTAAATTTTATATGAGGAGGGATCCAATTACACCTTTTTTGGTGACACATCATGACATCGTTTTTTATATAGGTCAATTTTGCGATTTCAAAATCCAAACAGTCGATCCGAACCGTTCAACATGATCACCATATTAAAATGTACTTGGAGATCAAATTTTACATTTTTTTGAATTTTTTTACTATTTATTAAGATGGTTACAAAATTGTTGTTTTTCAATGGTCTGAAAACAACGATATTTGTAACCATCTTAATAAATAGCAAAAAAATTCAAAAAAATGTAAAATTTGATCTCCAAGCACATTTTAATATATCCATCATGTTGAATGGTTTGAATCGACTATTTGGACTTTAAAAATGATAGGTGTCAAAGTGTGTCACCAAAAAAGGTGTAATCGGATACCTCCTCATTTTATATATACTCTTTTATCTTCACCTGTCTTTACTTTTTTTTCATATTTTTTTTTACTATGTTCGTAACTTATATATATTTTTAAGGAAAATTATTGGTTGACAATTGTCTTTTTTTTCTTTTCTTTTTTTGAAATTTCATGGCAGATACGAATTCCTCTGCTTCAACCCAAAATTTTATGGGAAAATTAGTTATTTGCTACTCCAAAACCTTCTAATTCTAAAAATGCCATCCCAAAATTTGAAATTGTAAAAATGCCACTCTAAACTTCATTAATTCCTAATTTTGCCATTTATACTGTATTCTTATGCTATTTTTATTAAAAATTAACTGAAAAATACTGTTTTGGTAAATAACCTTGAAATTGTATGAAGGGTATAATCAGAAATACAGAAATACGTATACCAAAATAGTATTTTTCAGTTAATTTTTAATAAAAATAGCATAAGAATACAGTATAAATGACAAAATTAGGAATTAATGAAGTTTAGAGTGGCATTTTTACAATTTCAAATTTCGGGATGGTATTTTTAGAATTAGAAGGTTTTGGAGTGGCAAATAACTAATTTTTCCAAAATTTATTGTAGTTTTCTGGATATATACATTCAACCTTCCCTAGCTATCATCAATTCTCACAAAAACAAAAAATAAGAAAGAAATAATACAAAAAAAAAGAAAGAATAGAATTGCTTTGCTTCAGCTACAAATTAATCATGCCTGAGAAATTGCATTTTAGCAACTACGTGCTTAAAAGATACGCACACTTTAAAAAATGTAGGTGTTAATTACAAATAACATTTAACAGAATACCATATGAAAAAAAAAACAAATATATAATTTTATTTAATGCATAAGCTTTATATCATATGCCACTTCATAGGTTCTATTAAGCCGGAGATGATGCAAAACCACAAATATATATATATATATATATATTTTTCCGTCCGACGTCAACGCCAATTTATTCCAAGTTTCTGACAATTTCAATTGAACTAGGGGCATCCTCAGATGTGCTGGCCAGTATTAAAACTGTACCTTCTACTGGGTTCATGCTATACCACTAACCAGGTATATATCTTCTCCAGATGATAACCAACCTCTCATATATTTTTTTTTTTCAAAGGAAGCCTGATTTTGTTATAAAACAGCATCATACACACCAGAGACTTAATACATATATAGAAGACGATTAATGGGGGCAGCATCGAAGGGTTGCTTTTGCCGGTTCGTGGTGTTGCCGGTGGTGCTTGTATTGATTGCAGCCGGGATCGTTTTCTTCATTAAAAACAAGGTGCAACCGTCGTCGGCACCGTCTATACCGTCTACGCCTGACGTGGACAAATACGGGACTGCACTATCTGCTTCTCTTCAGTTCTTACAAATCCAAAAAGGTACCTATAAACCATGTTTTTGTATCCTCTTTGTTTATATATGTGCTAACTTATGTCTCTGTTTACTGGCATTGTTCATAACCCCTTTTTCTTACAAGTAAGAATCATGTTTTTTTAAGTTTATAAATTCCTACCAAAAATATTCTGTGTATGGTTATGTTTAACATGTATGAGACAAAGGAGAGATTAGATACATGATAATTACTTGACAATATATTGTAATTGGTCATCGTTATGAACAGATTCATGTATATACGTATGGAAAAAAAAAAAAAAATTGTACATGTATTTCCCATCCATGAAGATATTTTTCGGATTTATTGGGAAACCTAATAATTCATTAAAAGCTAAGAAGTTACAAATCGAAAGCAGGAAAAAGCAAAACCCATTGAAAAATTCAACCGTGTCTTTGCATATTTAATACTCTTTGACAAAATGTAAACCCATAGAAAAATTCAGCTGTACGTGTTTGTGCATATTCAAACCCTTTGCTGAGCTGTAAATTGATAATTTAAATTAAAGAATGTAGCCATTAGTCAGCTTTTAAAATAAAAGTATATATTGTTCAAGTGATTCTGGTATTGGGCGTCAGCTTCGTGCAATGCTATCAATATAAATTGTGTACATTAATCATTGATTGGTATTTACATCTACTATTAATCAATTAATCATACACCATTTTGATTAATTCTCAACATGAAAAGGTAAAATAAATCTAAAGCACCTAACCAAAATTTCCATTGTTTTCAATGATTAAGCGGGAAGATTGGTGAACAACGAAATACCATGGAGAGGCGACTCGGCATGGGAGGATGGAAAAGAGGCAGGACTCGACTTGTCAAAGGGTTTGTATGATGCTGGGGACCACATGAAATTCGGGTTACCGATGGCCTTCACTGCCACAATTTTGTCATGGACTATCCTAGAGTACGACGAACAGCTGGTCAGAGACGCGAAGCGTAATCTTGCAACTGACGGCCTCCGATGGATCACTGATTATCTTGTTAATGCACATTCGGCTGATAATGTGCTCTGTATTCAGGTACAATTTGAGGCTCAACTTCTTATTTCTTTTATCCTTTCAACTTCTTCTTGGTTTTTTTTGTTGTTGTTGTTGTTGTTTTTTGAGTGATAGAAAGATATTACTAGTCCCATCTCATATTGAGACACTTGGGATAAATTGAGACTTGAAGTAGAAAAGCCTTCTTTGAAGTAAAAAAGCCTAACTCAATGAATTTAAGCAAAATTGGGTTTTGTAGAAGCTGCATTAATTGCACAACTGAAGGTTAATTCAGTTTGATTGCAAATCAGCCCTTCATTTCGGTACAACTTAAAAAACCATCTATTCTTTTTTCTTTTTTTTTGGATTTTCCAGGTAGGCGATCCAAAGATAGATCACAAGTGCTGGGACAGACCTGAGACAATGGCGGAGCCACGGCCTCTCCTTTTCATCAACAAGACAAGTCCAGGATCTGATGTGGCCGGTGAAACAGCGGCTGCTCTTGCAGCTGCCTCACTCGTCTTCAAATCATCTGACCCCACCTACTCCGACTCCCTCCTTAAGCATGCACAACAACTGTTTGAGTTCGCTGACAATTATACTGGCATTTATAGTGTTACTTTTCCTGACCTTGCGAAATACTATAACTCCACTGATTACCACGATGAGTTATTGTGGGCTGCTGCTTGGCTGTACCATGCGACTGGAGACCTGAAATATTTGAATTATGCCACAGATAATGGACAAAAATTTAAGGGTTATGGGGACGCCACATACTTCAGCTGGGATGACAAGCGCGCTGGCACACAGGTATGTTTCAGAGATGAAGGTTTTTGTCATTCTGTACTGGTACTGGTGTTATAATTATACACCAGTATTGGTACAAGAGCACCCAAAGGTACAAATCAACCACAGGAGTACAAAATGATTGGCCGGCTTCCTTTTCTTTTGTTGAATATACCACTGTCCAACACAACGCCAGGCCAGAACCATAATGCATTGTCTATACAAATTTTATATTAAAAATGACTGGTATCACATCACTTGTTACCTACAACTACTTGTCTGTACAAAATAATCCGATTTATCCCAATTCATTTCATATTTTCCCATTTAGATAGACAATTTATGAATACAGAATGATGAAAATTCCTGTGGGGGAGGGGGGCTTTGTCATTCCAAACTTTTATCGCCTCTAAAGTGAACCAACAATTGGCAAATACATATAATGACTGAAGTACCATTTGTGATATTTTCTGGACATGAGAACAAATACAATTCTTCTTGGCAGGTTCTTTTATCAAGGGTACGCTACTTTTCTTCAGGCTCATTACCAAATAATATAAACACAGTTCTTGATAGTTATCGAATTGCTGCTGAACGTGTCATGTGCATTCTTGTGCCGGGGTCCCCCTATTCTACTACTGATAGAACACCAGGTACTTCCTCCCCACCCAAAAAAAAAAATAATACATAAGGAGAAGTGTAAGTCTATAGAGCCAACAATCTATAGGTCTAAGTCTCAGAATCAAACGTTATCAAGTTCCACCGCAGATTACACACAAAACTGGTAACCGCATAAAACCAGAAAATGAAAAATGAAGCAAACCTCATTTCTGCAAATACCATATTTATAATTTATAATATACACTATCCTATATATCTTAGCTAAAATAGAATGCCATTTTTATTCAGGGGGTTTGGTTTGGATTCAAGAATGGAATTCACTTCAGCACCCGGTGGCTGGTTCATTTCTAGCCACAATCTACAGCAATTACATGGCCACAACACAAACAACTGATATTTCATGCGATAAGAAGACATTTACGGCAGCCGATTTACGTAATTTCGCAAAATCTCAGGTAAGAACCCACAAAATATCAGAGGTTACCCAGAAACCTGTTTCTGGTACATGCCGTTAGTATGTCTAGGACCAGGTCTGATCATTATACAATACAAAATAGATATTGTGTAAAAGAACCCTGCACAGGACTGATCAGCATATATATAGCAAAATAGTAATGATCGCACTGTGGAACCTGACACGTACAGCATCAAGCTGGTGCTGTAAAAGTTTCATTTTTGCTTGTGATCCTCTGGCAAAACAAGTGCTTAAGCCTTAAAACAAAATTCTATTTAGTTGTTCAAGTAAACAACAGATAAACAGAGACTCCATGTAAAGCCTTCACAGGTTTAGCCATTTAGGGTACTTGCTAGATGGTACTCGTCAATATACTGAAAATTATTACATTATCAAAACTCTGTTTATTTTCCACTAGGCTGACTACATATTAGGTAACAATCCAATAAAGATGAGCTACCTAGTTGGGTATGGGTCCTTATACCCACAAAAAGTTCACCACAGAGGGGCATCTATCCCAGCCGATGAAGATCCTAGCTGCTCTGACTACACCTGGCTCAACTCACCTAATCGCAACCCAAATATAGCCATTGGAGCACTGGTCGGTGGGCCCTTCTTCAATGACACATATATCGATAAAAGAGACAATGCATTGCAAGGAGAGCCCACCACAACTAGCAGTGCACTTTTCACTGGGTTGTTATCTGGGTTGGTTTCTTCTTCTACTGCTGTGAAAAGCTTTACATAAATACATTTGTTAGTACTTCAGTTCTTCTTAATTATTCAAGTAAATATATTTGTTGGTTGATTTTTTTGGATCAATAGGCAGGATGAATTTTGTTTATTTATTTTTGTATGATTGCAAGCTTGATCGTTTAATACTATTGTATCAAAGTAGTTCAGATCGAGAATTGAAGTTCTGGTATGTTCCAGATTTATATGACATGTTATGTATGGGATATATATAGTTATTACTTAAATCTCTTTTCATTTACCACCCATTAATTCAGGTACTAGCTACAATATTAGTTGTATGTATTTTGTAAAAGGAACTAATTGTGTGATCACTCAGCTATTCTTTATTTATATCAAATAATAGCATATATCCTAATTATGTGTCCTACCTAATACAAATGCCACACCATTTTAGAATTAAATGGGACATTAATCAGAAGCTATCAATATTTTTAATTATTTCTCTTCAAATTATTTTAACACTTGATTGTTAACAAATTTTGAATGTTCGTGACCCAAGTTCACATGCACTCAATCTTCACCATTTTTTTTTTGTTTTATTTATATAAATGTATCTCCTTTAACCATAGCATCATGTTCTCCATCTCTGTCTTGGCCTCCGGCTCCAAGTAATAACCTGCTTCATTAATCTCCGTTGCATAGGCTTCAATATGCACCAATTCCAGTATATCAATTAAAGCTCTCCTCACAAAATATATATGTTTTGTTAGTACACAAAGCCACCAGTGCATGCAGATACTACTAATATTTATTATATTAGAACGAAGCAAGTTGCAATTTTGAATCTGAAATATAAGTTGATAGGGCCATGTTCCCAAGGCCCTCACTAACCCATTACGGGCTATGAAGAAACCGGGATTCGGACCTTCTGGGAAGGCCAACTCGGAATTAATACGAAAAGCCCTAGGGGCCATTAAAACAAGGCCCAACAAAGCCTTATAAAGACCTCATGAATGTGGGCTCAGCCCGAACTCGGCTTACATCGACCTCATGCGAGATAACCGCTTTGACGGTTAATGTAACCGTTCTATCTCCCATAACCGCACGGGATAGCGGTTATGGGGTGACCTATATAAGGTAGAAAAGCCCATTGAACAGGGGTCGAGACTTTTGCCAAGAGAGATATCATACAGGTTAGAGTCCGAATATCTCCAAACCTCTTCTAATTCTAAACTCATTCTCATCTCGGCCTGCCACCCCGAGGCAGGACGAGCCCGACCCGAAAATCCTTTTTCCCATACGACCTACTCTCCCCGAGATAGGATGTATCATAAGTTATGCCCTCAAAGCATAGCAAGGGACCCTAGTCGGTATGGTAATAAAAAACTGGATGTCTTTGTTTTTTTTTATTTTATTTTTTTTACCATTTTCATTTTTAGCATTTGAAAGACCAACCCATAAAATGATATGCTTCATGCAACATCATACCGTACTAATTAGTAAATATCGGACCTGATAAAACAAAAAATATATAATTCTGTACAAATGCATTTGAACTACTAGCATAAATTCAAACAAAGTAAATTATATGGATATCTAATTTTTCATTTCTAAAATTGTAAGAAAATAGTGATATTAAAAACATAACTAAACTAACAATTTCCCTAAATGCTATATATCCTCAAAATCACAGTAGATGTGTAAGAAATTCCAGTAGATTGCGAACCATAATTAACCTCTCATTCTGAAATCGTCCCTCTCATAGTCAAATTAAGTGCAATATTAATTAACAAAAATCACTAGAACTTCCATAATTCGTATCAAATCAAGCAGAAAAATTAAATTGAGTACCAGAATAGATAGAACCAAACCTTGTTCTCGGATTTCCGGTGCTTTCGAATTCAGGGAGCGACGGAAGAAAAGCCACCATGCTCCCGCCATCTCCATCACCCTTTATGTTTCATTTCGCTACTCTCTCCGTTTTCGCTGTTTTCCATTGTCGTTTTTGGTTGCATGATTTATAAGTCCGCGCGATGGAGAAACTGAGGATTGGGCCCCACTGCTGATGGAATCCGTGGGCTAGGGTCTAATCCATTCGATAGAGCACACAGTTTACGCAGGTGCAGGCGTGCAGCACAGCTTCAAGAGAAGATCGGACGGTTTCAAGTGCGTCAAGTTTCGCGCTTCAAGGCATCATCCCATCTCATGAATCTTGGTCGGGTCTGGACCGTTCAATTTGTGTTGAAAATTCGTGCGTTCATTTAGATTCACGGGTTGCTTTATAATAATAAATTTTCATACACATCTCCATGATTCCCGAAAGTTTTATTTTTACCGTTAAAAAAAATACAATTTTTTGTGAGAATTCAAAATTTAGTATGGACGTCCTCCGTTGAGCTCACCAACTCTTTTTTTTAACCAACGACCATTTAAATGGTTTGATTGAATCTGATTGGCACAAAAAATGTGGGACCCACCTAATTTTTAGACTTAATGCATCCACTCTTTTGCTGAAACTCCACGTGAAGTTGGATAAATTTCAAATTCCACATAATTCATATGTATTTTTTTGAAAAAATGGTAAATTTAAAATTTTCGACCATGATTCCGACCGAACATGAACGAGAATTCAGATCCTCCTCGGTACCTAAAGAATTTTTTAGAATCTGGACTGTTGTTTTTAACTTGGAATTTTTTTACTATTTATTAAGCCATTTTGAAAATTGCTAATCGCATGGTCCAGAATTTTGTTGCACTGTTTTTACTGTTCACCCGGATCAGTAATTTTCAAAGTGACTTAATAAATAGTAAAAAAATTCCAAAAAATGTAAAATTTGGTCTGCAAGCACATTTCAATATGTAGATCAACTTGAATGGTTCGAATCGACTGTTTGGACTTTGAAAATCCGAAAAAGAGTCCGAAGTAAAACGTTCGCTTTACTTTGCAAAGCACAATAGCCCATCTATATATATATATATAGAGAGAGAGAGAGAGAGAGAGAGAGAGAGAGAAAGAGCTGGGCTATGGTGAGTTGAGAAGTAAGATGTCATTTTTACTTCACGCTCATATTTTTATTCTGAAAATCTAAACAACCGATCCGAACCGCTCAACATGTTCTCCATATTGAAATGTGCTTGGAGACCAAATTTTATATTTTTTGGAATTTTTTTACTATTTATTAAGCCACTTTGAAAATCGCTAATCGAATGGTCCAGAATTTTTTTACAGTTTATCCGGATCTGCGATTTTCAAAGTAGCTTAATAAATAGTAACAAAATTCCAAAAAATATAAAATTTGGTCTCCAAGCACATTTCAATATGGAGAACATGTTGAGCGGTTCGGATCGGTTGTTTAGATTTTCAAAATAGAGTATAAGCGTGAAGTAAAACGACGTTTTACTTCACAACTCACCATAGTTGATCTCTATATATATATATATATATATATATATTTCTCATTTATTTTCTAAAAGTAATGTTTAACTCGGTTTGAAAATTAAATTGAAATGGGAAAGAATAACAGTGCACGTTGTTCGTTGGATGCATCCATCTCTCCAGTTCTGTCCTCTCCATTTGTTGGAGATTCTCTTTGTTTTAAAAAATGAATAGGAGGAATGGACAGATAAATTATAATTCTGTTAGCAAATCAAGCACGATCTTATTAACTCTATAGAAGCTGTACTAATAGCTAATGCTGCACATTATGTGATTTGAATATTCCGATCCCCACATTAATTAATTAATTAATTTGATCACTCGTGCTAAAGACTAAGCTTGTAAAGTTGTTTAATTTATACTAAATTTGACAAATGCATCAACTAAGTAATTATATACCAAATTTGCACTGAACTTCTTTAATCATGGTCTTAACTTGTACTAAATATAATAGTAACTAATACCAGTTATCAACCTACTAATTAAGGAATTATCTTTTGTATGAAAGGCATATGTATTGAAGGTGAGTTGAAATTTTTTTTATCACCATTTCATGCCAAAAGAACATATAATAATAAAAGTAAAAGTTTAAAATTACATATATATTATTAGAGGAGGGATCCACTTACAACATCTTACAACAATTCGGTTTTGTGATTTTCAAAGTCCAAACAGTCGATCCAAACCGTTAAATATGATATCTATATTAAAATGTGCTTGGAGATCAAATTTTATATTTTTTTTAAATTTTTTTACTATTTATTAAGTATTTTACAAAATTGATGTTTTTCAATGGTCCAAAATTGTTTAAAAACAACAGTTTTGTAAAATACTTAATAAATAGTAAAAAAATTCAAAAAAATGTAAAATTTGATCTTCAAGCACATTTTAATATAGAGATCATGTTTAACGGTTTGGATCGATTGTTCGGACTTTGAAAATTGCAAAACCGAATTGTTGTAAGATGTTGTAACTTTTAAATGTTGTAAGTGGATCCCTCCTCATATTATTATAATAATTTAAATACATGTATTATTATAATAATTTAAATATGTTGTACATCAAATTTGATATGATTTAACAAAACTGAACAATTAAGACCAAGCAAGCCATCAAATTTGACTACACAGTATATTTTACTTCTTGTATGATTGTATCTATTTTATTTTATTGTCAACATTTTTTACTTCCTGCTATCTACTATTATATAGTACTGTTTATTTAGTTGTTTATCCATGATGTAAATATCTCCCTCTTATACTTAATGAAATATTTACTTGGCATTTTGTCTACTTCCTAAGAAAATATTTTACATGGTTGTAGATTTATTTTATTCAGAAAGTCATCCTACAAAATATTATGCAACCGTTCCCTTTGTAATGGGTGGCGCACAACATATCTAAAATATATCAATATATCAATTTCTATTTCTATGTTAAAATTATATTTCATGTCTAATAAGCACCCCTCTCCATTAACTCATCCCTAAACACTTATGAAAATTCTCACTTACGTTAAAATATACACTTAATTATTGCACAATGCATGTTTGTTTATTTTAGTTTAGAGCATAGTGACAAATGAGGGGTCAAAAATTCTTGATGCGGGAATAATTCGGATATAATTCGGAAATGATTCGGTACTATAAGGAAGCAAAAAAAAACAAAACAAACCCTGCCCCCGCCCCCCCCACCCAATTTTTTTATTTAAAAAAAATCACATTTTTTTTTTACGAATAATTCGTGATTCGGGTTTTTTTGCGAATAAAACGTATTACACGTTTTTTTTGCATTTTATTCGGTGTTGGATTCGGACATGTAAAAAAACGAATAAAACGCGAATAATTCGTGAATTTATTGCGAACCATGTTACTATGATTTAGAGTACAATTGTCGATAGCTGTTTTGTCTAAGTCAAAATACATTTTGACAATTTTCTAATTAGAATTTTGAACTTACTTCCTGAATCTCAAATTATACGTTTAATTATTTAATTTTGAGCTTTTGTACTCATTATTCAAATTATTTTTAAAATACACTTTACTATAGCACAACGCATAATTAATTGTCTGTTATACCATACACATTTTATTACTGTATAATTAACAGACAGTTATCTATTCGGTTTTTTTTTTTTTCAAAAGTTGGTCAAAGATATTTTTAAGAAGTGCTTAGTTAGCGACAACTAAGAGATGAGTATAATATTCCATTAGTTTATATATTTTTCATATTGAAATTGCTCATATTATGCATGCTTGGGAAGGAACCAATATAGTTTGATTACTATATTTGTTAAGCTATTAGTTGGGTCCATAAAACATGCATGCAATGCATATGCTCGAAACACGACTATTTCTATTCGCTGTTATTTCAAGTTGGGATCGAACCGAAATTTTTTTAGTTACCACTGCATAAAATCAAAATTAAATGAATACCATTTTTGCTGAGGTTTTTCCAATCCTACCACCCACGCAGTCCTAGTTCGCGCACCAAAATGGGTAGGTGCGGGGACTAGGTTGGCGCACCAACTGTTCCGAAATTTTTACTGCTCTTCAGTGCGTTTCACCCCGTTTGAGCACCAATTTTGCACCAATTTTGGTGCGCCAACCCAGTCCGCGCACCAACCCAATTTGGTGCACGAACTGGGTCCGCGTGGGTGGTAGAATTGAAAATAGCTTGGACCGTATGGTAATCATTTAATTTCTATTTTTTACTGTGGTAACTAAAAGAATTTCGGGGGATCGAATGATTTGCATTAATGTATCAAATTGAATTGTTTTTTAGATAAAAATGTGGATACATTTTTTAACTCTATATATTTATAAGAAATATATCAGTCAAATTTTAAATTTATGAAAGACGAAAATGTACAAATAGTATCGACCCATCAAGATCAGACATAGCATAAATGTGATACTGGTACATTTCAAGATCGGTCAAACTAAAAAGCCGACTTTGAAAATAGGTATTAGGATCGGCCTTCTATAATGAGTCGATCTTGATAGTGAGAAACATGATCGGTCATAAGTTCGATCCTGATTAATAGTATTATCAATATCGCCTAGATCAAAATTGCACCCAAATCCAATTCTGATGGCTATTTTTGACCGATCCTGGTTGATGATTCTCCACTAGTGAGATTACCTGATCGATCAAATTAATTTGATGACATAATTTAAAATTTAACAGCATCAAATTCATTTTAGATCGAATGGTCTTGACAATTTCTTTTTTTTGCAATTTGTGTCGAAACAACAGGAAAAAAAAAAAACCAAATTTCTCAAAATACAAATTAAGTACGTAAATAAGAAGTAAGAACACAAATGTGAGAAAAAAAAAACACTTCTCTTGGAGCAAGAAATGTTCATAAATGTCTAATCATAATGTGTGTCCATTAGACTTCAATAATAGGGTTAACAAAAAATATATAAAGAAGATGAGAAATTATTAGAAACTAAATAATTAATTAACTCCACATTGTATTGTCCATCATGCATCATCTATCTAGGTTAGTGTTTTGAAGACGGTCCGGTCCAAACCCGCCCAGTCCACGGGTTCAACGGGTTGGGTTTTCTGCGGCCAATTCAAACCCGTGCTCAACGCGTGGTTCCCGTGGTTCCCATTGTCCACGGCTCGGTCCGGGTCTATTTTTTTTTTCCTTGTGAATTTTTTTCCAAGGGGCGGGTCTGGCGGGTCCAGAGGCGGGTCTGGTGGGTTCGGGTCCAGGTATGGCGGGTTAGGTCCGGGTATGGCGAGTCCAAGGCGGGTCTGGCGGGTTCGGGTCCGAGTCTGGCGGGTCTAGGGAAAAAACCGAACCAAACCGGTGCCAGGACCGACCCTAGCCTTGGTCCGGTCCGGTCCGGGATTGGGGCATGGTCCGGGTCAGAACCCCGGGTTGTCCAGTCCGGTCCTGGACCGGCCGGGTTTTTTCAAACCACTAATCTAGGTGATATGAGTACCACCAGCAAATCAATTGTGTCCCCATCAAAGGAAAAGTGTCTGATGATTCCAAATCAGTTTAGAGATCCTCTGGTAAAAATTAACGGAAAAATAAATAAATATTGCTGGTTTACTGGTATTTCGTCAATTCAGACCATATTAGTGGTTTAGTGGTATTTAGCGGTTAGTCAAATAAATATTATGGTTAGAAAATAATTTTTTTGTTTGTTAATTTAATTAGAAGTTTTGAGTCGTTTCCACGTTATCTTCTTAGTTGGATTTAATTTGTTTGAATGTTAATTTCAAACGGCTATTTGGTAGAACAATATATAAAAGATTTTGCAACAACAACAATTTTTTTTTGCAACTAAAGCCGTTCTAATAACAATATATAAAAGATATAATTAATTAGAGCAAAGCAACTAATTACCAATCATTATGTGGTGCGCAAGTATTTGCTTCCAACATTGGCACTACGTGATCATACAATAAAGAAATCCCGTTAAGAGAAGCACACAACAAATAATACTAGGTTTGAAACCGTACTAAACAGAATACAAAAAAGAAAGAAACAAAGAAACACATGTGCTCTACTCTTCTCCAGTTCATGCCTAACTACAGACTACCATTTTAACCGGAAAGACTCGAGTCCCTTGACAATATTGCTCAGAGCGACTGGAGAGAGGATTCAACACCAATATGCATTTTCGTAGTTTCCAAAAACTAGTGTTTTTTTTTTTTTTTTTTGCCAGTAAAGCCCGCTTACGTGAACACAACTCTTAACTGGCATAACACAACTACGACATGTGCTAGCAGTATTAAACCGTACCATTGCTGATCAATTCCTGTGTACAGTTTAGACTACCATTGTTTTCATTAGAGGCCAAACTGTGTATATAACACCAAAAATTAGATATAGATATACAAGAGAGATATACTGATACTCCAATTAAGATTCAAAGAACAAAATGGTAGAAGCGAGTAAGAGGTTCTCTTACTGCCGGTTTGTGGTGCTGCCGGTGCTGTTGGTGTTGATCGTGGCCGGGGCCATTTTTTTTATAAAAAACAAGGTGCATCCATCTCCGATACCAGCTATACCGTCTGTCTCACCAACAGCAGGGACGCCTCCCACGGGGCCCACGCTTGAGAATGGAACCTATGGTGCTGCACTTACCACCTCTCTCCTGTTCCTCCAAATCCAGAAAGGTATTCATGCAGATGCAGCTCACTTCTTCTCATGATTAAAGCAAATTCTCCAGTATATATTGTTATATGTTGCATTCACATGATGTGCACCATGATAGTATCTCCTCTGATCCTTATCAGCTTGTGTGTGTGTGTGTAGAGAATGGCTAATATACAAACGTTTGTTCCTGGACTCAAGAACAAACGATTCGGTTCTTCGATTTTCAAAGTTCAAACAATCAATCCAAATCATTAGATATTTAATCTATATTAAAATGTGCTTGGAGACCAAATTTTACATTTTTTAGAATTTTTTTACTATTTATTAAGATGGTTTGAAAATCGCTGATTTTATTAAAATTCTGCACCATTGAAAAACAGCGACCTTCAAACCAGCTTAATAAATAGTAAAAAAATTCTAAAAAATGTAAAATTTGGTCTCCAAGCACATTTTAATATAGATTAAATATCTAACGGTTTGGATCGACTGTTTGAACTTTGAAAATCGGAGAACCGAATTGTTTGTTCCTGAGTCCAGGAACAAACGTTTGTATATTAGCCATTCTCATATTTATATATATGAGTAGAACTAGGGTGCTCCTAAGCTCACCAAGCTCTTCCGTGAGCGCGACTCTAAAACCTATCGAATTGATTTCAAACGACATTTCCAAACCGTTAGATGTTCAATCTATATTAAAATGTGCTTGGAGACCAAATTTTACATTTTTTTGGAATTTTTTTACTATTTATAAAGATGGTTTGAAAATCGCTGTTTTCCAATGGTGCAGAATTTTAATAAAACAGCGATTTTCAAACCATCTTAATAAATAGTAAAAAATTCTAAAAAATATAAAATTTGGTCTCCAAGCACATTTTAATATAGATTGAACATCTAACGGTTTGAAAATGTCGTTTGAAGTCAATTCGATAGGTTTTAGAGTCGAGCTCACAGAAGGACTTGGTGAGCTTAGGAACACCCTAGTTCTACTATATATATATACGAGATGGACTTAGCTAGGCCATGGAGTAAAACGCTTTGTACTCCACGCCATATTTCCATTTTGAAAATCCAAACTACCGATCCGAACCGCTCAAGTTGTTCTCCATATTGAAATGTGCTTGGAGACCAAATTTTACATTTTTTGGAATTTTTTTACTATTTATTAAGCCACTTTGAAAATCGCTGATCCGGATGAACAGTAGCAAAACAGTAAAAATTTCTGGACCAATGGATCAGCGATTTTCAAAGTGGCTTAATAAATAGTAAAAAATTCCAAAAAAATGTAAAATTTGGTATCCTAGCACATTTCAATATGGAGAATAACTTGAGCGGTTCGGATCGGTAGTTTGGATTTTCAAAATGAAAATAATGAGGCATGGAGCACCAAGTCGTTTTACTCCATGGCTTAGCTAAGCCCAGCTCTATATATATATATATATAATATCATATTTTTGTTGTTGTTTATAGTACAATATTTGTGCTGCTCATATTTTTGCAAGTTTTCATGTTTTGATTCTCATCAAGCATTCAGAAAATATATTATGCTTTCTTAATTAATATTCTACTTATGTATGAATAGAGAAGACAATTAATGCCGCTGATCAACATAGGTCTTAAGTAGCAAGAATCACATGATATTAATAACTTAAAAGTTTTTACGATCAACATTAATGCACTTTAAACTTGAAAACTGACACTTGGGACATGGATCATATATATACCATGCATATGAGAGCACATGAGATTGGATATATATTAAACATCCTTTGATAGAATCTAAACATGATGTTCCTCCTTTTTTCCTTTGAAATATATAGCGGGAAAGTTGGTGAACAACCCGATACCATGGAGAGGTGACTCGGCACTCAATGATGGCAAAGAGGCAAAGCTTGACTTATCAAAGGGGTTGTACGATGCCGGGGACCACATGAAATTCGGGTTCCCGATGGCCTTTACCGCCACGGTGTTGTCATGGACTATTCTCGAGTACAGAGAGCAGCTGATTGGACTTGGGAGGTTCAATTTTGCACTGGACAGCCTCCGATGGATTACCGATTATCTCGCTAATGCCCATTCAGCAGATAATGTGCTCTGCATCCAGGTATGGTTTCAACTAGTTGTTTGTAATTCAACTGCAGAACTTGGGGGTAATTTGAACTAAATGTGATGGTGCTCATTGAAGAATATTGCACAATTCAATTTCAGTTTGAGCAAAATCAGGTCATAACTGCACAGTTGTAGGTATATGGGGCTTGATTGCATAAATGATGCCCAATTAGGAGGGTAATTTGAGCTATTATGAAGAACAATTATGACAAATAGAGCCAAATGGAGTGTCACAACTGACAAGTTATCAAGTACTGCACAACTTGAATGATAATTTAAGGTTTAAGAAAACCTATGTTTGATAGAAACTCAAACTTAATTGCACAATTGAAGAATAAACAGGGTTTAATAGCATAAGAGATGCTAAGTTTTAGTACCACTGCAGAAAGCAAATTGGTGCCCTACCATACCGTCCCAATTCAGTAAGTACCAGTAATATCGTCGGAGGATGTTTGTGCTCCCAGCTAGAACGGAGATCACTGGTTTTAACTCACATTAAACAGCAAAGGCATTCTGATCGTACCTGTACCAGGCAACATACTGAGTTTCACTTCTCTTCCTTTCATTTTTCCAGGTAGGTGACCCAAAAGTTGACCACCTTTGCTGGGACAGACCCGAGACCATGAGCGAGGCACGGCCGCTTCTCTTTATCAACAAGACAAGTCCGGGATCTGATGTGGCAGGTGAAACTGCAGCTGCTCTTGCAGCTGCCTCACTCGTCTTCAAATCCACCGACCCCACATATTCATCCTCCCTTCTTAAACACGCAAAACAGCTGTTCGATTTTGCTGACAAGTACACCGGCATTTATAGTGTTACCTTTCCTGACCTTGCAAAGTACTATAAATCCACTGACTATCACGATGAGTTGTTGTGGGCTGCTGCTTGGCTGTACCATGCCACTGGAGACCTGACATATCTCCAGTATACAGTTGATAATGGACAGAAGTTTAAAGGTTATGGCGACCCCACATACTTCAGTTGGGATGATAAACGTGCCGGGACCCAGGTACAATCAAGGATTATTTGTTTGCGTAATTTTGTTGAGTACCAGTACAGAATACCCAGAGTTATAAACTGAACCAAAAAAAAAAAAGTACAGAAAAATAAAAGAAATCACTGGTCATTTCCTTTTTCAGTATCAGGAAGTAAAATTCCAGAGCAGTACCAGAATTGTCTGTTTTTAGAAGAAATTCTACAGAAATTCATCAAGAAAAACAAGATGAAATGAAATTACTTCTATATATATAGGATGTTATTTATAAGTGCAAAAGTAACTTTGCATTAGAATTTTTCAGTCTTTTCTTTCTGATAACCAAATAATACTTTATCGGAAATGAAGGACCAAAACCCAATTCAATAATTAAGTCAGACAAATTGACTTTTAGTTCATGTTTAATGGAACGTAATTGAATAGGCAACCACAGTAGGTATAAGGACTGCACACTTTATTCGCTTTATCTTCTGGACTTGAATAAACTTGTAAAGCTTCCATAACAGGTGCTTTTATCAAGGGTGCACCTACTTTCTTCAGACTCATTACCAAATGACATAAACAAGGTGCTGGGAAATTACAGGATGACAGCTGAAAGCATCATGTGTGTTCTTGTGCCTGGTACCGCAATATCTACTACTGACAGAACAGAAGGTACTTTCAACCAAAAGAAATGAAAGAGAAAAATAACTAAATATTAAAAAAAAATAGAATGTAATATGACTCTTTTAAGAACTTCTATCTTTTTGGTGGTATATGTGATCATTACCAACTTTAGTCTACATTTTTTTACCAAAAGGGAAAGAAATGAAGGAAAAAAAGACTGAGTTTAAGTTGAGCAAGACTAAAATTGAATCTGACATCCTTCCCTCGATTAATATTAAATCATTCCAATCTACTTTGTGAAGCCTTTGTTTATCTTTAGTTCAAAAAAAAATTGCAATGGTACAATGAAGTACTAAAAAAAATGACGAATACAGCAACATGTCCAGTAATATGTTGTATATTTTGATGTACATAAATATTCTAGCTTGAGTTAAATCAATGATACTTTCATATTCAGGGGGGTTGGTTTGGATTCAAGAATGGAATTCACTACAACATTCACTGGGTGCTTCATTTCTAGCCACACTATATAGCCACTATATGGACGCAACACAAAAAACCCAAATTTCATGCAATGCCACGAGAATAACAGCTAATGACCTACGTAAATTCGCTGTATCGCAGGTTGGCTCCACTAACTATGAATTACCTATATACCCTGGTCCCTGTATACATGCATGCTGTTAACATATCAAATACCCGACCGAACTGGTATGTAGTGATAGTAAGAACCAAAACCCTGAATGGGACCTGATCAGCAAACCAATGGTATGAGATTGAATCTGACGGCACTGCTGTTGTGGGCCTGAGGTTAACAGAAAAATCTAGCTTTTCGCAGGAGCTATATGCCTCTTTAATCATAACTATACTCATTTTACTTTCTACTAGGCTGATTATATATTGAAATTAAGAAATGATTAAGTTAATAAGTTATCATAACTATATTCATTTTAATTTCTACTAGGCTGACTATATATTAGGCAGCAACCCAGTGAAAATGAGCTACCTTATTGGGTACGGTTCCGTGTATCCACAAAAAGTTCACCACAGGGGTGCTTCTATCCCGGCCGACCAAAACCCTAGCTGCACTGACAAAACCTGGCTCGAGTCACCTGATCCAAACCCGAATGTAGTCATTGGGGCACTGGTCGGTGGGCCCGCCTTTGATGATACATATAAAGATGACAGACTTAATGCTGTACAGGGAGAACCTACCACAACTAGCAGTGCACTTTTTACCGGTTTGTTGTCTGGGTTGGCCTCTAACATTACTGCTATAAGGAACCTTACGGAAATACAATGATATTTTTTTATAAACAATATATGAGTTTGCTTGTTAGATTGTTGGAATGCCCATGTGAACTCCCTTTTTAGAAGATTTATCTTTTGGATTGCGTATTGAAGGTATATAGTCAAGTGGATTATTTCGTATGTGATATAGCCGTCTAGGAGAGCTTGAAATTTTTTGTAGTTGTAATAGCATATGTTTTGCTTCCCTCCCTATTTTATTTGATACAATAAATTCATTAATTGTTTGTGAAAATAGTAATTCGTGTTCGTCAATTCTTTTTTGTTTATAATTGACTTCATTGATAGAGATAACCACTGCATATTTAGATTCTACCTGATTCCTCGATTATTACTGCATTGAATTTATTAAACAAAAACAATATGCAATTTAAAAATTAATGTAAGAAACTAACAATGCATGCTACACTTAAATTTAAAATTTCTTTCTCTTCTGAACTGTTCTACAACCCAGAGCATAATTATTAAAGAAAAACTTTACTAACGGATTAATCTCCAGCAGTTTCACTTCCCGAACAAATCTGCGGGTGCTAGAGGCGCCGAATCGAGCTGGTACAGTCCCAGTGATGGGCCCACAAAACGAAACAAAATCCAGGCTCCAATGATAATGTAAATTGAAGCATACGCGAATTTGTTCAACCAAAAGAGCATCCCTTTCTCCCCCACATACAACTCAATAGCTTTCTCTGCAAGTGTCATCTCCTCCCATCGTTTCTTCTTCGTCTCCTTCTCCATTCGTCCGGGACTGGAGGAGGCCATTTCTAGGAGCCTATCTTCTTCTTCATCTCTCCGCCTACGGCGCACTTTCACTTTGAGTTTTCTCTTTTGTTTCTTTGTTGTGGTGGTGCTTGTGTCAGGAGGTGATGTCTCTTCTGGGTTGGTAGTGGTATTGTTCTCTCCATTTGAGGCGGCCAACACGGTGCGACACAAACGGTTGTGGCTGTACAATGAGGGTTTGAGAAGGAAGGAGCAACGGAGGGGTGGTAGTCTGGCGAGGTTCATCTCTTTTTGTGAGGCTGCCTCTTCATATTCTTTGATTGACCTCTTAACTCCTAAAGAGATGAGATTTGTCATCCGTTATCAGTCATAGAAAATGAATTATGTTACTCTGTATATGTAGTACTTTGTGTGGCAGATCACTGTAGGACTCAAAATACAACTTGTTCCATTTAAACCTTTTGGGCCATATTGGATTCTTTGGGCCTTCAACCATTTCATCTCTTTCTTTCTTTCTTTCTTTCTTTGTTCTTTCTCCTTTCAATGGCAAAAAAAGTAAGAAGAAAATTCCAGATTAATTTTTTATAATTTGTGGATATAAAGGATAAACTTTCTATCGAAATAAGAATTTAGATTTTCGTAATTTGACTGTAATAAAAGCTATTGATCATCTTCTCGCAAGAAAATTTTACTGCGAGGAAATATCTTCTGACTGGGCAATTGAGCTCAATCACTTAAATTATCACCTCACTAATCTCAATTATAATTATCAATCATGAAATATGAAAGTCAATGAACTAACTAGAGATATTTAGAAAAGACAAAGTTTAACGAAGAAGTCTGGTCCATTTGATTAATTATATCCGGATCCAACGAAATGGACGGCTCCATTTTAATGGATGTGGCGATTAATCAACAATTTGGGGAACTATTGCCAACGTCAATAGGACAACTAACTAATCTAGCCCGTTCATTTTCGTACACGATTCGGGATTTCGAGCTTTTCCCCCGCGTTGTAAATTCATGTACGATGACTGGACTCGTCCGTTTGTACGAATAGGAGATAAACTGGAAGTCTCCTCACCGATTTCCCTAAATTCCTACTGGATTATTAAAAAATTTAAAAGAAAAGAAAAATCCAACCTATTCTGAAAAAAAAAAAAAAAATTCCCAGACAGACTCTCTCTCTTGCTTCCTGTCGTGTCTCCAACAAGATCTACCTCTGTATCCTTCAAAGAAAAACAGCGTGTTTATGGGCTTTTGAAAATGTGGGGATAATACCTGGCATTTTTGGAGCAAATTTCGATTCGGTAGGGAGCTGATACTTGCGGTGCTTCAGCCTTGATTTGGAGGTTCAAGCGCCGATTTCCGAGTTTTTTTTTCGTATGATTTGGTAGTATTAGCATTCTATTTTGTATAAAGTAGGAGGTTGAGAAATTTTCCCGTGGCAAGATGGATTTGTCAGGGATTAATGAGGAGTTAGCGGAGATCGAGGGACAGATCAATGATATTCTTCGCGCATTATCGTAAGGATTCGACTCTCTTATTATTGTTGTTTTCTTTTATCGCTATGCTCATTTTTGGGTAAAATGTTAGAGATTTGTGCTTCCAATGATTCCAAATTAGTGGCAAATGTACGAGCGTAATCAGCTGAAATTATGCTCCATCAAGTAAAATATCAATGTAATTCTTCTGAAGTCAATAATCTGTTATTAATAGGTGATATACTTTTGTGTTCATTTATGATCCAGAGGCCAAATTATTAGGAATGTACTTCAGGATTTCCAAATTTAACAGTGCGCTTGTGTCAGGAATGTCCTCATTTCTACTATGTATTGAAGAATTCATTCAAACTGTGTGCTATTTTCAATCATTTTAGGATTTTTTTCCCCTTTGAGGGGGAGGGGGTAGTACTGTTACATTTAATTAACATGAATATATACTTGGCAGAAATGGGTTTCAAAAATTGGAGAAGATTAAGGATGCTAACAGGAGAAGTCGGCAGCTTGAAGAGCTTACTGACAAAATGCGAGATTGTAAGAGGTACTTGCTTTTAGATATTTTTCAACTCCATGTCTAAATGAAATTCCAACTTCTATTGGTACACTATCATTTTTACCCCATGGAGTGTGGATATGTGCCATAATGTAGGGTACCTAATTAACTTGTTGTTTAATTTGATAGGAATTCAATTATAGCACTTCAATTAAGCAGTGCTGTGAGAACCACAAATTCAATAGTAATGAAATATGATGTCTGTGTAGGCTAATAAAGGATTTTGAGAGATTGGTGAAGGAAGAGGAGGCCACAAATTCACGTGATACCATCAAAATGCTTAATGATAGAAAACAATCTATGGTACACTCAATTGGGCTTCTTTTTGGGCACTACAAATCAATCTCAATCCATCGTGTTTCAAATATAATGTGTAACTAATCAAAAGAACTTGTGATTTTCTTTTTTTAGATCAAGGAACTAAACTCATACGTTGCTCTGAAGAAGCAGTAAGTCTTCTCTTCCTAGTAAATTAGCAATTTTAATCTCTTCTCTTAATCCTACCAGAAAAAAGCTTAATCGGGAATGACGTTATCTTTTGATTTTATTACATCAAATGATTATAATATGGTTGTTCTTATTTTAATAAATGACAGACAGCAAAGTGAAAACAAACGAATTGACCTGTTTGAAGGGGCTAATGCTGAAAATGATTATGATGAGAACGTAGTGTTAGCATCATGTAAGTTATTCTCTTCTAGCCTGCATATTTCTGTTGTATTGCAGTGTGCTGTGGATTTTGGTGCCCTAGTCACATGTAGTACCGGTAGAACTGTAAAAGTATAGCAACTGGCTCGGAACATTTGTTAAAGGAGAAGTATATGGTTGCTACTGAGTCTTTTCTTTATATTAATTTGTGTTTTCTACTTGTTTTTTTAATTTGTCTTTGCTTTGGAGATATTTGGTGGGATTATAGATTCTCTAAATAGCAATCACCTATCTCAAACTTTAGTCTATTCAAATTAATTTTTCTTGAATTCACTTCTGTTTACCTATTGCAGCTATGACAAACCAACAACTAGTGGACCAGGGAAATAGTCTGATGGATGAAACTGATCAGTCCATTGAAAGGTCTAAACAGGTAAACATCCTTTGTTCTTTTTGTGTTTAACTCCAAGCTACATTACTAATTGCAGAAATGGTCCCTACTACAGTACTCTTACAGTAACACTCACTTTGAGTAGCCATATCCATTGTTACCTAAGATAAAATATTATAATACCTTGTCTTTGATTTAATAATCTTTAGTAACTCATCACCTTTTAGGTTTTTTTTTTACCCTAGCATTCTTGCCAAATCTCTTAAAACTATTATTTGACTAGCATGATATCATTGGTATTCCCATTTGATTAAACTTGTTGATTTCTCTTCCTAATTGTACTTGACTAGACTGTGCAAAGTACTATCAATGTTGGAGCTGAGACAGCAGCCGCTCTTAAAGCACAGGTTAGCAAGTTACCCCCCTTCTTTTTACATAATTATCAACTTTTCAGTAACATTTATTGTCAGTAACACATTCCAATTTTCAGACTGAACAAATGAGTAGAGTTGTAAATGAGCTCGACTCAATCCATTTCTCCATTAAAAAGGCTTCCAAGTTAGTTAAAGAAATCGGTCGACAGGTTATTTTATTTTATCCCACTTTGCATTTCTCAAAAATTATGTTTATAATATTTTGTCCTTGTTGAATTTATTATTATTATTTTCTGAACTCAGGTTGCAACTGATAAGTGCATAATGGCCTTGCTCTGTCTCATTGTGATTGGTGTGATAGCCATAATAATTGTGAAGGTGACTATATATCTATATACTATATCTCTTGGCAAGAATTTGAATGCTTAATGCGAACATCAAAAACCTTGTACATGAGAAATCTGAGCTATTATTATTGAGTAGAACTAGGGTGTGATGTGCTCACCAAACTCTTTGGTGAGCATAACTCCATAATCTATCGTATTCACTTCAAACGAGATGAATCCAAACCGTTGAAACCGATGTACTTCACAAGTGATGTGCGTACATGCAAAATTTTGAAAGTTTCGGATTTATTTAGTACAAAGTCAAGCGGTCCAAATTGATGAAAAATGAATGCATTAAAATAACTTTTAAAACTTCATTTTGGGTCATTCATTTTTCATCAATTTTGACCACTTGACTTTAGACTAAATGAATTCAAAATTTTGCATGTACGCACATCACTCGTGAAGTAGATCGGTTTCAACGGTTTGGATTCATCTCGTTTGAAGTGAATCCGATAGATTATAGAGTTATGCTCACCAAAGAGTTTGGTGAGCACATCACACCCTAGTTCTACTCATTATTATTATATGGTATTGTGCTGGTACGATTGGGTACCAGGCTAAACACATGCTAATCCTCCCTTAACCCTTTTTCATTGTGCTATATCTAAAATTGTTTGTACAATTTCAGATTGTCAACCCGCATAACAAGGATATAGCAGATATACCAGGCCTTGCCCCACCAGCTAACAGAAGACTCCTCTGGATCCCAGATTGAACAAGATTCATTTTCAAGTACAAAAAATATATAAATCTCTGATTCAGAATCCAAGTTCAATTTTCCACTTCACATTTGTTCAAAAATTTAAAGTCATTTTGATTGTTAAAGGATCGGATGTCGCTTTTAGTGACCTCTTTACAAAGGAATGTTTCTTTGAACTATCATGACAGGTTGTACTTATTTTCTCTATGATGACCACACAATGTTGACATTGAAATCAAATGCCTTTTATCAATTTTTTTCACCCTTTCTTTTTGGTAAAATTGATTCAGATTGTGTATTGCCTTATTCCTATGCATCTTTCTAGTTTTATCCAGAATAACAGGATTAAGATGCTAGACAAGGCAAGGTAATGACTGAGTAATTATTAATTGGTTAGATCTAGACTAGAAAGGTCTAATTTATTAAAGGGCTCTAGAGTCTAGACAAGAGAAGGTGCGTATTTGCCTACCATTTGCCTACTTTATTCAAATAAATGGGTTAAAATTACCATTTAATCAAAGACTAGTCAACCCTACATTTGTATTATTAATCTGCTCCCAGTTATTACGGTCCGGATCCCCCAAAGTAACCCAAAAATTGGGTTTTGGATTGGGACCATCCGAATCGAATCCGTCGCTCGAGATCGTCTCGGGATTCGAACATGTCTCTCGGAATGTGTGCGCTCCACTTTAGTTGGATGGTCACAGATTCGAATCAGACGGTCCCGATCCAAAACCCAATTTTTGGGTTACTTCACTGGATCTGAACTCAGTTATTACTCCATGGTTGGTACTTGGTAGACATCACTTGGGCTATGCTCCAGAAGGCGGAGTGAAATCGCCATTAAAGACAAGGGAAGGGGAGAGAAGTGAAGCTCGTCATTAAAGGCGGATCGTGTAGCTTTCCCTCCGATCCCTCTTTGATTTTCCCCCTTCTGAAGCGAGTGAACAACACTGGTCAGGCGCGGTCTGGCAAAATTTTACCTCCACACAGTAATTCTCCATTTTCCTCCCACTGCGTACCGCCTTCTGGAGCATAGCCTTAATAGTCTTCACTCAGAACCATTAGATTGAGTTTAAATTTGCAAACAATTCAAATTGTTGGTTCCTATGTGAGCTGTATTTCTTTTTGAATTACGAGATGATATATTTTCCCGTGCTTTTGTAGTCCAATTTGACTGTTCAAAATAATAGATGTTCGTTACTTCTTTAGAATGTAAGATGCAATATTTTTTCATTCAAATCTCGATTAAAAATGTAAACTCTTCACTAGATGATAATAGCCAAGCGCAAACATTTGAAATGAAAGTCAATCACTATATCAAATATTAACCTTTTATATAATTATCACGTCAAAAAACATAATAATTATGAGAATTAATAATGAAACAATTCTCACATTTTTAATGAAGTTTAAACATAATACTTTAAGAAAACTACTTGTACATCATAAAAACAAAACAAAAAAAATGGACATGCATACATACATACATATGCATATGCTCTACAAAATTAAATGGGGAACATTAACTCCCATTCTCTATGCTTAAATCCACCTATGATAAATGACGAGGGATCCGATTACACCACTTTTGAGTTACCACAAAGTTATCTTCCTCATTTTCTACATTTTCAAAGTCCAAATCATCGATCCAAACCGTTCAACATGATTATGTAATTAAAATGTGCTTGCAGATCAAATTTTACATTTTGAAGTTTTTTACTATTTATTAAGTATTTTACAAAAAGTAGTCAAATTCATACCATTGAATTTTGTACACATTTTAATAAATAGTAAAAAAATTTAAAAAATGTAAATTTGATCTGCAAGCACATTTTATTTAGATAATCATGTTGAACGGTTTGGATCGACGATTTAGACTTTGAAAATGTAGAAAATGAGGAGGATAACTCTGTGATAACTCAAAAGTAGTGTAATCGGATCCCTCATGATAAATAGTCTAATAATTAAAAGATGCTGAAATGTGAACACATGATTTGGCACATCATATAATATTAATGAAAATCCAATTTCTCTGCAAATATTCCTAGCTACACTCCCCGAGTTAAGGTTGTTGTGTATATGTTAAGTATTTCAACTTGCTTCCTATGTTAACCGATCTCAAAAGGATATAAAAATAGAAGACCAAATTATTAATCTTGTTTGGCAGGAAGACAAGATCCGAAGATCTCTCATTGCCACGCTGGAGATGATTATTTAAACTTTTTTTTTTTTAAGGAAAATTATTTAAACTTCTTCTCTTCAAAGTTTTTATTTTCAAACAAATTGAGATACGCTAAAAATAAAACTTAACCATAATGGAACTTCCCAGTAGGTCACCCATTCTAGTACTAGTTATACCTAATTTGAGAGGGTTTCATTTTCATAAAGATGCTGTTTTTTTACCACTGGTTCGCCAAGCCTATCACGAACCCTTCTCATTTTTTCTGGCTTGAAACAGACTGTGTAGAAACTACACAGGCGGAGATGAGACGTTAGACACTTTTATAAAAGAAATAATTGTTGGTATATCTATTAAAACATTTTAAATTTTTTATTTTTACATTAAAATATTCAATTTTTTTATTTCTGCATTCTAAATTAAAATACTTTCCTATTTCCTCATCAAAACACTCAAATCTCTTATTTCATTATTTTAAATTAAAATATTTTCCTATTTCCTGTTTAAATCTTAAAATTTAAATAAAATTTATCATTTGTTTGCACATAATACTTCTGTTTTAAATATAATTATAATATTTTCCTATTTGTCTGTACAGAATACTTTTATCATTTTGAATATTTAGAATATAATTATATTTAAAAATATCAGATTTAATGAACCGGAAAATAGAAAAATATTAAATTTAAAATGGAAAATAAGATATTTGTGTGTTTTGATGGGAAATAGGAAAGTATTTTAATTTATAATGGGAAACATGAAAATATTTTAATTTAGAATGGAAAAATAAATTATTGAGCATTTTGATAGAGAATTAAGTAAATTACAATATTTTAATGAGTATATCAACAATTCTTCCTTGTCAAGAAAACAAAAAAAATGCTGCCTCCAAAAGAGATTGCAGACGTTTCTGGTATGAAACCATAGTGACAACTTAATTGTTTGGAAAAGGTTCGGCGAGGTCAAAAATTCATGATTCGGGAATAATTCGGGTATAATTCGGGAATGGTTCGGAATAATCCAGATTAGAGATCTCAGTCTTACAAGGAAGCAAAAAAAAAATGTTATGGGAAAAATTCTGAAAAAATTCGCGAATAATTCGTAAAATTCGGGAAAAGTTCGTAAAATTCGTGAATTATTCGGGTATAATTCGGTCAAAGTTTGGTCAACTGAATAATTCGGCGTTTGGTTCGACATGACCAAAAAAATGAATTATTCGGATATAATTCGGGTATAATTCGCGAATCTTGTCACTATGGATTGGTCTTGAAACTAGGGATCCGCTACACCTTGTCAGGTCTGTATCTGCCACATGAGATCCAGTTCCTTTGGAGAGAAGAATGCACCGCAACCGCATGAGCCTACCTTTCCAAGAGCAAAGACTCCAAGTCAAACCACTTGCACAAGTGACAAGTCACCATCTTAGAAATTAGTGTCTTTCATTCTTTGGCCAATAATTTATTTACTTTCTTATTACTCTTACCAAACAACTTCCTCCATTTATTGCAGTCACAAGAAACTTATAGAAATAAAGAGTGTTTATAAACGCAAATATTTAATTCGAGGAGAAGGTGTGATGCATGCCACGTATACATAAATATTAATCAAAATATTAGAGAAAACAGTACGAACTTAGCTCCATAATCAATGGAATTCATTTTAAATAACTAAATCAAATATAAAACCGATCTACTTCACGAGTGATGTATTTGCATGTAAAATTTATAAATTTAATTTAATATAAAATTAAGCGATAAAAGAAATTTATAAATTAATTGACCTCTACTTCTGCATAATTTGATTTGAGAGACTTCTAGTATTTTAAAATCTTTTTTAATAAAAAAAATCAAGATCTCACATGAAAACACTTCTTATTTTATGTTATATATGTGACTCTTTCTCTCATTCTTATTGAAAAAAAAAAAATTAGCACTGTATTTCTTGTTTGATCCCCATTCCGATTGCCTCCGCTCCTGACTAAACTAACTAAAAATTTATAAATTTTATATATAAACGAATCACTCATGAATTAAATAAATTTTAATAGTTTAAATTTATCATTTCATTAATTTTTAACCTAGGACTAAGCACACAAAGAAACTTGATGAACTCAACAAAATCATAGTCCTACACAAAATATAAAATACTGCAAAACAATAATAACTTGACCATAAGGAGTTTTACCCAGGGCGAATTTACATACATTAAATGAGATCAATTGACTCCCATTGATTTTCAAAACTAATTATTATATATGCTATTTTTGTATATTTTATAGTTAAATGTTAAGGTACCTAAAAAAATGACTCCTATAAAATTTTTTTGAAAATTTTACATAGTTGACCCCCCATTTATTTTTTAAGAAAAATAGACTATTAAAACGTGTACAACTTGGAGACTTATAGCATTTTTTACTCCCATTATTCAACATTCTGCCTCTGCCCCTGGTTTTATCCAAGATTGATTAATATAATTACACTGACTTTCTTTATCATATCTGTGACTAATAATTAGAATTCTTCAAGACAACGAGTGAAATTAAAGAAATTCGGTGATAAGTAAATAAAAAGAAAGAAAGTGTAGAACCTAGGGTACAAACGGGTCGGATATTATCCTACCGTATTCGCATTCATATATGAAAATTAGATGCGGATATTCAATATCCGAATATCCGTGCGGATACAGATACATATATGGTTTGAATTTTAATTATTTGTATCCGAATAGTAGATCAATACAATATAGTTTATTATATATTATGAAATATTTATGTATATATTCACGGATATCCGATATCTGATCCATATCCGTATGTATTCGTCTAATATCTGATCCGTATCCGTATCCGAAAATTAAAAACAAATACGGATATAGTTTTACCACTATCCGATTCGTATCCGATCCGTTTGCACCCCTAGTAGAACCACAATCTTAGTACATTAGTACAAGCTCCATTTCTTTTCATAGAGGTTGTAGGTTCAATTTTAGATAATATTATCTAAAAATTATTTAATAAAAAAACAATAGAAAGTGTATATTCACGATGTCAGCAACTAGCCGCATGGTCAATGCAACAGAAGATCCGGGACTCATTATTGATTTCATTCGTCTTATTGCAATTTCTTTTGTCGATTCCGTAGGTAACCATACTTAAAAAAATACTAAAATAGAGAGATGAAAAATGTGTTCCATATATTCTGTTCAGCACGCGGTTGCTTTCAGCTTCAGCCTGTTGTTTCTTCTTCCCAATGGAAAAACAAGGCACGACTAAAATTTATTGAAGGCAGAAAGAGATAAGAGTTTGGAAACAGCTATAGATTGATAGAGAACGACAGAGAGTGTGCGGTTTATTCCCCTGTTTGTTGTCTCGATCTACACTGATTCCTTCTTTGCTTTCCTTCTCTTTTCACACTGTACTGTGCCTCTTATCATCTCTTTTGTCCCTTTTGAAGTTTGCCTCAAATTTCCTTTTCTTTGTTCATGCTTTTGTATTTGTGTCTGTCTAGACTCTAGAGTGAGGTATCCGTATAATAGCTCTCTTTCTCCTCCTGTTCTCCTGTTTTGGTTATGGTTTCAATTCCATCTCCTAGAGACTTCTTTGTTTGAAATATACTATAGATTATTTCATTTTGGTTGAAAATTGTCGAGGTTTGTTTGCTTCCATTTCTTACACATGTTCAAAGGCCTCTGTGCAAAGGCCTCTGTTTGCTTCCATCTCTTACACATGTTCTAATTTTGATTGCCAATTCAAGATCTGTTACAGCAATAAATGGGTTGTTTCAACTTCAAAAAGGGTCCAAAATCAAAGCCAAAAAGAAGTGTAGCCTCTGAAAAATCATCCAACAAACCGCTCCAATCCAAAACCTACACTGAAAAATCAAAGAATTTATCAAGCAGTGTGAAACCTGATCAATCCATAACCAAAAGTGTAACGGCTACACCACCTAGATGCAGTATACCAAACTTGTACGAGCAGAGAGGTCATAAGCTGCGTGTATTTGATTTTGAAGAGCTTAGAGCTGCCACGAATGATTTCAACAGAGCACTGAAACTTGGGGAAGGTGGATTTGGGACTGTGTTTAAAGGTTTTCTCAAGTGTCAAGATAGCAATGGAGAGAGGCTTGTGGTTGCTGTAAAACGGCTCAAGCAAAAAAGCTTACAGGTACAACACTGCTACTGTTCAAATTTATATATTGGTTATGACCTGTACCACTGATGCTGGTACGGTACCGGTGCAACTGATTCTGGTATGGTACCGGTGCTCACCAGCACACATTCTTTATGAAAATATCTAATCGTCATAACTTGGTCTGACCAAATCACACATTATTTTCCTTGTTTACTGGTACAATGACAGTGACCTTGTACTAGTAGGATTTTTCCGTTTTAGATAACCGGATAAGAGTAGTTTTGGCCAAAATTCAATGTACCAATTTGTAAAGCTCAGATTTAATCATATTCCATCCGCCACCCTTCACCAAAATACAAAAAAAATAAGGAACAGAAAATTGGATTCTCCATTCCTCCTTATATTGTTGAACAATAGGTTTTTGTTTTCTTTTTCGAATTCCTTAATTCAAGTGAGATCACAATAAACCACAATTCATCCCTAAATCTCTGAAGGAGAAAAGAAAATTCTGAAAAAAAAAATAAAGAGACTCAATTGGGGTACTAATTTGTATAAAAACCTACCAGGGGCACAAGCAATGGCTGGCTGAAGTATTATTCCTCGGTATAGTCGAGCATCCAAATCTGGTAAAACTTATCGGATACTGTTCTGTGGATGGAGAGAAAGGAAACCAGCGGCTTTTGGTTTATGAATTTATGCCGAACAAAACCCTAGAAGACCATTTGTTCAGTCGAGTGTACCCGCCTCTGTCGTGGGATTTGAGATTGCAGATCATTCTAGGCTCAGCTGAAGGTTTGGTTTATCTTCATGAAGGACTTGAAGTTCAGGTCTGGTAAATAAGTTTTTCTATGTTTTGTGAAACTGTTAAAAGTATGAAGAACTCAACTAATTAAAGGGACATTTAAAAAAAAAAAATTAAATTAGGGGGTATTGTGCATATATTCAAAACAGATTGTTCCTCTGAGACCCTTTAATCAATAGTTCTTTTGTTTAGTTTTATGTTATTCTGCATAATTAATAAATGTAATCTGGAAATTTCCTAAATGGAGAAAAAAAAAAAACATGTGATGTTGCTAAAAAGTACACAAAAAAGGGGATTAATAAATGTCTTTAATTGTTAATGATATGAGTTCTTAATAAATTCTTTTTAGCAGATAATATTTCGGGATTTCAAGGCATCAAATATATTGCTGGACAAGGAGTTTAAACCGAAATTGTCCGATTTTGGCCTGGCAAGAGAGGGACCCACTGCCAGTAAAACTCACGTTTCTACAGCTGTATGTTCATCTTTGCTTGTGCTAGTATAAGAATTATCATACCAAATTTTGGTTATCTATGACCAATAAAGTTATTTATTACAAATGTGTCTAGCAATTGGCTCTTATATTACCAACCAACGCATATGAATGCAAAGCTAAAATGTTCTAAATCATAACATATTGTCATTTTACCAGGTGGTAGGAACGCATGGCTACGCAGCTCCGGACTACATCCAAACCGGCCATCTCACCACAAAGAGCGATGTGTGGAGCTTTGGTGTAGTACTCTATGAGCTACTCACCGGGCGGCGCTCACTGGAGCAAAACCGGCCGCGGGCAGAGCAAAAGCTTCTCAATTGGGTCAAACAATACCCGCCTGAGGCCACTAATTTTAGTGTTATAATGGACCCAAGATTGCGAAACCAGTATCCTCTCAAGGCGGCTCGGGAGATCGCCAGGCTGGCAGACCGGTGCCTTGTCAAGGACCCGAAACAACGGCCTGGTATGACTGAGGTTGTACGAGTTTTGAAAGAAGCAATGCAAATTAAAGTTAAAGGGTAATTAATTGTAGATTGTATAATGCAAAAATAGAGGTAGTGGCTGTGCAAGGAGAATAACTGTATTGAGTGAAATTTGGTGAAAGGAATGTTTTGTCAAAAAATAATGTCTTCTTTAATAAAAAAAAGTAGCACAGGGCTTGGAATTGGAAAGTCTAAGAAAAAGATTTTGTTTTTTTAGAAAGCTCTCTTACAATGACATTTGAAAATTTCTTTGTTTTCAAAGTTCAAATGACAAATTTAAACCGATCTTGTTCTTGAGAACTTCATTTACATATAAAATTTTAAAATTTTCGAACTTATTTAGTATCAAGTTAAGCGGTTAAAAAATAAAAAAATTGTGCGTATCTTAATGCATTACTTTTATGAAAAATCTTCATTTTTAAAAATTCTAATAAAATAGTAAAATAATTTCAAGAAAATATAAAATTTGGCTGCAAATACATTTTAATATGAAGATCGTGTTAAACAGTTCAGATCGATTATTTGAATTTTGAAAACGTAAATATAACTTATAAGTATATGTCATGATATGCTTACATAAGTAGGATAGTCGGACTCCTCAATGAAATAAAAAATAACAAGTGAAAGAGGACTGAAACACCGCGTCAAATAGAACACATTATATATGGGTTTGGAGGCCCAGCCCAAATTAACGACACCAGCTCCAATTTTTTTGACAGAAAAGCCCGTAGGCAATTTGCACTTACATGTTTTGTCATGTTATGCGCTCTTCGCCTTCGGTAAACCGGAGACTTGTGATCCAAATCCCCGAGAAATAGAATCCGGAAATGGAGAAGAAGCTGACGCTTGTTCAGACCATGGCGGCCGCTGGTGTCTTCTCCGCCATCTCTTTCTGGTTAGCTCCTTCGCACTTACTCACACGTGCATTCTAGGGTTTCGATCGCTTAACCTCTCCCGACTCCTCTCTTCTTAGGTACGGTTTCATGTTTGGCAGAGAATCCGCTCGGAAGGAGCTTAGCGGCCTGATAGAGGATCTCAAGCGGGGCAACTCCTCTTCCCCCGACGAAGCATCTCGTAAACCCTAATTTCTAGCGAGGTACTCTGCGAAATCGATTTCATTTGTCGCTGAATTTTTCGTAATCGGAATAAAATTTTGATCTCTGTTTGTTGATTAGAGTAGGTTTTGTTCCTTTTCTCTTCTGTGTTCTACCCCAATTTGTGTAGTAGACAGGATCATTGGCGTACAATTTTGATGCGGAAATGTTGTACTGTGTTTCGTTGATCTATAAAAAAAAATGTAATAAATTGTTACTGAAGAAGGCTCACGAAAGGCCAATAGATAATCATCGTCTGAAAATTTAAGATTCTTTTAAAGAAAACTATATTGCATGTAGTTGTGACTTAGCTGTAAAGGTTTATTTTCCCCATGGAAAGTAAATAATGAGCATACTGTTTCGGATATATATTTTTTAATTCCATTGGATGTTCTTCAATATAATTGAATTGGGATTAGTATGTCTTACCAATGCTTGAGCCAAGAAAGAAAATAACATCCTATACAGTACTTGCGTTTCTCGGTTGTCTTCTAATTAATTTAAAAGTTCAACAGTTTTCTAAATACTTCTGGCTGTGGGTATTTATATATAGAATTACTGCCTAAAGAAGAGACACTGATCGTGATTATATACACAGCCTACAGTTATATATTATATAAGTCCTGAACTTTTTTTTTTTTTTTAGTAAATTGGCAATAGTATCCTCTGTTTCATTGAAACAATATTCAAATATTTAACTTGAAGTCTACAATAAATAGGAATTTCCCTATCATGTATCTGTCAATTGTTCCTATGTCACTGCCTCGGGAACCAATTAAGATTAAGTTTATTTTTTACCCATGTAATCCAGTCAGCAGCAAGCAAACCTAGACCAATCTTGAATATAAATTGAGCTTATTTCTCTGTAACCCTCCTTCATATTAAATATATACAGGACCGTAATTTTTTTCCTATATGCATATATGAGTTTTTTCCAAGGTTCTAAATAGCGTTTATAGCGTTATAGCGGGAAGGCTACAAAAAAAGCTATAGCGAATAGCGTCGCTATAGCGGAAGCTATGCCACATAGCGTTTTTTTTTTTTTTACATTCCGTATATTCAATATTTGTACTAAATATCAACATTATCTAAAGTCTCATAGAACAATAAATAATAATTAAGAAATTATAATATTCATATTGAACCCGTACAAAGTTCAAATTGCGGTTCAAAATATCCATAGTAATATCATAAACTATCAATTTTTTCTATTAAAAATATCTTAAGCATCATGATTCATGACATAATCTATTCTTTTTTCTATTCAAATTTCAATTTCGGTTTGGACTTTTTTTCTATTCAAATTTCAATTTTTATTTCCAATTTCAAATTGATTTATCTGTAGCAAGTAGCAACAAATTTAATTTCGGTTTGAGATTTTTTGGGTCTTTATTTAAAGCCCATATAAATTACTTAAAAAAAACCCCATATTGTATAGCGGCCGTAGCGCAAATAGCGCATTTTGATGTCATAGCTTAGCGTTTGGGGTCCAAAAACGCTATAGCGCGCTATTTAGAACACTGGTTTTTTATACATAAGAAATAAAAAAACAGAAGCAAAATACATTCGGTTTGATCTGCATGTGCGAAGGGTGAACTAACAGGCCAAGCCTAATGTTAGTAAAAAAAAAAAAACTTTTAAAAGTTTCAAGTTGCTTCTCCATGGAATATACAATTTTTGTAAAGAATGGGAGCCTTGAAATAAAAGCTTCAAATTATATCCTGAGGTTCATACATAATGTTATGATTGGAGCATATGATTATGCAAAGGTTAGAAATTACATGAATTCTAGCAATCCAAAAAAAAAAAAAAAAAAACATAATTTACAACGACATGGAACAGAATAACAATAGATGCTTGTTCTATCCGCTAATACAATTCATGTTTCCTTAGATCCAATTCTAGTGCTCTTCAAATTCCTGCTCTCTCTCTCTCTGTTATTCTCTCTATCTCTCTATATCACGTGATTCTTCCTCTCTCTCCTTCTCTTTGAAGAGAGATAGGCAGAAAAGGAAGAGCAGGAGGCTGTTTTTCTATAAAGAAAAGTAGCGGAGTGGGATCCCCCTTAACTACACCACAAAAACCTCACACAAACTAGACCCGCCAAGATCACGGGGGGGGGGGGGGGGGGGGGGGGTGGATTTAGATGCAACAGTCATGTCTTTCAAGCCAACAGTATTAACTTCTGCAAACACTTGCTTCATTTATAATATGGCAACAAGATGGATTTAGATGCAACAGTCATGTCTTTCAAGCCAACAGTATTAACTTCTGCAAACACTTGCTTCATTTATAATATGGCAACAAGAAGCAAGAATCATTTTCTAGGGCTCCATGAATGTTGCATTAGTTGCAAACCCGGAATTTTGCACACTAATCAGGCCACAAGCTGTCAGGTTTGCGATAGTCGGTAGCTTCTGAATGCAAAATATACTCTTATTTTGCTGTTCCTCTTCATAGCTGTTTCTCACCAAGTAATTACCAACTCTATATGAAACAGATGATTTGGTTCTCAGGCGCTGCCTCCGCTCGACTGTCTCAAGTGCTTCATCCATCTCCATCTGCTCGGTCCTGCACTTCTCGCTGCAAAATGCTTCATCCCCTCTGTAATCAAGAAAATGAAGCATTATTTAGCTAAACAATGCAGTTTGTAAATAGTAGCAAATAAAGTTCTATTTAAAAAAAAAAAAAATCAATTTGAGCCTAAAATTTTCAAAACTTTGTTTACCTTAAAAGGATACTAATGGGAAAATGATCGTAAAATATATTTAATGTATAAGAGAAGGGTTCAAATGTCTCTATTTTTCATGCCTTCACCTTGCCTCTATTTTTAAAAACTTTAATAACTCAAAATTTAAAATTTAAAAGTCAAAATAAAACCGTTGGATATGATCTACATCATTTTAAAAATGGAGACATAGTGGAGGCATTTGAACCCTCCTCAATGCATAAATAAGAGCAAATAAAGTTAAGTTAGTTTTCTTAATTTGTTAACATTTTGAATAGCAATAAATACTAGAGCAAAAGTGATCCTAAAATCTACTTAATAAGCTTTTGGAGACCGAAAATTTTCTATGTGCAATGTTTCTGGTATATTAGTCTGACGGTTTAGCATATAAAACATGGTAATACTTGGTAATCTCAGCCCAATTAATCATCAAAGACTACCACAACTAGGGCTGCAAATGAACCGAACCGAATCGAACTTACCTCCAGTTTGAGTTTGGTTTGAATTAATTTCGAACAAACTCAATTTTGAATCGAATTTTTTACGAACTCAATTTCGAACTTTTACGAACTTTGTTACAACTTACGAGTTATGACTTATGGCTGGGCCATAGTTCGAAATTATAGCACTTCAATAAAAACTCAGTAAACAGTACACCAAAGTTTATATCAAAGTTCATTATAAATACCAAAATTTATATCAAACATCAAAATTTAGTACAATCAATCAAAGTTCAGTACAATCACGTATCCAAAGTTTTCCAAATAGCCAACATGAGCAACATCACCAAAGTTTTCAAATATTCAAAGTATTCAAAGTACAATTTAAGTTAGAACTAAGAGCAATTTAAGTTTCCAATTAGCCTTATATTTTCATCAGCGAACATAAGTTATCAGCGGAAATCAACAATTCACATTTGAGTTAATTTCGAACTAAGTTTGGTTTGCGAACCTATTTCGAACGAACTAGGTCCACTTTGAGTTTGATTTGAATTAATTTCGAACTAAGTTTGATATGAATTAATTTCCAACGAACTCAATTTCGAATCGAATTTTTTCGAATCAAACTCAAATCGAATTACGAACTACGAATTTTTTGTGCAGCCCTAACCACAACTGATCATTCTAAGCAATTAGAATCTTTGAAGCACATTGTAATTAAGACCCTCCCATAACCACCATGTATTCAATTAAAAGAATGAGAACTAAAATTTATCACACACCTGTACATGAAAATTTCTTGGCCACTAGAGATGGGATTCTGGCAGAGAAAGCACGATTCAAGGAAGTGATGCTCCGCTTCATCTGATTCTCTAATCAAGAAAAACCGCTCCTCGTTGCGTTGACAGTGTTTTTTTGTCGGAGTGTTGTTCATATTTGATTCGTCCTCGAACATAAATAAATTGAGAGAGCTTGAAGAACTTGTGATATTGTTAGCTTTTCTTCCCCACTTATTATTAGCTTTATCTTTCTTTCTTTTTCTTTCTTTTGTATTTTGTGGGCTTGATGATGAGGGAAGAGGCTCGGGAGCTTATTATATAGCGTTGTTTGGAAAAGTGGAATTGATCACTGCACACTGGTTGTTGGATCATATGTGCTTCCTGTTCTCCATTTAATGCATAAACAGAGAAGGTTTCTAGAGTGGGGGTAAGGAGGGATCCGTATCCTCCCGAGTACCTGATTGAGGACAATTACGATCGGACGGCTCAAATTAATCTTATTTGGGCCAAACTCAATCCGGTACCTATGGAGACTGTAGGGGGTCTGTTTTGAGATTCGTGCCATGTTAAAACACCGTCCGATCGTAATTGTCTTCAATTAGGTACCTGGGAGGATAAGGATCCGGTAAGGAGAACACAAGGATAGGCAGACTATCATATAAAGATAAAATTGATATTTGAGTGAGGGTATGTAATATGTATATTGTGGGACTCGGGTTATGTAAAGTTTAAGTAGTTGATCAGAACCGTTAAATATGATTTACATATGAAAAATATATTTAGAGATCAAATTTCACATTTTTTTAGATTTTTTTTATTATTTTTTGGATAGATTGAATCAAGTGAATTTTACCTAACTAAAAATAATAATATAATAATTTAGAAATGTAAATTTTGGTTTGAAAGTACATTTTCATAGGAAGATATGAAAACAGAGATATAAGTCCATAGTACGGGTTGCTCCGTAGTATGCATATAACCCTAACCTCACTCTTGTTATTTTACATATATATTTAATATTTAGATGTTTTATAATTATTATAAATGGAATGATATTATAAAGTACAATAATATATTTATAATAATGAATATTGCTATGTAGATTTTAATTATATAAAAAAAAACATGTGAATTTTGTTTATTTAAAATCTTATATATAAATATTGTAAGATTTTATATTGTGCATTCTCATATCAAAAGGACAAAAAACACACAAATTTAGAGATTAAATCGTAAACAGTAAATTCTCGTTTTCGGCTCGTACAATAAATTGTAGACCAAGAAGAAACATTGGGTTCGCAGAGAATTCAAAAACCATGGATGCATCATGAATGACGAGAGAAGCTCTGAGACAAAACCGTGGACTGGTTCGGTTATTAACTATTTATTATCCACGTCACGAGCAAATCATGCTTTTGCGCTCACTTTTTTACTCCATTATTGGTTAAGTAGATATGATGGTAGGGGTGTAAACGGATATGGATGGACGGATATCCGCTCCGAATCCGCTTATTATCCGAATTTAAACGGATACGGATACGGATACGGATACGGATATTTTTTGCATAGGAAAATTTAATGCGGATACGGATACGGATAATTCTTTGAAAGTATAAACGGAGCGGATATCCGCACTATCTGGATCCGAAATTTTAACTTTTTCGCTTCGTTGTAACTTGACTTTCAGCGGTTAATATTCCCTAACTCCTTTCCATTCCTATATCTTCTCTATTTCTTTACTCTTTTTTTTCTTAATTGTTTTTAATTTTTTAATTTAGTATTTGTACTTAAAGTTCATATGACTCAATTATCCGACAATTATTCGTTTCGTAACTGTATTCGAATCCGTATCCGTGAATTATCCGCTCCGTATCCGTATCCGTTTAAGACGGATTTGATTTTGAATTTTGATATCCGTTTACTATCCGTATCCGTATCCGTATCCGCTCATTGAAAAACGGATACGGATTTGGTATGAGCATTATCCGCTCCGAATCCGCTCCGTTTACACCCCTATATGATGGGGGATACAAATATATTATTATGCTTGTGGTATCCAAATTGATTTTTATCTTTGGGATCGCTTTCATGTTGGCATTATCTTATACTTTTTCCACGCCAAGTTTTAGAGGAACTTTTTGGAGGAAACTTGCTCACAATCCGTATCTTCTGCATTAACGGAACGTGCGTTAATAGATCTGGACCGTCCGAATGAGATCTACACTAATATTAAAGGGCCCATGCGTTAAAGGCGTGGACCGAATTAGCTCCAATTCTAATTAGACGGTCGAGATGCATTAAACTCAAAAGATGTTTTTTTGAATTAATGAAGATGTGGACTCACCTGCTCAGGGGCTCTTTCACGAGTACATATCCTCTGAGGTAACATAATATTTTTGTTTAGATCTGCACTGTTCGATCAAAATCCATATCAATTCCATCCAGAGTAGATCACATTGTTTTTATATTTGTGTGGATTCTGATCATACGGTCTGGATTTACCTTAGGTGATATGAATTCCTCTTCATGCTATATAGTGTCAATGACATCACTTTTGAATATGCTCACTCATAATTTAGAATACAACACAAGTATAGACACACAGAGGAATTGTGAGATTAGTGTATTGGTACGAGCCCCGTTTATCTTCGGAGAAGACACAAATTTAATTCTCGAAATTAGCATCTAAAAAATGTTGAATGAACCGGGATTCTTTAATAATATATATATATATATATATATATATATATATATATATATATATATATATATAGACACAATGGGCCAATACTATTAAATTTGTAAAAAAAAAAAAAAAAAAAAAAAACTATATCTTAGTTATTATACACTGAAGTCCAGATTTTTTTTTATATGTTTTGTGCTTGATTTATTCTAGAATTTCAGAACAAATAAAACAAATTTGAGTATTATGTGGTTATTTTAGAAATTAAGCTTGGATATGTGTCTAACAAAATTTGAACATAATAATTGTATTTTGCGTAAACTAGGTTCTTTCTCTTTTCATAAAAAAATAATATTTAATTTCTGAATAAATAAAAAAATCAAAAGACTGAGTGCCCCTGGAATCCCGCTAATCAGCCTTATCCTGAAGAGTGAAGACCTGAACTAGGGCTGATTAATGAGCGAGCATGAGAGAGTTAGGGTATGCTCATGTTCGGCTCATTAGCTTAATGAGCGAGTTGTTAATGAATGAGTTGTTAATGAGCATGTTGATAATGAGCGAGTTTTGAGCGAGTTGCCGAGTTGCTTTAGGTGATGAGATTTTGCAGCCGCGCCGAAAACTTTCCAAATTTTTCAGCTAAAAGTTCAAAACCAAATAATATTAATTATTATTCACTCATGTTCAAGGCTTCAAGCTATAGTAGCTGGGTGCCTGGGCTTGGGCCTGTAGTTAATCTGTTAATGGATATTACGGATGGTTTTGGGACTTGCTTTCTTTAGCCCAGCGATCCTATGTCATGCATGCTTCAAACTTGTTTCTTGGGCCATTTCAAAAAAAAAGAATTAAGGGTTTAGATGTGGCAGGATTTATGTAACTCAGTTCTTAATGAGCTAATGAGCGAGTTATGAGCGAGTTGGGGTATGCTCATGCTCGGCTCATTAAGTAAATGAGCGAGTTATAACGAGCATTTAGCGAGTGAGTTATGAGTTATGAAAAAGGTTGTACTGTTACTGTACGGATCGATCCTGCTCCTCCCAGGTACCGTAGAGGATCCAGAGCTCACTATACGGTTTGAGATTCGGACTAGCGCAGGGCAATATTATTGGGCTTTGAGAGTCGTGCCAAATTAAAAGAACAGTCTAGATCAACTAATTGTAAAAGATTCACTGAAACTCAGGTAACGGAGAGGATGTGAATTCGGACTGTGCTTGGCCTTTGGCGGCTCATAAGCTGATTGATCCTTTCCTTCCAAGGGGCGACGTGAGACCAAAATTAATAAATTCATGTATACCCTCAAAAAATTTAAAATTACGTATTTTTCTCTCTAAAATTAATAATATCATATTTATCCTTTTAAATTTCAAGAACCCACAAATTTATTTTATTGACTTTTTTTATTAAAACTTATTTTAATTGTATAAATATTCATTTTATTTTTTTATTGAAAAACAAAATTGTAGTACGTGTAAGAAAAACATTATGTCTTCTAACTGATTGATTTCCATGGACAAAATTATTTATTTATCTACTTGTATCGTATAGACAGTTGCATGTAAGCATATACTTGTGTCATAATTATTTATTTATCTACTTGTGTCATATACTTGTGTCATAAACTCGTAGCTTGTGGCTTGATCGTTACTCGCACTTGACTCGCTCGCTCGTTACTGGACCGAGCTGTTAACGAGCTAGCTCGTCACTAGCTTGATTCAGAATTAACGAGTTCAAACTGGAGCCTAGCTTGCTTGCAAGCTAGCTCGGTTAGGCATCAATTTGTGAATTTGTATGAATTTGTGTGCATTTTATACTGTCTAACTCGGTTAAAACAAGATCCAGTCAGATCCAGCGAACCAGCTCAGGCTGGCTCGTCACGATTTCAAGCTGAGGTTTCAGCTCGGATGTCCTAGGTCCAGCTCGCTTGGTAAGAGCTCGGTCCAGAATTAACGAGCTGAGCTAGGGCCAAGCTCGGCCCGAGCCAGCTCGTTGACAGCCCTAGACCAAACAATCCAATACATAAATTTAGCGAAAATGAAAAGAAAAAGAAAAGGCCACTGTTTTGAGAGTCGTCTGAGGTTCTGAGCGTCTGGTTCTTCTCCTCTCTGTCGCCTGACAATAGTAGAGCGAGATACGAGTATGCACTGTAGATTTTATTTTTCTTTTTGTATAGTGTTCTTATTGTGTTGTTATTGTTGTTTTTGTTTTATGTTTGGTGTTGTTGCTGCTCTTTTTCTGCCTCTTCTTTTCTCTTTCTGCCTCCATTACACGTCATTTATGATTCATCTTTGAAAACCTTGCTAAGAAAGTTCAAAACCATTAATTCACACGTCATTCGTTCATGATTCATCCTTTTCCATCTTACAAGAAAAGTGTAAAATTAATTATTTGCCTCCATAAATTAACCAACTCTTAAATTATTCCATCTTTGTTCCTTTTCCAAAAAAATTTGGACTCGCAATTCAAAGGATGATACTTTTTTCCAGATCAAGCGGCTCTAAACAACACAATGAAAGGCCCTTTGATTCCAATTACACGGTCCTTGTTGGTAGAAAGCTAGGAATTCGTATCGAACTTTTGAGTTTTGATCCGGACCATCGAAGTCAAGGGCGGACCCAGGTGGTTCCAGGAGGGACAGCTGTCTCCCTGGATTTTGAGTTTTAGTGAAAATTTATCGGTTCCGACCGACTTTGTCTCTCCTGAAATTTTTGTTGCTCCTTTCTGGACATTTGATTTGTAATTCAGGTTAAATTTAGGGTTAAAATTGAAATAAATTTGTTAAATTTTGATTGGTAATTAGAATTATAAGTCAAAGCATCAGAAATTACAAGTCAAAGCATTGAAAAGTATAAGTTAAAGCATTATTTTTTATCGAGTACCCAACTGGTTAATGAATTTAAACCCGATTCGATTTTTTTTGGCCCCTAACGAAAATCCTGAATCCGCTCCTAGTCGAAGCTGCTCTAACATGAATATTAAAGAGCCACGTGCGTTGTACCACGGACCAAATTGGTCCAAATTTTTTATCGGACGGTTCGGATCAAAACTAAAAAAATAGGTTACTTTAGGGGATACAGACTCGAAAACTAAACCGACGGGCAAAACTTTGTTTTTTCTTTTTATTTATGATTTCCCACTTTATTTGACATCAATTATTTTTTCTTTTATGTTATTTTTCTTCTATTGTTTAATTCATCCGCTCTATGTTCAAGAAACGGATGACAAGAAACTTTGTTGGGTACTATTTTTTTTCAATTCATCTCCCTTTCTTACAAAATTTAATTGACAATTCATTATTTTTTCAAGGGAGAAATTAAATTTGTTTAAGCCAATTACAACCATTAATTAGAAAAATAAAAATAATGAATTGTAGCCATTCAGAAAGGGAACACTTTGAGCATAAGAAAACTATGGAAATATTTAAAACAATGAGAAATTCTCAATTACTAGGCACTTTATGATATAGTATAGAGGCTAGAAATATTATACGATAAGATAGGATAAAAAGTGCATGGTTAATCATTGTCAATATATTTTGCTTATATATAAAATAAAATAAATTTTCATTGAAATATGACTTTCTCTATTATTTCATAAACCATAACCATCATAATAGGAATAGAAAATTTAAGCTACTTTTCTTGAGCCAAATAGAGCGAAGGCATATGCAGGGGCGGATTCAGGATTTTCGTCAGGGAGGGGCAAAAAATTATCGAATCGGATTTAAATATCTAATTTGATTAAAATCCATTAACCAATTTGGTATTCGATAAAAAATAATATTTTAACTATACTTTCCAATGCTTTGACTTGTAATTTCTGATGCTCTAACTTATAATTCTAATTACCAATCATAATTCAACAAATTTATTTCAATTTTAACCTTAAATTTAACCCAAATTACAAATCAAATGTCCGGAAGGGGGCAAAAAAAATTTCAGAGGGGCAAAGTCAGTCGAGACTGATAAATCTCCACTAAAACTCAAAAACCAAGGGGGCAGCTGCCCCCCCATGGAACACTCTGGGTCCGCCCCTGTATGCAATACCTGGCTCTATTTTATCCTGCTTGAGCAAATTAATATCCTTAATGTATACATAATCATGTAGATATTTTTAAGCTTACACAATATTTAATGAGGTTTATTTAAACCTCGAATGAAAGTGTAGAAGCCTGTTGTATTTACATACATGGGGAAGCAAATATAGCACCATTGATACATACATGGCTTTCCACCAATACATTTGTAGTCTTGCTATACAAAGTGACTTGACAAGATACAAAAAGAATAACAAAAACTGTTTTGTGTTTCAGTGGTACAACACAAGATTGACCAAATCAAATTAACAAATGCTCACTCACAGTTTTAAATTTAAACAACGTCTTGTTCGACCATGGATATGTTTTCTTAACAAGTATAATACAAGATATAGTAAACAAAGCAATACTGTTATCTTTCTTGAAACTTACATTTCAGTCTTCCTTAGATTTAGCCATCATGACCTGGTCTTCGTGACGCAGCCTCTCACCTTCACGGCGCATATACTCTCGAAACTTCTCCTATAACAAAATAATTGATAGATGAGTCAAAACAAAAATAATATTGAATCCGACTATATATATCATCATTTTATCAATGAGTGAGGCTATGGTGCTATGCATAGCACGGATGGCTAGTGTACTACGGCTCAATATGGTACTTTTTAAAATCCTAACGGTCGATCCGACCGTTCAATGTGATAACCATATGAATATGTACTTGCAAACTAAATTTTATATTTTTTCGAATTTTTTTACTATTTTTTCAGATAGGTAGAATTTTGATGGTCCATAATTGTCAAAAAACACTGATTTTTCTACCTATCTGAAAAAATAGTAAAAAAATTCGAAAAAATATAAAATTTAGTTTGCAAGTACATATTCATATGGATATCACATTGAACGGTCGGATCGACCGTTAGGATTTTAAAAAGTACCATATTGAGCCGTAGTACACTAGCCATTGGTGCTATGCATAGCACCATAGCCTCACTCTTTATCAATTAATACTTAATTCTTAAGTCAAAATTAATTAGGAATTTTATTAGTAAGAAATGTGTTGAATCCAATTATTAAGAGTCCATCTTAAGGATCCGACTTTGCTGTTTTTCTTAGAGAAAAACAGAGTCCTGCTTTTTCAAATCTAACCATTCAAAATTTTTCATTTACATATCTCGATAAAAAAAACTTTTTCATGCACAAATCTCAACAAATTTGAATAGTTGGATTCAGAAAAGCAGAACCCTGTTTTTTTCTCAGAAAAGCAGCAGAGTCCATTCCCCATCTTAATGTCCATTCCTAAACAGTTCGGCATCTAGTTAACAGATTGTACATGTAAACACTTAACTTATAGTCTTTAACACTATACTAGTTTTTATCATATAATAACTTCTTTTTTTATCGAATGACCGTGTATTTTTAATATTAAATTTGTTATTTTTTTTTAATATTTTTTTTGTAAATACTTAGCTACTTTTTACATTTCTTTTTTTCTTTTTAACACGTATATTTACAATTCTCAAGACATGTTAAAAGATTTAGAATTGTTAAAAGAATCTAGCTAAGTGTTTATAATAATAATATCTTCTTCTAAAATAACTCATTCAATATTTTTTTTTAAATACACTGTTACACAGTCATAATTTCCAAGAATCATATGTTAAAAGCAACTAGCTTTGTGTTACAGCTAATTTTTTATGTATTTGAAAGTAATATCCGTTAAAAAAAATTAAACTGTATACGTATAATCTATGTTGCATGGATACGGGTACAGGTATCGTATTGGATACGATACGGATACGGCGATACGGCAATTTTCAAAAATCAAAGATACGATACGTCTATTATATTATATTATTAGTTCAACACTTGTATTATATAAATTAAATGTCAATTCAAAACAAAAACAAAAAAAGATTCTGGATATAAATTAAATATAAACGCTACTAGATTATAACATAAAAATTGAAGTGGTGTAGTGGTGAAGGCCTTTGGAGCCCATAGCATAAGTCCCGGGTTCGATTCTGCCTTGGAGCGCTGGAAAATCAATTTTTGGCGCGGTCCACAGCGATGGCGCAGTATACGGTGGATCATGCGCGGTGCGCGGTATCCAGGCCGTATCCAGATGTGTCATAGCATATCCAGGCCGTATCCAGACGAGTCAAAGCGTATCGGAGACCATATCAAAGGATTAAGGATATGACACGTAAGCCGATACGCCAGCTGGCGTATCGGATATGTATCTGGACCGTATCGGGCGAGTATCCGTGTCCGATACGTGTCAGATACAGGTACGGAGCCTATATTAGAGTATCCGAGTAACATAGCGTATAATGGTAGATGTAAAATGGATACTAACATACTCTTCTCATCAGGAACGGATCGACTCTATGTGAATTTTCATATTTATGCATGATTTTCTATATAGTTTAGAGTTAAATGAAAAATTGACCCTCGTTGCATGGAAATTTTATGCTCTGCCTCTACTTTTCATCTTTATAAATCAATAACTTTAGCACACAGCAACAAACAGAGTGCAAAAAGATAAAGAGTTGGTAATGAGCTGAAGTTATGAAAACAAGTAACATTAAAACAGTAGAGCTCATTTTTTTATATATATTTAAAAAAAAAATAGAATAAAAGAGCTTATTTAAAAGAATACAATTTATAGCCCCTGGAATCCTATTTCTGTTTTTTTTTTTGGAAGAAGCTATTGATAACAGTTATTTATCTGTTCTAACAAAAAGAAATTATTTTCAAATTGATTTTTTTAATTGAATTTGTCTTCCTTAGGATGACATTATGATCCCAAAATTATGACAGCATCACCAATGAAGCTAGACTGCCAATTTTCAAACGTAATTCCATTTAATTATAATTAGATTATAACAAAAGATTTGATTATTAAAATATGTAAACCTCTGGCGCAATTATGTGTAATTAATTCTTGTCAACTGGTGACTATCCAATGGAATACTTCTACGTCATGGTATTAAACTAACTCAGCAGATACCCAAATCAATGCACTCTTCATCCAAACTAGTTCAATTTACTTGGGACCCCACAAAATCTAACAAAATTTGTTCTAATTTGCAATGTGTGTGTGCGTGTGTGTGTGCGCGTGTGTGTGAGAGAGAGAGAGAAACCTTGGCACCGGAGAGGTAAAAACCAGCGACACCAGCAGTGGCGATGCCTCCCCATATAACAATTGTTGATGTCAGAAGTGACCATCTACGATAAATCATCTCTTCTTCTCTCCCGCTCTTTCCAAAGTTGTTTCCTTTTTTTTTCTTTTAACGATTTCTCCAAAGTTCTCTCTTTTTCCTTATTTTTTCTCGGCGGTTGGTCTCGTCTCCTCTCCGTTCCCAGAAGGTTCTAAACAGGCCGGATTTGATTAAACAATTGGACCTAACTTTGTACAATCCGGCCCAATATTGACGGTTGTGATTTTAGTGAATAAAGCCCATAACAATTAACATTTTAAAAGCTTTCTAATGATGTTGACCGGGAAAAACCAGTTGACCTCAATCTGATGTAGTAAAAAGGGTAAAAAAACATAAAGACAGAAAACAACTGAACCGTTATAACCAAAGTAAAGTACCAATGAAACTTCAAACAAAAAAAAGGGCATCCTAGCTTAGGTTTCTAAAATGTTACATATATAGATCATAAAAAAAAAAAAATGAAATTACACGACGGCCATTTTCAAACTTCTTGCTCTCAGTTCACTAAGCCAATATTACACAAGTAACAAAAGAGAAGTGCTGGAAAAAATCATAGCCATGACAAACAAAAATTCCAGCACCAGCCCTCGAAACCCTGAGTTACATGTAAGTCCACCTCCACTGAAGCACCCGCTTTTCTGCTCAATCCCTTTCCCTCCTTCTAGCACAAAAGTTGAGTTACCCTTCCCGCTACTAAACAAAATGCACCAAAAATATGGGCCATGCCGACCAGCCTTGTTAAAACCCACTCCCGCTTCAACATTCTCTTTACTATGAAATACAGACCTTGCTTTCTTATCTGAAGTATAAATTTTAGAGAAGGCCTCTTCTGGACTGAGATAATTCCAGCTGCATGTAATTAGGTGGTTGGGCACTGCATCGACAGTTGGCAGTTCTACCCCGCAATTGGCAGCATAAACCTCAGTGATGTCAATTTCCGGGGGCCTACATGTCACTGTGTTATTGCTGGTGCAGTTTGCACTGCATTCGGTGATGTATTGCAGAGCCATGCAGCCAAGGCCGGCATTATCATGCAATTTTGGTAATTTGATTGAGGTTCTGTTACTGTTAATTACTGTCATAATCTCATTTGCTGGATTTCCTAAAAAAAATGAAATAAATACATATAAAATTAACTCTTTGTTCCATAAACTTTTAAAATTCAAGCCAGTGAAAGATATGAATGGATATCAAAATTTAGAAGCTAAACAATTCTGAAAGTTGTTTACCAGTAATATCATTCTATTTTTGCCTTTTGGTTTTAGTCAAATCAGGACATCTCTATATGGTCAATTTCAACAATGTCAAATTGTCCAAGTTTTTTCTCTATTCTTTTATGCTTGTCATTTTATTGACAAACAAATTTCATATCATACATGCCTCCTCAAAAAGAAGTGTTGATCAAAAGTATACATGTATGCACCACAATATGAAACAGGTCTACATCATCTGGTACCAATTACCAGATCTAACCAGTTACAAAATCATACCAGGGTATGATTTTGTGATCTTATTTGGTTACCTTGGTGGTTAAGCATCAATTTAGCCCAAATTTCACCAACAGTAACTAAATTGGGATAAAATCTTGTAACAGCAAAGGCCAAAAGGCAAGTGATATACGCTGGTAGTCTGGTACAGTTCTTGTAATTATATTGTAAAGCTCCTCATCACAATCATTGGTTTGGTACTTGGAAACCCAAGCAATGTCCATCACAATCATCTTAGAATATACAACCAAAAGTTTTCTACCCAATTTTTGTTCTCATATTCAGTTCACCTAATTATAAAGCCCAGCACAGCTTTTAAAGTTTGTCAAACATCACAGTAATTAATTTGTGTATACCCAATTAAGATGCTTGTTTCACTTTGGAACATGTAAGATCGGATTGGCACTAACTTAACCAAAAATAAAAGCCATGAACCTGAGGTAGGGTTTAGCTAATGGGAAAAGCATTTTGTAGTGGGTTTAAGAATAAAACCCAATAACCCAATAACCCATCTAAATGGGTTTCACCCATTACAACCCAAAGCAGATCTGCTAAATTTGTCGATGTCGATTCTAATTGCACAAATTATATGGAAAAATAATAATGTACATTACCCAAATCTGAAAATGTTATGGACCAGATTTTTTATTTAATTCAGAAAAAAAGTTCTTGATCCCATTTTGAGTTCATCTCTTAGCAGAATAAAGAGGATTCTTGCATTAAGCTACTTTGAACAGAAATGGACACTATAAAGGAACCAGAAGATTCATACTTCAAAAAAAAAAAAAAAAATTTAATAAATCTACTCAAAAGCAAAAGAATATACCTTCGATTTTGGCAGAGACCTCTCGCCTGAGTAGAAGAGTAACCAAAATGAGAAGAACCCAAGAAGGTGTGGATCCACGCATTGCTTCAAAAACCCAAACAAAACCCCGTGTACCAATGAAACTTATTTCTTTGAGAGAGAGATGTAAAGAGAGATAGAGAGAGAGAGAGAGAGAGCTTCTATATCAGTTCAAAAATACGCTTTTCGGCATTTTTTTTGCATTCATTCTTCTTTATTTTTCTCACTGGGGTGAGGAAGCATAGTGAGGACAGAGGAGTGAGGAGGGAAGGTAAAAAAGAGATGCAAATCCTCCAGCAAGTTCCGTGTATCTATCTATATAGCGGGTTGATTAAAACATAGGTTCAAACGGTAAGATGACCCGCTCACTAACTAATTGACAGAGGAAGAGAGGAGAATTTGGGTTGGTAAGAGCGAACAATGAATATCGGTGGTCCAAGAAACCGTGCAAGGGAAATGTGAAAAATACAGCTTTCAAGTTTTAGCACTTTTTGTTTTTAAAAATTAAAAACATTGGAGCTAGTTTTATGTTGATTTTACACTGGGGGTGGCAAAAAAGCTCGTGGCTCGTGGCTCGATCGTGACTCGCACCTGACTCGCTCGCTAATAGCTTGTCCGTTACTGGACCGAGCTGTTAACGAGCCAGGTCGCCACTAGCTCGGTCCAGAACGAGCTAGCTCGGCTAGGCATCAATTTGTAAATTTGTATGAATTTGTGTGCATTTTATACTGTCCAGCTCGGTTAAAACAAGATCCAGTCAGATCCAGCGAGCCAGCTCGGTAAGAGCTCGGTCCAGAATTAACGAGCTGAGCTAGGGCCCAGCTCGGCCCGAGCTAGCTCGTTTACAGCCCTAAAATTTACACTAAAGAGGAAAGACTGAACATGTTGACCATACGGATAAAAATTTGAATTTCTTTCTTATTTTAGTTTTATTTTATTGTTTACTGCCTACATGAAGAAACAATTTGAAAAACCATCAGAAATATTTTAGAGAATGGAGAAAACTATTTCTTATTGTAGAGTAATGTTTATAGAATTATTTTAAGTTTTGTTTATTGTTTATTTATGAATTTTTCTGGTGTTATCTTTTTGTTAATATGGAAATTAATTAGTATTAAATACAATATTAATTATTGTGGATCTCCTTTGTCTTTTATCAAATCATTTTTTATTTCAACAACTATGAATTTATGATAGTATGGAACCTCATAAGAAAATTTATAATAGAAAAGGCAATGGATAACTTTAATTATCAACCAATTGCTATTCTACGGCTCGAAGAAAGGGAATGGGATCCGGTGCTCTTCAAATCCCTACTCTTCCTCTGTTATTCTCTCTTTCTCTCTCCTCTTTTTTCTCTCTCACGTGATTCTCTTTCTCTCTCTCCTCCTTTTTGAAGAGATATATAGAGAGTAAAAGAATAGCAGGGGCTACTTTTAAGCTATTTTTCGGAGATAATAGGTTCACTGAACCATATAAGAAAAGAAATGTTGTTTTGATAATAGGTTTCCGGAAACTAAATTTTTGCCTATTACAATAGACCTACAGATAGAATAAATGTGAAATAAGTTAATTTATCTCAAAAAATTAAGTTTTTTAAATTACTTCTTGTTAAATAAAGTGAGAGATTTACTAAAATTCTCGTCTATGACCAAACACAACATTAAATGTTACTCGTTATCTCACAAACAACAACAACAACAACAAAAACTCCAATTTCCTTTTTGTTACCATCTGCTAAAAATGAATAAACAAAGTTAACATGGTTTAAGAAAAAAATTAAAATATACTAGGGACGCAGATTTAATCTGCTCTTTTTAAAGGCAGCATAAAAACTGTGGTTTCTGAGTATTTCTGTCTAAAGGCCTGTTCGGCGGACACATGGGCAGGGGAATGGGCACAGAAACTGAAAAAGTTTGAACTGGTATTTACTGATCACGTGGGAAAAAAAAATTCACTCAGAGTGAATTTTTTTTTCCCACGAGCACGGTAAACGGCCGAACAAGCCCCAAATGACAGCACAAATTCAAAGTGGAGATGCATATTAAATCTGCATCCCTGATATATTTTTAATTTTTTTAAAATCATGCTAACATTGTATTCTATCCAATAGAAGCATTTATTAGACAAGCTGACCACTACCATTATTTATTTTGCGTGCACCAATAGAAGCATTTATTAGACAGAAAAGGAATTTCCTCTCTCGCTCATCTCACAATCAATAGAACAAGTTATTCCCGACATTTTTAAAAATACCCTAAGTTAATTACAAATTATTAAATCTGTCCACGAGTCGCTGGTTTTATTAAATATGCCCAAACCGGCCAATAATTGGCCGGTCCCGATTAAAATTCGATTAATGGCGGAACCGGCCAATTAATTGGCCGGTCCCGTGATTTTTTTTTTTTTTTTTTTTTAGAGAAAAATAGCTAAAATGCTGAAATGAAATCTAACACAAAATAATCGAATTGGTTTTTTTAATATTTGTTAGATTACTTTTTTTTATAGCATATTTATACTAAAATACGCTAAATTACTTGAAATTATGTTAATTTATGCTGATTGACACTAGATTACTTTAAATTATGTTAACTTTTTTTTAAGAGACAAATAGCTAAAATGCTGAAATATAACACTAAAAAATCGAATTTATTTTTAAATATTTGCTAGATTACATTTTTTATATATAATTAGCATATTTATACTAAAACACGCTAAATTACTTGATTTATGCTGAATTACACTAAATTACTTGAAATTACAATAATTATGTAGAATTATGCTAGAATACGCTAAATTACGCTAAATTACGTATGAATAGGGATAATATCTTCACTGAGAAAGCGAAAAAACGACGACGAAACTTCAAACGGCCATCAAACGGCGCTCGAGTGTCCGATTTCAGCAAATGACCACTTTTCGGGAAGCTCGTCAAAGTGCGCATGCGTCCGAACTTGCTTTGCCAGATTTCCAAATTCAGAATCGCCAAAAAACAAAGGGAAGAGCCTCAAAACTTCAGTTGAAATTTCCGATTAAGATTTTCATTTCTATTCTCCAATCTACGTAGCTCAGTAAATTAGTTATATAATGAACTTGTAGAATACCAATTTTTATTTTTTTTGGAATTTTTTTACTATTTTTTATGATTTATGAAAGATGGCACAAAATCGGCCCTATTCATACGTAATTTAGCGTAATTTACCGTATTTTAGCATAATTCTACATAATTATTGTAATTTCAGCATTTTAGTACATTTACCGTATTTTAGCATAATTATTGTAATTTACCGTATTTTAGCACAAAATCGGCCCTATTCGTAGCGTATTTTCTAACAAATATTTAAAAAAACAAATCGATTTTTTTGTGTTAGATTTCATTTCAGCATTTTAGCTATTTTTCTCTAAAAAAAAAAAAAAAAATCATGGGACCGGCCAATTATTGGCCGGTCAAGCCATTAATCGAATTTTAATCGGGACCGGCCAATTATTGGCCGGTTTGGGCATATTTAATAAAACCAGCGACTCGTAGGCAGATTTAATAATTTGTAATTAACTTAGGGTATTTTTAAAAATGTCGGAGTTATTCTATCCAAATTTTCCGACAAGGAACAAGGCTCGATCTCCTTAAATCAAGGAAAAGGAATAATTATGTTTGTCTTGTGACATGTCAGCACTCCAAATTACGATAAATCACATATAGTATCCCAGAAATATGATTTTGGATCCTCTCCAGTTGTAATCACGATAAATTACATAGTACCCTGTACTGACCAATTACTGACTCAGGTTACTTGAACCGTGAGTAGAGTGGAAAAAACGTGCCGTGCCGTGATCAAGTTAATTTTTCACGTGCCGTGACCAAAATGTCAAGGGGTGGTCACGGCACGCGAATGATCACGCTACGTGAGTCACGCCGTGCCTAAACGTGCCGTGACCATACATGACTCGCGTGACCATTTAATTATAATTTAAGTTAGTTTATTCAAAATTCACCATTAAATTAAGAGAGATGCTTCTATGGACACAAGGACCTATTTGTAAAATGAACATATCTTCATTTTCAAAGTTCAAACAGTCGATCCGACCGTTCAACATTATCTCCATATTAAAATGTACTTGGAGGTCAAATTTTACATTTTTTTGAATTTTTTTACTATTTATTAAGTATTTTACAAAAACTAGTCAAATTCAGACCATTGAATTTGTAAAATACTTAATAAATAGTAAAAAAAATTTAAAAAATGTAAAATTTGACCTCCAAGTACATTTTAATATGGAGATAATGTTGAACGGTCGGATCGACTGTTTGAACTTTGAAAATGAAAATATGTTCATTTTACAAATAGGTCCTTGTGTCCATAGAAGAATTTGCCTTAAATTAATATCTAATAGTCCTAATTACACATGACTCGCGTGACTACGTGCTGTGCCGTGCCGTGCCAAAGTTTCAAAAGATGAACACGGCACGCAAATGGCCACGACATGGGACACGCTAGTCACAGCACGTAACTGACACGCGTACCGTACTATTTCGTGCCGTAACTGTGCCGTTCCGTGACGGAACCGGCTCCGCCGTGCCATTTTTCCCACTCTAACCGTGATTCTCAATATAAGAGCGTGAATTTAGAACAAAAAAATTAACAGTTAGATGTTGTGCTGCTAGTGTAGATAGCACTTGATCCCAATAATAGGAAGACAATAACTATGTATAATGTTATAGCCCATTGCTGCAACAGACTCGTGCCAATGCGGCAATGTCATGAATCCAAGCATGCACTTGAGAGGATCGGACCTAATTTATTTATTTTCAAACGGTAAAAAAACTAAAAAAAAGTAGAAAATAAAATAATTCAAATGCCTTGAGTGGCAGACACTGCAGTTCCATAGCCCAAAGCCGAAGGAAACTTTTATCCTTGATGACTGAGTTTTCAGATCTGTTGTCAATTTGTCATTGTTTTGATGGCAGCATCTTACCGTAATTCTAATCTAAGCCGTTGAATACAGTGAACGGAGGAGATCGCATCTTAGGTTGCTCACCTGTCAATCATGTGACATCTCAACTCTCTTTTTTCTTAAGGCCGAAAACCCTTAATCGATTGCATTGATTGAAAAGAGTTACAAACTAATTGTTACATAATATTAGATAATGTGAATGTTATAAACAAATTAAAATTGAAATTTTAAAATAACTGTTTTAAAGTAACAAAAAAAACATAGGCAAATCATATGATATGTAATAATAAAATAAGGCGGATCCATGAAGGAATTGGGGGTAGACAAGTGTTTATCTTTTTATTTTATTTTTTTATTTCGATCTAGTACTAATCAATGTGTCTATCTCCGGTTCGATGTAGTGCCTGCCTCTGACCCGAATTAGTCTGATTTTTGAACTAATTCCTTCTGAGCTTTGGTCGATTTTGCATATTTTGTTTTTTTTTTTCGGATCTGCAATACTCTATTTCGTAAATAGAATGAAGTAGAACAAGAGAACAAGAAAGGTCTGACGGTGAGACTATCATTACATTTAAAAGGAAATGGGTCGACCGAACTTTTTGGACATTTTATTATTCAATACTTAAATTTCAGTTAAATTTTTATCTAAGGTTTGACTTTAATTTGCTAATTGGCTAAGAGCAATTCCACTTTGAACTGTGCCAAACGAATTATTAATTAGCTTAGAAAAAAAATTTCAATGTTGTGTTTATCAATTTATGATTATAATAGATTATATAATAAACATAGTTACAAAAACTGAGTAGCAATGTATCTGATAAGTTAATGAATTTGAATCCGATTAATGCCAATGTGCCATACCCTGACATAAATTCTGGATCCGCCCCTCATAACAACACATGATAATCGTCGGTTAAGAAATGTTAGGGTTGATAGGAAATTTTGAAAATTTAACAAAAGCCACACTTAGCAATTTAACATGAGATTGAGTTTTCTCTTTTTCTTTGGTGATTGAAAGATTAGATGCATAGACAAAGAAATAGTATTGTTTTCATTGATTTGAATCTATCAATTTACTTTTATAAGAATTAATGCGTATATTAAGTAAATGCTAAACTAAACTTAGTTCTTAAATAACTATCATTATTTGCCTGTTAGACGTTATGGAGGAATGGCTCGAGATATATAGAACTCGCACATTTGGTGCCATTAAAGTTTATAAATTCAAGAAACTGGAATTTGCCAAAGAATAGATTATTTAAGCTGTTGATTATAATATATATATATATTTCATATTACAAAAGAAAATATGAATAACACAGGTGCGCTAATTTGGCGAAGGTAAAAGGAATATTGGGCAGCTCCAGAACTATTTGAGAGAGCACAAACCTCACGCAGTCACACATAACAAAAAATAAACTAAATACAAGTCATTTTTCCTGACATATTATTCCATCCTAATCATCATTTCCACCATACTTGGCATGTCATGCACTGATAAATATTATACCAGTTGCAAAGAGGTAAATACTATATAACCCAGCGTTGAGTGTACATGATTTTTTAATTTACCATAGCAACAAATATTAAAGGAATGATAGTGAAAGATTCATAGAAAATTACTACTATTTATCTATTATACTGTATATCCCCACAACATATGCAATTATGCAAAACATAAGATCAAATTTTCAATCAAATTGAAATGTATGTTCGATTCAGGAAAAAAGAAAGAAAGAAGAAGCATTACTTAACTAAACAGAACTACAGATTTAACAATATAGAGTATAGCTCAAGAGAGGAGAGGGAAGGAATGCCACCTAAAGTTCAGTAAAGCAAGGGAGGTTAGGCCATGTTTTCTTTCAATACCTATATTTTATGTTCAATTTTGAAGTTATCAGAGTGATAAAGTAACCAATAGCAAGGATAACAAGGAAATGAAACCTGAAAAATTAATACGAAAACGGATATAAAAAAGACAGCTATGAGTTATATTACACAAAAAGGTAAGAAAAGCCATGTTGCAATTTGCGTGTGGTACTAATTAAAGGAAGCAGTTTTTAATTCATCACTATTTTGTGTTTCTTGCTTTTGTTTAGTATGGTTTTTCTTGCTGATTCACAGGCATGGCAATCCTTGGTGAAAGCAACATTCACAAAACTTGTGCCTTGTGACCAGAAACAAACCTTGCAACATTCCACAAATTGAAAGAAAAGAAAGAGAAAGGAAGAATTCTCAAGAAAAATGAACAGAATCTATATTCATTGCACTAGTTTGATAACGGGACACAGGATAGACAGCCCCATAACTACAGTCGAGAGAAATCAGTAGTCAGTAATCAGGTAGAGAGAAAAAATAAGGCAACCACAGTATTTCATATTTACAAGTGTTACGCATCACCTATTAATGCACCTACAAGAAGTAGGCACAAAGAAATATCCAGTAGACTGCAAAAACAAAATGTTTCAGCGCATTGACCGAAGGGTCTTCCTTTGCACATCCCTCTTCAAAGCCCGTCTCTTTTTTGCATTATCACCCTTTACATTTCGCATCACTATCTTCTCAAGTTGCTCAATTGACTCTGATAGCTTTTGTACGTACTTCTCCTGCTCTGGCTTGGGAGTAATAGGAGGTAAGTCTGGTGTGGAAATCGGCACAGCCATAGTGGTCAATTCAGGTGTTAGCTGTTCAGGCGGAGGAGCAGATGATTCTTCAACTGATTCAGTGGTTGGTCCAGGCTGCTGAGCAGCGATAGTTGCTCTCCTTTGTTCTCTCCTCTCTATAGCCTGTCAAAACCAAAATATAATCAAAAGATATTATATGGTTTTCATCATAATTGTTCTATAAACCAAATAGTTACTCTTAGCAAGCATGGAAATCTTGTGTCACAGTAAGGTACATGCATAACAGTATACATACCAGTCAGTTTTGACAATTGAAAAGAGCCTTTTTTTTTCTCTTTTGATGAAAGACCGACTTTGAAGAGGTTCATGACTCAATTGCTAGCAAAAAAATGAACTTAAAATTGCCACTGATTCAAGATTTCCAAAATAGACGATGAAAAAAGGCATTAATTTATAAGAAATGAGAACTATTTTTTTTATTTAAGTTTACGTGGAAAAAGGGAATTAGTAGGCATCATGAATTTCTTTTAAGGGATGACATCATGATCTTTTTCATAAAGGGACATCATGAAAATACTCTTCCCAAAAAACACATTTTTATACAGCGGAAAGTAATCATCAACTTTTATTTAAATAAACCAAGAAAAGCCAATTTAATGCACTAACAAAAATGCAATTTGTTGTATGATATCAAGGAAATGGAAATTAAAAGTTGCACCATAGGAAAAGAAATTAGAAAATTACTGGAGAAAGGATTTTTTTTTTTTCAATTTCAGCTAACCCAAAAACAAAAAATTATCTAACTAAAAGCATATTAAAAGGATGAATGATATCAGTTTAACAAACTAAAACCTAAAAGGTTGAATGATATCAGTTTAATCTTTTCACAGTTAAAAAGATTCAGAAAAGGCCAAGAACATGCAAGAAACTTCTACCAGAATTAAAAATGATGTTAACATCAAACCTTGAGTACAGCAGTGATGTCCCTAAGAGGGGTACGAGGGTACCAGTTGGGAAGCGGGCTGCGTCCCTGATGAGTGGGCTCCACAACCTGGCTAGTTGCTGGGTTCATGTTCTCCTTGTTGTCAGTGGTGGACCCCACCCTTCTGTTAGGCCTTGGATGAATTGGTACAACTCCTCTGATGAAATAACCACCTATTAGTTGATCCATAGGCCCTCTTTCGATCAGCATCTGCATTAGAGAAACAAGAAATAAGATTAATTAGATGTAAGAAATCAATTTTACAAGGAACTAGCTGCAGCATCTTTATCATGCGAAAGTCACCCAATTGGATCTAAAGGAGATAAATTATCGGAATAAGGGGGAAATAAGGTAAAAATTACTCCAAATTAATGAAAATTACAGACGCCATTTGTTCAGAATAAAAGCCCACTCTCGGAGTTCATGATATATCCAGGGAAAAGAAACTAAATAAATTAGCAAATAATAAAAAGAGAAATTTAAAGAATAACAACGAAACTAGTTTGTGGAACAAATCTCTTCGTTATTCAAATCCTAATTAAAGAGGGAATTAAACAAATCTAAGAAGCTTGACCTATTCTCCTACAAAAGATCGCTAGACAATTTGAATTTCGATGAATCAAGAAAAGGACAAAAGAGTAAAAGAACTCATATAAACAAACAAGAACAAGAATCAACTCGATTAACGAGACTAATCCAATTCTCAACTTCTAAAGAATAACAACAAACTAAGAAATGTTGAAAGGAGGAGATAAGCAACTTACGGTTCCTCGATCCTCTCTTCCGTTTTTTTGCTCTTTCTCGACTGATCGGGGCTGGGGAGGGAGGACTGAAATCAGGTAGGTCTTGGGGTTTTAAAACTGGAGAGAAGGGGTCAAGGTTTAACTGGAGTTAACCAAACTATCGGGAGCCTGGTGGAGTCCCGAATTTGACCATGGATTAGGTTCATCTGGATTTTTGGGGCCCACTTGCAGCGAGTAAACCGAAGCACGGTAAATAATTGAGGTTAAATGTAACGGCACGGAGTTAACTGCAGTAGGCCTCGCTTGGTTTAAATCTTTATTTGACTGCCACTGGGTCCCACATTGCTATAATTGAGGTTAAATGTAACGGCACGGAGTTAACTGCAGTAGACTCCGCTTGTTTTAAATTTTTATCTGACTGCCACTGGGTCCCACATTCAGCAATGTGGGTCAATGTTTCAGTAATATTAAATTATTAATATAAACGACGGGGTTAATTATTTCGAACATTAAAATTCAAATTTTGAGGAGGGCGGACTGTTAGACACTTAGACTACTTAGAGAGAACCATAAAAAGTTGATTACACCTGGTGTTTGTGGACCTAAAATGATTTATGGGAGAGTAGTTCCGTGGGTGGAGGTCAGACTTCAGAGACCACAGGACTCCTCCAGTTACAGGTTCATATTATTCCAAAGAAACTCAGAAGTTCGGATTCTTTGAGAATTTTTAGGAAGTTAAAATCGTGTGACACCATTGACAATAGCAAACTGCCATGCCAGCAACCTGCCACTTCTAGGGACTGATCTACGGTATAAGGGTGCTTACTGCTTAGCCATTAAAATATATTTAAAGAATTTTTTTTGGTATATTAAAATTTAATTGAATATTTTTTTTGGTATGTATTAGTCTCTCTATGTTAATCTTGATATGTATTAGCATTTCTTTTTGGTGTGTTGATTTAATTTTTTTTTTAGTAAATGTTGGAGTTCAAGCCATCTAACCATTTAATATGCACAGATTGTTCATTCTGGGTTTCGAACCTGCGACCTTCCAGTGTTAATTTAATTTATTATTATTCTTTTTTATATAACAAGATAAAAGTAACTTTTAAAAATATTTTTTATGAAATCAAATAGGGAAGAATTTTATTGTATGTTGTAACATGAATATTATGTTTTATTAAAATATTTTTTAAAAAGCCTCAAGCCTTTGTTTTACAGCCTTGACATCCCTGACCAGCTAAAATTAGACAATTTTTTTGTTGTGCTGCACCTGCACACCTGTATTCTTTACAATCCGTTATATGGCACGTCGCCTTACATTTCTTCTCCCTGAGAACTGATTCCTTGAATCAAACAGAAACTCAATTCATTAAGAAGTTATCTATCCATGGGTGCCTGTGCCACCAAGCCCCTAGTCATCGTTAGTAAAGCCCCTGAGGATATTCATGAAGAATATTCTACTCCAAGGTCAGCTCAGGTGGCACCAACATCTACAGAAACTGTCGCTATTGCTGAGGTAATTAAAAGAATGCTTCCAGATTTATATTAAATTTATGATTGATAATTTTGGATGAGTTCATAACTCATATTGCATACTTATAAATCTATATTTTTGATCAATTAGGAAGAGGTAAAGCCGATTGAGGTTGTCGAGGAAAATAATGTTGAAGAAAAGCCGGTAGAGGTGTCAGATTCAAAGCCGACAACTGCCCCGGTAGAACAGAAATTCGACAGCATTGCGACGGTACCTGAAGAGGAACCTATCAAAGAGAAGGAAGCCGTTAAACACAATGAGGCAGAAGTTGATTCGAAGGAGGAATTAAAAAGCTAAAACTGGAATCTAAAATGAGTTCACCTTTTTTCAATTCTTTTCTTGTTGTAATTTGTTTGGCTGCAATTAATGTTCCAATTTGTAAATAGAACATGTAATACATAAAAATTATGATTAATCCATTACAACATGTGAATGCAAATACTCTCTGAAGCAATGTTTCACACAAAAACGATGACATGTATTGACAAAAAAAAAAAACAGAGAGAGATGGAGGAAACTTTTTTTTTATGATATGTATGGAGGAAGCTTTGACTCACAACAGAATATTATAATCATTTTTTTTTCTTGCTTACAAACCCTTATAATCAATGAACGAAGGAGTAACGAGTAAAAAGGGGAATGGACTCTGCTAGAAAAGCAGGGCTCTGCTTTTCCAATCCCAATCATTCAAATTCGTTGAGATTTGTATATGAAAAAGTTTTTTTATCGAGATACGCGAATGAAAAATTTTGAATAGTTGAGATCAGAAAAACAGGAGAGTCGGATCCGTAAAAAGGACCCATAAAGAAGTTAAATTTCTCTGACACAGGAGTTGGGGGTAGTCTACTATGGTAACACACATCTAGTTTCTCTGTTGATTCAGCACAATTTTTTTTTTCTGAGAAGAGTGGTGGCCTGGTGGGTCAAGACACCAAACACTCTAATATTCACAAGAGATTTTTCAACCGGATTTTGATCTTGTAATTTATTACACGGAGAGCATTGTCTTTTGTACCAAAAAACTGGTTCTTAGTTCAACATAAATTTTAATGAGTTGCTTTATGATATTTCATCAAGTAGTGTGTAAATCCTCCAATGCAATCAATGTATTATGAAAATGAAATTCAGTCCTTGTTTTCTTTTTCAGAAAGTTCAGTTCATAAGTCCTAAGGACTAATTATGGAGGTAGCAATATTATATATGTACTTTTCTTTTTTAGAAGAAATGTGGAAATTTAGCTCTCAGATTCCATTAATACTGACACCAGAGGTAGAGAAGGAAATACGTGACGTGACGTGACAAACACGCCGTGATTTGGTCACGTGACGTGACGTGACGTGATTAATGTTTTTTTTTCACGTGACGTGACGTGACGTGATCAAAATAGAGGGAGACGATCACGTCACGCGAATGGTCACGTCACGTGTAGTCACGCCGTGACTACACGTGACGTGATATAACGTGACGTGATATGACGTGACATAAATTAGTCACATTGAATTTTTTTTATATTTTAATTTAAATTGTTGAAAATTCAGAAAAAATATATCAAAAAATATGAAAATTATAAAATTTGTAAAATAAGTAAATAATGTTGCAAAAATTAACTAGTAAATAATATTATAAAAATTACCAAATTTTTTGGATAGAAGATATTTAAGCCCGTTTCATTAAGAAACATAGTTTTTACAAACAGTTACAAAAGAAAAGTCTGAATATATTATGAATATACTACAGAAACATAGCCTAATAGTGCTAATAGGAATATTGACTACTAGAGTTTGTCCTCAAAACACGTGACAGTACGTGATCACGTAACGTGATCACGTGACGTGACGTGACGTGATCATGTGACGTGACGTGACGTGATTAGTTTACGTGACGTGACGTGACGTATAATTTTTGTTAAATACAGTCACGTCACGCGAATAGTCACGTCACGCAACACGTGAGTCACGTCACGTAATCGACACACGTGACGTGACGTAACGTGACGTGAACGTGACGTTACGTGACGTGACTGATCACGCCGTGACAAATTTCCTTCTCTAACCAGAGGTGTCAAAAAGTTACTATTATATTTATATATGTACTTGCTACTATAGTGCACAGCAAAATGAACAGAGTGCCAGCAAGAGATGAAGACCTCTTTTTTGTTTGAGAAATTGGCAAACAAAAATAATTGTTTGTCAAATCAAGCTTTAGAACAAGGTAACAAGCTAAACAGAAATAACTAAATGCAAGGCCTTAGTAGATATATAAATAGCTAAACAGATTTACAAGTCTGAATTAAATTCGGTTGAAAAAAGTTGGAAGACTTTACTTCCATTTTATCTAAAAATTAAGTAGGTAAATAATTAAGCGTCTATTACGAGAAAATATAATTTGATTTAATAAGGTTTAATTTTTGAGATTTAAACAATTAATGCGAGCTGCTAAATTTGATCTACCCATTGAAATCTTATAGAAAACAAAATTTAAATATTTTTTCATCCAAGAAATAGTATAAAAGATTTAAAATATAATTTGATTTTGGACAAAATTTCGATATGCAAATTCAACCATTTGAATTTCAAAATTTTAAAAAGTACTATGGATAGCAATGTATACTTACTCTATATTACTAATAGAGTGTGTCTTCTATGGACATAAGGACCTATTTGTAAAATGAACATATTTTCATTTTCAAAGTTCAAACAGTCGATCCGACCGTTCAACATTATCCCCATATTAAAATGTACTTGGAGATCAAATTTTACATTTTTTTGAATTTTTTACTATTCATTAAGTATTTTACAAAAACTAGTCAAATTCATACCATTGAATTTTGTAAAATACTTAATAAATAGTAAAAAAATTCAAAAAAAATGTAAAATTTGACCTCCAAGTACATTTTAATATGGAGATAATGTTGAACGGTCGGATCGACTATTTGAACTTTGAAAATGAAAATATGTTCATTTTACAAATAGGTCCTTTTGTCCATAGAAGAATTTGCCTTACTAATAATAATGAGTGAGCTGTGTTACGGGTTGACCCATGTTATGGATTCGATCTCTATTTGCAAAGTTCAAACTGTTCATCTCAACCATTAAGAATGATCTTCATATGAATATGTACTTAAAGATCAAATCTTACTTTTTATAGAAATATTTTTACTATTTTCTTAGATATGCAGAAAAATCACTGTTTTTTGCATAATCTAAGATTTTACAACCAAGTGACATTCTACCTATACAAAAGATAGTAAAAAAAATTCTAAGAAAATATAAAATTTGATAAGTATATTTTCATATGAAGATCACATTTAGTGGTTCAGATCAACTATTTAAACTTTGAAAATAGAGATACGAATCCATATATAGAATGGGTCGCTCCATAATATGCATATTACCATAACCTCAATTAATAATAATAACTAACAACAACAACAACATTAAGAGGAACTTAAAAATAATAATTGCATAATTAATAGGGAATTAATAATAATGAAACACAAACTAAAGGCCCACAAACAACAAAAAGGGAAACATAATTTACTCTGACATCATATAATTTGTGTAACCCATAATGTGAACTGTCTTTCTGAAACTCAGCCACATGTTCATCAATCATAGACAAATTGCCTGTTTGCCCCAATAATTCAAAAGACACTTTTCCAGAAATAAAATTCCTTTGAACTTTGATAGATCATTATATATATATAGTAATTAAACAAATCACTGTATATATTAAATTACAACACAAAATTCCAATAAATGGCAATTATTTAACTGTGCCCACAAGCCTCTCAAGTCTCAATTTATGGTACATTTGCCAATTGCCAGCCAATCCCTCCTGTCAAATGTTTGAAATGACAACTAAAGAGAAAAGACAACCAATTTCTCCTGACCATCAGCTTGTCTGCCTCTAACCAATTTTAGGCGCCAACTCTTCCACAACACAACTTGCATTCCTATCTTTCTTTAGAATGTGAACAACTATATAAACAGTTGATCGCCTCCTCCTATCCTCACCAAGCAACTCCTCTCTACAAAAGAACAAGAGCTCGACCCCCTTAAAACAACCGACCGACCGACCGGCCAAAACCTACAGCAGGATTCCATGGGCGCCTGTGCAACAAAACCCAAGGCCGTCGATGGAACTGCCCCTGAGGTAGCTCCTGCCGAGCAACCCGCTCCTGCTGAGGTCACCCGCGAAGTTGACGCCATCGTAGTTGTGAGTTTTGTTCATTTATATATTCACATTTCTAGAAACTCACAATGTTGTTAGAAGATAGAACATATATCATTTTAACCATAAATTATTGATAATTGTAAATAAACATAGGCTGCCGAGGAATCAAGCCAGAAAGTCGAAGAGACGAAGGAAGTGACAACAGTGGAGGTTGCAGAACCAAAGGCCGAGACGGTTACTGAAGAAGCTCAAAAGGGGGAAGAAGCAACAAGCGAGGTAAAGGAATTAGAGAAGGCTGTTGCCGTAGAGGAGAAGCCGAAAACCGAAGAAACCGCTCAGGCAAGTTAAATAAGAAGGGGTTGTGACGGTCATTCTTCATCGAACACCAACATTCTCTCTGTTTTTTTTTGCTTTAATTTGTTGTTCATATCAGATTATCTTTTTTAAATGTGTTGGGATTACTTTTGGTTATTCTAGACACAAGAGCTGTATTGTACTTATCTCACTATTCAGAGTAAATTTACCTCGCTAGAGTTACTCAATGCTTGTTTAAGTTACATTTCTCATTCTGCAAATTTTCACAAATCAATATCATACGTACCCTGTTCAGTTGTTCGTACGCAAGAAGAAAAAAAGATTGGGAATGGGAATCCAATGCGTATTTCTTCATTGTTATGTTCAACTTCTCTCCCCACCCACATAGGATTGCATACGGGGGCGGACCCAGGTGGTTCCAGGGGGGCAGCTTGCTTTCCTGGATTTTGAGTTTTAGTGGAGATTTATCGGTTCTGACCGACTTTACCTCTCTTGAAATTTTTTTTGCCCCCCTCTGGACATTTGATTTGTAATTCGGGTTAAATTTAGGGTTAAAATTAAAATAAATCTGTTGAATTTTGATTGGCAATTAGAATTATAAGTCAAATCATAAAAAATTACAAGTTAAAGTATTGGAAAATATAAGTTAAAGCATTGTTTTTTATCGAGTACCCAAATGATTAATAAATTTAAACCCGATTTGATATCTTCCCCCCCCGACGAAAATCTTGGATCCGCCCCTGATTGCATAATTCCTACGGTACATAGAATGCCATAAGAAATCCAGACTTATTTGAAATACAGAGGGGCACTTCATGATGCGTACAAACTTACTTTGAACAGTCTATTACTATCCGTTTACCCGACCCGTACCGTATCCGATAAAATGGGTATGGATAAGTTTTTTTTTTTCATAAACTTATCGGGTACGGGTACGGGTAAAACATATTCCGTACCCGTTACCATCGGGTAATTATAAAGAAAATTATATGTATTATATATATTAATGAGCAATGAATATTAATTCTTCAACTATTATTATTGATAGTTGTGTTACGCTTAATTAACTATTAAAATACGTAAATAAATTTCAGCAAATCTCAATAAAGTTTAAACATTTTAAACACGTATATATATTTGTGAAATGAATGTGTTTTAATTTATTATTTAGTAAATAATATTTTTATTATTATAATAACATTACCCGTTATTTATCCCCTACTGTTTCGTAATCCGACAACCATAACGGGTAAGGGTAGGGTACGGATAAGGTAATTCGTAGTGGGTAAGAGTAGGATACGGGTAAGGACAATTTGTAACGGGTACGGATATGAAAATGCTTCCACCCGACACTTACCGTACCGTTAACATCCCTAGACTTAGTCCCTTTTCCACTACTTCGCTACGCCTGCTGGATTTGTAATTTGTTCTACTTGGCCTCTTATTTTGCCAGAAACGTTGGGTAAAGATTTTAACACATAATTTTTTTAATTCATGTAACGCACAAACCATATGCAACGTTATTCTGATTCTATAGCCAGTGCGCTGCATGAAGTCAAAACTGCTCTGTTAAAATCTTTCCCCAAATCGTTTATGCAGCAGGAACTAAATGAAATCAAAGAGTAATTCATTTTACAATCTTTTAGGTGAAAAAAACATTTAAAGCGGTTTTCATTGTTAAAACATTTTTCTTAATTAATTTAAAATTACTCCTGCAGTTCATGCTATTTCTACCTTTTGTTATCTTTCGAAAGTACATGTTCTTTCTTGTACATACCAAGGTGTTAGCGTAGTTAAGGCAAAAATAAACCAGTAAGTTTTGCTGTTTAATTATATATTAGTATCGTGCCCGTGCATTGCAACGGAATATATGATAAGATAACAAAAATAAATTCTCATACAAAATGACAAATTTTCATAAAAAAAACAAAATTAGAAATATATTCTAGATTTATCACAGCAATATGTATAGAAATAAGGAAGTAGATAAATAAGGTAGTGAACAAAAAATTGATTTGCATTGTGATCCGCCGTATAGAAAATTTCAATTGAAGAGGGAGAAATAAGGAAACGGAGAATTATATCGCTAAATTTTAGAGCCTGTTTAATTTTAATTGTAATGCATCGTGTGGCGGTATGTGTAACGAGTATGTTTGTAGCTAAATTTAAACTTCTACATATAAAACAGATGCATTTAATAAAAAAAAATAGACTATGTGATTGTAGAGCTGAGATTAAATTCAAAAATTAATCTTTCAATCGTAGCCGTTGGCAGATCGGACACCCAACGTGCTTAATAATGAAATGGAGATATTTTTAAATTGGCAAGTTTTGCTGTTTTATATGCATATAGGCAAATTGCAAATAAATGATACTTTGGATGCATTCAACTCAGTAACCACTGAATTTCCAACACATGTACAACCAAATATGCACCGGATACTTCATATTATGAACAATCATAAAATCAACTCTTAGAGCAAACAAATTTGCCATATACATCTTTAATTTTTTCTTTTCTACCAAAAGGTCTGATATCTCACTGCACCTACTTCCTTTTCTTCTTAGTTCTCTCTCAACAAAAATACCAGTTTCCAATTCCAGCCAACTTTCTACATTAATTTCTTGATACTTTTTTCATTCATAGCTGCATCTTTTGCAAACTCTTTAGTCTCATGTTCTTCCATTAATTTTAATTTTTTCTTTTCTACCAAAAGGTCTGATATCTCACTGCACCTACTTCCTTTTCTTCTTAGTTCTCTCTCAACAAAAATACCAGTTTCCAATTCCAGCCAACTTTCTACATTAATTTCTTGATACTTTTTTCATTCATAGCTGCATCTTTTGCAAACTCTCTAGTCTCATGTTCTTCCATTAATTTTGACTTTTATTGCCGTGACAGTGCCATCCTCCAAAATGCCTTTGTAGACAATTCTGTGGGCCCCATGTCCCAGCACCTGTGCTTCTGAGAAGTTGTTGGTTGCCTTCTCAAGCTCTTCTTTTGTATAAATTTGAATGTGGTGGTTTTGAAATAACTCATCTGCTGTTGCAGTAGAATGCCTCCATTATGCTAAAAAAAACCTTGTCTTGTACAGATGGGTCTGCTCTTTTGCATTCCCAGATACAGTCAGAAACTGACAAATGCAACTAAGAAAACACCCACACTTGTACCTGGAAATTTCAGCATAAGATTTGTCAGTTTCAACAAAAAATTTGCCTCTTTCATCTGTTATGCAATTTTCATTTTGAGAGAAAATTGATATCACCTAAATAGCTGGATTTTTTATACAGATTGCAACCAAAATTAATTTAGTCTATGCTGATATACAAATTGCAAAGGGAAACTATGTGAAACCATGTACTGGTACATCACTAGTAGTATTGGAAAATAATATTGGTAAAAATGTTTCGTCTAAATTATTTCTAAGATTAAAGTCATGAATAAAACTAAAAGGACATAGCATTTCATATATAGGATTCCAGCTGAGGTTCTAAAACAGATAGATAGGATTAGAATAACTTTTTTATGGCAGGGGTCACAACTGACTAAGAAGAAATACTCCTTAGTTGACATAAGGCCTGTTTAGCAAAAGAGTATGGAGGGTTAGGCATATTAGATCTTAGACAAATGAATACTGCTTTATTGATGAAGTGGTGGTGAAAATTGCAAGATAAGAGTTACAATCATCTGTGGAAGAAAGTAATACAATATTAATATTACTCAGGTTATGCTAATAAAATGTCTCAGTTTTGTAAAGAGATCATCAAGTTAGAATCATTAGGCCATAGTAGTGTAGTTTATACACCTGGTGAATTGTTTGCTATCTGCTCCAAACCTAATACTACCCTGAAAGAAGTTATCAATACTCAAGGGGAGGCAATCTCTTTTACCAGACAACTAGATGTAGTCATGTGTGAGGAATGCTCAGATCCTTCACAAAAATTAGTACTATCTCTTTCACTCATGCAATTGATAAAATTGCATGGAAATGGAAACCCTCTTGCATTCTTTCAGTCAAGTCCTTGTACAAATTTCTTAATTTTGGGGGGGTTAGAATTTCTCGTGCATTACTGTGGTGGCAGCTGCCCATACCCCATAAGATCAAAGTGTTTATGTGGTTGATAACCAAAAATAAAATCTTGACCAAAGTTACCCTCAGTCGTAAATGCTGGTAAGGAAGTCTCAAATGTCAATTTTGCCAAGGGGTAGAGACCACCAATCACTTATTTTTGCAATGTCCTTTCACTAAATAGATATGGTTTTGGATGGAATTAAGTCAACAACATTTTAAGGATTGGATTACTATTAAAGACATAGTTACATTCTCTTGTTCTCCAGAGAAAAATTTACGGATGGCTTTCCTACTTGTGTTTAGTGTAGTTAACTGGACACTTTGGAAACTTCGAAATGAATTGTGTTTTCAACACACCAATCTTAAACCCTTTCGAACTATTATTCTAATGATCATTGCTTTGGTTAATTATTAGACAGCTATGGTGAAAAGACAAGCAAGGGATCTGGTACCAGTGTGGCTGCCAGAGACTATTGATGAGATACCTTTGCAAATTTGAGATCCAGAGGATACTCAGCTCATACCTTACCAGCCACCTGGAGAGGAGGAGGATTCATCTAGCAGCACTGCTTAGTTGACTGTTTATTTAGTTTAATTAGTAGTTAGTTGCTTTTGGTTTTGTCATAATTCAGTTCTGTGATGATGTGATGTAAGGAAGTGATGATGAACTTCTATAGTTTAGTTGTTGACCTCGGATATCAGTAACTGTGGACAGTACACAGCTGCTACTTTTGGTTGTATTTTGGACATTGGTTTCTTAAATGAAACGGGCTAATAGCCTTTTATCAAAAAAAAAATCATATAGAGTCGGATATACTTCTCAGTTGTCATACAATCAAATGCAAACCGTAGCAATATACAATTACATGAGATTTCGTTCTCCAACTAATGCTTAAATACTACTTATTGAATGTCCTTTAAATGTTCACCTTCATTGCTAAACACGCACAATAAACTTATCTTACAAATATGCAAACCCGTGATTAATTGACTCAGATGTTAGAATTTTTTTATTTTTTCTTGTTTTTGCATATAGAGCATGATAGAATTCTACTTGATACGAACCTTGTATGTGTGAAGAAAATCCAATACCAATGCCACGCTGCCATCTAGTCTCTTAAAAGAGAACCTCTCCACCAATACAAAATCCACCGAACTTCAACTATTCTAAGATTGCACCAGCTCCATGATCCCTGTCTTGAACAGCTGCAGTTCAGGGGCCCAAAATTTGGACTGTTCAGGGGTCTTTCTTTTGGAAGCAGCTGGGTAATTAATTTGAAGACAATTTTCCTATGGAGCACCAGATGAAACATTGGCACGAGTACCAGTATATCATACTGGTATGACACTTGGCAGTATCCAACAGTACAAATGGAGATAGTGAATAGCATAACAAACGGTTCACTGTCACTAAGGGATGCGGCTGTGTCTTTAACAGAGTTCACAAGAGGCATTGTCCTCACAGAGCATACAGATGAGTTAATTTGGCTTTGGATATCTAATGGATGCTACTCGGCTAAATCTCTGTATGAAGTGATCATAACTGGGGGCAAAACATATTGGAAGTACAAATACATTTGGAAGCAAAAACTACCACCAACAGTAAGAATTTTTTCTTATCTGTGGCTAAAAGAAAAGTTCCTAACACACGATGTGATGCAGCACAGAGGCTTAGCTTGCGATCTAAAGTGTGCAACATGTACAGAATGTACATATGAAACTGCTCTACACTTATTTGTTCGATGCCCTTACGCGGCTGAATACTGGCACATGATAGCAATGTTACTGGGACATAGAATTCTATGTGAAGGCGACACAATTCCGCTAACCTTTGACAGATCCTGGAAAAGCTGCAGAGGGAGAGTGTCCAAACAGAAATGGGGCATCTATTTCTTGGCATCGTGTTGGATTCTATGGAAAGAAAGAAACCGAAGCATATTTGAAGGAAGACTAAATAACTCCAGATGGGCGGCTGACAAGGCGGCACAGAGGTACAGCTGTAGATGCAGTATTGCTGAAGTATTAGGAATAGTGCAGGGTGGTGTTGTAAAAAAAAAAAATTTAGGTAAGTTATAATAGCTGATAGCCTCTGTCAGTTTTTCAAAAAAAAGTAAAGAAAACTAATTAAAGAAAGAAAGTTACACCCAGAATTTTATTGGAGCAGAGCAAAGCAGAGCCATTTACTGTTGCTTTTAGTTATGATAACTTGTCAAAGGGATCTTTAGAGTATTGTTATTTGTTAATGCCAAAAGTACTTCTGGATCTTAAAAATTATTGTTAATGCCAAAAGCATCCCTTTGTAATTATTTATGAGTTAATGTGTTCATATTTTCCATAAATTTTCCTAAATGCACGAGCTGCATATGATATCAGATCAACTTAACCATGTTTAATTAAAGTAAAATTTTCTTTTAATACAAAACAATGAGAGAGGAAACAGAGATCGATGACAGTTTTGTATGGTTTAATTAAGCAGATCGGAGAGAGAATCGATTCAAGCTTGACATTATTGGAAAGATCAAATGGGAAGAGAATAAAGAAAATGCATCAAAAATATAGTTCCTATCTGGTTTAGCCTTCTAATTTTTATTTTTATTTTTTACCTTTTTACTTTTTATTTTTATTTTGTTTTCAGGGTTCTCTCTCACTCGAGAACCCAAACCATGTAACCAATTGAGGTTAATATAAATGAGAGCGTGACTCTCGTTGTTTCTCAAAAAATAAATATATAGTTCCTATCATTTACAATTAGGATCTGTTCAGATGTTATGGGATTACACGGGATGAAATGTGATGGGAATGATAATTCACTTTTGAAAAAACGGGAATCCATGTGTATGTGTATGCACAAGAATAATTATAGAAATGTGTTGAAATGAGTATTCGATTGTACCGTGGGATTAATTGTGAGAAATTCTATTTTTCTTTTTAAAATGTTTGATATTATACAATTTTTTTATTAATAAATTATCAATAATTCAATTAAATAAATAGATTGAATAACATGAGGAGGGATCCAATTACACCCTTTTTTTGACACATCTTGACATTGTTTTTTTTATAGGCCAATTTTGCGATTTCAAAATCCAAATAGTCGATCCGAACCGTTCAACATGATCACCATATTAAAATGTGCTTGGAGATCAAATTTTACATTTTTTTGAATTTTTTTACTATTTATTAAGATGGTTACAAAATCGCTGGTTTTCAATGGTCTGAAAACAACGATTTTGTAACCATCTTAATAAATAGTAAAAAAATTCAAAAAAATGTAAAATTTGATCTCCAAGCACATTTTAATATATCCATCATGTTGAACGGTTTGGATCGACTATTTGGACTTTGAAAATGATAGGTGTCAAAGTGTATCAAAAAAAAGGGTGTAATCCGATCCCTCCTCTAATAACATAACATTACTTATTAGTTTTTATTTATAAAATATAAATATTTTTTTTTCTTAAATGAGAAGTGTTAAATAAGATGTTTCTACGTAGCTGTTGATGAATCTTGTACATGTTTCAAAATATAATTTCAAAATCCCTTTGACGAAGATGCATTTATTATCTAAAAGAGAGTATATAAGCAACGCACCGATTTGTGAAAATGAAAATTCAATCCGACTGAATAATCTTTTTCTCACCAATTTTAATCTAGACGGGAAAAATTTGGGGAAAAATGATGGGAGGCTTTGAGGGAAAAAAGTGTCAGATGCATTATTATTGGAAATCCCTTTTGCAGAGAGGCACTTAACCAGTACTTAACAGTACAGCATGACATGTAAGTTGCATTTTTTTTTTTTTTTTACCAGCTCAATTTTACTGAATTTATAATAGAAACAAAAAAGACAAAATTGCAGTAATGTCCAAAAGACAAAAAAAAAAAAAAAAAAAACTGTTTATTTGAGGAGAGCTTTCATGGAATCAGAATTCCACAACAGCCTCACTCAGCATATTTAATTTCTAACAAATCCATCTCAAATGAATTCAGCCATTTTTCTATACCAAGACCAGTAACTTGCCAAAAATGAACAGTCAAGATACATTCAGTTGTGTGTTGATTCTGGTGGAGATGGGGTCAAGTGGATCCAAAACTGCTGAAATCCGAGATCATTAGCAGTAATCCTAAAATCTCTGAAATTCTAAATCCAGCCATTAAATTGTTTCGAGATGCGTACACAGAAAAACCAGCTGTTTAGATATGCATGCACAGAAAAAATTGGACGGCTGGATCTCGGATTTCAGGAATTTCAGGATTACTGTTCATACAGGGGCGGATCCAGGATTTTCGTCAGGGGGGCAAAAAAAATATCGAATCGGGTTTAAATACCTAATCGGATTTAAATCCATTAACCAATTGAGTGCTCGATAAAAAACAATGCTTTAACTTATACTTTCCAATACTTTGACTTGTAATTTCTGATGTTTTGACTTATAATTCTAATTACCAATCAAAATTCAACAAATTTATTTCAATTTTAACCCTAAATTTAACCCGAATTACAAATCAAACGTCCAGAGGGGGGCAAAAAAAATTTCAGGGGAGGCAGAGTCAGTCGGAACCGATAAATCTCCACTAAGCTGCCCCCCCGGATACACCTGGGTCCGCCCCTATGTTCATAGATCTCGAATTTCAGCTGATCTGAATCCGGGGTCAAGTACCAAGAGCACAGTATGAAACACAGTCATATGAATATCTGATATGGGTATCAATAAATGATCTCTAAACACACTGCAGCTGCTGATTAACAGTCCAACAGCCAACCTGGCATTTATAGCAGCTGCTTCATGTAGTTCTCATTTCCACATTGCCTTTTCCTTTTGCCAAGACACATGACCCTCACTAGTCATAAATAATGCTCACATTTCTTCCTGTGCATATGCAAGCTAGTCACATTGATTGATGATTAATTCCTCTTTCTGTGCTACTTTAACTTTGTGATAAACTAATGGTCCTAATGGACAACTGTGACTCTGTCAGCAAAATAAATATTGAAAAGGAGCACAAACCGAAATCTCGATTTGAAAAGGAAGGAGCACAACTGTGACTCTGTCAGCAAAACAAGAACTGAACCGAACAAACTGAAATCTCGATTTGTTCGGTTCAAACCAAAATAAGGCCCATAACCATGGAAATCATCTCAAAATTGGTAAAATACAAAAGATAGCACCAATAGTGATACTATTATTAACAAAAGGTATACATGTTCATGCACAACAAGTGAAATTCTAAGTAGGAATACACATATCGAAACCGAACCGATTCATTTTCAAAGTCGAACTATTATAAACCGGTCGGTTCGGTTTAGTAGGTTTCGAGAAATCCAAACCAAACCAATTCATTTAATTCGAAATAATTCAAAAATTCAACCGAATTCTCTCTTCTTTTTCTCCCATAAAAAGGACAATCTCGATGAACTTTACAAAATGCCCTGCCTCCAAAAAAGATCAAACAAAATACTCTCTCTATAAATTTCTTGACAAAATGTTTCTGTGAGTCACAAATTTCCCTTCCATTATCTTTCCCCTCTTACTATCCATGCTAGAATGTGCTCCAGAAGGGGGTACGCAGAGGGAGGGGAAGAGGCGTGTGACCACATATGTCCGGTGTCGTTCACCCGCTCCAAAAGGAGAGAAATCGGAGAGGGGAGGAAGGAGAACTTTATTGTAGTAAGAGAAGCAAAGGGGAACTCCACGTACAACTTTGCTGAGTTATGTTCATCCCGATTTGAAGTGTAAATTTACTGTGCGGAGTGGAAGCCTCCCCCCATCGCCCTCCCCTTCATTTCCTTTAATGAAGGAGTTCCCCCTCCGTTCTCAAGCACAGTCTTACTCATCTTTATTTTGAAAAATGCCAATTGGACATGGACTCCAATTCTTTAAGGCAAACGAATTTACACCTCTCCAATACTCATATATTTTGTTATTTAATAACCTACAAACTAACATAGAGGGGTTCTAATTTGCTAGATTAAGACGAAATATATTTAGATAAATATATGAAAAAAATACATTTAGATAAAGAGCTATACAAACTAACGTAGAGATTTTTATGTTATTTAAACTTATGTTTTTAATTGAATATTTTTTTATGAAAAAAGTGGAACTTTTTTTATTTTTTTTAATTATTTGATTGATTCTTTAAGTCGAGACGAAATACATGGAAAATCATAATTGTCAACTTTAAGTGTGACACTTTAAGTTGTAATTATTGTTTAATAACTGTGCAAATGAGGTAGAGTGAGGTTTGAGTCTAATTATTGTTCAATAATTATGCAAGTGAATTGACCCGAATTTTTTATTTATATTCAAAAAATAAATCAAATTACAAAAAATACCCATGTTATCTTGAAAATTTGAAAAATACCCAAACCGGAAAATTTTTTTCCGGATTTGGCCTCTAAACCCGGAAAAAAATTTTCCGGAAATTGAACTCCAAAACCGGAAAAAAATTTTCCGGTTTTAACATTTTTTTTTTTTTTTTTTTTTTTTCCAAAACCGGAAATTTTTTTTCCGGATTTAACTTTTTTTTTTTTTTTTTTTTTTTTTTTTTTAGAGATTCCGGATAAAAAAATTTAACTTAACAAATTTTTTTTTTTTTTTTTTTTTTTTAGAGATTCCGGAAATTTTTTTCCGAACTAAATAAATTTTTTTTTTTAAGAGAAAAATAGCTAAAATACTGAAATCTAACGCTACAAAATCGAATTGTTTTTTTAAATATTTGTTTCATTAATTTAAAAAATTTCAAAATGGTGTAGAATAATTTAGAAATTATCAAAATAGCTAAAATACTGAAATCTAACACTAAAAAATCGAATTGTTTTTTACTACGAATAGGGCCGATTTTGTGCTAAAATACGGTAAATTTACTAAAATACGATAAATTACGCTAAATTACGTATAAATGGGGCTTATTTTGTGGCATCTTTCATAAATCATAAAAAATAGTAAAAAAAATTCCAAAAATAATAAAATTTGGTGTTCTAAAAGTTTATTACATAACTAATTTACTGAGCTACGTAGATTGAATAATAGAAATGAAAATCTTAATCGAAAACTTCAACTGAAGTTTTGAGGCTCTTCTATTTGTTTTTTGGCGATTCTGAATTTGGAAAACTGGCGAAGCGAGTCCGGACGCATGCGCATTTTCGCAAGCTTTCCGAAAAGTGGTCATTTGCTGAAATCGGACACTCGAGCGCCGTTTTATGGCCGTTTGAAGTTTCGTCGTCGTTTTTTCGCCTTCTCAGTGAAGATATTATCCCTATTCGTACGTAATTTAGCGTACTTTACCGTATTCTAGCATAATTTTACATAATTATTGTAATTTAGTGTAATTCAGCATAAATCAAGTAATTTGGCTTGTTTTAGTATAAATATGCTAATTATATATAAAAAAATGTAATCTAGCAAATATTTAAAAAAACAATTCGATTTTGTAGTGTTAGATTTCAGTATTTTAGCTATTTTGATAATTTCTAAATTATTCTACACCATTTTGAAATTTTTTAAATTAATGAAACAAATATTTAAAAAAACAATTCGATTTTTTAGCGTTAGATTTCAGTATTTTAGCTATTTTTCTCTTAAAAAAAAAAAATTTATTTAGTTCGGAAAAAAATTTCCGGAATCTCTAAAAAAAAAAAAAAAAAAAAAAATTTGTTAAGTTAAATTTTTTTATCCGGAATCTCTAAAAAAAAAAAAAAAAAAAAAAATTTGTTAAGTTAAATTTTTTTATCCGGAATCTCTAAAAAAAAAAAAAAAAAAAAAAAAAAAAAAAAAAAAAAAAAAGTTAAATCCGGAAAAAAAATTTCCGGTTTTGGAAAAAAAAAAAAAAAATGTTAAAACCGGAAAAAAAATTTCCGGTTTTGGAAAAAAAAAAAAAAAATGTTAAAACCGGAAAAAAATTTTCCGGTTTTGGAGTTCAATTTCCGGAAAAAAAATTTCCGGGTTTAGAGGCCAAATCCGGATAAATTTTTTCCGGATATAGAGATTAAAACCGGAAATTTTTTTTCCGGATTTAGAGGCCAAATTCGGAAAAAAAATTTCCGGTTTGGGTATTTTTCGAATTTTCAACAGAACATGGGTATCTTTTGAAATTTCAATTATTTTTTGGATATAAATAAAAAATTCGGTGAATTGACACTGAAATATTACATACGAAGTAATGTAATTTCCAAATACGAGAGAAAAAAAAATATTGATCGGATTTTGAATTATTGGTTGGGAATAAAAAGTAAAAAAAAAATTCTAAAAATATGAGAAAAATTGAAAAAAATAAATAAATAAATAAGTGAAGGAAAATTTATTCTCTTCAAATTACCTTCTTTATTTCAGTGAACCTATCAAAATTGGTTGGTAAAAGTGTAATTCGTTCTATTGAAAATCCTATGATAGATAAGGTATCCTTCAAATTGTTTTTAAGATCAGAAAATATTTTTTGATTATCCAATTTCAAATTTGATTCCCAAGATTGGATCCGAGTTTTTTTTCAAATCCGTTTGTCATTTAAAATATCACACACTCATTCTAATATCTTATTTTTTTTTTTTATTAATTTCTATAAATAAAGAATTATGTACAATGCATGTTTCCTCAACTATAAAGCGTTGCTGTCTTAAAAAATATCAAGAAGAGCAATACTTAAATAATCAATCAAATAAATAAAAAATCAATAAATTTCCACTTTTTTAAAAAAAAAAATTCAATTAAAAATATAAGTTTAAATAACATAAAAACCTCTAAGTTAATTTGTATAGGTCCTTATCTAAATTTAATTTTTCATATATTTAACTAAATATATTTCGTCTTAATCTAGCAAATTAGTACTCCTCTATATTAGTTTCTAGGTTATTAAACAACAAATATATGGGTATTGGAGAGGTGTAAATTCGTTGGCATTTTTCAAAATAAAGATGAGAGTAACTAGGATAGAGAGAGAAGGCCTAGGGGTGCAAACGGATTGGATAATATCCGATCGTATCCGGATCCGTATCCGAAAATTAGATACGGATATCCGATATCCGAATATTCGTGCTGATACGGATACGGATATGGTTTTTAATATTAATTACCCATATCCGAATAGTAGATATGTACCATATAGTTTAATATATATTATGAAAATATTTATGTATATATTTACATATATTCGATATCCGATCCGTATTCGTACATATCCGTCTAATATCCGATCCGTATCCGTATCCGAAAAATAAAAACGGATACGGATATGGTTTTACCACTATCCGATTCGTTTGCACCCGTAGAGAAGGGAATGGAAGGGAAATTTCGGATCCATAGAGACATTTTGTCAAGAAATTTATAGAGGCAGGACATTTTGTAAAATTCTCCAGTGATCTCTGTATATTAAAAGAATAAATCATGTAAAAAATTTAAAGTGAAAAGGGGGTTACCTTGTACTACCGACATTTTTATTAATACCCTAAAAAAAAAAAAATATCAAATCTACCCTCAATTTGGGAAAAATTTTAAAAATGCCCTAACCGCCCCATGATGGGGCGGTTCACCATACCCACCAAACCGCCCTATGGTTGGGCGGTTCTGTTGGCCGAGAAAACCGCCCCCCTATGGGGCGGTCCACTATACATCCTATAAATCCCAGCAAACTGCGCACTCTCTCCCTCACACCTCATTTTCGCTCTCGCCCGCCTCTCGCTCTTTACTGTGCTCCGAAGGTATTTTTTTATATTTTTATTTTATTATTATTTAGTTAATGTGTATTACTGTAGATACTGTAGGTTACTGCTGATTACTGTAGATTACTGTAGATACTGCTGATTACTGTAGATTACTGTAGATACTGTAGATTACTGTAGATTACTGTAGCTTACTGTTGATTACTGTTGATTACTGTAGATTACTGTTGATTACTGTAGATTACTGTTGATTACTGTTGATTACTGTAGATTACTGTTGATTACTGTTGATTACTGTAGATTACTGTTGATTACTGCAGATTACTGTAGATTAATGCATATTGTTTATTAATGTAGCTATCAAAATGTTGGTTACACTGCATATGGGCGGGAAGTTCGTGGTGGGTGTGGAGGGAGTATATTACACGAAAGATCCAACCCACGGCTTTGAGGTTAACGAAAACACCTCATTTATGGAACTTAAGCAAAAGGTATTCGAAAGGATTGGTGTAAACAACAACCGGTATGACATAGATTTAGTTACTCGGGTTGACACAGGGAGGGATAGACCTTACTATGTAAAGTATCCAATAACAGATGAGGATGGTTGGAGATGTGTTTATAATACTTTTCAATCTGCGGGTACCCCGATAATGGAGTTATATTCCAGAAAGGTCCTGCGTCGGTCCGGGGTTGGACCTTCTACGGACAATACAGGTCATGATAGCCCGGTGCAGCAGCACTCGGGTTTTGAACACTCGGGTTATGACAACTCGGGGTTTGAACACCCGGTGCAGCAGCACTCCGCTGATTACACCGCTGATTACACCACTGAGTACACCACTGATTACACCACTGATTATACCACCGACCTACCACCACCGCCGCCGCCGCCTCCTATTCAACCCGTAATCCATGCCAGATTTCCTGCTGTACCACCGTCCGTACCTATAATTGTACCTATTATTGTTCCCCGGAGAGATGCTATGTTGGAGGTTGAAGGGGTTGATGCCATACCGGAACATGAAATTAACTCGGGTGATAGTTGGGACGGGGAGTGGAATTCTGATGCATTATCAGACGGTGATGGAGATTATGCACCCAGCCATGACAGATTTCCTATTAGAGGTCGGACAGACAGACATCCGGTAGGCACATTCAACGATACTACTGCTTTTGAAGAAGCAGACATAAGTTATTTTGGGAAGCGTGTCGTTTACAACACAGAACTTGCTCCGAATCAGGTTTATACCAACATAGAGGAACTTGTGAAGAAAGTCCAAGAAACTCATATTCACGGCAACTGGGAGTGCACAATACAAAAGCGAGATCGAAAAAGGTTAGTTGTTGTTTGCAAAGACTCACCGCGATGCGAGTTCCGACTGTATGCAACCCCTGTGGGTAAGGGGGACGCATGGATCATTAAGAAATGTGAACCACCTCATACATGCAAGTCTGCGTCGTCAAGGACAGACCATGCACAACTTACGGCATCACTTATTGCCGATGTAATTGAGAGGGATGTTAAGGACGACCCGTCGATCAGCCTTAAGGAGGTCGGTAGAGCGGTGAGACACGCTTACGACCATGTAATCCCAAAGTACAACAGGTTGTGGAGAGGGCGTGAACTTGCGATTTGCAGATTGTTCGGTAGTTGGAAGGGTTCATACAACTTGCTTGCACCACTGCTCCATGCCATATCAAGTACAAATCCCGGCACAAAGTTTGAATGTTGGAATGTCCCCGATCCTGAGAAGCGCGGCCATATATTAGACCTGTTATCAGTATAGATGCATGCTTCTTGTCTGGCCGTTACGAGGGGAGACTGTTGATAGCATGTGCATATGATGCCGAGAACCAGTTGTTGCCTTTGGCATTTGCAATTGTCGAGAAGGAGGACGGTGAAAATTGGGGTTTTTTCATGAGTTTCTTGCGAAGAGAGGTGGTTGGGAACAGGTTCTTCTGCGTCATATCAGACCAGCACAAAGGAATCAAGTATGTCTTTGATCGAACAGATTTTGGGTGGTCGACAGCTCACGGCGAATGTGTGCACAGGCTGTGTATGCAGCACGTTGCAGAGAACCTCCACAAGCATGTCGGGAACGACCAATGGGTTGCAGATACATTTAAAATTGGATGCAGAAGGAAGAAGCCGAGGAGGCTGGAAGAGATGTTCAAAGAGTTTGCCAAGGTATGTATATTTTAGATGAAATTTTAATAAACTATTTACTTATATTTTTCTAATCTGAAAATTTATTTCTGTGTAGTACTGTCCGAAGGCAAATTCGTACTTACTCAAGGTGGGGAAAAATAATCCGAGAGATCTGCAAGAAGCACCCGCATATGAGAAAATATTTCAAGCAAAAGATGGAGGTTGGAGATGGGGAATAATGACGACAAATGGGTCCGAGTCCTTGAATGCTGTTTTCAAGCAGAGCCGAATGTTGCCCGTGGCAGCCATTGTGGAGGACACTTTCTACAAGCTAAATGCATGGTTCGTTGACCGGCATGTTAAAGCACGAGAATTACTCTTCAGGAACCAGGCATTTTCAACAAGGGTGGAGGGCAAACTACGTAAACATAGGGAGAAGGGTTCAGTTATGACTGTTGTCCCGTATGGGGATCGCACCTTGGAATTCGAAGTGCACTCTCCGAATGAGTATGTTCCAACCAGCCGTAGAGCAGATGGGACTATGGAGTTTATTAAAAGACCATACAAGTATGTTGTCATTATCGGAGTGGACAATACTGTAACATGTACATGCCAAGGAATCCAACTAGCTCACCTACCTTGTTCTCATGTTATGGCGGTGTGCCGAGTGAGAAACTTCCGTGAGGATGATTTTGTCGCCGACATGTACCGTACCGATTACCTTGCGAGTACTTGGGGTGCATCCTTCCATCCTTATCCCAACCAGCATGCTTGGCCAGCCTACGTTGGGGATGAACTCAACCCACCCAAGAAGATCAGGTAAGGGAGAATACTTTGTATATGCACTGACCATCTTTTTAATATAGTTATTTAACTTCTTTTTATATCAGGAAAGGGAGAAGGCCCCACAAGCGTGCTGTAATGACAATGGATGAGATGCAGGGTAAGCGAATGGGACATCAGGCTCGCCGTTCAACCTGTGACAGGCAGCGAGCAGGTACATTTCATTTTGTATTTTATAATTCATTTTATTTTTTACGATTTCAATAACATATCATTTTTGGTGAACTGGAATGCAGATGCCATCAACGAAGCCAACGAAAGAGAAAATGCTAGAGTTGTTGCTGAGGCCACCGGTAGCGGTAGTAGTCATGCAGAGGCATCCGGTAGCGGTAGTAGTGTCGCACAACAGACTGGAAGCAGATCCAGAACTCGTCGATTTCTAAATTTGTTCGGTCGTCGTCGATGAGTTTGTGAACTTATTTAATTCGTAGTTTGTAACTATTTTATATGCTTCAGTTTTGTTATTTTCATAACGCAATTAAATATGCACAGATTGACAACATAAATCATTAATAATTAGTACAAACAACAATAAAAATACCTACGTCTTAAAAATATATACATCTTAAATCATTAAAAATATATACATCTTAACAATATATATATCTTAACAATATATATCTTAAAAAAGAAAAATATATCTAAACAATATATACATCTTAAAATATATATACATCAATATACATTTCCTTATAAAAATATATAAAATCTGAAAAAAAAAAAAAAAAAACACTGAACCGCCCCATCTCTGGGCGGTTTTCTGGAAGAGGTGGACCGCCCAGAAATAGGGCGGTTTTCTGCCATAAGTGGACCGCCCCATTATGGGGCGGTTAGGGCATTTTTAAAATTTTTTTAAAACTGAGGGCATTTTTAATATATATTTTTTTTTTAGGGTATTAATAAAAATCTCGGCTTGTACTAGGACAAGAGAGCGTTTCTAATTGATAATTAGCACACCTCAATCTTATAAATATAATAAGAGAATAGAATGTTTCAAGTTTTGCTAATCTTAATTCTCACCAATATTATGGTAGTTATATAATTGTAATATAATATAATGTTTCGTTCATATTTTTTTTTTTTGATGTATTGAAGACTCGCCCTTAATTTATTTATCATTAATTTTAAATTGAACAGTTCATATTAAGTCTAATTTTGTAGCTATTATTCATGTCCATTTAAATTAATTTATTGATAAAGCCAATGATCATCATGAAGTATTCATTTAATTCCATACCGTAGAGATGAAGCAAATGTTAGCTTTAATTATACATATTTTTTGTCACTAAGTGCTTTCTAAACAAACATGTACGCTGTATGCACACACACACATTAAATGCTGCTAACTTAAATTGCTTTCTTTTTGTCAATAATTAGAACCAGGGGTGGACCCAAGTGGTTCCAGGGAGACAGTTGCCCCCCTGAATTTTGAGTTTTAGTGGAGATTTATCGGTTCCGACTGATTTTGCCTCTCCTGAAATTTTTTTGGCTCCTCCTGGACGTTTGATTTGTAATTCAGGTTAAATTTAGAGTTAAAATTAAAATAAATTTGTTGAATTTTGATTGGTAATTAAAATTATAAATCAAAGCAAAAGAAATTACAAGTTAAAGTAAAGTATAAGTTAAAGAATTGTTTTTTTATCAAGTACCCAATTGATTAATAGATTTAAACCCGATTAGATATTTAAATCATATTCGATATTTTTTTGCTCCCGACGAAAATCCTGAATCCGCCCCTGATTAGAACACAGGAACCAACTACAACTAACAGCAATACAGATTTTGAGGTCCCAAGATCATTTAATATTTGCTTGTTGGGAATCCTGACCAAACTGCACATAATATCATATGTACTGTTTTCAATACCAAAGACCTAATTCATGAATGTGGCACTACAAACCGTTAAATCTGGAAAATTATCACGCCAACTCTCCATGGACCCACAACCACAAGGTACAAACCACCCACTAGGCACTAGCTAATCATTTCAGCATCTATACGCTTGTTCATTATTATGTTCAAATAATTGATTCTTCAACAGATGCATGTGTGTACCCATAAGAACTGATTTGCATGTTTACACAGAAGCAGTAGATCCGTTTGAAAACAGAGTCCGACTCTGCTGCTTTTCTGAAAGAAAGAAAAGCAGGAACTTGTTTTTTCAGATCCAACTGTTTAAATTTGTTAAGATTTGTGTATGAAAAAGTTTCTTTATCGAGATACATGAATGAAAAAATTTGAATAGTTAGATCCGGAAAAGCAAGTTCTGAAAGAAAAGCAGCAGAGTCCATTTCATGAAGACATGTTTTTCAAGCTGAAGTCGGCACAATAAATTAAGCATGAACTTTGTAGCTCCAAACTGCACACTTCCAAGATATATTAGTTTAGTGTACTTCAGAGTATGAGCTGGTAATTTCAAATATTACTTGGAGAAGGACAAATTTTGGAATTTTAGTCAGTTTTTCTGAAATATAAATTATTCAGTCAGTTTTTCTGAAATTTTGTTTTTTATCAGCATGTCGAAAAATCTATTCTAAACCAGCACCAATCCATCCACCAATACAAAACGATAGCAAAACAGCTAATTATCACATAATATGTATATCAAGACATTTATCTTACAAATTAATACAACATTATGTAAACCCACCAAAATCTGATCTTAATTCTTACATCATTAATTCCCACTGCAACAACTTAACTTACTGAACCAAATTAACACCAGAGCTCGAACGAAAATACGATTAGATAACAGCCATATACGCCAAAACAGAGAATCGGGCGGAAAATCACTTACTACCCGAAACCCGATTAACCAGCGCAAGCGCATTGCTAGTAACCTGCGCAACCTCCACCACCTTCTTCCTTATAGCAGACCGGGTCTCGGGCTCCACATTCTTTTTCAACCCGTCAAGGCAGGTATTCTGATCCGTTAAAGCGGCACTACACCAAGTCTGCACATTACTCATGTGAAACTTGAACCCGGCCGAGCTGGTCCGACCCATGCGCGCCAACTCATCAGCCGCCTCCTTCAACCTATCCACACTATCAGCCATGTTTTCAAGGCAGTCGCGAACCGGGCCACCGGTACGGGTACGGGCTTTGTTAGATTTGTCGCAGAGCTGACCCACGAAGGAAGAGGCGGCCCGAGCCCGGTCGGCACTGACGGCGAGAGCGAATCGGGCCAGTTCACGAGGGTTGCTTTGGACAGCAGGCCCGTAGGAGGCGAGAGACTGGAGGCAGAGGTCGGGGTAGCGGGTAATGCGGCAGGAGGAGCGGATGAAGTCGGATGGGGGAGATGATGAAGATGATGATGTGGTGGAATGGACGGTGGAGATGAAGAGAGAGAAGAGGAGGAGATGGGGGATTATGAATTTGGGTTCAGCCATTTTTGAGTGAGCTTTTCTTGGTGTGGGAGACTGTCTGAAATCTGAAGGGATACAATCATACAAAGGCTTCGGTGGTTAAATATTGAAGTTTGGTTATTAGTTAGGACTTAGGACCATAAAGGAAGGATTCGGCGATGGTTTGGCGCATTTGAGGTTATATAGCACTATGAATAAATAAATACTAAATCAGATGGCGTTATGATTGATATGCAATTTAGCATTCTTACCCTTATGTGTCTCCAAAAAAATATTGCAATAATAACGTGAGAGCATCTTAATTTAATTAGGGTGTATGCTGGTTGGATTAATCAATTTTGTCTACTAATTTGGAGGAAACATCACCATCCTAATTCCTAAACCCCTAAAACACAAATATCAGCATCTGAACGGACTAATATAAAAAACAGTTACTTGCCAAAAGCGGAGAGGTCAGGTCACGTGATAAGGCAGGAACAGTGTACACAAATCGTTTTGGGCTCGGGAAAAGAAAGATGTGAACAAACGGGATCCGTATCCTCTGCATTAACCTAAAAGGAAATCTTTTGAGTTAGTGAATTTCAACCGTTTGATTTGAAACGGAGCCAATCCGGCTCATGCATATAACATAGGGGCCCTTTAATATTAGTGCAGATCTAGTTTGCACGAATTTTAAAACAGATCGGACGGTCAATATTCATTAACTCAAAGATTCCCTTTTGAGTTAATGCAGAGGATACGAATTCACGAGGAGCCGAATAACAAACTGCCTTTCGATTTGCCAAGTGGCCCACTGGCCACTGACACTGTGTCTTTTTTCGTTTCTTTGTATGAACGCCATTTGGTGGGCCCACTCTTCATTTAAAGACCGAAAATCCAAATCATCTATTGTAAATTTGTAATTATATGGAACATTGTCTGTTCGAAGCAGTAAATGGTTGGGTCCTACCAGCCAAATAGGCACCCGATGTATGGGGTCATAGATAATAATATGGAACCGAGAATCTCGAGAAAAGATGTGTTAACTTAATTATGGTTCTTTTTTTTTCCTTTTTCCTTTTTCCTTTTGAATTATAGGTCTAGCTGGATGCTTTTTTTTTTTTTTTGCCTGAAATTATAGAAGAGAGAAGTTTGCGGGCTAAAATCCAAACTTCTAGAAAGTTCGTTCCATGAATTTGTTTTTTAAGAGGATATTGAGCAAAGTTCTTTACTCGTAATGCGTTAGTCTACGCACCCCCGCCAATTGCTGGTAAATGGGTTGGTGCCACCTCCACAGATACCGGTCGCAGAATTTCTGTCGAAGGACGAAGAAGAATCGGATTCAAATAGTTTATTGGATTCAAATTTATTAATTAATCGGATACTAGATAAAAATAATTAACATAAGATGAAATAACAAAAATAGTATACTCTTATAATAAAAAAACAACAAAATAATATCATTTTACATAAAACAACAAATTTGGTCCGGATTCATAAATTTCTATAAAAATAACAAAGTTTCTTATTAACAGTGCTTTTGAATTGGTCTGACGGACTTTCAGTTCCAAGGAGGGACAAAGTGTTACTGAACCTATATTTTTCTACTTATTTTCAAAATCCAGAGGAGGTAGCTGCACAGATAATAAAATTATAACACTGAAAAAGAAAAAAATATGACAATGAGGGGCAAAATAATTTTCAGAGATAAACAAAGTGAGTCCGCCCTTGCACAGACAATAAAATTGTAACACTGAGAAAGGAAAAAATATGACAATGAGGAAGGAGGTAGAATTTTCATTTTTTTTTTTAAGATTAATATATACGTGAAGGATTATCATACTATTTTGTTCTAATTAGAAAATTACGAAGATCAATTAAATAATTTATAAAATAGAAATGGGCATAAATTTAGCGTCTATGCAGCAATTTTATATTAAATATTATAGAAATTAGTATAAGTTCAAGTGAATTTTCAGAAGAAAAAAAAAAGGAGGTTAATTGACCTTGTTTAACAAATGTAAATCCGTCCTTGATAATGATGACAAGATCAAATAATTCAATCTATCCATAAAAAATGTAGATATAAATATTCAGGAGGAAATAATTTTGAAATATAACAAACAATTAGAGTATTGTCCATTGTTAATTTGTTCTGACTGTGAGGAACATGTTACATATGAATTCTGTAAGGGTCTATTTGGCGTGGTACTGTGTGCGTAGGAAAAAAAAAATTCACTCAGATTAAAATTTTTTTCCTACATGCACAGTAAAATTCAGCTCAAAAACTTTTTGTTCTCAGACCTATTCCGGTTTCCCTCTTGACGCCGAACAGGCCCTACAAGAGGGTTCTAGCATTGGTGACATGAGAGGCTCAATGACTTTAACAAGTTTTGTAATATTATATTGTTTACCTGAATTGGTGCAGATTGCTTGACTTTGCAAAATAGGCTCTAGCGGTAACCCCGGAGGGTTTTCTTTAGTGAACAAAAAGAACAAATCTAAATGTGTTGGATAAATAATCCCATTTTTTAATTAGAAATAGACCAAATATGAAATTGTAATTGTGCTACAGAAGCTCTCATTATGATAATTTGATGCATGAGCTTCTCATGATATTTGATTTTTAGTGAACTTTTTTTTAAAATGGAAAAGTGGATATTCAAATTCAAATTCGGATTTTAAAAGTGGTACTGAATTTAAATTTTGATACTGATGATTTTTGTAAAGAAAAATAAGTCATCAATCCGTATTGTTATATTTTTTTTATGATAGTTTATATAAAAAAAATCATATTTTGATTCTTTTTATACAAGAAAAGTCTTCAAGCGTCTTCTTCTTTCACCTGATTTCTAGCCAGAATCTACACTGGCAGGTTTGAATCTTTAGTTGCTAAGATAAGCTGCAACTTAGAGAAGGTATCATTTTTCTTTACCTGACACCTATGTTACTCAGATACTTCTAATTAGTAATTGGGCCCGTATCCGTATTGGGCACGTATTGGATACGGATACGTCAACTGGCGTATCTCTAACCATCTGATATAGTCAACGATACGGATTGAAACGGGCTAATACGACTCCGATACATATTGGAACAGGCCGATACGCCTGATACGCACGCATGGACCTGGTCTTGTGCACCGCGCGTCACCACTGGCAAAAAAAAATTATTCTAGCATTATCAGAGATTCGAACCTGACTCGTGTGATAAACAACATATATCATTATCACCACACTAACTCACATTTATTGTTTGAAACTACTATCTATTATATATAAGTTATACTTGAGTTGATTTTTATATTATAATTTGTATAATACAAATGTTAAATTAATAAAATAATTAAAATAAAATTTATATAGTACCCGTATTCAGAACTTTTTTAAATTATTGTATCCCCATATCCATATCGTATCTGATACCATACCCGTACCTGTATCCACGCAACTGTTTTAATTTACCTAACTTCTAACTGTTTTACACTTACCTTTCCGACCAAACCATCAGCCATACTGTACCTCTCATCAATTCTACCAGTTTCTTATCCTTTTAAGTAAATTGATTGATCAATTTACCGCATTTGATCAATACCATATAATCAATTAAAGAGAAAAAAAAATTGTTACAGTATGCTAAAACACCATATGCACTGAACAATAGAACAAGAGACAAATAAATGACATCTTATTTCAAATTTTATTAGTTTTAGAAGTTATTTTAATGCATTCATTTTTCATCAATTTTGATAGCTTGACTTAAATAAATCCAAAACATTCAAAATTTTGCATGTACGCACATCACTTGTGAAGTACATCGGTTTCAATGCTTTAAATTCATCTCGTTTGAAGTGAATACGATAGATTATAGAGTTATGCTCACCACATCCTAGTTCTACTCTTGTAATTCAGTACATGACTGGGTTTTTCTCCCAAATTATCAGCCGGAAAACGCTACATTACAAGACCCTGAAAGTTGTCAAGTGAGAACTAAGAAATGTTGTAAAACAGACAAATTATATAATATGAAACATGCGTGCTGGGAAGACAAATCATTCTAAAGTGGCATGTCGGCAATCATATTCTTTTTGAATTTTTTTACTATTTAGTAAGATGGTACAAAATTTAATAATATGAATTTGACTAGTTTTTTGTAAAATACTTAATAAATAGTAAAAAAAATTAAAAAAATGTAAAATTTGATTTGCAATCACATTTTATCGTGGATATCATGTTGAACAGTTTGGATCAACAATTTAGACTTTGAAAATGTAAAAAATAGTTGTGATAGCTATGTTCATACTAATAAATAAGTATATCTTAAGGAGAAGAAATTTTAATTAAATTTGTTTATAATTATGACTGCTGATAAAATAATTATCAAATTTTAAAATAAAACAAAATGTTATAATATACCTTCAGAGAGATTGTGTGTTAAATTTGATATGAAGTATTGTTGATTACTGTTTAAGTGCTAATAAAATTAATTATTACTTTTTTTTTGTTTTGACAATTAGTTTATCAATTTTCATGATCACTGAATATATTTTTTATTAATATAAAGAAATATTGTGGAAAGATTGTTGTCATCTACTCGATTATTTAAGCTCAAGCATTTACGAAATTTGATTAGGAATTCCTTATAAAAAAATTTGATCCTATTTTATCTAGAAAAATTAAGCATTTGTATAGGTTCATTGATCTGTACTGAGATTTGTCTTATTTAAACCTCAGCTCAGGTCAATTGAGAGAATTGTCGACTAAGTAGTAAGTACTGGTGGTTCAGTTTTCACATGGGAGGGAGTAGGGACAGGTTGGCGGATCAGACAGCATTTGCCTTGTTTTCAGCTAATTGTGCTGTCACAGAATTATCTCTTCAGATATGAAATGCCATTTACAGCAATCTCATCTGTTTAATTGATACGCACGCATGAACGGTTGAACACTTTTTTAATCAGATAATTATGAAACGACAAATAAAATAAATAAAATTCAAAATTACATGGGTTTAGAATTAGAAAATTCATATTTATTATCCGCAAATCTATTTTTGTTTCATATATATTTATACATTGTTTGTGAATCAACCACCCGGCAATTTTATTAATATCCAAAGTTAATTACAAATTAATAAATATACCCAACATTAGTGGGAATTTATAAAAATATTCATACCGGTCAGAAAATAGCCGATTTTAATTTTTTTCGGTACCGGCCATTTTCTAGCCAGTACTAAATTTTTTCTTTAAGAGACTATGAATAGCAAGATACTTAAATCTAACACTAAAAATTCAATTTTTTTTTAAATATTTGTTAGATTACTTTTTTTTATATATAATTAGCATATTTATACTAAAACACGCTAAATTACTTGAAATTATGTTAAATTACGCTGAATTACACAAAATTACGCTAAATTATTTTACATTATGCTAAAATACAGTAAATTACGCTAAATTATATATGAATAGGGATGATATTTTCATTGAGAAGGCGAAAAATGACGACGAAACTTCAAACGGCTATAAAACAGCGCTCGAGCGTCCGATTTCAGCAAATGACCACTTTTCGGAAAGTTTGCGAAAATACGCATGCGCTAGTGCTTGCTTTGCTGGATTTCAAAATTCAAAATTGCCACAAAATAAAGAAAAGAGCCTCAAAACTTGAGTTGAAGTTTCCAATTAAATTTTTCATTTCTATTATTCAAACTACGTAGCTCAGTAAATTAGTTATATAATGAACTTGTAGAATACCAATTTTTATTATTTTTGGAATATTTTTACTATTTTTTATGATTTATGAAATATGGCACAAAATCAGCCTAATTTACCGTAATTTACCGTATTTTAGCATATTTAACTTAATTTAGCGTAATTTAGCGTAATTTAGTGTAATTCAGCGTAATTTAACATAATTTCAAGTAATTTAGCGTATTTTAGTATAAATATGCTAATTATATATTAAAAAAAGTCATTTAACAAATATTTAAAAAAAATTCGAATTTTTAGTGTTAGATTTCAGCATCTTGCTATTCATAGTGTCTCTAAAAAAAAAAAATTAGTACCGGCCAAAAAATGACTGGTACCGAAAAAAATTAAAATCGGCCATTTTCTGGCCGGTATGGATATTTTTATAAATTCCCACTAATGTTGGGTATATTTATTAATTTGTAATTAACTTTGGATATTAATAAAAAGGGAAAATTGGTTATTTGCCACTCCAAAACCTTATAATTATAAAAATGTCATCCCGAAATTTGAAATTGTAAAAATGCCACTCTAAACTTCATTAATTTCTAATTTTGCCATTTATATTGTATTCTTATACTATTTTTATTAATTAACTGAAAAATACTATTTTGGTCATACCGCGCGTACTCCATGAATGGCAAAAACATAAATACGTATACAAAAAAAGTATTTTTCAGTTAATTTTTTAATAAAAATAGTATAAGAATACAATATAAATGGCAAAATTAGGAATTAATGAAGTTTAGAGTGGTATTTTTACAATTTCAAATTTCGAGATGACATTTTTACAATTAGAAGGTTTTGGAGTGGCAAATAACCAATTTTTCCTAATAAAAATGTCGGATCAACCACATACAATATAGTACATGTATGTTCACAAACTTCTCATTTTAAGAAAACTTCTATTTTGGTGTTTGTTTTCACCGCTTTTCCTTTTCACATTCTAAGTTAAAAATAGGATGAAGATCAATGACAATGGATAAACTTGATAATTTAGACAACATTTTCAATATCAAACAAAATATTTTTTTTTAAAGTAGAAAAAAGTTACATGCATATTTTGTATCACATTTTAGATGCAATTTTAATGTTGTTCGATATTATGTTGAAAATCATTAAATTAGATTGTTGCCCATAATAAAATTCACAATTAATTTCATTAATGGTAACGTCTAAGTTTTTAAAAATACCTTCAATAAAAAAATAAACCAAAAGACTACTGATCTGTGAGAATTCCATATTTATCCGGACCATAATGTAAAATGGCGAACCCATTCTTTAAGAGCGCGCCATTTATCAGTGCGGCCCGCAAAAACCAAAATTTCAACTGTTTTTCCCATTGCCACCAAACTCCGCTGCTCTGTAGCTGGCACCTGGCTGAAATATCACTCAGCCGCACTGGCCACCATGACCGAAACAATAAAGGAAATAATTCCTTCAATTTCTGTTTCTCTCCATTTATTATAAACTGGTGATATTTCCAGTATGTCAGATTGGTCAGAAACCAAGCTACATTTGTCGAGGCTGTAGATCTCCAGGCACATCATAAACAGAGAAAACAATCCGTCAAAACACTTCAGATTATCTGAGACATTCGAAAACACCGAATGATGTTATTTATCACTGATAAGTGGTTTAGTTTACTTTCTTGCATCAAATGACTGGTGTACTATTCATAGAGGATCCGGACACTTAAAAGAAGCCTAATTTTAATACCTTTTCCTCGCGGATCAAGATACCATGTGGCGGGTAACAATGGACTCCACAACTAACCCACTATCAACTCGTTTCACATTACTTCTCTTGAGTTAGACTCAAAGGATCTGGACCGACCTAGAAAAGACCGTCAAAGCGTCAACTCAGTCCAAAACAGAGCCGCTTCTCTGTTTCTCAGTAGTTAAGTCTCTACTCCCACAAATAAAACAAAACCTGTTACCACCTTAATCCACACAATCCTGTGATCCCATGGCATTCGATCTAAGAACCCTAGCCCTCTTCGTCGTGGTCTCCGCCTTGGCCGCTACAGCGGTGAGCGGGCAGGACCCGCCGCCGTGCGTGTCGAATCTCGTACCGTGCGCCAACTATCTGAACTCGACAGCGACGCCCCCTGAGACTTGTTGTGGGCCGCTGAGAGACGCGGCGGTTAAGCAGGCAGCATGCTTGTGCAAGCTCTTGAACGACAAGGAGCTGCTTAAGAGCTTCAACATTGACCCCGCACAGGGGCTTCGTTTGGCCAAGAGCTGTAATGCCTCAGCTGATGCATCCACCTGCTCCAAGGCCTCCGCTCCTTCCACCAGTAATTTCTCATTCTGTGATTTCTTTTAATTCCTGATTTAGAAAGTGAAATTTCGGAGTAGCGAAACGGACGGATCTGCATTTCATGAATAGTATTTTTTAGAAATTTGCACAAAAAGATGAATGAGATCTACCCTGATTGAAAAAAAAAAGAAGGAATACTTTTAAAAATTTCGTGCACCAGTACAAATTTATGTAGTAAACAATGGAAAGTTGTCTTAATTAAAGCGTAGTTTTGCTGTTGAATCTCTTGGGTGCGAAAGAGGCTTGATTTTTCATGGAGAAGTTTTTATTAGGACATGGGAAATTCAATGCTTTCCATGTTGTTTTGTTAGGAATTAGGAACATGTTGATTTTCATGTCTTTTTTTGTTTAGTTTTGGAAGAAAACTTATGTAGATTGTAGTTGAAATTGTTGTGGCTAACGTTTGGTTGTTTGAAATTGATCTTAATTAGCTACCCTTTATTTTTTATATTGGATTAGCATTAGGCACCAAATATTAGAAAATTAGTGGAAAACTTTACCTCTGGTAATTGTGAAAGTTTTGTGTTATGTGAAAATGAAGTTTCAAATTATGGAAATTGTATTTTAGGTGTAAAATTTTGGTCATTTTCTGATCCGAATAACCTTTCGGTGGGATTTGATATAGTACACGAGCTAATCTTTGATCTGCTTTAATCATGGTTTTGTACTTGTGATTTATGTAATGGCATTTTTCTCCAATGCCAGTTTATTCAGTATAGATTATTCTAGTAATTGAAAAATTGAAGACACTTTTCTAAGGTTGTTCTGATTTAGGTCGCACAACAAAAAAAATATTTTGTATGATAGAGATCTAATTGGTGCTATTTTAGCTAATAATTCTTTATGTTTGTGTTTGACTTGTGATTTCAGCTCCAAGCACAAGTACTCCGTCAAGTTCATCAAAAAGCTCCCCAGGTTGGTGTTTTAAGCTTTTGTATTGCAATTTGAGTCCATTTTTATGGTATAAACTACTAAATTATTCTCAAATAAGTTTTCAATGAGTTTCAGGGACTCAATTGTATACCTGACTGATCTGTGGATCAATGTTTTTGTTTTCCCTTAATCAATGCTTTTACTATAAGCATTTATGAGTCAGAACCAAATAAGAAAACATATACCCAGCTATGTAATTATATTTTTTTTTAATATATGAATAGATGTCAAAATGAACCAATTAAAGAAATTAATCTATCTTCTCAAACTGAATGGAGACATGAAAAAAACTAAGTATGAAAATCTTAATGTGCTGACCAGCATGTCACATAACTTCAAATCTAACATCTAGTAGTGGAATTATGTGCACAAAAGGCGACTAATTGAATCTGTTTTAGCTATATCTAATGTTGTTTATTATTTTTTAACAGAAAACAGTAGCACTAACTCTGCACAAAAGGCGAGCTGGACAGCTAGTAGTGGAATTATGTGCTTGCTCTTTCCTTTCTTGTTGACAGTCATGGCTTAAGTGTAACATGAGGTTGGTTTGTGTTATTTATTGCGGGGTTTCTTGTGTTTTTCTTCTGGAATGAGGGATTACTTTTAAGCTTGTCATTAATCTTTTCTGCTCTTTACCAGTTACTAGTTGAATAAGACTCCATTAGTTCAAATAAATTAGATTTTCATAGCTCAATTTACGTATTGTGCGATCGTATGAAAAGAACTCACTTCATATGCCATGCCAGTTAAGTATCAAATCAGCTAATTTGACTGTTATTGGTTCTTATTTAAAATTAAAGAAAAAAAACCTTAGTCTTTGAGCCATTGTGTGTTGCAGACTTGCTGTTCATTTATCAGCTTCACAAAATAACAATAGTAGTAACAGAAAGGAAAACCACTAATTCATTCAACTCATGAGTTTGTTTTGTTTTAAAATCAGAATAATTGGGCCTCAAATGGACGTAGTTGGTGAGCAAACCATTTTACATTTTCTTATAAATAGAGGACTACTGTACCGAAGGTACATCAACAAAGAATTGTTAATTTACATTTCGTGACCCAAAGAGACAAAAATTGACCATCCGACAGTTCTCCGTCTTATTTTTTTAAGAAAATAGTTCTCAGTACTAATAATTAAATACCAAATATCTGTTCACCATGCAAGAATTTCTGTCTTTTTTGAGTGACTGGTCAAAACTACAAAAAGAAAAGGAAAAGAAAAGGGAGAGAAGGTCAATACTCAAGGCACCTACCGAAATTTTTTTAGTTACCACAGTAAAAAATATAAATTAATTGATTATCAGCCGGTCCAAGCTATTTTCAATCCTACTACTCACGCAGATCCAGTTCGCGTATTAAATTGGAGTGGTGCGCGGACTGGGTTGGCGGCTTGGCGCACCAAAATTAGTGCTCAAACGGAATGAAACGCACTGAAGAGCAGTAAAAATTTCGGAACAGTTAGTACTCTAACCCAGTCTGCGCACTAGTTGGTGCGCCAACCCAGTCTGCGTACCAATCTATTTTGGTGTGCAAATTGGATCCGCGTGAGTGATAGGATTGAAAATAACTTAGGCTGCGTGGTAATCATTTAATTTTGATTTTACGCTGTGTTAACTAAAAAAATTTCGGAGGCACCTACATCAATTAACTTGCAAATATTCAGAAGGTTAACAGCTTAGGCAAAACCAAAGAAGATGAGATCAAATTCAGTTTGCAATTACAAAACAGTCATCCCTGCAACACTAGTTTACAGTTCAAAGTATAAAGTGTACATTTCCATGCTAGAGTAGCCACCGCTTGCTACTAATCGTACCTAGTGTTTTAAAAACGGTCCGGTCCGGTCCAAACCCGTACGGTCCACGGGTCCGGCGGGTTTGACGGTCCAACCAAGGTTTTTTTTTTCTGTTTTTTTTTTGCTTTTTTTCTTTTCTTTTTTTTTTTGCTGTTGTTTTTTTTTTTCCAATTCAATAAGTTTGTTATTTTAAGTTTTGAACCGAACAAATTTTGTTATAATAAAATCTAAATCTAAATTCACGACATTCCTAATGGTTTGTATTTTTGTCCTATTTAAAACAATTTATTTTTATCTCTGTTTTTTTGAATTTAATCAGTCGATCTGAACTACTCAACATGATCTCCAAATTAAAATACTAGTATCGTGTCCGTGCCAAGGTTCTAAATGTTGGGTTGAACTTGCCGCTAAATTCTGTTTAGACTTATGGTGCGGAAAGAACGCAAAATCAAAAATTTTACTTCTATCATAAGCCAAGGATCTACTCCTCGATTGATTTCTAAATATCTATTTATTTTAACACTTAAATAAATTAAAACAACGATTGTACCTTTTTCCAAATTTGAATTGGAATGCAGTTGTCTCTGATTCAGAGCACCAGAAATCTAGTGCCTCTATCAGTATCCACCATGAACTACCAGAGAGTTGGTATTTATTTTGCTAGAAAATAGAAATACTATACCAACGGTATTCGAAAAAGTCGCGGTTTACGGTAAATCACTATTCACCGTAAGTACGATAATTTCTGCGAAAACACTATTCACAAGAATAACTATTTTATTCTCGCAAGAATATATATATGGATTACCGGAATTTCTACAAATCACTATTTGGGAGAGAAAATAAGATACGAATCGAATCGGATTCTGATTCGTACTTTGATTCGGACTTGGACTGAGTTCTTATTTTCTCTCACCCCTCAAGCCTTTATATAGGCCATAGGGTCGGTTGGAAAATGACCAAAATACCCTTGGGTATGGCGGTTTTGAAGTGAAAAGACAAAATTGCCCTTGGCCCAGATTCAATTGATTTAATTTGGGCTTTTGAATTAAAATCTAATTTTAATTTAGGCTCAAATTCCAAATGGTCTTTTGGCCCAAAATATTAATTCATAATTAATATTTTAATAAATATAATATATATACAATTATTCTGAATAATTATATTTTTTGCGTTTGCAATAAATTTATACGACGTGTCATACACGTTATAAATTTAATCATGTTTAAGCATGTCATCTCCATGACATATATTTTATTTTATAACACTTTATAATTAATCATAAAATTTCTCTGATTATTTTCCTGGTGTGACCTGATAGGATCTGTATTATGTTGGCAATAAAATTAAAACTCATTTTAATTCTATAAAGAGGAGGGTTCCAATGCCTCATCTCCTCATACCTCATCTATACCTCATGTTATATATTTCCATTTTCAAAGTCTAAACTATCGATCCGACCGTTCAACATGATATTCATACTAAAATATGCTTGGGGATGAAATTTTATAATTTTTGCAATTTTTTTACTATTTTTTAAGATATGTACAAAATCACTGTTTTTTGAATGGTCCAGATACAGTGATTTGTACCTATCTTAAAAAATAGTAAAAAAATTGCAAAAATTATAAAATTTCATCCCCAAGCATATTTTAGTATGAATATCATGTTGAACGGTCGGATCGATAGTTTAGACTTTGAAAATGGAGATATATAACATGAGGTATGGATGAGGTATGAGGAGATGAGGCATTGGAACCCTACTCTTCTATAAATCACAAGAGGAATCTGGCATAATACATTACGACTACCCAATTGACACAGATGATCTTGTACATTGCAATATCACGATCTAGTAAACAATTTACTCGCGTTAATTTTTTTGTCTCATAGTATTAGATTAGTTCCAAGGTAGGTATGTGTCATCCTTGCAAACTTAATATTTTCTCGATCTTAAGTAGTTTTATCAAATATGATTAACTCTTTAATCATACCGCATGCAGATAATCCTACTTCATCAAGAGGCCTAGTGATACCATCACTCATATTATATACGAGAGACAATAGTAGTTTTGGTGAACATCTCCCCTCCGCATAAGTTATGCATACTGGAATGTTATCTGTATAACTACTTTTTACGGATAGCATTGGACAACACTCACGAATACACACTCCTAGACAACACTCACGAATACACACTCCTATGTAGGAAAGACGAATACCGCATACTTTAGAACTTAACACTGAATGAAAACATTAATGACACGAACACAATCCATTTAATGTTTCATTTAGGGTCTGTCAAATACCATATTCTCTAACATGTATCTATGTGATTAAAATGACAACTCTTTGTCTATAATTTGTAAAACTTAACCATAATTTAATCCACACACTAACCTTTAAACAATCAATTAGTGTTCCTTGCTAATTAACACAGTTAGAGACTATGAAGACTATTTATCATCTATATTATGAAGTTTTACAATTTCAAGTCATGAACTTGAAATGATTCATAAATTCGATAAATCTCAAGAAACAAAATAATTAATCATCCATTACATGAACAAAATATATAGAATACAATTATTCTATGATTGACTTCTAGATTATTACACTAACACTAAATAGCGTTTATAGCGTCATAGTAGGAAGGCTACAAAAAAAGCTATAGCGAATAGCGGAAGCTATGCCACATAGCGTTCTTTTTGTTTTACATTCCGTATATTCAATATTTGTACTAAATATCAACATTATCTAAAGTCTCATAGAACAATCAATAACACCAAAGTAATTAAGAAATTATAATATTCATATTGAATCCGTACAAAGTCCAAATTGCGGTTCAAAATATCCATAGTAATATCATAAACTATCGATTTTTCCTTTTAAAAATATCTTAAGCATCATGATTCATGACATAATCTATTTTTTTTTCTATTCAAATTTCAATTTTGGTTTGGACTTTTTTTTCTATTCAAATTTATATTTCTATTCCCAATTTCAAATTGATTTATCTGTAGCAAGTAGCAACAAATTCAATTTCGGTTTGAGCTTTTTTGGGTCTTTATTTAAAGCCCATATAAATTGCTTAAAAAAACCCATATTATATAGCGGCCGTAGCGCAAATAGCGGACCGCTATCACCGTTATAGCGACTGTAGCGCAAATAGCTCATTTTGATGTCATAGCTTAGCGTTTGGGGTTCAAAAACGCTATAGCACGCTATTTAGAACACTGGTTCGTGCATTATAACAAAAACATATTATAAGAGAACAAAAAATTTGAAATTATGGAGATACAAAAATAAAACAATATATAAAATTTGGTCACTAAATGTTTTTTCATATACAAATCATGTTGAACATTTCGATTTGATTATTTAAACTTGTATTATATAAATTAAATATAAAAAATTAACTCAAGTATAAGTTAAATACAAAATTTAATAGTTTTAGATAACAAATGTTAGATAGTGTAGTGGATAAGTGATATGATGCTTATGCAAGATATTGGAATAATATGAACCAAGTACTTGATATCTAAAATACGCTAAATTACTTGAAATTATGTTAAATTACGTTGAATTACATTAAATTATGCTAAATTACACTAAATTAGGTAACATTTTGCTAAAATACGGTAAATTACGCTAAATTACATATGAATAGGGATGATATCTTGCCATCTTTCATCAATCATAAAAAATAGTATAAAAATTCCAAAAATAATAAAAATTGGTATTCGACAAGTTTATTGGAAACTTCAACTGAAGTTTTGAGGCTCTTCCCTTTATTTTTTAGTGATTCTGAATTTCGAAATCCAACATCGCGAACATTGATGCATGTGCATTTTCGCAAGCTTTCCGAAAAGTGGTCATTTGCTGAAATCGAACACTCGAGTGCCATTTTATGGCCGTTTGAAGTTTCATCATCGTTTTTCGCCTTCTCAGTGAAGATATCATCTCTATTCATATGTAATTTAGCGTAATTTACCGTATTTTAGCATAATTTACATAATTATTATAATTTAGCGTAATTTAGTGTAATTCAGCGTATTTTAACATAATTTCAAGTAATTTAACTTATTTTAGTATAAATATGCTAATTATATAAAAAAAAAAGTAATCTAACAAATATTTTAAAAAACAATTCAATTTTTTAGTGTAAAAACAATAAAATACATTAACTTAAATTAAATTTGTACAATACGCCTATTATATATATTATTTTTTATTATTTTATATATTGTATTTAGATAATCATAACTTAAATTAAATTTGTACAAAAAAAATAAAGACTTGAGCTAAGTATGAGTTATATACTATGTTGCATGCATACGGGTACGGGTATCGTATCAGATAGGATACATATACGGCGATACGGCAATTTTTAAAAATCTAAGATACGATACGTCTATTATAAAAATTATTTTTTATTATTTTATATATTGTATTTAGATAATCAACTTAAAATCAAATTTGTATAAAATATTAAAGGCTTAACATAAGAATATATTAAATACTATAGTTACTAAAATATATCACAAACGAACTTTGGTGTAGTGGATAAAGGTTTTGGTGCTTATATGGGACTTCCCAAGTTTGAGCCCTGCACGGGGCAGAAAAAACATTTTAATTTCGCTGGTCCATGCGCGGCTCACGGGCGCGGTTCACAGTCCGGTCCGGGACGGGTCCACGGGCCTACACGGTCCAGATTTAGACGGGTCTGGGGTGAAAAAAAAAACCGGTCCGTCTCCGGACCGGACCTTGCCTAACCCCGATCTGGGACGGGTTTGGTCCACGGGTAATATCAATACACTAGTCGTACCACACAGAAACCTGATTACCTAAACTAGATAAAAATAATTTAGAAGCTTGAGCACGACAAACATCTCAATTAACTTCACACAGATTCTTATTCAAACCATAAATATAAATCATTCAAAAAAATGATGAAATTAATGGTATAAATCATTTGTAATTGATGATAGCCTCTTGCTGATCAAACCGTGCGACTGCATTTTCAAGCTCTGTCACAATGACGCTCATATTCGGTCTTTGTAAACCATGTGACACACATTGTTGTGCGAGCTGCGCCACCATCTCTACGGCCTCCATCTTGCTTCCCGATGGCAAAGACAGCCTCTTATCCAACACTTGCATTTACCTTCCTGCAGCAATTCTCGGAGCTGCAAAAGTGGCCGAGTGTATGTTATCACCTGCATTGTATGCCGTTCGGCCCGTAACCATCTCCAACATTACCACCCCAAAGCTATACACCATAGCAAATGGGGCATCACCATAGCAATCTGGGTCCACGTACCCGATTGTCCCAGCCGCTCAAATATCAACACGGTCATGCCCTGGTTCGGGCCCAAACACAGCAAGCCCGAAATCTGAGATTTTGGCAACCCAATTTTCATCTAGCAGTATGTTTGCTGACTTGATATCACGGTGTATGATTTGTGGTTCGCAATACCGGTGCAGGTATTCGATTCCTCTTGCTATCACAGTGTAAGAAAAGAAAAGGGAGAGGAGGTCTATAACACAAGGCACCTACACCAATTAACTTGCAAGTATTCAGGAGCTTAACAGCATAAGCAAAACCAAAGAAGATGAGATCAAATTCAGTTTGCAATTACAAAATAGTCATAACTGCTGCACTAGTTTACAGTTCAAAGTATAAAGTGTACATTTCCATGCAAGAGAAACCACTTTTGCTCCTACACATATCTTAAAACACATTAGAACATAATACACCAGGAGATATGGACCAGGCCCTAAATTTTCTTTAATCCAAACCATTCCCTTTCTTCTGCATTGATATACATATTTTGCTGAAAAACCTACCACAAGAATACAAGCACTAAATTTTCTTTAATCCGAACCATTCCCTTATTTGCCTTGGATAAACATCGCTTATAGCAAACCAATGCCAGAAAGTATACAAAGAAGTTCATCTCTAATCAAACTCATTCACTTCTTCGGCTTTTGTGACTATGTTTCGATCTTTCCTCTTTCCTCTTCTTCTTGTGTTTGTGTTTTTCCTTCTTTTCCTTCCTTTTCTTGTCCTTGGAGGAGCTACTCTCCTTTGTACTCTTTTCTGAAGAAGATGATTTCAGAAAAAGCGGCTTTTCTGGTCCAAGAGCCCTTTGCTTTTGTTTATCTTCACCTCGTACATTGGAGCAATAATCATCATGGTGCATTGAAGTGAGGTATGGACCAGGCTCATCCATTCTCGAACCTATCTCACCTCTTCCTCGTTTTACTCTAAAATAAAATACAACATACGACCTCTGTGACTTTCTGATATTGAAATCATTTCTCAGTTGCAAAATAGTGCTTGTGTGTCATGTCTCATGTGTCATGTCATGCCACACCAGATGCTAGTACCCACTACTCAAGGATTGTTGTGCCAATTTGGTTAGGTACCCAGTATAGCATACCCCTCCAGTATCAAGCATAATTTTGCTTTATTATATTAAAATTTAAAATTTGTTTATCTTATTTTTTAAGCCAGTTAACATGTGATGAAATAAATATTCATAATTTGTTTTACTCTCCTTTTTGGCAAAAATATACAATATACTCAGAAATCTAACCTTGAACGAAGAAACTGTTCGATTTCATCATCCTGTAATCCAGATCGATCCTCATCAGAGTAGCAGTCTGAACGATCAGGATTGCGAGATGAACAAGAGGTGACTTGATTTCCTTTCTCATGTTCACTTCTATAGCTAGAACTTCCTTTTGAGGATTCACTATGGTATTTACTTCTCTCCTTTGATCTACTTCTATGCTTAGTTTCTAGCTCTCGTTCCTTCTCCCTGGCTCGCCACATCTCGTCTACCTCAACTGCTCGATTTGCTGACATCACAATAGGAAACAAGAACAATGGAGTGTAAATAAAAATGAGGGATATATTCTGACATGGGAAGTAACAAGGAAATGTGTTTGCCACATCCAAAGAAAGTAGCAGTCTGTTTGGCTTGTGCAATTTTATCATGACCAAACTCAATCAGGAGCTAACTAAGGTTAGCATGTGAAGCTCTGGTAAACTTTATTTTGCTTTATATTTAGTTGAGGCCATTGAAAGTTTAATATTTGCTCAACCATCAAGTGTCTGGAACCCATAAGGGAATTCAATGTGTTTCAGCAATTAATGGAACATATCTCATGCCCTAAAATATCACCCATTTCACATTCGGCTATTCTGTGGTTTTTAAACTTACCAAAACAAAAACCCACAATCAATCGATCAATAACCATAGAATGCTTTCAACAAGAAACTACAGACAGATTTCCTGCAAGTCGATCGAGTAAAGGGAAATCACACAAAGGAGCAAGCAATAACACTAAATTTCAAGTGGTTTGGCCACACCTACACACAGAGACCGCAAAATCAACAAAAATCAACTCAAATTACAAGCAATCACTCAATTTCTCAAGTTCACGCCCCCACTCTGTCTAACAAGGTGTCTCTCTCACTATAACTCGCTAGATCCCAGTTTTCTCTCAAACCCTAGAGTGCAAGAGTTACAAGCAAGCTACAACATGTATAAGAAACAAGAGAAGAAGAAAGACTTTATCCAAACACAATCAACTCAAATTACAAGCAATCACTCAATTTCTCAAGTTCACGCCCCCACTCTGTCTAACAAGGTGTCTCTCTCACTATAACTCGCTAGATCCCAGTTTTCTCTCAAACCCTAGAGTGCAAGAGTTACAAGCAAGCTACAACATGTATAAGAAACAAGAGAAGAAGAAAGACTTTATCCAAACAGCTACAAGGCTGTGGCTTCTCTGGTCCTAGCTAGGTCAAGGCCATTTTAAGCTGAGATCCCAACAAACATGGCGGTACAGAGGCTGGTAGTACCAGTGCAGTGTAATGACATCAACAAGTCAGATTGGGTTGGATTTAGCCTCAAACCTGTCCAACTGTGTACCTAATAAGTCGTATCGGGTCAGACTTTATTTCCATGAACCGGTCGGATACGGATACTTCAAGATTCAAGCTGTAACAAAGGCTAAATTGCCTTCCAGTTCTATAAACTCAGAAGATATTACACATCTACAATACTAGCTACAACACTATATGATATCTATAAACTGCAGGTATTCAGTCTATATGATATCACACGTCTACGATACTCAGGGGCGGATCTACATTCACCCGTACGGGTGCTAAGCCACCCTATAATTTTAATATTTTAGTTATGTATATTGAAATTTAATTGAATTTTACTTTTTTAGAACTTTTTATATAGCCCAGCCCCCTCATGAAATATCACATGTTTACTTGTAGTCTAGTGGTTAGAGCTTACTTTGTGATTGTAGAGAGCTAGGATTCAATTCCCACCAACAACATATATTGTTCATTTTAAATTTTAGCACCCCCTATCATGAATTTCTAGTTCCGCCCCTGACGATACTAGCTAAATATTGCACAAAATTGGGTCAGGTGAGGTCTAGCCATGTACATACTCTACCCAAATGGTCTCCTGATTAGGTTAGCATAGGCAAGAACAGATCTTGACACTGAATTAGCAAAGGTTGTGTATTTATGCATAAAATAAACCTAAAAGAGGAGGGGAAGCAAAACCTTGTTGCACTCCAAGTACAGTTGCAGTAAGGAAGCGTGAATTTGGCCGAGCCCGCGCACCTGGCGGATGTAGATACGCCTGAACGCCTTCCTTTTCAGCTTCCATGCGCATTCTTCGTGCCTCTTCAAGCAGCGCTTTGGCAATTCTATTCTCTGTCTGGAGATCCATCTTATTTGCTCACAATCAGAGACGGCGCGAGGCGGTGGCCGGCGACAGCCCACTACCGATCGATTATTGGGCGATTTTCCACACCGACTGCGCAAAAGCGTTTTGGGAGAGAGAACACTTGAATCGGAAGAGATTCACCTAATCACCTTCGAAGGGAAAGCCGCAAGGGGAGAACCAGTATCCTCTGTGTTACTCGAGAAAATAAAATGAGCTCTCAGCCGGTGGATATTCGGGTGATTGGAGGGGGCAGTATTATTTGTGCTTTGAGATTCGTGCAAGTTAAAAAGAACGATCAAGAACGATCCGGATCCTCACTCTATTTCCTGTGGTTCTCAGAGGATACGAATTCGCAAGGGGAGGGGATTAATTGATGATCAGAGAAGGCACCTCAGGTTACTGACTGAGTACAATTGAAATGGATGGTCTAGGATTGTCCTTTTAACTTGGCACGAATCTCAAAGCACAATTAATACTGGCACCCTGCGCTATCCCGAATAGGCACCGGCTGAGAGTAAATCTGGACCGTCCCTTTCAATTTTCTTGAGTCAGGTACCTGGGAGGATACCGATCCAAAGGGATGCTGGGATGGGCTGAAGTATTTTAGAATAACAGCCGTTCAGATTTTTGTAAACGAATCTTGACGAATGCACTTTTCAAGCGCGAATCTTAACAATGTTGAACGGCTGTCATTAGAATAACGGGGTTCTGTTATTCCATTTGAACAACAGCCGATTTGTTTCCATTTTCGTTAATGTGCCAAGTAACCAAGTAGCAAGGAATTATGATCCTCTGAGTTAACTCGAATTTTGAGGTAAGACCAGGACCGTCCAATTTTAATTCACACGAATATTAAAGAACCCATGCATTTCAGGAGCATCTTCTTCCATGGTAAGAGCATCTACAACGGTGATTTATTTTAAATTGCTAATCTGATGTGTTAATTGCTAATATAATTGCTGAGTTGTAAGCCGATTTCTAAAAAAACAAATTTGCTTATAAAGCAAACGATTTCTTTTGGACATGCTGGTACTATCTCTCTTTCCTATTGGCTCTGATCCGATTTCTGGGATGAAGGGGTTAAAAAATTAAAAGGAACTTAATTTTTAAACCGTACTTTACAACTGTTTTTTATTTTTTACGGATTGCTGGGTTGGAGATGCTCTAATGTGCTAAGATGCTAATGTGGTACTTACAAGATGCGGAACATTAGTTTTTTTTTTTTTGATAAACTGACAGCAGCTGTCAGGTAGCATTTTAATAACGTAAAGGTTTCAAGTTACAAAATTAACAGCAACGAAAAATTTGGAAGCCCTAAGCTACTGTAAACAACCACATCACTAGAAAGGCATTAGCAAAATTTTAACCACAGACACATCTCATGCAATGCCACAGAAGCAACCACCTTAGCCGGTTTCTGTTCCCCTTCGAATACAGCCGCATTCCGTAGCTTCCAGATTTGCCAGGCCACGCATATAAATCGCACCGCTCATTCCTTTCTTGATGTAACCCCCTGTGATTTCGCCATGGCCCAGGATGCATGCCAGACCTCATGTACCGTCCCTTTCGGTGTATAAATTTTGTATCCCAGCAGTCGATGAACGTGGAACCACACTTCAACCGCCAGAGGGCATAAGAAAAGCACATGCACGAGTGATTCGAAGGGACAGTTTTGACACAGGGGGCAAACTAACCCAACATGCATACCCCGTTTTAACAAAGCCATTCTTGTGAGGAGCTTACCCTGTAGCATGAAAAAACCAAAAAGTTTTAACGATGGAGGGATTTTGATGTTCCAAATGAAGCTGAACTGCCAAGCTATCTTGCCCCCCTCCCGTCAACATGGCATACACAGATTTAGCAGAGTAGATGCCCGACTTCTCCCATCTTTAAATGATTTCGTCAGGTTGACATGTAAAACTTATCGGGTTAGGTAATGTAATTAACGGGTCCAGCTCAGACAGCCTTTGCCATGCATCCTTGAGAGAGATGCGCCCCTGTGACGGAATGTGCCCAAGCTCTTGTGCACGTGGTGTGCCCTGCCAAGCATCTAGCCAGTAGGAAATAGTACTCCCCTGCCCCACAGCCCATGTGGTGCACCAGTCAAATAAAGGCTTCAATTTCCGTAGTTGATACCAAAAGAAGGAGCCCCCAGCCAACCAAAATTTTGGGCCAGTTGCAGGAGACCCCTTTCTTCGAATCGTGAGAACGGTGGTTGTCCAGAGGGATGAAGGTTCCCGGCACGCTTTCCACCACCATCTCAAAAGTAGCGCGGTGTTGAAAAAATGTAAATTGGAGAGTCCAAGCCCTCCCCAGATTTTAGGCGTGCATACTTGCGCCCAATTTATAAGAGATATCCCACGAGTGCCTTCGCCCGGCTTCTCCCATAGGAAATGGCGCCTTATCTTGTCAATCCTGTACACCACCCATTGCGGCATTTTGAAGCACATAAGGTGATAAACCGGCACAGATGAGAGCACTGATTGCACTAGTTGTAGCCGACCACACTTGGATAGGAATTTGCCCTTCCAACCGCCTAATTTCCTCTCCAACCTTTCTATGAGAGGCATAAATTGTTCCTTATCGGGTTTTCGAATAGTTAGAGGCAGGCCCAGGTACGAGATCGGGAAACTACTTGGGGGACACCCTAAAACTGTTTGAACCCATGGTAAATCTCCATCTGTGATGTTTAGTGGAATGAATGTGCTTTTAGCATAGTTAACCTTGAGACCGGAGATCGAGGTGAAGAGCCTAATCACCATTTTAAGATAAATCAGCGAAGTGATGTTGGCCGCTGCGATTATCACCGTATCATCCGCATATTGGTATGCTATTAAGGCTTCTTTCACTTTGCTTGTGATGCCGGTTTTGAGGATTGAATTAGTGGCCAAGATCATTTGTTGGAATGCATCGGCTGCAATGTTGAAAAGCATAGGCGACAGTGGGTCACCTTGCCTTAAGCCTCTTTTATGCTGAAAAAAGTCAGAATTGTCCCCATTGATAATCACTCTGGATGAAGCCGTGGACAACAGAGTCCGGATCCACCCTATCCATTTTAGAGGAAAGCCTCTTGCCGTCATGATCTTTGCTAGGAAGGACCATTCAATGGAGAAAAGCTTTGGCGAAATCAAGCTTGAGAAAAATGGCCGGCTTTGTGGAGGCTGAGAGATGTTGCAAAATCTCCCTAGTTGCCACGAAATTTTCCGTGATTTGACGGCCGTGTATGAACGCAGTTTGCCTTGGAGAAATAAGATCCGGCAATTTTAATCTTAGCCTATTAGATAGCACCTTAGAAATGAGCTTCGGGATAATGTTAATCACACTAATAGGTCTAAAATCGCTAACAGAGTTTGCATTTTCCTTTTTAGGAATCATGATGACATTGGCTTGGTTCACTTTATCCAATCTGATTTGGTTGTGGAAAAATCCTTGCATAATGAGCATGAGGTCTTCTTTAAGGTCGGGCCAATATTCTCGGAGAAACTCATTCGGTATCCCGTCCGATCCGGAAGCTTTATTCTTTGCCATTTGTTTAATTGCCACTTCGACTTCGGCTTCTATGAAAGGGTCTTGGAGGGAGACTAAATTCTGATTTGGGCGGTAAAGTGCACTCGGGTTGAACTCCAGAACCCGGTTAGAAGCCCCCAGTAGCGATTTGAGATACTGGAAAAATAAAAGCTTAATTTGGGTCGGGTCTGAGATGGAATAATCACCGTCGGCCAGTGAGAGGACTCTGTTTTTATTCATCCTTGAAGAGGCAAAAAGGTGGAAAAAGCGAGTGTTTTTGTCTCCCTGCTTAAGCCAGTTGCAACGCGATCGTTGCCGCCAGCGCTCCTCTAAATTATTGGCCAGCTCATATGCCTTCTCTTTTATTTTGCACCGCATTCGAAATTCATGTACCGTCAGGGGTCTGTGCTCCTCAATCTTGTCAAAAAAAATAACAGTTTTTTTGCAAAAAAATAGTTTTTTGTCCATTTCATGAAAACCCTCTCTATGCCATAGGACCAATGCCCTATGCAAGAGCTTTGAGTTATTATGAAATCTGTTTAATGAGGTTTGAGGTCGTATGTTCATTGAACTCCAGAGTGTTTGTACCATCTGTTGCGGCATTTGATACTTGAACCAAAAAGTTTCGAGTTTTGGGCAACTCGATCTAGGAGCCATATGCTTACAAGTCAGGATTAGGGGCACGTGGTCTGACACCGTCATCTCTAAAGCCTCAAGAGTTATGCTCGGGTAGTTTTGAAGTCAATCAACAGAGAAAAGCACCCGATCTAGTTTGGAGAACGAAGGAAGCGGTCTCTTACTCGACCAAGTGAAGTTTCTGTTTTGGAGAATGTTGTCCACTAAGGCGACATGCCGAATAAAATCATTAAAAAGGTCCATTAGAGAATAATCCCTAGCCCCACCCGAGCGGTCAATCATCCAATGCACGAGATTAAAATCCCCCGCGAGTACCCAAGGGACTTTGATTAATTCGGCCAGCACGTGAAGTTCCCTGATAAACGTTGGTTTGAGAGCATCAACGCTTGGACCATAAACCGAAGTGAAGACACTCATAGAGCCCGAAGCAGTATGCAACAACAGTACTGATAAGGTGTGTCTAGTTGACCAACAATTTAACAGCTGAAAATTCCTTTTCCAAGCTACTATTATACCCCCTCTAGAATCCAAAGAATGGATATACATGCAGTGAGGATCAAAGTAGGAAGGGAGAAATGACCTCACATAATTTAAGCTAATTTCACTAATTTTTGTTTCCTGCATCATACAAACATCGCAGCGGGAAGATCTAATGGTTTCCCTTACAACATTGCACTTACCACTAGTGCCCAACCCCCTAACATTCCAAGACAAAATTTTAATTTTTTTGTAAATCATTAGAAAATTGAAAAAACAACACGGCTCTGCAGTCCTCTTAGACATACTGAAAGCAATCAGTCCTCTTCGCTCTCTAGCTCATCATTGGGGTCAAGGTCGAACCGGTCATCAAAGAGTAAATCCGATTCCTCCATAGGATCCGCTGCCTTATCGAGAGCACTTGTCCTCTCCTGGTTGTCATCGTGAAGTGCCCGGTCAACATCTTCGATGGCCAAGCCACAGCCATCTGCAATAGATCGACAGAGCTCTTTGTCTACCCCAACCTTGAAGAAACCTTCTGGGCTCAAATTAACCTCTGCCCAGTTTGGTTGGGAGGAAGAGGAGGCCTTTTTTGCTGCGCCGTGGGGCCTTGAAGGGAAGCCCGCAGGCTTTCTTTTTAACGGGCCCAATTCCCCCATATTATATGTGGCTGCTTCTTTTCCCAGACCCTTTGAAGGGCCCGCTGCCACGGAATTGCTGCTATCTAAAAGAGGGTCATGTGACTTTGTAGGGGCGTGAGCACATCCTTGGGGATCGTGCTGGATGGAAAGTGACAATTCCTGAGAGGGAAGAATCTTCATCTGACCCGTAGTGGCGGATTTGTGACCCGCTCCAGACTTTCGGCCTCTCCCTCTGCCCATAAGCCTTGGGAACCTGTTATGGCTGGAAGTACACAAGGGTTACGTCAGCGGCAGTCTGCCCTGTTTTTTGAGCCCACCTTTACCTCTTGGAAGGATTATGTGTGAGCTAGGCTGGTGCTGGGGACTCGTGTTGCCTTGACTTAGAGGTTGCGTGCAACTCGCTACATCTCTTTGGTGAGTTTTCAATCCGTCCTCAATCGTCGAAGACAAAAGAGGGGCAGGCTTTTCTCCTTCTAGTACCTGCGGAACAATACCTAGTACTGACTCCCCTGCATGTTTCCCTAAGAGGATATCTGTCTCGGGGTTGGGGCACGCATGCTGTACCGAGGCTGGGATAGCTGTTGAAGGGGAACACATTTCGGAACTGTGGCTAGACGCTGTGGTGTCTCGTGTGGTATCTCTAATTTCCAACGAATTTTGACCCGCTTTAGCAGTCTTGTAGTGCGCCGGAGAGACGTCATCCCGAAAAACCAACTCACGGAGGGTTGCCATGGAGACCTCCGCCGCTGGTGGCCGATGACTGCATATGATTTCCCGGATCTCTGTCGGGATGGAATATGGGTCCAATCCCATGCACATTTCACGCAATACACGTCTAGAGCATGCAATCATTTCATCTCCCAGGCTTCGTGATGCTTGAGCTTCCTTCGCCTCTGGAGATTCTCTTGCTTCGCTGGCTGTGGTTTGGAAAACCTCTTGGGAATAGTGGGAAAGTCTGAGGTCTCATAAATGGCGTCGTTCTTCCAAGCCACCTGTATCACCTGTACCTCATACTGGAGGCCCCCGGCATTGAGGTCAACCCACTTGGTGATTCGGCTCAAGTCGTCGGTGCCGACAGCTATTCTCCAAGCCGAGCAATCTGCTGTATGCTCTTGGGCGACCGTCCGTAGATACACGCCAAATTTTGAAGCTATCTTGATGATCTGGTTCTCACTTCGCAAGTGTAGAGGGATCCCCATCAAATCAAGCAACACTTTGAAACGTGGCATGTTCAGCATGGAATCGTCGTGTTGAGACCATTGCTGAAAATCTATGCCCATTTCCCAGAGTGAGGCGGGAAGTGCCTTGATGAAGGTTTCCAACAGTAGCCCGTGCGGTAGATGGAGGAGAAGTCTTCCTCTAGTGAGCTTAGCTACGCGGAGCTCCTCCTTTCTGACTAGTTTTGTTTGCACTGCTATGTTCACCAATTCAGTGGCCTGTAGTTGCACCCCATTAGGGTCACAAGTCACCACTATCGCTCGGCTGAGTCTATCCACCTCGGTGAAGAAAGCATCATCTCTTTCAACAAATACTGCGGTCCTTTCCTGTCTCTCATCAGGTAAAGTGGGGGGCTGGGGGAATGGGCCGGTCAACATGTCATCGAAAGAAGGCTCAGACCTCCGAGGTGCCGGGGAGGTAGGACGAAAGGGCTCGGCAGCAGGGTTGAGGCTAAAGGCTGAACAACGGCTGGCGATATGCCCGTCGGACCAACATTTGCCGCATTTGCACGGGTTTTGACAATTTGCCGCAGAATGCCCCAGCCTACAACACCTGAAGCATCTCCCGTGCCATTCCGGGTAAGAGGGTAATGGGGAAAACGTAAGCTAGTGGGGCTGTGAGGCGAGTAGAAGTATTGAGTGCCCGGAGGAGTAGTGGGGGTCGGTGGTCGTGACTGTGGGGAGGAATGTCTGGAGCTTCCAGAGCTGTTGGAGTCCCGAGAAGACCCGGTCATGACAACCTGAGCATATGATCTCACCTGCGAGTAGGGGATATAAGGGCGAACATCCTTGAGCTCCTGATTTGACGAACTCTTCCAACTATTCGGGAACCGTCGCCTTCGCCTAACCACCTGCCACTCCCCCTGCTGAGTAGGCGCCGTCATTGCCGTCGCCTTGCCGTAGGTTGTCGCTGGTGGGGATGCCATCCTCTCTTGGGTGTTTTTGTTGTTTCCTCTCTCTCTTTTTCTTCAAGTGTAATCATGCGGGACATTAGTTAATTTAACAATTTTTATTAAATTAATAATTTGTCTAAAAAAATTATATAATTTTTTGAAATTATTTAAAAAATGATGTGAATATTTCTGTTCCTCCAATTATATATAAAAACTCTTTTTATTAATTATAAAAATATTTTTTATCACATTAGCAAAATTAAAAATTATAAAAATGAAAACATTTTAAAATTAATATTAAGTAAATTGTGAAATTGCTCATATTGCGAATAAATTCATTTTTTGCAATGGAGATGCTCGGTGGGATTCAGACGGTTAATAGAATAATAGATAGGCTGCTGACGATTTTTTTTTTTTATGGTGTTTCACAAGTTTATTGAGCCAGTTATTATTTTTATATTTTGTTATACTATATATTTATCTATATAGTAAAATGAAAGAGTTCGCTAATCAGGGGTGGACCCACATTGTCCTCTTGGATTTTGAGTTTAAGTGGAGATCTATCGGTCCCGACCGATTTTGCCCTCCTCTGAAATTTTTTTTGTCCCCCTTTGGATGTTCGATTTGTAATTCGAGTTAAATTTAGGGTTAAAATTGAAATAAATTTGTTGAATTTTGATTGGTAATTAGAATTATAAGTTAAAGTATCAGAAATTACAAGTCAAAGTATTGGAAAATATATGTTAAAGTATTATTTTTTGTCGAGTACTCAATTAGTTAATAAATTTAAACCCGATTCGATATTTTTTTGCCCCCTGATAAAAATCTTAGATCCGCCCCTGTTGCTGATGATAGATATGTAAGAGAAACTCAATGTCTATATTGTTTGAAAAGCAGACACAAATGCAATGTAATTTTTACATCTTTTATCTAATTTTAATACATATATTTCTTCGTACTTTTTCTCTAATTTTTGTTGTCTTTAATTGTTTATATATTTTGAAATCTATATATAAATTAATTTAGAGAAATATTAAAATATGTAGGAGCTGACAAGAAAACTTACATTAATTTATCAAAAAAACATGTTTAATATGGCATACATATATTATTTCATTGAATAATGAACTTTAGATAATCTCTCTTTTTTTCGATTTTTTTTGTTTGTTTCTTCTATTTTTGTCCAAAATAACGGGACTTAGCTGCACAATATTATTTCCGTTTATGAAAAAAAAAATATATGTTATGAAGTAGGCTATATATGATGAGAAGGGATCGGATTACACCATTTTTTTTGACACATTTTGACACCTACTATTTTTAAAGTTCAAATAGTCGATCCAAATCGTTCAACATGATGGATTTATTAAAATGTGCTTGTAGATCAAATTTTACATTTTTTTTGAATTTGTTTACTATTTATTAAGATGGTTACAAAAATAGCGATTTTGTAACCATCTTAATAAATAATAAAAAATTCAAAAAAATGTAAAATTTGACCTCCAAGCACATTTTAATATTGTGATCACGTTGAACGGATCGGATCAACTGTTTGGATTTTAAAATCGCAAAATTGACCTATAAAAAAACAGTGTTAAATGTGTCAAAAAAAAAAAGTGTAATTGAATCCCTCCTCATATTTGATATAGTACGACAAAAGTATATCACGTATGAATGTTTGTGAAATTACTTGAAAAGTCATTTGTTTTTCTAAATATAGTTTATAGTTTAATTTTGGGAAAATTTCTAGTGTACCCATCAAATCTTTCAAAATAACCAATATCCCCATCAAAACATTAAAGTTTTTTATTTCTCCATCCTAAATTGAAATCCTTTCTTATTTTCTCATATGTTGATTAATTCTGAAAATTTAAGTTAACTTTATAATTTTATTTTATTTTGAAGTTTAAATATCTATTTTATTCTTCAATTTAAAATTAATAAAAAAATGAGATGAAGAAAGAGAAGGGAGGCCTTAGTTTTAATTGAGATATAAAATAGACATTTAAACTTCAAAATAAAATAAAATTATAAAGTTAACTTAAATTTTCAGAAAATAAGAAAGGATTTCAGTTTAGAACGGAGATATTAGAAACTTTAATGTTTTGATGGGGATATTGGTTATTTTGAAAGATTTGATGGGTACACTAGAAATTTGTCCATTTATTTGTCCATTTATAAAGTAGATTAGTTTCAACAAAATTTGTCGTTTGAAATTAATCTGATAAGTTTTAAAGTTACATTTATCAGAAGACTTAAAAATACAGTTTTACTCAAATTATAAAATCGAGAATCATATATTATTTTCAAATTTTAGGATATGTTTGGATTGAGAGTGAGGTTAGTGAGAATAGCGTGCTAACTTTCGAATTTAGAATAGCCGCTAACTCAATATTTTAATGGGTTAATTCAAGCTAATTCAAGTATTAAAAATAACTATTTTTTCATCTAAACATAAAAGAGTTGTTAACCTCCAAACACACGGTCCGGATACCCTAAAGTAACTCAATTTTTGAATTTTGGATCGGGACCATCCGAATCAAATTTATCGTTCGGGATCGCTTCGGGATTCGAACCTAACTCTCGGGATGCATGCACTTCATTTTAATTAGATAATCATGGATTCGAATCAGACATTCCTGATCCAAAACCCAATTTTTGAGTTACTTCACTGGATCTGAATTCCAAACCCACCTTGGTAAATTTTAGAAGAGCAAATATGATGCATGAAATTCCGCATAAAAGAATCCCCATCTTCGCAGTCAGTCAAGTTCACGCTGATGCGTGAAAAAGAAAGAATGAAACAGAAAACGGTCGACGTGGACCAATGCAGAGCACGACAAGAAATATAATATAATATCCTTATCCTTAATTTCAGAATTCATGACCTTCTGACCTTCTGACCTTCTCCACCAGAAATCTACAATTTCTCTACTTACCTCCTCCACCCCTCAAAACGCCGCCTTCCACCAAAGGCACCACACTATGCCCTCTTTATCTTTACCTTTCTCCTCCAATCCATGATTCTACCTCCCGCTCGCTATCCTCCTTTCACCTCCCTTAACTCCCCTTCTCGCTCCCGCCGACTCCTCTCTCTCGTCACCACCCCCATCTCCTTCCTCGTCAGATCTAATCCCCTAGGAAGAAACCGCCATCTCTCTTTCTACCCCATGGACCCCTCTCCTCTCCAATCCCCTCCCATCACCTTCACCTCACCCGATTCTCTCTCCTCCTTCCTCTCCCCTCGTCTCAGGGGCAACTCTCTCTCCACCTGGGGCAGAGCTCCTGGAACCAAAACCCTTCACAACCTCTTTCTCGAGATCTCCCAAGGCGAGACCTCTCTTCTCGTGTCGGATGAAACCCTAATTCGAACTGTTAACGTCGCTTCTATCTACATACGGAATTCCCAAGGTTTGATTCTGATCGAATCGAAACAGCTGTTGTCGGATGGATCAATTCGCGAAAGATCACGGCCCCTGTCAGAAAAGATGAAACCTTTGGAGTCGATTGAGGAAGCCGTGGCTCGGGCAGTGAGAGAGGAGCTCGGTGAATCTGTGGTTGTGGAGATACTGGAGGGCTCCAGTAATATCAGAGTGGAGGAGAGAGAATCGCTGTCTTATCCTGGTCTGAGAGCGCAGTATGTTTTGCACACAGTAGAGGCTAAGGTGGTACAGGGGCTGCCTGAGGAAGGCGAGTTTGAAACAGAGGAGACTGGAGAGGATCATTTGGACGGAACAGGAGAGGAGTTTGAAGGGAGGGCAGTCACAGTTAAGCGCCACTATTGGAAGTGGGTTGATGAGAGAGATTTGAGACGATGAGGTAAGAATAGTTTTTGGGGAGCTAGGATAATACAAGTTTTGGTATATATGATTTTTGAGTTGATAGTATTATTGGGTGAGTGAGATTATATATATATATTTTTTATCTTTTTTCTTTGTTTTGTTTTTTTCCTTTGATTTTTGTGCTGTCAGAAATTGTAGAAAGGTTATCATATCAGTATGTTAATTTTGCAATGATAATTGAGATCGTTTTGACTACAGTACCCTTGATTTGTTGCTAACCATATTCTGGTTAATAATTTATAAATAAATAGATTGTTTTTAATTCTTCCCTGTATTTGATTTTTTCTATTATACATGATTTTCAGTCTGACATTTACCAGAACTAAACTATTCTGCTGCCATTTAACCTGATTGATAACTGGTACAACTGGCATTCTACATTGTACCATATCGTACCAGAATCTGGTAATGCCTAGAACTTGATTACATCTTGTTATGTTTAATATTATTACGAATAATCTAAATTGCTTGATTAAAGATACAGTTGGATGAGGGATTGCTTTTTCTTATGAGCCTCTCGGACTTGAATTTGTTTTATTTTACTTTTTGTACAAAGCCCTATACTATGATTTAGTACAGAGGTTTAAATTGATTAATTAATTGAAGATAAGATAAAAGATATTCATTCAATCCCTTAAAATTAAGAATTGTTTCACACTTAACACTAGTTTCTGGTTCCTTGAAGGTGAGTTGATGCAGTGCTTTGTGCAATGTGGTAGTAAAGTGTTTGATAAATTTTATTTGTTTTTGTATTCTATTAAATTCCATTAAAATTTGTGTCTTATTCTAGAAGTAACAATTGTTTGCTTGAAAGAGGAGAAAAAAAAGCAAAACAATGAGAATTTGGAAACTATGTAAATCATGCAACCAATTTTGCATCTCAGTCTGAATCTTCACCAAAAGAACAACTAGAAAATATCTCTTATTAAACAAATTTTAGCTTGAATGGACTCCTTACTTGAGATTCTTAAGTGCATTTATTACTGTGCCATTCTGAAAGGAGAGAAATTTGGAGAAATAACCACTTGATTTTGCACCTGTTTAACAGGAAAAAAAAAAAATACAATCTTAAACTAAAAAATTGGTGGTTCCAGGCTGTTAACTTAGTGGAGGGCCACCTAATACTTTTCATTTTTAACTTTTCTTCTCTTAGCTTATTTTTGTTTTTCTTGCTGTCACTTGGCTGTTATCAGACAATATACTTTTTGTTTGGGCTTTTCAGCATTAATGCTATGTACCAAAACCAGATGAGGCCCAGTAAAGAGCCCCTTTGCTGATCAATCTGTTTTGTTTTTTCTTTATACTCTACCAGAGAATGAACTATGTTGTTATTCTAATAGAAAAGCAGGGTTCTGCTTTTCCGATTCTAACCATTCAAAATTTTCCATTTGCGTATCTCGATAAAGAAACTTTTTTCATGCACAAATCTCAATGAATTTGATAGTTGAAATCGAAAAGCAAGACTATGCTTTTCCATTAAAATAACAGATTAACAGCAGAGTCATATTCCTCTACTAGGATGGGAAAAATATTTTCATATCAGAAAACCTCTTTCAAGCTATTACACAATTATAAAAGAGCATGTTGAAAACAAGATTTTTCATACTTTGATATCTGGTCCTGTTCAGATATTCATTTGGATGGCTATAATTTTTTCAGCTTAAATGTTGATCTAACTTTAAGAGTGTCATTATGTAATCCCAAAGCATCATTAATTGGAGCAGGGGCAGTCCGATGGGCATTGAATAAGAAGCTGTTTGATCCGTATCAAGATTTATTCACACTTAATCTGTAAGAATATTAAAATTATCAGCATGAATCTTGATGCTTATTAAACAGTGATGACCGAATATCAAACTCAATTTGATTTGATGCCCTATCATACCGCCCTGATTCCTCAAGTTGTTATGTTATGCATAAAATTAATGATTAATAGGTTTTGTGAATCAGTGAATTAGGGGATTCGATCTATTGACTTAAACGAGACGAAAACGACGAAAAGAAAAACAAATATTATATTATAGAATGAGTTCCACGAGATTGATTTGTCAATCGCATTGATTACTTGCCAAGTATATCTACCTCCAATTTCTTTAAAATTTTCAATGCGTTACTTATACAGGATGTGTAAGGAGTGGTGTAATAATAGTGTTATCCAGATCGATCACAGTGTATGAGAATAGTATATAAAAATGCATTCCAATATTGTAACAGTATAAATGACATATATTCAGAATAAGTTGACAAAAAAAGAATGATGAAAAACTAAATTATTCAAAGACAGTACGAGAAGTATTTATATAAACATAAATTAATCTAATTGATCCCATATACGCCAATGAAATCCTTTTTTGTATTAGTTCACATTAGAGAATTGACAAAGAAACAGTACAATTTTATTAGCATGAGAATTGACAAAGAAACAGTACAATTTTATTAGCATGAGAATTGAATCATCTAATTTTGGATTATTCGTTAAAGAAAGGGAGAGATCGCCCTATTTTTGAAAAAAAAAAAAAAATTGCTAACAAACATCACACTTCACACCTTATTGAAGCAAGTTAGCGAATTTTTTTTATAAACCATAATTAAAAAAAATATTTTTACGAAACCAACATGATTACTTTTTTCTTTTACAAAAATCATAAGAACTGAAATACCATTTCGGTCCGTTTATTTTTTTTTATTCTGGACCTAAATGACATTTCGGTCCGGTCCATTTTTTAGATTTTCTGTGGCGGCTCATATGAAAACTTGATAAATCAATACCACAGAAAATTCAAAAAAGGGACCGGACCGAAATGCCATTTCGGTCCGGAATAAAAAAAATAACGGACCGAAATAGCATTTCGGTTCTTATAGTTTTTGTAAAAAAAAAATAATCATGTTGGTTTCGTAAAAAAAAAAATTAATTATGGTTTATAAAAAAAATTCCAAGTTAGCAAAGCAGTGTTGACTTTAAAATGTTCAGATTCAGTGTAACGGCTTGTGGATGAATACACTGTGTGCATACTTACTGACAGAATAACTTTAAGAGAGTATTTAAAAGTTTGGGCCCCATCCGGCAATGACTCGCCGCTCCATACAACAATATAGACGGTCCCATATCATCCGATTGATTGTTTACAGTGAGGATGTCAGGTCCATTTTTAACAAACCGAACGTGGTCCCAATTTGACATCTAAAGATCTTACAAGTGGGTAGAATGAGGCCTCAGAATTTAACACAATGCTTTCATCACTAGATAGCTACAATGATTTGAAGTGTTTTTAAATTCTAGCCCAAATAAAAATCTTATTCAAGGTTGAGTAATGCGTGAAAGAACAGTTGGTAGGCTGTTTCTTTTTCAATATTTTTATTGGATTGGAGTTCTTAATTGTCACTTGTCAGTGACTCAGTTCAGTCGGCTTGGTACGGCTGATTTTTGTTTAGATTGTTTTATTTATTTTGGGTAGTCTTTCCATCTGTTTAGGTAATTTTGGTTCTACCTAGTCTCTGCCTGAGGCAGGTGATGACATAACATGCCTTGCTGTCCATCTAGCTAGCTCTCTTTAGTAGGTAAAGCAGTTCAAGCAGAATCAACAAGGACATGATACTAATTACATATGTTACCCACGGATGTAAAGTAAATTAAATCACTCTAAGTCACATTGTGACCGTACGGTACGTGTATCGATTATGTGTCGTGACTCTCGTGTTCCGTGTTGTGATTGATTAGGATAAAAATAATTTTGATTTACGTAGAGTTTTGACTTAGATTTTGTCTTATTTTCTCACATTTATGTTTAATTATTATTGTGATTATTTACGTTACTATCAGGATAAAAACAACTCTCATTTACGTAGGGTTTTGACTTATGTTTTGTCTTATTTTCTCATATTAATGTTTAATTATTACGAGAAATCGGTTACTGTTGCTCTTTTCTATGTTTTATTGCAGAAATCATGTTTTGAGACTATTTTACATCAAATGGAGCAAGAATCGGGTCAATCGGAATAGCAGAGCCTTGAAGTTAAGTCTCCGGTACGGTCCGTACCAGCCAATACGGACCAGAGGCTCAGTACGGACCAAGCGGGAAGGAATACACATTAACTCATGAAGCGCCCAAGTTCTGCACAGGGGCAATACGGTCCGTACCAGCCGGTATGATCTGTATTGAAGGCGCCCTTTCGTTGGATTTCGTGACAGTTATATCCAGATTAGATTACTTGGCCTCCAATCATCTCCAGACGCCCCTACACTCCTATAAAAGACTCCTGACAGAGGAGGAATATATCTCTGATACTTTTGGCATTTTAGATCTATAGTTTATTAAGTAAGAAGAATGAAGTGTGTAGAGACTGAGTAGGAGGATACTTCTTGTATGGTTGTATCTAAACATGTCGTTCTATGGCTAAATTTAGATTCTCAAGGCTCGGCAGTAAACCTTGTTACTCACAATGTTTTGATATATATTTTATTTGATCATTATTTAGTCTTTTGTTGTTTGATTGTTTTTGCATTTTATATTCATTCTTACTTGATTTCATTTGTTAGTTTAGACCGCCATGTGATGGCCACACATAGAAAGATAGTCTTATTAGGCTAACTGAGTTAGGATAAGGAGAATAAAAATACTAGACTAGCGGAGGAGATCTTAACTAGAGATACCATTAGTTGGACTAACAAAAGTATACCTAAGAGTCTTGCCACTCGCAGACGAATGTTGCATTGTCTTGCCTTACCATAGGGACACCCAATAGAACCAGAAAGTAGGGACTCCTTGTACAAATTAAGACAAGCCTTAGCTGGATTTCTTGATAGGTAGGGTGGCTGTGTCGATATGCAAGCGATGTCACTAAATTGGATTAGAAATCCTGATTAGCGCGAAATACAAAGATCAAAACCAACAACTCTCAATTTCCAAATTTTGTCTAGTCTTTCGAAAGGTTGAGATTTAATTGTTCAAGACCTTAAACCTTATTCCTTGCGGATCGACACCCGATACACTACTCGATAGGATTATGCGTTTGTAATCTAACTCGTATAGGAAACTGGGTTATAAATTTTATTAGCCTGACAACATTTTTCTCATCAGTTATGTGGCTATTTTTTAGAAAATTGGCATGACATGACACGTCACGCGAAATATCTGGTCATGACACGTCACAACACGTGGTCAAGCGAGTCACGTGTGATTAGGACCGTTATATCTTGATAGAATGATGAATCTTGAATAAACTAACTTAAATATGAAAAAAAAAATAGTTAAATGTGATCAGATGTAACCAATCACGTGTGGTCACAGCGTAACTAATGTATCGTGACCATCCTTTCAAATTTGATCACAGCACGGCATGCGGCTTAAGTCACGACGTGACTAGTCATAATATTAGATTTGATAATTTTGCACTTTTTTTTTCTCAGGTGTTTTGTTTGTTATTTTAATTTTTCTTTTAAGATATGATCAATTCCATACATATTACCCTACGTATCATGAATTTATAAGATATAATTTTCAAATACTTGACTTATATTAACAATATCCGAACCATTCGATCCATGAACGAATATATTTTAAAGAACGGGTTAGTTTTAAAATAAGAGATGGACGGTTTAAATATATTCCCCTTTCATTAAACATTTAAGAGAAATGAATGAAGTATCATCGTTGTCAAATTATAAAAACCTAGTCCGAATTCATCTATCTAAAAACCTGTGCATCTTCATCCAGTAAATCGGATTGTCATGATTCATGAATCCATCCAGCACCAGTTAGGGGCGGACCCAGATGGTTCCAGGGTAGCTGCCTCTCTTAGATTTTGAGTTTTAGTGGAGATTTATCTGTCTCCGATTGACTTTGCACCTCTCCTCCGGAATTTTTTTTGTCACCCTCTGGATGTTTGATTTGTAATTCAAGTTAAATTTAGAATTAAAATTGAAATAAATTTGTTGAATTTTGATTGGTAATTAGAATTATAAGTTATTAGAAATTACAAGTCAAAACATTGAAAAGTATAAGTTAAATTATTATTTTTTATCGAGTATTCAATTAGTTAATAAATTTAAATCTAATTAGATATTTAAACTTAATTCGATATTTTTTTGCCATGATAAATATCCTGAATCCGCCTCTTAGCACAGTTCAGCACAGAAGATAATAAGAACAAAAAGGAACAGAGAAGCAATGAATATGACTCGAGCGAAAAAGGACCGACATTTTTATTAATACCCTAAGTCCATTAAAAATTATTAAAATTACCCACGGTCCCAAATCTTTATTAAAAATACCCATACCGGCCAATTATTGACCGGTTACCGATTAAATAGCCCAACCGGCCAATAATTGGCCGGTTCCGTGATATTTTTTTTTTTTGCCGAACCGGCCAATTATTGGCCGGTTCCGTAATTTTTTTTTTTTTTTTTTTTTTTTTTTTTTTAGAGAAAAATTGCTATAAATTTATCTATATATCAAGCAACACCATTGATGTTTCTATAAATTTAACCTCAGAATTGCGCTCCAAATAGATCGTCTCTTGTACACCACCCGGTACAGTAATGCAACTGGTTCCAGCCGCAAGTTGCTTAATGAAACTCTTTCTAGTTACAGGGACACAACCCAGCCATGTCCAAATATGCCTTAGCACTGGAATATTGAATGCCTAGCCAAGCACCAGTACAATGTTCATAAGTATATATATATATAGATTGAAAAGAATAATGATGGCATACCCCTGACTTTTATGTTACATCTAATTAACTTTTATAGTACATATATTTGAAAATTATTATTTAAATTAAAAGATTAAAATTGTAGATGTATTTTTTTTAATTCTTAAATAGCAAGTGTATCACATTTGGGTCGATTTGAAAAGCGTATAGCCTTCCATAAAAAAAATATAAAAAAAAATTTAACAGTACAGTTTTCATGGTAGTATGATGAATGACCAATCAAATTTAAAATTGACTCAATAAAATTTGATCCGAGATTTTTATTTTTACCCCAAAAAAAATATATTTTAATATAAATATATATATATAAAACACAAAAATATATATATATATATATAAAACACAAAAAAAACTCAAAACAGAATAAAATTAAGAACAACAATACGATAAGTATAAATACGGTTTTAACATATCAAGGCAACTTCAAAAATCATGAAAATTTGCCGACATGCATTCTTGACTTCGTAGAACAGGACTGTGAAGTTTCATGCAAAATCTCAAAACAGACCGTGAGATATCATCTCTCAAAAATTGCTCGAAATGCTGAAGGTGTGCGTTCGAGCCCTACTCAGCACCTCTGGTTAACATATCAAGGCAACTTCAAAAATCATGAAAATTTTCCGACATGCATTCTTGACTTCATAGAACAGGACTGTGAAGTTTCATGCAAAATATCAAAACAGACCGTGAGATATCATCTCTCAAAAATTGCTCGAAATGCTGAAGGTGTGCGTCCGAGCCCTACTTAGCACCTCTGGTTAACATATCAAGGCAACTTCAAAAATCATGAAAATTTGCCGATATGCAGTATTGACTTCGTAGAACAGGACTGTGAAGTTTCATGTAAAATCTCAGAACAGATCGTGAGATATCATCTCTCAAAAATTGCTCGAAATGCTGAAGTTGTGCGTCCGAGCCCTACTCAGCATTTCGAGCAATTTTTGAGAGATGATATCTCACTATATGTTTTGAGATTTTGCATGAAACTTGACAGTCTTGTTCTACGAAGTCAAGACTGCATGTCGGCAAATTTTCATGATTTTTGAAGTCGCTTTGCTATGTTAAACAGAGGTGCAAAGTAGAACTCGAATGCACTTTAACTTAACAATTCATACAAACCTCTAGCTTATTCAAACATATTTTAAATTCCAAACCAACTGAACAACATAATCTCCAAACACAAACTAAACTAATATTTCGAACCGATAATATTCTTTTATCTCCACGCATCTCGGACAGTCCTTTTCAAACCGTAATTTTTCTCTAAAAAAAAAAAATCAGAATTCAAACCGTAAATATTATTTACGGGTTGGGTATAAATTTAATTTTTTTTAAAACTTGGTTATTTATATTAAAATATTTTTTTTTTTGGGTAAAAATAAAAATCTCGGAAATTTGATACAAGTACTATTTAAAATTCAAAACATATCTAAATTTTGAATAATATATTTTTTAAATATATACATATCGTAAATGTTATAAGATGTACTAGAATTACCCAAATGGAATGCATAACAGCATTTTCCTAATTCAAATAAACTTACAACAAAAATTATTCATAACAAATATTTAAAAAAACAATTCAATTTTTTTGTGTTAGATTTCATTTCAGCATTTTAGCCATTTTTCTCTAAAAAAAAAAAAATAATAATAATAATAATTACGGAACAGGCCAATAATTGGCCGGTTCGGCAAAAAAAAAAAATATCACGGAACCGGCCAATTATTGGCCGGTTGGGCTATTTAATCGGTACCGGCCAATAATTAGCTGGTATGGGTATTTTTAATAAAGATTTGAGACCGTGGGTAATTTTAATAATTTTTAATGGACTTAGGGTATTAATAAAAATGTCGGCAAGGCAGTCCCCACGTAGCTCTTTTGTATTTTTTTACTGGCCCAGGTACCGTCCCTTTACTGATACGAAGATTCGGCATTTTGAAAAGGCATGTCCTGTATTCTGAAATTTATGCGGCTGCAATTAATGATTACGATCCACAATTACAAGTGTAGATGGGCCCCATTTTTTTTTTTTTTTTAGCATTCAAATTTTGTCATATTTACTAGGAGCATCTACCTCCTTGATACTATTAGAGTTGAGTGAGGCTATGGTACTTCGGCTAGTGTACTACGGCTCAATATGGTACTTTTTAAAATTCTAACGGTCGATCCGAACCGTTCAATGTGATATCCATATGAATATGTACTTGCAAACTAAATTTTATATTTTTTCAAATTTTTTTACTATTTTTTTAGATAGATAGAGTTTTCAGTGTTTTATACAAATTCTGGACCATCAAAATTCTACCTATCTAAAAAAATAGTAAAAAAATTCGAAAAAATATAAAATTTAGTTTGCAAGTACATATTCATATGGATATCACATTGAACGGTTCGGATCGACCGTTAGGATTTTAAAAAGTACCATATTGAGCCGTAGTACAGTAGCCATAGTACACTAGCCGAAGTACCATAGCCTCACTCATTAGAGTTTCTAATCTAACAGCAATTTCTAATTCAGTTCAAAGAGTGTGAGAGAGTTTCTTATTTAGAAACTATGCAGTAAAGTTTCTTATTAAGAAACTGTTTATAAACTCTATGCTAACTAAATGATTGGATCAAATTATTTGTCATTTTAAATTTGTTGCTGACGTGGCTTAATAGAAACTCTAAAATTAATTTAAAAAAATGTGAGAGTTAGAAATTTTAGAAATTTTAATTTCTAAAAAATAATTAACATTAATTTCAGGGTTGTAGACCCTCTAAGATAATATAACGTGGCAGACTATAACGTCTTCAGATTATATGAATTTTACGTTTTTTTTATTTACTTTATTTTTGTACTATGCACGTGTCAGCAAATATTTAACCGGTCGTATGATAGTCTATGGCTAAATATTTTTATTACTATAAATTATAATATTTTTTAAGATAGCCATACGAATTTACTTATTTAATTTAGTTTTGAAATATTCAACAATTATATTTTAATATTTACTATTTTTATTTATAAGAATAGATAACGAGATTAGATATTTTTCATTTATAAAAAAATAACTGTATTAAAAAGTGAAACTGTGAAATGGTTCGAATAAATCAAACAGATTCAACAATTGTCATAACAAGATTCGCGAATTATACCTGAATAATTCGTTTTTTTGGTGATGCCGAACTGAACGCTGAATTATTCAGTTGACCAAACTTTGACCTAATTATACCCGAATAATTCGCGAATTTTACGAAACTTTCCCAAATTTTACGAATTATTCCCGAATTTTTCCCAGAACATTTTTTTTTTTGCTTCCTTGTAGGACTGAGATCTCTGATCCGAATTATTCCGAATCACTTCCGAATTATACCCGAATTATTCTCGAATCACGAATTTTTGACCTCACCGAACCTTTCCCGAACAATTAAGTTGTCACTGTGATTGTCATCACCTTGCAACCTGCGCATACAGAAGTCTACTTTTTTCCGCCGCATACAATCGATAGTTCTGACAGAATTTTTGAGATTTATTTTCAGTCAGAGAATAAAATACTCCCAAAATTTTAATTATGGGAACTGGAGAAACTTGATTTGGAGTCTGTATATTCCACATGGTCCCGGCGCCCCGCGAGATTAATGCACCAATTTATGGCAAGCTTTTCATATTTAATCTTCCTGACAGTTTAGCAAACCAGCAAGGCAACAGGTGTCTCTACATTATAAATTCCCATTTAGTTACGGGTTTGTACTGAAGAAATAACAAACATGAAATTTTCCATTTCGCATCCTTTTGCCACGTTTTACGCAGTTGAAATATCAACATGAATATCTGAACATTTATTTATTTATTAATAATTAACTATTAGTTCTTGCCAGATATTTGTACAAAAAAATAAGTACAAATTAAAAAAGATACTTACAAATGAAAATATTTATTACTTGAATTTAATAAATTATTATTTAATTTGGGGGTGAAGTATAAAATATTTTTGAGATGAATAAATTGTACACAGAAGAAATTACTTTTTTTTTAATCACAAGCCCCTGTAAACAACATGATTTAAAATGTTTAAATAGCGTTTATCGCATTATAACGGAACAACTAAAAAAACAACACTATGTTCATATTGCGCCGCTATAACGCTATATAGCGCCATAGCTTTTATAGTCCGAAAACACTATAACGTCACTATATCGCGCTATTTAGAATCTTGATTTAGATACATTCTGAACGTATGTATTCATATAGCATGTCAGAATTATATTTTTTTGTTGTTGAGGAAATGTCAGAACTATATCTTTATTCAAGTTCTGTGAGGGATGGACTATTAGAGAAAAAAACATAAAATAATATTTTTTTTTTATAATTGTTAGCACTTTATCTGAAAAAGGTACATATTCCTACAAAATTGTTTTTTTTTTGCTTCGCAGAAGCTGCATTCTTTCAAATAACATACAAAAGAGCTGACATTTTTAAAAATATCCAAAGTTAATTAAAGATTAATAAAAATATCCAGACCAGATGACTTTTATTAAAAATGTCCAAACCGGCCATTTAATGGCCGGTCCCTATTTAAAAGGAAAACCGGCCGTTAAATGGCCGGTCCCCTGATTTATTTTTTTTTTTTTTATTTTTTTTAAGAGACAAATAGCTAAAATGCTAAAATATAACACTAAAAAATCGAATTTTTAAAAAAATATTTGTCAAGTTACTCTTTTGATAGCATATTTATACTAAAATACGCTAAATTACTTGAAATTATGTTAATTTATGTTGATTTACACTAAATTACTTGAAATTATGTTAATTTTTTTTAAGAGACAAATAGCTAAAATGTTGAAATATAACACTAAAAAATCGAATTTTTTTAAAATAGTTGTTAGATTACTTTTTTGATATATAATTAGCATATTTATACTAAAATACGCTAAATTACTTGAAATTATATTAATTCATGCTGAATTACACTAAATTACGATAAATTACAATAATTATGTACAATTATGCTAGAATACGGTAAATTACGTATGAATAGGGATGATATCTTCACTGAGAAGGCGAAACTTCAAACAGCCATAAAACGGCGCTCGAGTGTCTGATTTCAGCAAATGACCACTTTTCGGAAAGCTTGTGAAAATACGCATGCGTCAGTGCTCGCGATGCCGAATTTTAAAATTCAGAATCGCCAAAAAACAAAGGGAAAGAGTCTCAAAACTTCAGTTGAAGTTTCCGATTAAGATTTTCATTTCTATTGTTCAATCTATGTAGCTCAGTAAATTAGTTATATAATGAACTTGTAGAATACCAATTTTTATTATTTTTGAAATTTTTTTACTATTTTTTATAATTTATGAAAGATGGCACAAAATCGGCCCTATTCATATGTAATTTACCGTAATTTACCGTATTTTAGCATAATTCTACATAATTATTGTAATTTCAAGTAATTAGTGTAATTCAACATAAATTAACATAATTTCAAATTATTTAGCGTATTTTAGTATAAATATGCTAATTATATATATCAAAAAGTAATCTAACAAATATTTAATTTTTTTAATTTTTAGTATATTTCAACATTTTAGCTATTTGTCTCTTAAAAAAAATTAACATAATTTCAAGTAATTTAACGTATTTTAGTATAAATATGCTATAAAAAAAGTAACTTGACAAATATTAAAAAAAAATCAATTTTTTAGTGTTATATTTCAGCATTTTAACTATTTGTCTCTAAAAAAAAAATTAAATCATGGGATCGGCCATTTAATGGCCGATTTCCCTTTTAAATAGGGACCGGCCATTAAATGGCCGGTTTGGACATTTTTAATAAAAATCATCTGGTCTGGGTATTTTTATTAATATTTAATTAACTTTGGGTATTTTAAAAATGTCGGCAAAAGAGCCACCGTTAAATAAAATAATGTGCACCTAGTCTTTATAATGCATCTTTTATTATTTTTATATTTGAAACGTGGAAACTGGAAAGTTTCCCAGAGTCACCAACCCTCATCATTCTGGATGCACCCGGAACAGAAACCTTTTACCGTCGTGGGCCCCTATACCAACCATGTGCAGCGAAGATGGCTGAAAGAACGCGATCAGGAAATACACATGAACCAGGTGCAAAACGATTTTTTGTCGGTCGTTGCCCCCATCATGCGCGTTGCACTTACACGTGACCATGAAGATCTGGATTCTAATCCTCTTCAGCGCAGTACGCAGCACGCAGCACGCGAGAGCTTTTGATTATCAGAGATTATACTTGGAGATTGGTGCTAACACAAATAAACGGTTCACGGTACGTTGAAACCGATGTTCTTTTAGAGAGGATCTGATCGAAGATGACTCTCCTCGCCACTCCGATTTTTATGCAGCACTCCTTCGTCGCATCCTGATGCGACCTTCTCCGAGTCAATGAAAAAAGGCCAGTAACTGACGTGGATCGTCTATTGCAAATTTTAATGCAGCCATTTGTGTGGATCCTTCTGGTTTTGTTACACCTGCTAAAATTTGACACGAGTGGAGAGACTAATATATATATATATATATATATTTAAATCGATGCATCCAAATCCAGTCCGAATGTGATAAATTTGAAAATTAAAGAAGATGAAATATGAGCAATTATAAAATATGAGCTTCTATGTCATATCAATAACTTTAACAACTATTTTTTAAAACAATATAGTTCTTCTTTATACATGCAATTTATCTACAATTTAAGCACGAGCGCAGAAAATTATGTAGACTCAGCTATCTATCAATATGAGCACGACGACCCGAAAGCTCTTCTCTTATTATCAGAGCACAATTTTGTTTTTTGTTTTTTTTTCTTGTCTAGTTTTATACAAAAGGGTTCAGTTCAATGTTTTGTGTACTGATATGATTGCTCTATGTGTATTTATATATTGGTATGAATTGATATGTGTAATTGATTTGTGTCATGATTAACAAAAATACCTACGGATTTTAATAATAAAAAAAATCATCTTAAATTTTAATCTGTAAGATTCACTCAATACATTGACACTAACAATTGCAAATCAATTACAAATATTAATGCGACAAATTCAGCTCAATTTATTAATTAATAAACAAGGTTGCTAATGAATTGGTGTTGTAGCTGTTACGTTAATATTCAATTAGCATGTAATTGAAATGACGATGCACTAATCAGAACTCTTAAAGTTTAAGTTTCTCTTTCTCTATTTTTTAAGATACTATTTTTTTCGGATTAAGTTTTCTAAGACTTTCTTGTTTCAAAGGAGCTACTTTTCTTAATCCGTTCTACCGAATATGAACTCTTTAGTACGGATTAAAATTTAAACTTGCTGAACATGATCAAATTTTTGTACTCTTAGGGACACTCTATTCTTCTATTTCATTGGTCTTTAAAATTTGTGCATGTTTAATTTTAAAATAAATTATTATCATCTAAAAACTTCCAATGAAATTTGTTTTACTAGAACGTAGATGGGGTGGATTTAGCATCATGTTAAGGATGACTAAGTATATGTATGATTTTTAAAATATTAATCATACGTATTAGAATTTAATTGACCTTTTATTTTAGTATGTACTACCTTTCTTAATTTTTTTTATGCTCTTTTGAGTAGAACTAAGGTGCTCTTAAGCTCACCAAGTCAAACTGTGAGCTTAACTCAAAAACATATCGGATTGACTTCAAACGATATTTTCAAACCGTTAGATGTTCAATGCTTGGAGACCAAATTTTTCATTTTTTGGAATTTTTTTACTATTTATTAAGCTGGTTTGAAAACCGCTGTTTTTCAATGCTCCAAAAATTTAATAAAAACAACGGTTTTCAAACCAGCTTAATAAATAGTAAAAAAATTCCAAAAAAATGAAAAATTTGGTCTCCAAGCACATTTTAATATAGATTGAACATCTAACGGTTTGAAAATGTCGTTTGAAGTCAATCCGATAGGTTTTTGAGTTAATCTCACAAAGGGCTTGGTGAGCTTAAGAGCACCTTAGTTCTACTCTTTTTTTATATGTATTAGTCTCTTTGGGTGAAAAAGTTTTTATTCTTTGGATTTATTTTTTGATGCAACACATAATTTTTGTTTATTGAGACCTTCTATTTAATTTAATAACGTCTTTTAGAAACTTTTAAGTAATATATAATATGACAATTTTAAAAGAATTTCATGTAAATATGACAATTTTAATCCATCATGTTATTTATCGAAAATAAACAAATTTCATTTTTGAATCTTAATTAGAAAATATATAATATTACACTTTTAATTTAATTTTGATAGACATATAACACTTTACTAATGTTGATTACTTGTTGCATTTTTATTTTAATAAAATCAAATATGGAAGGATCTTATTATCTTATGTTATATAAATTTTAGTACTGTATTGAAATAATTTAAAAAATAATGTTCCTTTTTTTAATCCAAATTCTACTTCTGTTTGTATCGAAATCCTAATTAACACATTGTTAACATTATTCTTTCTCGATTACAGCTATTTATTATTCCAAATGTACAATTCAAACAACATTTTTACTAATCTGAATAGCACAATTTTCACACTAATATGAAAATCACTATTTTTTCTCTATTCTCATCTACTAATATCAAATTTCACTATTATAACTATTATAACTTTCATTCAAACATATCCTAAATGCATAGTTGGCTCAAACATAAATAGTACCGTTTACAAACTAATGTATCTTTCAGATGTATTACTATATTTTATAAACACTGCATTTCAATTAGAGGAGGGATCAGATTACACCATTTTTTTTGACACATTTTGACACATTTTGACACTTACCATTTTCAAAGTCCAAATAGTCGATCCAAACCGTTCAACACGATGGATACATTAAAATGTGCTTGAGATCAAATTATACATTTTTTTGAATTTTTTTACTATTTATTAAGATAGTTACAAAATTGTTGTTTTCAGACCATTGAAAAACAACGATTTTGTAACTATCTTAATAAATAGTAAAAAAATTCAAAAAAATATAAAATTTGATCTTCATGCACATTTTAATATTGTGATAATGTTGAACGGTTCGAATATATTCTTAACTTTCATTCAAACATATCCTAAATGCATAGTTGGCTCAAACATAAATAGTACCGTTTTCAAACTAATGTATCTTTCAGATGCATTACTATATTTTTTAAACACTGCATTTCAATTATAATGTTTTCTGATTTTGGATTCATTTGAACGCCTCTACGAAATTAATAATTTACAAGTAGAGATGTCAATACTTGTATTGTATTCCGAAATCCGAACACAGCAAGTGGGAACGTGAAACCTCCGTATCCGTGGCTTGCTCGCCACCTGATGCGACATGCGAGCTGTTACTCTCCACTATTTTATCGCGTTAATTCTCCTCCTCTCGCTTTGCTCCAGCTTTACAAAAACCTTTCCTTTACCAAAATTTTCTTCCTCTTTCCTCTCCACCAGCTCCCCTCTTCCTTTTTCTCTCTCTGTCTCACTATCCGATGTCAAACCCTAGCATTAATGGCGAGCTTACCTCTCCTCTCCTCTCCACCTCCGACGTCATCCTCACCATCTCCGACTCAACGGCTAACGGCCACTCGGTCACAACCACCACCTCTCCACCGCCAAATCCGTTCGATTTCTTAGGGGCACCTCCATTAGAGATTCCTTCACCAAGTCCTATCGATCCTTTCAGAAATCACACACTTGGAATTCGCGGATTGTACGAATGGTTGAAGATTCTGATTTGTTTGCCCATTGCTGCGCTGAGATTGGCGCTGTTCGGGCTGTCTATAGCAGTGGGTTATGCGGTCACCTGGGTGGCGCTTCGGGGATGGAAGGATTTGAGCTCTCCCCTTACACCGTGGCGCCGGCGTCTCATGTGGGTCACAAGGATTAGTGCCCGGTGTATCCTGTTTTCTTTCGGGTAATTTCAATTGATCTGATTGATTGATAAGTTTCCTTTATTGATCTAAACAGATTGTCCATTATTCTGTGAAATGCATGCTCTTGTATCTATATAACAATCAGGAGAACATATTATTAAAACCATCAGTTCTCTCTTGGCTAACCTGATGGGATTTGATTGGTCAGGGGGCTTTCTATTTCTCTCTGCATTAAAGGATACATAACTTTGCTTGATTGGCTAACCTGATGCGCAGCAGTCTACAAAACAGTTGAATTTTGACTTTAATGCTTGATTGGTTCAATAGGATAGCCACAGAAACTATATTTAAATTATTTGTTTAGGTAATTAAGGAAACATGCACAGGATTTAATATTGTTACAAATTATTCCAAGAACCTTTATTTATCAATTTCTAATAGCTTGCATGCAATTCCTGGTGTAATTATTTATTTTTTTGTTTTGCATCTGTTATATGAATTAATAGCTATTACTTGAGAAAATTAGATCTATGAGAAATTGAGAATTCAAACTGATCTTATATATTTTTTTTTTTGACCATTTTTCAATTGTGCAATATAGGTACCATTGGATCAAAAGAAAAGGAAAGCCTGCTCCCAGGGATCTTGCACCAATAGTTGTATCAAATCATGTATCATATATAGATCCTATATACTACTTCTATGAATTGTTTCCTACAATTGTTGCTTCAGAGTCACACGATTCCATGCCCCTTGTTGGAACTATTATTCGTGCAATGCAGGTAACTCTTAGTCGTCAGTATTCTTATCACGTGTATACTTTTTTGTGTTTCTTTGCTCTTGTGTGATTTACCGATGTGTTAGATATATCAAGTCTTCAACATAAAAAATAATTATGATCAAATTCATATGGAGAAGATTGAGTTGCACAAATTGTAGTTAAAGCATGACACGCGGCTCCTACTTTGGGGCACTAAAGCTTCATTTTCGCATTTGCTCCATAACAATACCAACTATTACAATTTCAGTCCATCAACATTAGTCAATAAAAAATAAACAGAAATACTAGTCAGTGTTTCAAATGGCATTTGAAGTATACATCATTACAATGACCATTTGAAATGTTGTGACCAAGGAACTTTTTTTTTTTTTGTCGAGCCTTTGAGTGAAAAATGGTACCATGGGATGTCTTCGAACCCAAACTGTCCAGTGGGAATGTTCAAGGGCAAAAACCGTAACATTGGAATGTTAAATGACAAATTGGGAAAGGGATGACGCTGGGCAATTTGTATAATTTACTGCATTGAGGGTACCCATTGCCTCCAGTGTATATGATAGGCAGCATGTACTGGCCAAATTACAGTCCTTCACTCTTATTCCTTCCTTAATTTTTTTTTTCGTTTTTTTTCTTTTCTTTATCTTTTTTTTTTTCTTTCTCCTTTTTTTGTCCCCTTCAAATAACAACAGACTACTCAATCAGTCAAGTTCCTGTTAATGTAGGTTATTTATGTCGACAGATTCTCACCCGCTTCAAGGAAATTTGCAGTAAATGAGATAAAGGTATATAAAGCTACTTTATTAAATTAATTACTGGTACAATGTACTAATAATATCATGTACAGAATCAGTGTATACCTAAAACATACGATAGCTAAATGAAAAGGTGGCTATAGCATATTCCAGTTGCATCTTTGAATCATAATTATTATCTATATGATACCCATGTACACTTGTTAGGATGTGCTGATTTCAGAGAAAGGCTGCCTCCAATAGTTTTCCACGTGTCATGTTGTTTCCTGAGGGGACCACCAGCAATGGAAGATTTATGCTTTCGTTTCAACATGGTGCTTTTGTACCTGGCTTCCCAGTACAACCTATTGTTGTTCGTTACCCCTATGTGCATTTTGATCAATCTTGGTACTCTCTCTCTCCTCTCCCTCATGCATGCACAAGCCATCTAGTAATCAAGTGTGATAATTTTTTCAAATATGAATAAATTGTTTATGAGCAATTACCCAAGAATTATACTATGCATGCAACACTCTATTCTTTTCAGAAGGATTTTGAAAGAAAAAAATTGTAGCTGCATAAGACTTATTTGAAAATGACATAGCTGCAATCTGCACTATATGACATCTTCAAGGTGGGATATATTCTGCAAGTACTTGTCTGAGAGCGACTTCATTGGTACATTAAGGTTTTACCATGCAATTTGATTTGATTAATTATTTATCTCTGCACCTTTTTGTTCAGGGGAAATATTTCACTACTTATGCTGATGTTCAGAATGTTCACTCAATTTCACAATTTTATGGAGGTATCTACTGCTTTATATCAAACTTCCCCAAAACAGATAAAATAAAACTAGCAATTATGAAATTGCACAAAACCCCCGAACTATGCAGAATTTGCAAAGCCCAGACTTACATATAAAATTGCAAAAAGAACTTGAAAAATTCACGAATAGCCTCTACAGTTGATGGATACAAAGCAAGCAAGCTTTAATATGTGTGGATACAACATTTCTAAGTAGTAGATAACCAAACCAGATGACTTTAATGTTACCAACATGTGGACTTAGTATCATTTAATTATGATTATCCTGTGTTGTTGAACTACTTTGAAATACTAAATACCGACTGAATAATACGATTTTTATTATTTCTTTGTTAGAGTAGGTTCTTTCTACAAACCTACGATTTTGTTCTCCTAGACAGTTCCCTTTAAATGTATTTCTAATATACTGTTATTCTTCTTTTTCATTTTTTAAAAGCAAACTTTGTAAGTTATCAAGTCAATGGTTCCATAAGATGGAGAGTGCCTTAGTGCTCGCAATATTTTAATAGTCAAACATACATATTCACAAACATCAACTTCTAAATAACTTTCTTAGGTGGTGAATTTCTTGGCTACACTCTTTTCAAGTTATAATAACTTTGTTGATCTCTCTCTCTAGGTAGAGTATCTTCCGGTGGTCCATCCACTTAAGAGCAAGAATGATAGCGTCGCTCATTTTGCAGAGAGGGTGAATCTTTTTCTTTCTTCTCTTATATATTCATTTTTAAATCCTTGCAGATATTTTGACATGTTAGTTCTTGTTCAGAGTGTTTGTCACCTTTTGCTGTTGGCAGTTTTGTGGCGTGACTGTTTTTCAGTTCTGTCAATTTTTGCATCGACAATAAATTCTTTTGTTGAATTTTCAGACGAGTAATGCGATGTCTTCAGCACTGAATGTTTTACAAACTTCTCATGCTTTTGGTGATGTATTGATTGTATCGAGAGCTGCTGAGGTCACAAAGGTTGGAATTTCCTCAAAATATCAAACTCTTTTCTTTTGTATTTTGTTTCAGCTTAAACTTTTAAATCGTGCCCAAGTCATTGATTTCATCTCATTTTTCTAACAGCAAGCCGACTGCTCAAACTACATGGTAGAGATGGCATGGGCTAAAAATGTAAGTCTTGATTTAATTTCTCTTCCAAATTGATTGCTTCTTTTTAATCTGAAGATGATACTATTTTTTTTTAAATTATGATTGAAAAAATGTAATTCCAAGCTGATCCTTTTGTTAAACTGGCGAGAAACTTCTACTGTTTATGACTATTTATAGAATTATTTTGCTTATTGTGAGAAATGACCTAATCTAATTCTTTTGACCTCGCTAGATGTTTGATATAAACACCTCAGAGGCTTTGGAGCTTTTGGATCAATTCTTGTCACTAGACCCTGATTCCAAGTAGGTGTTTCGCATTATTTTTACTTATTTTGATGGTATTGCAAACGTCTTTTTCTTACTATCTTTTCTTCTAAATAACAGTGGCAGAGTTGGCTTTCATGAATTTTCAACTGCTTTTGGGTTGGGTTGTAGTTCACTATCTGAGAAGGTAATTTTATTTTGCTAAATTCCAGATAGCCATCCTCTCAACTAAACACCATATTATATCTTGACGCTTTTCTATGTGAGATATGCTATATTCTAGAATAAGATATTACAGTAAGTAGGTCCTTAATTTGTTTCTCTAATTTGGGTAATTATACAAACTAGCTAATATATTAGATTAGGTTTATATAATGGTGCTATGGAGTATAGCCATACATTTATAATGGTGAATGTGCATAAATATGATCATTGCAAAGAGATAGTAGTAAATGGATAAAGAAAAAATAGACTGGAAGGTATGGATAGGATTTTTTTATTAATATTGATAATTTTGTACTTGAAACTGTTCTTTTTCTTTCTTTCAGATATTTCGATACTTCGATGTTGAAAATAAAGGGTCCATTTCGTTTCGTCAGGTACTTTCATCCTAAGTTATATCCTCAATTCCTCATAGAGAGAGCCTTAAATTTCATTATTTATGAGTTGCATCACTGAATTTATTTTATACAAAATTATGCAGTACTTGGTGGGGTCAGCACACATTAGGAAGCAAGAAATGTTTTTGGGAAGTTGTGTAACTGCCTTTGAGAAGTGTAAAAACACAAATTCCCAGATCTCTTTTAACGAGGTAAACATAGAATTTAAGTTTGCTAAATGCACTCTTGGCTCTTATCATTTGATGTCAGACGGCTTAAAGATGCTTTTATCAATTTTTTGCAGCTTGCTGATGTGTTGCAATCAACAATTACATGTACCAACAACAATGTAAGTAAATAACTAGATGTATTGAAAGTTCAACTTGGCCTTTTTTCTCCTGTGCTGACACAAGGACTGAATTAATTGCAATAGAAAACAAATTTTTAAAATAAAAGTTAAGCCAATAGATGCTCGGTGTTATATTGTCCTTTTCTTTTACATTATTAACAACGAAATAACTCTTTTTACCTTGTTGTTTAACAGGTTTCTCGACTATTCAGCATATTTGACATTGATAAAGATAAACTAGTGAGCAGAGATGATTTTATGATGTGCTTAGACAAGTACCCTTTTCTGATTGCTCTTTTCACACATTGTATCAAGGACTGCATTATAGAAATCGTTTGAAGGCGACAAAAATGCCCTTTTATTTAAGTGGGGCCGTTGATGTGCCATCTTTTTGTGCAGAGGAAGCAGTTGTTTTGCTCTTCTAGCGACCGTAAAATCTGTAGGGGACTTTTTATTTTCCTTATTTTTTTTTGTAGTAAAGCAAATCAGCTGTTGCCAAACGTTGTAGAGGGTGGATTGTGGCCGAGGTCCTAGTAGTTAATGAAAATTTGAACTGAATTGTAATGTGATGAAAAAAAAAGGGAAAGATACAATATACAGATTACATGACATCAGGACCTTTGCCACTTTTTACCCATGTCATGATCTCGATTTGTTTGCTTGAAAGAATCAAATGTGGTCAGAATTTTGGGTGGTTTTGTAGGATATACACGTGTAACCTGGTTATTATAAAAGCTTATTCATTTATATTATTATCTGCAGAAGTGGTTATGGCGGTAATACTATAGTTGTTTATAACTATAAGCTTTCATCAGCAGTAATTTAGGTTAAACTTTTCAGGATTGGGATCCTTTGGAAATGGTTATAGTGACAATCACGATGATGAGATAACTTTTAATTTGTTAAAGCTAGACAAATTTAAAAAAAGTAGAATTAATTTATGAATGTTATATTGACAATCACGATGATTAAGATGTGAATGTGTTGTAGGCCTTACAGATTAGTCGTGTATCAAGTTTTATACAATTTGAATGTCATTAAATGCTACTACCAAAAGTTAAATATATATTATTACAGGTATAAAATCATTTGATGAACAGTGAAGTTACATTAGATTCAACGAATAGTATAGATCATAATTTTGAAGTCAGATTTGAAGCTAATATGTTGTGACTACTACTTAAATTATCAAATTAATCCATTATCAATGCATCCTAACCAACTTTTAACGTATGAAATTGCATCAAATTAGCAGCCATTATCAATAATTGGAACATCCATCTCATGAAAACCACAGTTCTGATAAGAGATCATGCAACAAAACAAATGAAAATAACAAAAAATATAAAAGAAATCACATATACAAAACTTGAATTCAAGGTTTATAGAGAAGGACAATTCGGTGAGCTAAATTTTATAAATTTCGTAAATTGTAGTAAGATCAACATTGTTTTAAGAATTTATTATGTACAAAAAAAGACTAGGGGTGCTGTTCACACGACTTTACAAACAACATGCTTCACATAATTGTGCATTTCTCCTTCAGCTTTGATTCACTAGGTCTTTGTTGAACATTTGAGGCGCCAGATCGCTGTACCAAAAAAAGGAAAAAAAAATAAAAATTACAATAATAGAAAATAATAACCAACAAAACAAATACAGAACAACAAAATCATACCACAGTAAAGAGAAACGCCTTCATTTTGACCAAATTAGAAACAATATGCGTGTGTTTGACTAAGATTTAGGGTATGGCCGTTATTCTGGTAAATTCCATTTCAAATGATTAATTGGCCTTCTGAAGGAATGACTTTAATTTAGAACATAGGAGAGTACGATGTAAAACAAACATTTTCTAACCAGTCCAAGACCGTTAACATAGAATATAATCAAAAGATAAATAAGTATAATGGATTTGAGTATATATAACCTGATTATGCATGATTTAAAAGACCTAGGCTGGGTAATCATAGGCAACTTTAAAACTTATTTAGTCAAATATATAACTGACACATACAACTTTTTGCAAACAAAATGAAGACATTGACAAGAAATAGCATATTCCATAAGGATAACCTCACCACCCAATTAATTTTGGCCACTGTTAATACATTCATGCACCAAAAAATAGTAATGCCAGTTTTCCCGAAACAATGTTCCCCATTACCCCAAAACCAAAACACCTGCCCACCGCATATATGCTCACATCACATGCCCCACACCTAAACTGATGCAGTTAATGCACAAAAATATCCAACCACCTAGGAAAACAAAGAGAACCTATTAAAGAATGAAAAGTTAGTCCGCTCAGAAAATACCTGAGGGCCCACAATAAGCCTCGAACCGCTGCCAGGTGGACGTTGAGGATAGGGAAGCTGCTGCTGCTGTTGTCTTTGTTGTTGCTGCTGCTGCTGTTGCTGCTGTGGCTGTTGCTGCTGCTGTGGCTGTTGTTGCTGTTGCTGCTGCTGCTGTTCAAACTCTTGTTGCTGAAGTGCTATTGCCAGTTGCAAATCCGAGCTGTCAAATTTCAAGTTGCAAATTATTGATAACTCTGAAGTTACAAACAGCTCAATGAAAAATCTATCATAAGATTTCAGCACCAACCTAAATTTCTGAGTCATGTTGTATGAGAAAGTAGAAAATGGATTATTGCACATAAGTAATGGTATACTGGGATTGGCATAGTAGCCTGTTTGACATATTATGCCCAGAGAGTTCAAGAAGACCCAAAACATATTAAAAATATTAATAATGAAGGACCCAAATAAAGAGATACCAAAAATAAGCACAAAAAATTAACATGTCAAAGTACCAAATTAAAACAGCTAAAGTTGCAGAAATGGTTTAGCATCTTAACAGAGTCATTTCTTTTTTCATTAATAAAAAATGGTTCTCCGCTGATCTCTAATTTCTCATATTCAACTATTCACTCTTTGTTTTACATCACCTATTCGAATTTATAACTGCAAAGCACAACAATTTTAAGTCGCATGTCCTATTACAAAAGTAATCATATAAAAAAATGGCTTGTCCATTAAAAGGAAGACACTCGTGAACAATTATAAAGAAGTACAGAAAGGAAAACTATAACAATTATTGCTCGACTTTAAATGCTCTAATGCGTGAAACTTTTCCATTAAAAGATGACAATTATGAACAATCATGAAAGCTAGTATTTAGTTATTATGGATATATAAATGATGAGAGGCACACATGCATCAGTACTTGATGTTTAGACAAGTCTTTGACATAAGTGCCATAAAGTCACCCACAAAAAATATGTTTCAAGCTATGTCACAGTAAATCAAGCACATTTTCAGTCTGACACATTAAAATGACACCAGGCATGAACTGACCTGGGCTCCAACTGTACAGAAACCTCCATTAGACACTCCAAAAGTTCCTTTTTACTGATTTGAGGATAACTTGCCCTTAATATTGAGATTGTGTTAGGACTAGTCTCTTAAGCTTTGATTGATTGAATTTACACTACATACCCTGCACTTTTGGATATTATTGCTTCTCCTATCAAACTTAAGTCTCGCTAGCAATAATTGTAATTATGCACAGAAGTACAAGAATACTAAAAAAGCACAGGTTTTTAGCATCCAAATTATGTTTCATATGTCCGTTTTGTTTAAAAAAAACAATTTTAAGAAGGACCGGGAAGCATTGCCGATGTCACACTGAATTTTTAAAATATCATCTCCTTCTGCAGGCAAATCCAAAGAGCTAAATATGTCCTGCAATACTTGCATGCACGCTTGAAAAAAAATGAACTGCATGTCAATTATTTTTTGTGAGAAGTCATGAATTTTGAATCTCGATAACTTCAATCTATCAATTTCTTAAATTCTTCGGCTTTGAATTAAAAATTGACGTCATTGCATGTCACTAGAATATTCTTTAAACATTAACTAAACAAATATAATGAGAATTAGAACTTAACTTATTAGCTCTCAAATAATAAATGAACGAACAGGGACTTGTTAGAAATTTCAAACTAATTTAGTCAAAGAAATGCTGCTTCCTAATTTCCAGGCAAGAAACCAAAATTTAACCCATCTAGACAAGGTACAAAAATCCAGGAGAAGTGCATAAATTCAAGTATGCCCAGTTCACTTGAGTAAAGAGATACAAAATATCAATCTTTTAAACAGGTCATGATTTGTAGCAAATTAAATTGGGAGTATTGACACATCCTCACTGGTTTATTCAGGTGAAGGATAGTTAATACCAGAACAAACAGCAGGTCCTTTTGTCTTTTTTATTTTTTATTAAATAAAAAATAACAAGGGCTCCACTAACACTGGCATCCTTTTGAATGCCTCTTGCAAGAATTGGACCTGCATCTCTCTATAGAGAGGTGAGGCCCACCATCAACATCTGTGTTGGGCCATGGTTCTTACTAGAATCTTGCTAAAACTACATATACTTTACCAGACTGGTACCAATAACAATTAGTCAATAAAGGAAGGAATCATGTATAGGAACAGCAATATCCAGATAAAAATGAAATAATCACCAAAGAAGAACAATGCACTTTAGTCAACAAAAAGGAATAATTCACTTTAAATATCAATTAACCTCCCTGGAACAAGGATAATGCACTTTAGATGGCTAACCAAAAATAAAAGTTTGTTTAGAGAGAATTACTTTGCAACTGAGAGCGATGAGTCTGGGGTTCCAAGCGTGGCAAGATAGTCCTGTTAGCAAAATTTAAATTTGGTAGTTGGAATAAAGAATAGGGCCTTCAAAATTGAAAAATGCGCTTTTACATAATTCATACTGCAGTGCTTGTCATGGCTTGTTGTTCATTCCATGATTCACTTCCTCGATTCTCAACTTTGAATTGGGTGAAGTTGCCAGTCATGAAAACAGTGTCACCGTTCACCTAATTTATGTCATGCAAAGAATATGATGTTATAAATCATCTATCAAATTGATCAACAACAGAGCAACAAAAATTGAATCAGCTCTAATTAGACTAGAGTCTTCATCCTTTGTTTTTCTTCTTTTCTTTTAGATATGTTTGGCCTTCAGTATATCTTATTTTCTGAGAATTGTAAGGCAAATTCTGAGTAACTTGTAATTATTCTTATATAGTTCGGAAAGAAATAGATAAGTTGAGCCAAAATACAACATGTACTTGTTCTCATATAGTTAAGAAAGAAATAGACAAGTTGAGCCAAGATGCAATCATACCTCATTCAGCTTTTCCCAAACCAAGTCAGGCTGATTGATATAACCTTGGTCAGTAGCTAATAGGTACAGCTCCCCATTGTACTAGAAAGAACAAACAAGTGAAATTTTAGTTTAGCAAGCAAAATCGTATCTTATGAGTTCTAGAAGAGAAAGAGCAGCATGGTATTTGTACTTTGAACATAGTGCTGAAGTGGTTATTACGAAAAAAGACGCATAGTTCCCTTTCCTTGAGGCCATCTTGTAAGCAAAATAAGCTGAAAATTATAAAGCACAAACATTGCTATATTTTCTTTCATTATACATTACAATAAGCACAACAAAAGGAGACAATTTGAGAGGAACAGCACCCATATATAGTCAGCTGGCTTGCATTGTTTTCCAGAAATTGCTTTATCAGTTGCCCTGTAAACAAAATATATGCACCAAACCAATGAATTTCAATTTCAAATATTCAGAACAAATATAAGTTCCATTTGCACCCTCCAAATATGCATATCCAATGCCTGTTTTTATCAGCTGAATGAGCAAAAACTTTCAATATATCATGCATATGAACAATGCTCCCGTAGGACCCATACCCTGGTTCACACAAGGAAATAGTAATGACAAACTTTTAGTTGGCATGTCAAATCCATTGTCCATCAAATTGACAGGATTTGCAAGTACATGAACTAAAGATCCCAATAGAAACAAACCCAGTTGCAAATTTTAAAGATCAGATAGATCTTAATCAGACTGTTTAAAAGGCAATAAAATGACAATGAACACGATTTTCCATCATTTTATACTCGATACATAATGATTTCATAGTAAGATGATAATGCACCAACGCTGTCTGCTGCTATAAATCAAATGTTTTATATTCGCCAAGTGTGAACACTGGGTACAAATAATTCCCCAAGGCATAACTTTGTTGTAGGTGCACATGCCAAACTAATTACCAATGAAACTAAACAGATCCACTGAAACAAAATATGTTTCCAAGAAAGTATTTTCAAATAAAGAAACACTTACACTGATGATCCTCGGGTTCATCGCCTGATTCATGAGGAGAAGCCTCCTTGTTAGCTTTCTCTGCAAGAAGAACCTCTCCTTCATAAACTGGTTCGGGATTTTCATATACCATACTCCTAGAATTTAGTATGTGCTCTTCTCCTTGGTACATAGGCTCATTGTCTACAACATCAGGTCCATCCAAATAATTGTCCTTCACTTCAGCAGGTACAGTTCCCACTGAATCATGTTCCTCTCCAGTTGTACCAACTAATTGTTCTCCAGTGCTTCCTGCCATGAATTGATTGACATTCAGAGAAATGTTCTCTGATGACAACCTGGGAAATGTAACCCCCTCTGAATTCTCAACACCTTCAGGTGCAGATTCAATTAAGTCAGTTTTGTCCTCCTTTTTATGAGGCAGTGCCAGTTCGGGTTCTGACAAAGCACTATTTTCAGTTTTCATTTCAAATAGTGGAGACTCGTCAGGTTTCTCAGTTGCATCAGGTGTGCTCTCATTTTTAGGCACCACCAGCTCAGAACTCTCAACTTTAGCATTTTCCTCTGAAACAGGAGAAATGACAGACGAATCAATAACTTGGTTGAGTATTTCACATTTGGATAAATCCAAAATTCGCTTAAGCTCTTCTTCCTCTTCTATGTCACCCCGCCTCTTCTGCTCATCAGCTGAAGGAATAACAGGTGGGACTGGGATGTCCTCGAAAGATAATCCTCTGGAGAGAGAAGGAGATGGCACACCAAGGGCTGCAGTGCAGGCTGCCGCAAAATCAACCGTTTGATCTTCTTCATCTTGGTTGACTTCTTGTTCTGACTTTGTCGGTTTAGTCTCCTCTTGCTCCGATCTTCTTGTAACATACTCAGCAACAAGAGTGTTGTAAGATTTGGAACCAATAACAGATGCTGTTTCTACATCCTGAAATATAAAAGTTGGTAAACGATCCACAAGCAAATGTACCGAATTAGAGGATTGAATAAAGTATATTACACAATAGTCAAATTTACACTAGGTACGGTATAAAGCAAAGTTTAAAAATAAAAAAGTTTTAGTACAAAACAGAAGACACCATTGCCATAGCCTTTTGTCCATGTGTTACCAATGAGCTCTATCAGTTCTATTTATTTTGCCCCCTTCTATATAATTAAACTAATGTACCAACTGGTACTATATAGGTTCCATCCAACCACTATTTTCGTGCGTACCTGCGGATCAACTATCCAACCATGGTACAAGGCGATATCAAGTAGATCAAATATAGCACACTCCCTTGTGAACTCAAAATCATTGATCCTGCATCATAGTGAAATTTGATGAGAACATCATGCAATGGTGAACCCAAGTAAATAAAATATCCATCTTCTCCAATTCTAGATGTTACTAGAAGGCTACATTACATCTTATATGTTTAAGGACCTAGGTACTTGTGAAATTTCAATCTCATATAAGAATGAAACAAACCAAAGACTCACTTTCTAAAAAGCACATTGACATCAATTCCAGTTGAAAGGCGAGGCAGCAAATCAATAGCATCTGATATGTTCTGTTGTTGGTTGTTAACATATGCATCATCCTTATCCTTAAAAGAAAAATATGGGACAATTTATCAAAATATTAGGAAGTAATTTAAATTAGCATACAATTGAAGGTTCCTGGTGCGGAGATAGAATGACTACAATAAGAAAAAGAGCGGCACCGTCTCAACTATAGTAGGTATTTTTTATTTACGATCAACCAATTGAGCATGAATCTATGAGATATCTATCCAAAAGAGTAAGAAATGAGGATATCAAGTTGCCTTCAAGACCTTAGAAAATCACTCTTTTCTCCATTTTGTACAGAATCTTCTGTCCCAGTGGGACACTAACTCCTTTGTAAATGGTATGACATTGGTATATCCAGTAATGTAAAAATGAGGAGAGGAACCTGGGTTCAACCTATTAACTCTGGGTTTATTATGACAGGAAGCTGCCCTTTTCTCATTGATATACCTATCAAGGTGAAACTAAAATCAGCAATAGAAAGTTGAAGGAATTAATTAAATCAAACCTGTACATTGCTATTGGAATCGATCAACCTCTCAGCCACCAGAGAAAGAAGCTTCTGTTGCGTAACCTCTGGTTCATCCACACTAAGATTAATAATATTTCTCAAAAGCAACACATTGCCTAGCATATATCAGAACAAAAGAAACCAGTATTAGGTCAAACAACACCTAATCAAACAATATCTTTAATAAAAGGAATCATACTATTCGACTCCAGTACAATAGCGGAGTAAAAGTGAAAAACAAAACAATACAGATTGCTAGGAGAGGACAAGGTCCGTTTTCGTTTTGGAGCACGATCGGAGTGGTCCGACCAAGGAACTGGACCGCCTTAGTCTTGTAGACCGGGTCTCCGGACGCCTCCGCCTCGTCCCGCCGCCCCTCAACCTCCTCCGCCATTTCTCGGCCGCGATCGCAGCAACCGCACCCCTTGTCTCTTTCACCTCCTTTCTTTTCCTCTTTTCTATTTGACCGCGCAAAGATTTCTTATTTTGTATTAATTTTCTTGGTTTCCATTTGGCTTTCTTGTTTAGGTGATTATATATCAGTGGGTGATTAAATAATTAAGACAGGCTGGGACGACAGCGCGGTCCGGGCCGTTAGATAGCACCTAATGAGATCGAGAAAGGAGATCTGGCCGTTGATTTGCGATTAAGTGGGGAGCGATTAGAATTTAGTTGGGGTAAGGTAAGGTAGAGAGAGATATTGGAGTTGGAAGAGAAACACGGTACCGACGCCGGAGATATCAGTAGGATTCTTTTTGGGTTTTGTTGGGGACTTTACGCAATTGTAAATTTTTCTTTCTGACCCCGGGAAATGTTAAAATCTGTAAAATTATCCTTATCCTCTGCATTAACTCAAAAGGGAATTTTTGAGTTAATAGATTTCAACCATCTGATTTTAAATGAAGCCAATTCGGCTCGTGTCTATAACATAAGGGGTTCTTTAATATTAGTACAGATCTAGTTCGCACAAATCTTAAAACAGATTGTACAGTCGAGATTCATTAACTCAAAAGATTCTCTTTTGAGTTAATGCAGAGGATATGAATTCATTGGGTAATCCGTCATCAGGTAAAATGGGATATAAATCTGCTGCTATTCTAAAGAGATCACAGGACAACTGTTCAAAGTTTTTCATACGCAAATCTCAAGAAAAAAGTTTTTCGTGCCTGAATCTTGACAAAAGTCAACGGCTGAGATCGGAATAATAGGGTCCTGTTATCCCTTTGGAATAACAGCAGTTCTATTCCACTGTAAGTATCAGAATTATTTCAATAGCTTAAGTGCCAAGCAAAGATGTCACAAGTTCTAAGCTGATGCTTTCTGGAAGGAAGACTTTGGTTTAAGAATACATGAGAATTACTGAAAGGGACTTTTCTCGACGAAGGAATATGCATGGAAGTTAGAATGAAAATTTAGGATAAAATTGATGAACTTTTTACGTCGTTATCTTGTTTGAATTGCATTGCTTGGGTCCCAAGTCGAACCCTGATTTCCAACAAAAGAAATGAAAATGAAGTACGACTGGTTGGTGGAGGCGTGGAGCGGTCAAGTTAAAAAAATTTGTAAATATTCATGAATTTGATAATCGTTTAAAATTAAATTATATAATTATGCTGAAGCTTTGTTGCTTTAATTTATTAATTTAATTAGGATTGTTCGTCAGGTATCATTTCGGAAAAAAATCTAATGAAAAAAGATAAATTATAAAAAAAAGGATAATTTTAGTTTGTATTTTAAAAACTTATAGGCACAGTTTTTTTTCTTCCAAAATGCAATATAACTAGAGGCATCATTGTTGCGGCGGAGCCGCAACTGTTCTTTTGTGTAAGTTAGCGTATATGGAAAACATTTTTTTCTTCTTCTATATGATAACTTAAATATTAGAAAAATATTTACATATAAATATCATCGCATCTAACATTATATTGATAGCTCAGTAACAATATAAATATCATACAAACTTTAATGCTTTAAAAAGTGAATGTCTAGACAAATTTATCCTTCCAATGACTATTTTGATGTTGTCGTTCTACTTGTCATCGGTTCAGTTTTCCCGTCATCTCGGAACCATTAGAATGCATATACAATTTGTACTAAAGGGAAGCCCATGGATCAAAAAGAAGATCACCAATGTCCCTACATAACCACAACTCCCGCAACAATGTCCCTACATAACCAACGAAATATATTATTGCTCTTCACAAACAAATACTTCAAAATAGGTTTTAATAATTGTAAAATCCAATATATTATTGCTTTTTACAAACAAATACTTCAAATAGGTTTTAATAATTGTAAAATCCAATCCCATAGCATAGATCAAGCGTCGCTGGTACCAAGTTTAATTTTCATTTTAATTTTGACTTTTGTGTCAGTTTCATACTTGGGAAATTTTTGATATTTTCCTTCTGCTCAACAGAAAATTGAATTTTTCAAGAAGATTTTGAAGCACCTAGAGAATAGTACTGGGTAGTTTGAGCTCATAACCTTGCAAAAGGAATGACAAGAGGTATCTGAGATAGGGGTGAAAACGGATCGAATAATATCCGATCGTATCCGGATCCGTATCCGAAAATTAAATACGGATATCCGATATCCGTACGGATACGGATACGGATATGGTTTTACATTTTAATTATCCGTATCCGAATAGTAGATATATACCATATAATATAATATATATTATGACAAAATTTATGTACATATCTACGGATATCTGATATCCGATCCGCATCCGTACGTATCCGTCTAATATCCGATCCGTATCCGTATCCGAAAAATAAAAATGGATACAGATATGGTTTTACCACTATCCGATCCATATCCGATCCGTATTCACCCCTAATCTGAGAGGTGGTCTCGGATCATTTACACTTTTACCCTTCCTTTTGTCGAATTTGGAAGAAGAGTACTTGTCAGTATTTTGATGAATCGTAGTTTGTAGGCTGAAGATTATGATTTCATTAATTCTTACATGTTTCTCTATACGGTGCACAAATTCAAATTTGAAGCCTTGTAAAACTTTGTCAGAGGGGCAAACAGGTCAAATTTCATGACTAACCATCAAGGGGAAGACCTAGATTCAACCCATAACATGCAGAACTATTGTGATATGGGTTCTGTACCAGTCACCTTTAATATCCCCTTTTTAGGATTTTGATTATAGGAGATATGAGTTCAATGTACCAGTCTTCTAAACACTACCAGGTAGTCACCATGTGGATTTTACAATTTTATCAATTTTATTTATATTTTTGCACTGTGATTTTCTAGCAGAAGGACTATTATTCCAAATTTTGCTGTCAACCATCTTGTCATTTTCATTCAGGACAATTGGCAACATGGAAATTTAATTTCTTGATATAGAAATGTTTATTTGAGCCTATACTACATACGTGATTTATCTCATGGTTTTGGAAATTTTCTACAGAGGTCTGATAGAGGGATTAAAACCATATGATATGTGCCAGCAGCAGTAGAAAACAGAAAAAGATAAAAAGAATATCAAGCAAATTGAAAAGCTGAGATTCGAAAAATTAATAGAAAATAGTTTGAAAATCCAAATGGTACAAAATTTGGGTCTAAACTGCTTGGAGAAGAGTCTTTTTTCTGTCTGTGAACTTGGATTTGACATAAACATGGCCTATACCCTCTGATTTGCCTGTTTTCTCAGATAGGGCATTTCCGGCATTTTTATTAACAACAGAGGTATCAATTAAGTTTTGCACTGGTCACCAGCACTTGCCTTGTTTAATTCATGTCCAGACCTGCCTGAACAGTGTGTAGGTTATATGCAAGCATTGATGCTGATGCAAACCCCCTTTGAGTCCCTGGTTACCCTTACCAGTAGAGGATTAAGCATGAAACAGTGGCCTTACTTACATTTCTTGGTTATGTATTGTGTATTTATGCACTAAGGTCCCTGGATCCTATTCATTCCTTTAGGTAGCAGGCAGACCCCTCCCCTTTTATGTTTTTATATAGAAAGCATGTGTTTTATAGGCTTCTTAGGCTTCTTAGGCTGTTTGTTTTAATTTCTATATGTGCATTATTGGTACCAGTACCGAATAATTTTTCCAATATTAACATTAGCACTGTATCATGGAGTACACTACCGGGGTGGAAGCCTGTAATTTCCAAATTGTGAAGAAATTCAAACTGAAAGTAAGATTTGAACTGCTTACCCGTAATTGTAATGTTAATTGTCCCAAATGTTCGTGAATTGCTAATTTATATGTCTTTATACACAGTGGGACAGAAAGGAAGTACCTCAGTAGGAGTTACCAGGGAGGCCTGCTTCGGTGGGAAACTGGAAGAAAGAGGAGGGAAGAGAAGTCGTACATGCTGGCTTGCCAGAACTTCTGCTCTTTTGTTCTTCTGACCTTGTAAGGGAGAGAAATTCAAAAGTTTGTTGACGAAAATTAGGAAATTTACTCATTATTTATGACAAGTGAAAGTTGTCGCCTCCCTCTAGAGCAGCGTGAGGGTTTAATGAGCAACATTCAGCAGCGGACGGTTGAGCAGAAGTGGGAAAGGGGGGGAGACAAGTTGGTAATCCGGAAGGAAGATATACGAAGGGAGAATGAAAATGGGAAGGCAATGAGAGCAGGGAGAGCAACACGTTGCGGGGAGATCACAACGTGGCACTCGTCAGAGAGCGGTGGCGAACAGGTGGGGCATAGCGCGATGTCGCAGAAGGCGGAGAGGTATATTTGGGCGTCTTTTAACATATCGCGTAATACGCTGAAATGGAGAGCGGCAGTACTTAATAGATGACGAGAGATGAGGTCAGCTAGAATAAATCTCGTTCACCCGGAGACGATCGGACGGCAGATCAGTGGGGTGGCACTATTCATCGCTGACGTCACAGGCCATCCAAAATTAAGGATTTATAATTAGCCACGCAATAATTTATACAGAGAAACACAAATGAGGTGAATGCAATATAATTAGCCATGCGAGTCATTGAATCAAGATAAATGAGGTGAATGAAACAAATCAGACGGATGAAAACATGAATGATATCACATAAATAATAGAAACATATTATTAGATTACACATATATTTTTTTAATGAGGAGGGATCCACTTACACTCTGTTTTGGTCACACCGAATTATATCATACATTTTCAAAGTTTTCAAAATTCAAACAGTCGATCCAAACCGTTGAACATGATGGATATATTAAAATGTGCTTGCAGATCAAATTTTACATTTGTTTGAATTTTTTTATAATTTATTAAGTATTTTACAAAATCGTTGTTTTCAAACTATTGAATTTTTGTAACCATCTTAATAAATAGTAAAAAAAATTCAAAAAAAATGTAAAATTTGATATGCAAGCACATTTTAATATATCCATCATGTTGAACGGTTTAGATCAACTGTTTTGACTTTGAAAATGTAGGGTGTTATCCGGTGTCACAAAAAAAGAATGTAAGTGAATACCTTTTTTTTTTTTTAATATCATTTACTTGTTACCCAATAGCATTAAAGATATGACACAAATTAAAATTAATTTAACAAGTTTCAGTGTTCACTTGAATTGTAATTTAATGTATTGTTGCTTTGGTGTTCACATTGGTCAGTCACTAGCTTGGTCGAGTTTTGAACAAAAAAAAAAAAACGGTGACAAAAAATTTAACATAAATTTTGCACAAATTACTCTTAACCCGTCATAAAATATGAAATAACCAGCCACAAATATGGTAACTTTGTATAGCATCTAGGATAAATCTATATGCATGCTTATAAATATAATAAGAGATAGGCTATCATGTTTTGGGAAGTAAAGGTAGTGTTTTACTTCCCGCTCATGTCTTTATTTTCAAAGTTTAAATAGTCGATCCGAAGTTATCAACATGATCTTCATATTGATATGTGGTTGGAGACTAAATTTTACATTTTTTGAAAAAAATTTATTAGTTTTTTAGAATTTTTGAATATCAGTGTTTTTGTGAATTTTTTATCTAATGAAAAACTGTGATTTTTTTAAAATTTTAAAAAAATAGTAAAAAATTTCCAAAAATTGTAAAATTTGGTCTCCAAGCACATATCAATTTGAAAATCATGTTGATAACTTCGGATTAACTATTTGAACTTTGAAAATAAAAATATGAGTGGGAAGCAAAATATCCTATTTACTTCTCAAACCATCGCATCACTCATATAATAAATATGGAGTAAATCTACACATGTTGTGAAAAACACACAGCAGCACTTAATGATAAAATATGTACGGAGAATAGAGATTCAATACGGTAAAAAGAAAATAATCCACTTCCAAAAGACAATTTTTATTTAAGGGAAGTTGATTCTTTTTGTAAAACACTATAATATTTAATATTTTCATAAAAACTTAACATTATTTTTTCTATCTCCTTTTTATTTATTTAATATTTTATTTAATTATTTTAAAAATAAAATAGACAAATATATCCTCCTCCCTCCTCTTTAGAGTGGGAAAAATGGCACAACGGAGCCGGCTCCGTCACTGAACGGTACAATTACGGTATGGAACGGCACGGTACACGTGTCGGTTACGTGCCATGACTCGAGTGTCCCGTGCCGTGATCATAGAAAATTTGGCACGGGACGGCACGCAAAAGATCTAGTCACAGCACGGCACGACACGTGGTCACGCGAGTCACGTGTAATTAGGACCGTTCAGGGGTGGAACCAAGGCCTGGGCCCTGGCCCCCCCTTGGCCCCAGAAAACATACAAAGCCCCTTTAATAAAAAAAAAACTGGCTGGAGATTACGATTGATTCCTGGTTCCTGGTCCCCCCCCCTACTGATCATTCCTGGTTCCTGAGCCCTTGGGCCCCCTACCGATCATTTCTGGTTCCGCCACTGGGACCATTAAATCTTGACCAAATGGTGAATATTGAATAAATGAACCTAAATTATGATCAAATGGTCACGCAAGTCACGCGAGTTACGTTTGGTCACGGCACGTTTGGACACGTAGCGTGACTATTCGCGTGCCGTGACTCACGTAGCGTGACAACACGGCACGTGAAAAGTTAACTTAGTCACGACACAACACGAAACCAAAATCACGACATATTAATCATAACACGATACGACATGACACGTTTTTTCCACTCTACTCCTCTCTCTCCTTCTACTCTACTCCTCTCTCTCCTTCTCCTTCACTTTATACAATTTTCTTTTGTTTGTGTTGCTCAAACGAAGCGAGACCCGTTAGTGTTTTTTAGAGCTGCCCCAGCTGCCTTAACCTGTCACAATTAATATGAGAAAATCAAATAAGCAAACAAACATATTATTTTTAAAGCACTATATTTGTGCATATTCTATGTCAAACCTAGTTAAAACTAAGACCAACGGATTATTCTCAAAGACAAAAAAAAAGTTAAAACTAAGAAGGTTCCACTGCCAATTAACAAGTATTGCTCTATGGTCTTATTGTAAATTATCATTTCTCATCTTGATTTATATACTAAGTTAGGATTGATATATGATTGGTACCCAATAGGTTCTAGTTGGTACTTGGTACTCTTATGGGTTAGTGGTATGAGACCAAATGGAATGGCAGTGACTTTTTAATTCTATATTATTTAAAGTTGCTTAAATTGAATGAAAAATAGCAGTAGCATGAAAAAAATTATACATAATTATTTAAAACTAAAGATAAATAATTGCGTATAATTTTTTCATGCCAGTTTTGTATAGACTGTTATTTTTTATGTTAGAATTTCAAACACTGAAATTCAAAAAAGTGTGTGTGTTTTGTGCACCCCTGACCGAAATTCTGAATTCGCTCCTGCATGTACTAGCCCGAATCTCAAAGCGAGTTAATCTCAAACTGTAAAGTGAAAGGAATCTTTTACAATATTGGAGAGGATACTTGTCCGGAGGCGAGGCCAATTCACATCCTCCCAGGTACCTGACGAGGGAATCTTTTACAATTAGTGGATCCGGAACATTCTTTTTAACTTTGCACGAATCTCAAAGCCCAACAATACTGCCCCCTGCGCTAGTCCGAATACCAAAGCGGCTGAGAGTTAATCCTAAACCGTAAAGTGAGAAAAATCTTCTACGGTACCTGAGAGGATACAGATCCAGGCGAGGCGAGGGTTTATGAGTTTATCGGTCTGATTGTTGTTTAATTACTATAAAAGTTTGTATTTTTTTTTAATTTTCGCAAAGACTACAAAGTCGTGAGCAGGGTTCGAACTCTCGACCTTTGAGTAACTACAGTCCTAACACTTTACTATAAAAGTTTGTATATAGTGAAAGGGAAAGAAAGAGGAGAGAGGAGACGGGAGAAATGAGAGATGAGAGAGGAGGGTGTATTTGTCTATTTTATTTTTAAAATAACTAAATAAAAGATTAAATAAATAAAATGGGATAACAGAGAAAATATTAAGTTTTACGGTATATTAAATATTATGGTGCTTTTATGAAGAAATTGGTTATTTTGAAAGTTTGTATGGGTACATTAAAAATTTCATTTTTATTTATTAATGTATAGATTTATCTGTCAATCTAATTAGAATATTTGCATTTATGAAATTAGACTAAAATTATAATAAATAACTAATATTTATTTAAAATTAATTTTATACACACTGTACTCAGTGCAATTTATTTTGTTTGCTTTTAATGTTTAAAAATTAAAAAAGAAAATTTCATACATTTAAAAAATTAATTTCTAATATGAATGAACAAATAAAAATTAATATTTTTTACCAACACAACGTATTACAAACAATTTCATTAAAAAATCTTTTTATTTATAATATTTTCATACATTCTTAAAAATTACCATTTAAAATTTAAAATTGAAATGAAATTTCCAATTCTCTTATACTTCTTGCCACGTACATATTTACGTTGAGTACACACTTGCAAAATCTATACATCTGAGTCCAAACAGCTCTCATCGAGCTGAAAAGCAATAGGTCTTGAAATACAACAATAAGCACGACACAACCACGTTTGGGTGGGGACTGGGGAGCCATGCTCATCGGACCTACTTTGGTTCGATGGGTGTGATGATCATCCGATTAGCATCAAGATTCGTGCACTCTGCATCAAAATCCGTGCAAGTATGTATCAATTTCCGTGCACACAGATTTAATGCTAATCGTACGGTGCTAGAGTTAATTGAACCTAAAAGTAGGTCCGATGGATCGATATCCATCGGACCTACTCCTATCTCATGCCGAACAAACATGCTGCTGCTTATAGTTGGCTCGAACAAACAACACAACCTGTCACTGCCTCAATTCCTCTGTTCGTTGGAGCAGTTATTTTGTAGACTTATGGACAGTTATGGTCCCATAACTTCATAATTTTGTCTGGAATATTCTTAAAAAAAATGGCATTCAAAATCGATTAACCGCCAGTAGGGGTGAAAACGGATCAGATACGGAGTTGATAGTGGTAAAATCTTTTTATTTGCTGAGAATATCAAGGAGGCATTGAAGGTGCTGGCAAGCATCATCTCTGACGAGGACTGGGTTGTAGTCACCTGTGTCATCTGGTCTATCTGGAGATGTAGGAGCGACAAGGCATATTCCGCGAAAGAGGTTTCAATTGCCCAATTCAAATCCTATCTGTCCACAATTATGCTAGAATCAACGATACGAGTTGCAGGGCACACAAAATTAAACCCGCAATCACTGCAACAACCAAGTGAAGATCCGAATCCGATAACCCGCTGTCAGGTGGATGGCTCCTGGGTAGCCAATTGGGAAGGGGGTATTGGTTTTGTGATATGGAAAGAAGGATTGCTTGTTGAGGCAAAGTCTGAGGGAGCTCCTGTCAGCAGCCCAATTCATGCTGAAGCACTGGCAATTTTTGAAGCTGTGAGGTGTATCAGGGAATTAGGAATAAAAGAATGTTCCTTTGAAACTGATTGCAAAACAGTGGCAGAGTCAGTCATGGCATCTCAACCTCCTATGCATGTCGATTGGAGGGCGTTTCAAGAATTATTCCAGGTGTGGAAATGGATAAAGGAATCAAGAGGGCTTCAGTGCAAATTTATCCCAAGAGAAATGAACGCGATTGCTGATGATCTGGCGAAGAGAGGAACAAGACAGAAATGGGATATTTCACTCTTTACTTTCCCGTTTTTCTCTTTAGATACAGGTTGAATTCAATAGGTAGTTGATAGTTTTTGGGGTTTTTAATTGGCAGAGAGCTTTTCATTTATTTGACAACTTTTGCAGAACCAATCCTGTAATTTTCTGTACTCCAAGTTTTGAGAAATGAAAGCCTACGGGCATTGAGAATTGCAAAAAAAAAAAAAAAAAAAAAAAAATGTTGAAACAATTTCATTTCTGGGATGTGAGATGTACCACTCAACATTCTTGTTATACATATCTATATACGGTATATACGGTACTTTTTATGACCATGAATTCAAAAGCTATATACGGTATATACGGTACATTCAAACAAAAAGAAAAAGAAAAAGAAAAAGAAAAAAGAGACTAACCTAATAATAATAGTATTAACTGTTTGAAATGTTTGACAATGTTGTACTGCTCCAAGTTAAATCTACGGTACAAGCAGCCCATTTTTTATGCAACAAATAAAAAAAACCCTCTCTTTCCTATTAAAAAAATATTTTCAATTCCATTGTATTTAATCATTGTTGAATTCAAAAGAAATAGCTTTTGAATAAAACCAAGAATCAAGGATATTCACATTGAGTCGCAATCTGCTGCCATTGGCGGATTTAAGTGGTACAAATGGTGGTGCAATGTCCCCTATTTTTTTTTTTTTTCTATTTATACAGGTATATACGGTACTTTTTATGTTATACATATCTATATAAATATTTGTTCCATTATGACTCCATAGTTGTAATTTATTATAACATGTGTTCCGTTATGACCGAAATTTTTATTAATAACCCCAAACAAAAGAAAAATATCAAATCTAATCCCAGCTCGAATTTTTTTTCAAAAATGACCCAACCGCCCAATCATTGGGCGGTCCGCACCCCCCCTAACCGCCCCATGATTGGGCGGTCTAACCCCCCCCCTAACCGCCCCCCCATGGGGCGGTTGAGTAGGAAATTTTTTTTTTTTTTAATAAAACCCGCCCAGCCCCCCCACCCCCTAACCTAACCGCCCAGCCAGCCCCCCCTGCCTCCCCACACCCCCGCCCAGCGCCCAGCCCCGCCCCCTGCCGCCCAGCCCCGCCCTCCCCTCCCCTCCCCGCCCCTCCCCTCCCCTCCCCCGGCCCTCCCCTCCCTTCCCCCTCCCCTCCCCTCCCTCTCCCTTCCCCCTCCCCTCCCCTTGGCCGGCCACCACCTCATCCCTCTACCCGGCCGGCCACCACCACCACCCCCCCTCTCTCTCTCTTGGCCGCACTTTCTCTCTCGGCCACCCTCTCTCTCTCTCTCTCGGCCATCTCTTCCTCTCGATCGATCGTCTTCGGGTAAGTTATCGTAACTCATTATTTTATTTTTGGTAGGAATTGAGGTGTTAATCGTGTGCGGGTTGTTGATTTTCCCGACGCGATTAAATTGTGCGGTTTAGGTTAGAAATTAAATTAGGGTTTAATTAGGGTTTAGACTTTAGTTTAAAATTTTAATTGTTAAATTGTGCGGGTTGTTGATTTTCCCGACGAGATAGAATTGAACAAAATTAGGAGTTAGGGTTTATAAATTAGGGTACAAAATTAAATTAGGGTTTAGCGAAATAAATTAGGATTTTGGGTACCACATTAAATTAGGGTTTAATTAGTAGCGAATTAAATTAGGATTTAGGGTACAAAATTAAATTAGGGTTTATGTTTTATAAATTAAATTAGGATTTATAAATTAAATTAGAGTTTAGGTTTTATAAATTAAATTAGAGTTTATAAAGTAGGGTTTATAAATTAAATTAGGGTTTAGGTTTTATAAATTAAATTGGGGTTTATAAATTAGTGTTAGGGTTTATAAATTAGGGTACAAAATTAAATTAGGGTTTAGGTTTTAGCGAATTAAATTAGAATTTAGGGTACAAAATTAGTGTTTCGATTTAAAATCCCTACATTATACATTTTTATATCTAAAATTGTGAAATTTAAGTTATTTGCAAATTATGCACTGCAGATACTATGGAGAGGGGCGGTAGTTCGTCTAGTACAGAGGCTCCTAGTGCATCCGGTGCAGAGCCTCTCGGTGCAGACCACGCTACACATGCAGCTGATACATTCAGCCCTCTTCTGTGGATTCCACACGTTCAGCACAGGGTCGCGCTCGCATCTACGGAGGTAAGTTGTTTTTTAAGCAATTCAGTTCAAATTACAGATTTTTAATATGGCATATAGTAAGTCACTCAGACTGAAATTATTGTTAAATACAGGACGAGACGATGTTGACCGTGAGACATCGCACCTCCGGGATACCGTACGTCGGTCATCCTCTGATGGAGCAGTGCATTATGAATCTCGGATTGTACCAGCTTGCTACCATGCCACAGGGTCAGATCGACCAGGCTCTGATGAGCGGGCTCGCGGAGAGATGGCGACCGGAGACTCATTCGTTCCACTTACCCTTTGGGGAGATGACCGTGACCTTAGCAGATGTGAGCGCTCTATGGGGTCTACGGATCGATGGGGATCCTATCAGCGGTGTCTCCGACAGTCCACTTCATGTGGGAATGATACGACGGCTTCTTGGGGTAGAGGACCCAAAGACGCTACAGAAGAAGAAGAAGAAGAAGAAGGATGATGAGGAGTTCCGGTATTCGGGGTACTGTATTAGCCTAGCGGCGCTCCGTGATCACTTTTTCCTGCATCGGATCACAGCCGAGACCACTGATCTGGAGGCCGTCAGGAGGTAATAATTGAGAATCTTGAAATTAAAATATGTTACGAACTCATCCGTGAAAATCATTAAATTTATCTTTACTATTTTATATTTTTAGGTATGTGAGGGCCTTTGTGCTGGATCTCTGTGGCAGCGTCATGTTCGTGGACTCCAGCGGTGACGCGGTTCCGATTATGTTCCTCTCTCTGCTGACAGAAATTGAGAAGGCATCGAACTGGAACTGGGGCGGAGCTGTGATCGCCTACTTATACCGTAGCCTGTGCCATGCTTGCTTGGTAAGTTTTCACAAATATTTCGGAATTTAAATTATAATAAGTAGGGTTCAATAATCACCAACACATTCACCTCATGTCCAAAATATAGGTGAAGAACAAGCAGATCCACGGACCGCTTCTTCTACTCCAGCAATGGTCGTGGTCTCATTTGCCGGTATGTCGGCCAGTTCGTCCGTCTCTTGTCCCTTACTTGAGGAGGCAGGATGCCGAGAGGTGTCCCGCGTACGGTGCCATATGGGGCGACTGATTTAGGTACGAGAACACGGGCAGGGGGAGAACTGTGGGGATTTCATATGTCCGGAGTCAGCTCCAGATGCTTCACGAGAGCAGCGTCGACTGGTTCCCCTACCGGGAGTTCTACGAAAGGAACGCATTTTGTCGACTGACATTGGAGCAGAGGCATCTCTGGTTCTATCGGGGGTCGTGTGTATGTTATTGGATTGTTGAGTACACGTATCCAGATCGCGTGACACGACAGTTTGGTCTGGACGCATTTGTCCCGCAGTTCCCAGAGCTTGGAGAGGCTGAGACCACCAAGTTGCACAAGTAAGTTACAATTACTTAATTGCTCTCCTACCGTTACTTGTTCAGTTCTGAACTTGATTAACATTATTTTTTTAATTTAAATGTACTGCAGGACTAAACACAATAAGCCCAACGTCGACTGGAGCACGCGCCACGCAGAGCATGTCCTCCAAGCACAGTCTCCACAGTTCCACATGTGGCAGCCTCCTACGGCCGATGATGTCACACTGGGCGCAGGGCCTGGAGGATTGAGGTACTTAGTCTGGTACCAGAGGTGGGGCATGCCCTCGGTATACCTCACGGGCCATTGGGGTGAGACCCTTCGACGGAGGCTTTCTCGTGCAGGGTCGAGTGGTTATATGTCATTCGGACCGATGCAGGCTCGCCAGGTAATTACTTACGAAACTAACATATTTAAAGCATTAAATGTTTATTTAGTTTTTCCTAAAAAATTAATAAATACATTTTGTGCAGATTCTTACCGGTATCAGAGGAGTGGCACACAGCTTGGTGTGCATGGCACGAGAAGGTTGGCGAGCAGTGGGATGTACAATGCTCCAGCACACTGCTCCTATGGTGGAGGACTCCGGCTTTGACGGCCGCCTCGTTGGCATGTTGCATGACAGTGGGGAGAACATAAATTGGCGCGAGATAGAGCCCACACCACTAGATCCGGATCAGCCCAGAGTCGCTATATACGGTGATGAGATGCCGCCACCTCCTCCAGGTAATTTGATTTTGTCGTACACAGTCATTTCTCGGTACAAAAACTATTCTCACTAATTTTTCTTCAATTATGCAGTGGATGAATCAGGTTGGGGCTTCCACGAATGGGTGTTGAATAATAATGCGTGGAGCGCTTACTACAATGAGTATGGAGTTCCGGTGCAGGTTGGACAGGTAGCAAAAATTTATTATTTATTCAACTTACTACTTATTTGTATGTAGCAAAACTAACATTGTTTCCATTAAGGGTGAAACTCCCCCACGACATTCCACTCCGGAGTTCACTATGGCTGACCTTACCGGAGATTATGCCGGGGATGAGAGACTGAGCTTTCACATACCACGATATCCGGAGGCCAGACAGCACAATGACGAGGCCAGTGGGAGTGGAGCACAGCATGCAGATGCCTATGCATCTGCTATATTTGGCACACCGCCTCCTCCGCCTACGTATCCATCTACCTGGGAGCCATGGGAGGTGCCTACCATGCCGCCCATCCCCCCACTGGTGAAGGATCCGTGGGCCGAGGCGGATACAGCCGCACATGAGGAGGAGGTTCACGTGAGGCGTGTACAGCCGCATAGGGACCGCTATCCACCCCGTAGGTTGGATCTCTCCGGTCGTCGCCCTCGTCCTCGTCGTTAGGTTTTTTGTTCTTGTAGTCTGATAGCTTTTCTACTATTGTATATTCAGATTGGAGTGTTTTATCTTATGTTGCGGACATTTAGATTACGTAGTTTGGATTTTTTTTTGGTGGACTTACCAGTTATATTACATATTTTTCACTGTTTATCACGTTATCCAAATCGACAATTATTATAAAAGAATCGACAGTTCTAACGTCAAACGACTCATCCACTTTCAACCAATTCTTATTTAAAATTACAATAATAAAAATAAAGCATTTTCATATAAAAATTACAATAGAAAAAATATATCTTCATATATGTTGTAAATATATCTTAATAAAAATATATCTACAAAACAAATATATATTTAATATATCTATAAAAAATATATATATCTTATAAATATATCTTAATGAAAATATATTTACAAAAACAAACATGTCTTAATATATCTTAAAAAAATATATATATCTTATAAATATATTTTACTAAAATAAATATCCTAACATATCTGTAAAAAAAAAAAAAAAAAAAAAAAAAAAATGCCTAACCGCCCCATTGGGGGGCGGTTTTCTTGGCCGTGTAGACCGCCCAATCACTGGGCGGTTTGGTGGGTAGGGTGAACCGCCCAGTGATGGGGCGGTTAGGTTACTTTTGAAAAAAATTTCAGATGGAGATTAGATTTGACATTTTTCATTTGTTTGAGGTTATTAATAAAAATTTCGGCCGTTATGATTGCCGTAATTGTAATTTTATACTTTTAATATTGTTATTATTATGTTGATATTAATTTTATTATAGTTTGGTTTCTGTCTCCGTCCTTGAATTCTGCCTAGGTCACTGGTACACGACATAGTAATAATATACAAGAGAAATTCGCGAATAATTTGTGTTTTATTCGTTTTTTTGATATGTTCCAGTCGAACTCCGAAAAAAAATATAATACGTTTCATTCGCGAATAAAACGTGAAAAAATGTGAAATTTTTTTTTTTGGTTTTTTTTTTTACTTTCTTGTTGTACCAAATCATTCCCGAATTATACCCGAATTATGAATTTTTGATCATGCCGAACCGAACCCGAATTATTCGTTTGTCACTATGGTACACGGCCCCATACAATACTAGGGTCTTACAAAGGCACCGTTTAGTTTGGTTTAAGATAACGGGCTTGATGAATGTGTGTTTTAAGATATAACCTTTCAGAGCAAGAACCCTCTCTCAGCTCTCTGTTTTTCCAAGAATGTGCGCTTTAAGCTATAATCTTTAAGAGCAAGACCCCTCTCTGTTTTTTCCAAGAATCAAAGAAAATCAATGGCTCCTTCCATATTGCTTCTCCTCCCTGCTCTATTCTTCTCTCTTGTACTCTTGATGGTCCCCTATCGCCACATCATGGACCCCACCTCTACCACACTAACAATCAGCCAGGCGAGACCAGATGAAAATGGAAGAAACCGGTCAGCTGTTACCCTATCCCTGCCAAGAATCCTGCCCGGTGTTTGCGTGCCAGATGAGACCTATTGTTCTTGCGGGGTTTATCCCGACTCAGGGGAACTGTGCGGTGGATCAGGGGTTATTTGCATGAGGTCCGACTCCGACACTGGTACAACATACTCTTGCCCATTTTCTGCAATACTCGAAATGCCACGTGCTCTGTCAAAGACAATATGGGAAACGCTTGGCAAATGGTGGCCTGTTTATGTCATTTTTGGTATAGTATTTGCCATAGTTGGTACATACAGTATGTACGTCTGTATGAAATGGTTGAAGTTACGCTGGTGTGGAGTACCAGAGAGCAGTGCATTGCCTCAACAAGAAACTGACTTGCTAATTCCCAGCAATTCCCCTGCGCCCTCCTTCCCAGACTTAGACAATGTGCAGGAATTCAGCTTCAATGAGTTAAAGAATGCAACCTTTAATTTCTCAGCGGCTTTTCAGATTGGTGCCGGGAGTTTTAGTGTAGTGTACCGCGGCCGGCTTTCTGATGGCCGGAAAGTGGCAGTGAAGCGCTGTAACACCACAGGTTCACATCGGGAGGCAGTGTTCAAAGCTGAGGTGGAAACACTAGCCAAAGCCCGCCATGTGAATGTGGTGAGTCTCATCGGTTACTGCACAGAAAACAATGAGCGGATTTGTGTCTTTGAATACATGGGAAACAAAGATCTGGTAGGAAACATTCACCCAAGAATGTGGCAAATGAGGACCCGGCTTTGCACTTCTTGGAAATTGAGAATTAAGGTTCTGCTTGATGCAGCAAGAGGAATCGAATACCTGCACCGGTATTGCGAACCCAAAATCATACACCGTGATATCAAGTCAGCAAACATACTGCTGGATGAAAAATGGGTTGCCAAAATCTCAGATTTCGGGTTTGCTGTGTTTGGGCCTGAACCAGGGAGTGACCGTGTTGATGTTGACGCGGCGAGTGGGACAACCGGGTACGCGGACCCAGATTGCTATGGTGATGCTCCATTTGTAAGTCAACGAACCGACGTGTATAGCTTTGGGGTGGTAATGTTGGAGATGGTTACTGGCCGAATGGCATATAATGCTGGTGATAACATACACTTGGCCACTTTTGCAGCTCGGAGAATTGCCGCAGGAAGGTTTAGGCAAGTGATGGATAAAAGGCTGTCTTTGCCATCGGGACAAGAGATGGAGGCCGTAGAGATGGTGGCGCGGCTTGCACAACAATGTGTGTCACCTGGTTTACAAAGACCGAATATGAGCGTCGTTGTAACAGAGCTTGAAAGTGCATTCGCACGGTTTGATTAGCAAGAGGCTATCACCAATTAGATATACCAAATGATTTGTACCAGTAATATTTTCATCATCTTTTGAATGATTTAGATGTATGGTTTGAATAAAAATCTGTTCAAAGATATAACCTTTAATTTCTTTGTCTAAGCAACTTTGCTAATTGAGATGTTTGTGGTGCTCAAGCATCTAATTTTTTTTTTTTTTTATCTATTTTAGGTAATCAGGTTTCTGTGTTGTACGATTAGTCTTTTTGCTCATCTTTCCTCCAGGTACTGTGCCAATCTGGAACCAAAGTATTTTCACAAACATTACATAACTATACGAAATTGATTTTTTTAAGCTTCCTCATAATTTAACCCAATTTTGTATAGCACTGTAATTTCTATTTTTTTTTTTGAGAAAAAATAGAGATCAGGTCCCTATTATAATATATTGATGAAGTTACATTGGGTTTGTAATATACAGAAAAGGAACTTAAAATGTGCTCAAAACATTTGAGCTGTTGAAGAACAAAGAAAATTAATAACAGTACTGGTAAATGCTAAATAGGGAAACAAAACTGAAATCAGAAAACGTTGCAGGACTTGCTGGTAAGATTCAAATTTGTGCTTGTGTGCTGTATCTGAGTTGCAGCATGATTTCTTCCATCAGCTCTTGTATCCGTTTATGTTGCCCCCGAAAAATTCTCGAACATCTCTCTCTCCAAGTGATGAACTCCGCAATGAGTACACTATTGTCCTCTCCTCTTTTGTGTACCTGGTCCGGTACACAGCTTGTACCGCATCTAATGCCCAATTTCGCAGCCTAGTCCCTAGAGTTTCATTTATTGTTCTGTACACCCCGTGCGTGTATGTACAGTCACTAAATAAGTGTCGAACAGATTCAGAATTCACTCTGCACAGTATGCACATGTTAACCAAGTTCTAGCCCTTTTTCCGTTAAATTGTCAATCGTCAGAAGCACTGTAACTTTATCAATTGCAAAAATCTAAATAATATCTAAAAACATATGAAAAATTTGCAATACAATAACCTAAAAGGCTAATCCATTCAGCCTCAGTCAATATGTTTGTCAGGCATTACCAATTTTACACCAAAATGATTAACATTGATTAACAAAATATGAACTGACACTGACACAGACACATACAAATCTATGCTCATATAATAGACATAATTAATTAAGTTACATTTATGTCTGAGTTATGATTAAATGACTCAAGTATTCAATTAATTTGAATGATTTATTATGGAACGGCAATGATACTGATGATTGTACCACTGATGGTAGCTTCTGAATATTTTGTTTTATAAATTTGGGTTTGCTGGATGAATTGCCCAAAATTTAATGATGGAACTCAAATATAATTTCTGGGCTTTCAATCCTATATACTGAGCACAAATATATTAAATATTCTAATATTTTTAAAAGATCATCCAAAATATTCTAAAAGATCATCCAAAATATTTTTAACAATTAAAAATTAAATGGAAAATTATAATGCATCGTATGATATATAGTATACCTCAGCAGTTAATAGTCAATACTAACTTTGGGTTAGCTCGACTATTCTCAAACCTTGGTGATCCAAACACAAATTAGCAAATTGGGTTAGATCAAGAATAACTCTATTCTACTAACCCATAGAAATGGTGGGTTAGCAAGAATAGAGCTAGTGGGGTTAGTGATATTAATAAAATATTTGATTCCTCTCAATGAGAGTTAGTTTAAAATATTAAATTAGTATTAAATAAAATATTTGATTATTATTAAATAAATATAATATTAGATTAGATTAGTATTAAATAAAAAATTAGTTTAAATATTAAATGTAAAATATAAATTAGTATTAAATAAATATAATATCAAAATTAGATTAATATTAAATAAAATGTTAGATTAAATGTCATATTGTAGTCATTTAAATATTAAATGTAATATAATATTAGTTTAATGTTAGATTAGTATTAAATACATATAATATCAGATTAGATTAGTATTAAATAAAATATTAGACTAAATATAATATTATATTAGTTTAAATATTAAATGTAATATAATATTAGTTTAAATATTAAATGTAATACAATATTAGTTTAAATATTAAATGTAATATAATATCAGTTTAAATATTAGATTAGTATTAAATATAATATTAGATTAGATTAGTATTAAATGAAATATTAGTTTAAATATTAAATGTAATATAATATTAATTTAAATATTAGATTAGTATTAAATAAATATAATATTAAATTAGATTAATCTGAAATAAAATATAGATTAAATATAATATAATATTAATTTAAAAATTTAATGTAATATAATATTAGTGTAAATGTTAAGTGTTGAATGTAATATAATATCAGATTAGATTAGTATTAAATAAATATAATATCAGATTAGATTAGATTAGTATTAAATAAAATATTATATTAAATATAATATAATAATAGTTTAAATATTAAATGTAATATAATATTACTTTAATATTATAATATTATATTAATATTAAATAAAATATTATATTAAATATTATATTATATTATTTTAAATATTAAATATAATATAATATTAATTTAAATATTGAATGTAATATAATATTACTTTAAATATTAGATTAATATTAAATAAAATATTAGATTAAATATAATATAATATTAGTATAAATATTAAATGTAATATAATATTAGTTTAAATGTTAAATGTAATATAATATTAGTTTAAATATTAGATTAGTATTAAATAAATATAATATCAAATTAGATTAGATTAGTATTAAATAAAATATTAGATTAGTATTAAAAAATATTAGTTTAAATGTAATATAATATTAGTTCAAAAATTAAATGATATAATATTAGTTGGAATATTAGATTAGTTTAATTATTATTTTATTCATTTCCTCCATCGCTATTCCAAATATACAATCCAAACAACATTTTTACTAATCCGAATAGTTCAAAGTTAGTGCTATTCTCAAACCACTCGGGTTAGCACTATTCTCAACTACTAATCCAAAAATCACTATTCTTACACTTACACTAATTCTTGCACGATCCTTGTAGTTGTATTATAAATTTAACCTGCAATATCATGCACTTTAATTATCAAGCCTTTAATATATATTCCTCATATGTTTGCATATTAAGTACTTTATAGTTTACTATCTAGATATCATAAATTAATTCTTATATTGTAAATAATCTAATTGAAGATAAAACAAATATTAATAGCCAATATACCACTAACTAATTAAATGACAACACTCCTGCATGCAGGGTGAAAGACCTTTTAGTTTACTAAATCAAAAGTATTTTTTTTACAAGCAATTTATAAAAAACACCTGAGAAGTAGATGCACTCTCCTTAACATCTGGAAATATTCCTACCCAAAAAATTAGGGCTGGAGCATTCTGACACAAACAAGGTTAACTCACTTCCAATGCTCTCAACCTTGCACCAAGAAGGCTCTTCAGTACTCAAATCAGCCCCATATATCCCGAAATTTTTATTAATAAAAAATAAAATAAATAAATATCGACATTGAAGAAGAGTTCCGTGAAAATTCGAGATATAGCAATTCCGTCATAGTGCATAACATCCAGGGTACTGTAGCTGAACGTTATGGACCATCACGACCAGCTAATCTGATCTCTAATTAAAAAAATACTGTAGCTGGCTGTTATTGTCCATAACGTTCAGTTACAGTGGTTTTTCTTTATTTTGCTGCTTCGTTTGTGAATTTTTTTGAAAAATAAGAAAACACTGTAGCTGGACGTTATAGACTATAATGATCAGTAACAGTGTTTATTTCATTTAATTAGTAGTAACTTGATTTCTCTAACCGGACCGCGATGATCCATAACCGGAATTGCTATATCTCCAATTTTCCAAAACCTTCAATGTCATATTTATTTATTTTATTTTCTATTAATAAAAATTTCGGCGATATATCCGTGTCAAAACAGTTCGGACGGTCCAGATCCAAACTAAAAATTTGGTTACTTTAGCGGATCCGAATTCTAGTGGAGCTAGGCCCTCCCCCCCATTGTAGGGTTGTTATTGGTACCACCTGTCAGTGACACAGTAAAATTACTTCCTTACCCCCGCTCGCTCTCTCTCTTCTTCTCCCACCAAAAAGGACCTAATTCACGAAACCGCCCCGCCCCCCCCCCTCCCCCCCCCCCTCCCCCGGCGGAGCACCGTAAAATCGATCAGAAAAAACATCAAATTGTGAAAGGAGCTGAATAGCAGGATGGAGGAATCGCCGGAGAGCGGAAGCTCTCCACCGCCTCTTCCGCCGCCGATCCAGAAAGGGAAGTCTTGTAAGGGATGTCTTTATTACTCCTCGGTACTCAAATCTAAGGCTCGAAATCCTGTCTGCGCTGGTATCTCCAGGACTATTCCCCAAGGTAAAAATTTCAAGGTCGGTTTTGATGAAATTTTTTTGGAGGGGCTATTTGGGAAAGGGTCTCGCGTGACTGTATGAGATTCCTTTTCCATGACTGACGGTATGGTGAAAGAGTTAATTGACAAACCAAATTACTCAATAGTCAATCCTCGTTATTTAGCTACTTGTTTGAAGTTGATTATGGACTTCGAACGCACAAGGAAAAAACATGGCTAAATAGATTAGCGTGTATTAACCCTAGTTATTTACATAGAGCTATTTTAGGAGCTAGCTCTAAGATGATGCTGGTTAGGTGTATAGCACCTTGAGTAAATTTTCTGGTTGTAGAAGTTTTTTGGCTAGTTGTTTTTTAGCTTTACTGACAAAACTTGGGTGAATTTACCATTTTTTTTTCTTTTCAGCATGATTCTAGTGAGCCATAAATCTTTTCTTTCAAGTTCTGTTTTTCCCTACTTAAAAGATCTCAATTTATAAGCTCTACATCAATTGCTGAAAACTGAAAATTTGTAGTATTTTAACAATTTTTCAATCATTTATGCCCAAAGAAAAATCAAATGCCTAATTTTAGGACAGACCAGATATGCCTGTAAACAATCCAATATTGTCCCGGTTCGAGAGTTTCCGAATCGATTATACATACCAGTTGGTGCTTACATCTTCATTCTGTGCTGTCTACTCCCGAAATAGAACCATTCATGAACTTCTATACAGTGGCGAGGCTAGGATTTGAGCCAGGGGTAGGCAAAATCGGGTTCGGGTTCGGGTACTTCGTTCAGGCAAAATCACTGTCATCCAAGGCCTAAACTATTACTCATAGCCCTCACAGTTTCCCAGTATCATCACAGTCAACACCAAAGGCAACAGAAATCCAGTACCAGTATACTGGTAAGGCCAGATTCGAAGTCAACAAGGCAGCAAACCAGTGGCGAGCAAGAAAAAGGAAGTAGCAGTGTAGCAGTAGCACCGCCACCGCACAAGGATCAGTAGAGGCTGGTATTGACAGTGTACCAGTCACTCGAAACAGGGGCAGAAAGCAAAGTACCAGGCACTCAGGCAGCCGCGGCGGCGAGGTGAGGCGGCTCCAGTGGGCAGTGGCTACTGGCTAGGTGAGGTGGCCGGCTCCAGGACCAGGCCGACCAGGCCTCCGGTGGGCAGTGGCGATTCGCCGATTCCCCTCTTTCTCTTCCGCGGCGAGTCGTCGATTCCCTTCTTCTTCTCGCGGCGAGTTGGCGGCCTCGCGATCGGCGATTCCCCTAATCCCCTCTTTCTCTTCCGCCAGCGCCAGCGGGCGGCCTGCCTCTCTTTTCTCTTCGCGATTCCCCCTCTCCAATTTTTTTTCTCTTCCGACTCTTCGGCTTGGGCTGGCTGATTTGCTGATTTGCTGTTGGGCTGGGCCTGGGGTAGGCAAAACGAAAATCCAGGGGTAGGCAAACTACCCGGTCCAAAACAAAAAAAAAATTCCAGGAGTAGGCAAGTGCCTACCCCTGGCTGTATGTGGTCTCGCCACTGCTTCTATATAAAAAGAGTATATTCTATTGAACTTGTACATCCTTTTGTTTAACAATCTTACAAGTATATAATCGTATTGTTTTAAATGTTATATTGCAACAGTTCCAGATTACATAGTAGGTGAATCTGAGCTAGAGGCTACTAAAGAGGGAAGGAACCTGTCAGATTTCAAGTATGCATGCATCGGCTATTCTTTGTACTTGGAAAAGAAAGAAAATGACCCTTCTGACAAGAGAGAGAATCAAGCTGAATTGCCGTTCTGTGTTGGCCTTGAGGTAAGAGTTCTTAGTTTGTTTCCATCTACCTTCAAATAAAAATGCATGAAGAGTATACTTTTTGTGACATTCTTTGGCCTTAGGAACCTTTAAGTAGAAATAATCCTGGTACCCTACCTGCTTGTTATCTATTGGTACACTGATGGTAATTTTAATCATTTGTTAATTCCAGTTATATTTTATGTATGAAGCATGTAAATCTATGATGTTGTTTTCTGATCACTTTTGCTTATGATTAAGTTTGGTTCTCATCCGTTTAGTTATTACCCGGCCTGGTATTCTCATATTAAAAGAAAGTTAGTTTTCAGTTAATTCGTCATTGAATGAGCTGCTTGTCTTCTTCATTAATTTTTTTCTTTTTATTGTTTGCTCTTTTACCCTTCTAACAGCTACCTTGCAAACACATACAGGTACTGGTGGATAGAAGACCGTCAAGCAAACATGTTCCAGCACATAATCACAAGGAAGGTACATATTAGGAGTATATCCTAACTTCTAAATTTTTTATTTCTATAACAATCAAGTTTGTTTGATGACTGAGGGAAAAGGATGGACTCTTTTTTTTTATTTAATACTAAATAACAAAAACAATATTTGAATCTCAACCCTTTGTTTTCATTGAAGAAGCAGCATCTCATCCTCTTGAACAACGAATAAAAAGACCAGGGCTCATTTCAGGGGAGGATTTTGTTGGCAAGTAAGTGAAATTATCTATATTAAGTTTCTGTTAATTCCTAGCTGATAATTGTTCAAAATGATTGAAATGAAAGATTATTGTATCATATGACAGGTTTTGGAGAAATGCCGGTCTGGTGGCATCAGGTGTGGCTACAAACCTTAACAAAGTTGGGAATTATGTAAAAGAAACTGTTGATGATATCTTGTTTCCCTACCGTAAGAGGCCTAAATAGAATTGATTTTGATCCCTATACATTGTCAGAATAAAGAAAATTAGGAATTAGGCATCTGTTGTTGGCCTACCTGGTTTTGGAAGTTATTCTAGTGTATTCTCAATTTTGTGTAATATCTTAATTTTTTGTAATGAATATTAAGGTTATTTATATAAAAATTAAATTGGAGTTAATAAGGTGACTCCCGGAATGAATGAGGTGAAGTTAAATGCTCGATATCGATCTGAGGTTGTAGTTCTGACTATATAGTTCATATTGTTAGTTGTTTGTTTTTCTCGGTGACTTGTGCATGTTGCAAAGTAGACATGATATTGTTAGCTTGGTGCAGTGAATTGCTGCAAGGATCATTATATGGACATAGGTTGGTGAGTCATTATTTTCCTTCGTTGTTTTTATGAAGGCAATCCTTTTGAATTAGGCCTGCGAAACGAGTTGGGCCGACTCATGGACTTTGAGTTGGACTCTTGAATGAGTGAAATTGAGCTGAGTTCAATTTGAGTTTAGTTCAAATTTGGCCCGAACTCGAAATAATCCATAACTAACCTAACCGAGTCGATCCGAGTCGAGCCGAACTGAGTTTGCGAGTCGAATCTCTTTGCGCACCTCAATTGAACTCAAAATATTTAAATAGCTGCTTGGTTATCATTATTTTGTTCCAAAAGAAAAAAAATAAAGAATATGGTTCATGTTAGACCCAATCTTACAGGGGTTCGAATAACACTGATCTGAACCTGCCCATTAATCTGTTGATCGATAGTTAAAATTCTACATTATCTATTTGTTTCAGAATTTGATGTCTTATTGTAGTAATTTCACAAGTTCAATTCAAATTATATCTTTGGGAAAGTTCAATTTGAAAACATTGGTTCAACAATATAATTTAACGGGAATGAAGGGAAGTTGAAATTTAAATTATATCTTTGAGGAAGTTCAACTTGGAAAAAGAAGGGAAGTGACTCTTTATTAACGAGCCGAGTTGATCAAATGGACCGAGTCAAGCCGGGCTTTTTTATTCATATTTGATCCGGTTCGAGTTAGACCTTTAATGAAAGTTGATAGAGCTGGACCGAGTTTTGGGTTTGACCCGGCCCATTAGCAGGCCTATTTTGAATGATCTTCCCAAACACCTTTTTGGGGTGGAGGCAAGATTGTGAAGCAACATGACCCCACTGAGAAATAAAACCATTATTGAACTGCTTCTGAATGAAATTTTCTAGTTGTTTATTGAACTACTGTGATGCTCCTTTCTTCAGAAGAGAATTACTTTAACTTGCTATCTAGGAAGCTGATTCACGCCATACATTAACTCAACTAGTAAATTTTACCCTGTCAGTTGAAATCTGTTCTAAAGTTGTGTGAAGTGGTAAAATATCATTAGTTGGTCCTACTATCTACATCGTCTACAATATTCTAAAGTGAATAGTTAGTATATAACTCCGCATAAATAAAGTATTTATCTGGTATTTTTTTTTTTTTAAGGCTTATATCCTTCTTAAGTTTTAAATCTTCAAACAAATGAGACACGGGCAATCAAAATATATGCGTACACACATCCCATATATAGAGGCTTTAATTTTATGTATGTAAGGTCATGAGCTCTTCTAAGAACATGTGCCATATACACAAGATCTGTTCATATTCCTTGTGAATGAACCTTCATTTTTTTCTTTTCTTTTTTGTTCTTTTCACTGTTACAAAAGAAATGCTAAATTATAAATCAGTGTCATATGTGAGAAGTAAATTCTCTAATCCCAAGTTGCATACAGTTATCAATCTCGGCCTTTAAGCACTTAACAACGTGTTATGCAGTGCGGGACTACGGGCCGTTGAAGCTTAGATGGGAATTTTTATGATGGAGCGCACGAATCTTGAAAGGCCCTGCATGGCATGATCCTCTTAAAGCGCAACAGGTGATCCAAGCTCCGTAACAACAGCTCCATCAAGCTTATAGATTTGTTATTCTTTTGGAGCTAATTACTTAGAAGAAATGTAGGTCACGTATTTAAGTGATTTATCTCATGTTGGGGCGAAATGAATTTTGGGTCGTTCCGGTTGGCAGGATTATATTGGGCATTGTCATAGTAATTGGGCCTCTGTACAATATTTTCCCAGGAATAAAAATACTAGGCCTGTTTATCCTTAGAAAAAAATAATACAAAAAGAAGTCAATCGGCCAGCAAATAACAGTTGGGAACGTGGGGGTTTAGATATGGGGCATGTGGGGGTTGCAACTTGCAAAGTTTGGATTTTGTTGCATACCTTGGTTGTGTCGCATATGCAATGAACGAATTTGCTCTGACAACTAGAGTGGAAAAAACGTGTCATGTCGTGCCGTGGTTAACACATTGTGATTTTGGTCTCGTGATATGCCGTATCGTGATCAAAATATCAAGGGGTGGTATCGTCACGTGAGTCACGCCGTGCCTAATGTGCCGTGATCATACGTGACTCGCGTGACCATTTAATTATAGTTTAGGTTAGTTTATTTAAGATTCATCATTAAATTAATATCTAATGGTCCTAATTACACGTAACTTGCGTGACTACGTGTCGTGCCTTGCTGTGACTAAATCTTTCACGTGCCGTGCCAAAGTTTTAAATAATAAATACGGCACGTAACTGACACGCGTACCGTGCCGTAACCGTACCGTTCTCCGCCGTGCCATTTTTCCCACTCTACTGGCAACCCATTTAGGGTTTCTAACCGATGTCACACTTCAGAAATTCTGCAATAATTATAACTTGAAAGATTTTGGTTCTTCTTTGTTTCTGCAAGTTGAAGGAATTGGAGAATCCAAATGAACCTTCTGATTTAGGTTGAATGCCTTACTTTTTTTCTTTTTTCTTTTTTTTTGTTTGGGCAGAATGGCTTAAAATTATGCATGGCAAAAGAACCCAAAGATTATTTTGTGTTTGATTTTCTGCGGCGACCAAAAAGTTGTTAAGGAAGCAAAATGCGATTAATCTATGTTACAAACTTACAATACTACAATAACTGTATATTTACAACTACAACTAATCTATGCCCAAGATTACATATTATTATTCGATAAGACAAACTTGATATGCGTAATCAGGTATAAATTGAAGGATCTATCTGTGTAATTGGTGAGTGGTGAGGAAAGCCAATCAATGCAAGATACCTCCCTTTCAAAAATGTAAAAGTCATGCTTTGTTGGTTAAAATCATGTGAGTTTCATACTATTTAACATGAAACTGTGCTATGATTTTCAAATTGACATTTTATATAAACACATTTAAAGCATGAATCATCCATTCATGTCGAGTTAAAAAATGATAGCATCCAATTAACACTTTCATATCTAGGAAGTTAGCAATTTTGTGTATAATATTGGAGAAAACTAAAATAGTTCATTAGAGAAATTGATGATGCATAAGAAAATATGTATTGTTTCTCATATCTTTGCCGGTTTTAGATTGACGGTTTTTTCAATTTTATTTTCTCGAACGGGTAAGAAATATCTATTTTTAAATTGAATTGTTTAAGTTTATTGCATATTTTCTTGATAATTTTTTTTAAAAAAATTGCAGAAACGATAGTTTCAAAGTATATCACCACTGGTGGTAAGATATTGAATATCTTTTAAGTATTATATATGTTTTTGTGTTTATATAAACGGTTTGTTATATATTTCTTGAAGTTAATATCAAAAGGTACCGACTAAATACATATTCCCAGTTGATATTGCAATCGATAACATTAATACCGATATGAGGGTGATAGGCATCCTGCATTACAAGACGCAAGAGTTCTTTATTGTGGAGTTAATCAGGAGACACACTGAAATGTGTCAGGCAATAAAATAATTTAAAGTTAAAATTATATATTTTTTTAAGTTAAATTTGTAATTTATAATAAGATAAAATAATTATTGATCTTTTTTATAATTTTTAATTATTTTAATTTATTTATTGTAGAAATCTATTGAGAACTAGAGTTGTTTGCTTGTGAGCTGAGATAATCTATTTTTGTTTATGATTTTCGGTGTTTTTTTGTTGCGTGAACTAATTGTTAGAGGTTTTTTTTTTAATTTTGTTTTTGATTGCTGGTACTCTTTTGTTGCATAAACTAACTGTTTGAGCTTTATTTTAAAAAGGAAAGATGCCTTTTATTTTCTCTCTAATTAATAGTTGTCAGAAAAATAAACTATTCAAAACTAATATATGAAAAATTTGTTATCATTTTTACTAATACCATTAATTAATTTAAACAGCAAACTATGTACCACTTCTACTTGTATGTTTGTGCCAGAAAGGTGAATTTATCAAGGTTCTAAATAGCGCGCTATAGTGTTTTTGGACCATAGAAGCTATGACGCTATTGCCGTGCAGTCCATGATAAGGTTCTAAATAGTGCGCTATAGCGATGCTATAGCTTTTTTTCAGCCGTTCCGCTATGACGCGATAAATGCTATTTAAACCTTTGGAATTTATGAATCACTTTCCTAGAGTGTGGAACAAAATTGGAAATATAAAGGCATTGATTTGTGAAATTAAGAATGTGTTGGATTTTGTGGGTGTCATGTCATGACCCACAATATTTTTGTAGTTGACTTATTAAAGAAAAGTGAAATTTGCATATGTTATATTCTTTTTTTTTGTTATACAAAAAAATGTTGTCCTTCTTTTAACATGTATAAATGTTGAATGCAGTTCTCACGTTTATCTGTCATAACTCGTAAATATAAATTTACTATGGACTTAAAAGTCTCTTCATTTTATTTGATTATAATTAGAAAGTACTTTGCTTAACCCAAGCTCCAAGTCAAATTTAACCCGTTTGAAGGGGAAGCGCGTCTCCAAGTTTTGAATTCAAAGTTGACGCGAACTTTAATTTTCTCCAACTGTCATAAAAATAATAGCAGAAAATTTAACATGCGAGGAAAAAGGAAAAATAAAAATTTCAAGGAAGAGAGACTATAGCAGGCGTGATCCGCATGTTTATTTTAGGGCTTTAGATCTTATGTTACCTCCAGATCTATAGCCTGTAGGTCCGTAGGAAGTTCATTTCCATCATTCCATGAGATTATACATCTATTCAACATCCATTATTTTTTTTTGAATAATAGCGATATTACAAAAAGAATAAAATTCATTATAAATCGAAATCGTTTAATAGAACAACGTAAAAAAAATATAACAGATATGTCATTTTATGGGGGGCAGACGCGGATTCATCATTCAACCGTTCGTATGAAACCGAATACCTTTAAAAATAATAAACAGTATAACTATTGAGTTGTAAGCGATTTTCTTTCGTCCTTCCGAAATCTGGAAACTATGTGAGAACTTTTCTCCTTAAAGAAAAGAAAACGGATTAAATAGGGAAACTCAAATGGAGTAATTGTTTGCGCTTGGAATACTTATTATCGAAGTGCTTAGAAAGGTTAACATCGGAATCAATACGTATATATGTGCAGCGATAAAGCTGTGCGGTTTATGAACCAAGTCCGTTTAAATTTATATCTTAGACAAAACCAAGACCAACAGAATCTTCACGTACACCTACCGTCCCCTGTCGTGCTTTTATAGAATGGACAATTCCAGTTGTATTGATTCGCTCAACTAGTCAACTGATACTTTTACAGTTTTCCCCACTCGCCGCCGCACCTACATGTACGCTGGAAATTTCCAGTTTTCCTATATCCGAAGATAAAATGTCACTCGGATTACGTCTCGACTTGGTCGTGGTTCCTTTTACAAAGCTATGTTAAATATTGCCTGGATCAAGAACACCATGTAATGTTAAATTCTAACTCTATGATATGTGGACCCGACACATCATTGTTCTCAGTAATTTTAGTTTCCGTGTCCAATGAAATATGTTCATTATCCAGTCGTAATCACCGACCTTTTTTGAGTTTTACTTACTTCCCGGAAATATAGAGGGAGCGAATTCTTTAAACGGATCAAACAATCTCAAAATTTTAAAAATTCAAACGGAATTTCTCTACACAATCGGGGGCTCGACCAATCAAATTATCAAAAAAATTTCGTTTGCATTCCATATATAGTCTTCTCCTTCCATTTCCCACGCAAATCCAACTCGACTAACACCTTGAAGAAATCCCCAATCTCTTCTTTTTTTCTGGAAGAAAAGAAGGGAGAAGCAAAGAGAAAAACAAAAGGGAGAAAGAAATAATCAGAAGCAAGGTTGAGCTTCTCCCTTTTGATCTCTTTGAGCTAAACTCTTGATTTAGCTCCTCCCTTTGATCCCTTTGAGCTGAACTCTATACAGCTCCTGTATTGGTTTGCAAGGAATTGGGGATAGATTTGGAGTTAGATTGGGGAAGATAAAGACATGGCTGGTGCTGCTGGGCTGGTTTGTAGGAGAGGAGGCGCTGCTTTTGGATTTGCATATGGTTCGTCAATCGATAATTTGAATCATATGCCCGTTCGATCAATTTCTCAGCTGGTGAAGACCAATGGGAAGAGGGCTTTCTTGGTTGATACCTTGGCCTTGGTAAGGAATTGCTTCTGAAATTTTTTCATTGTTGTTGCATAGTGTGTTTTATGAATAAGCTAATTGTTGGCTACGGTGCTGAATTGATGAATTGAGAGCAATTACTCTTTCGTTAAAGGCAGGTGCTGAATTGAGAGCAATTACTCTTTCGTTAAAGGCAGGTGCTGAATTGAGAGCAATTACTCTTTTGTCAAATTGCCTTTTTGGCGTAGTGATCAAACTATGAGTGCAACAAGAAGAAATTGCTATTTGTGCCCAATGTCTGGTTATAGTTTGCCACAGAATAGATTGGATAATCACAATTCCATGTATATCTCCCTAATTCAAACAATCATATCCCCTCTTTCAGGAGGAATTATTCCTATTTTTGATACCATTTCTGATTTCAATAGCAGACTATTTTTGTCTTCAGAGTAATAACTTCATGGGCAAAAATCTTCAATGTCAATTTTAGAATTAACATGTTCTACCATTGATGAATGCATTTGAACTTGTCAAAATTGTTCTTCCTTGGCTAGAATTTGAACATGGCCTATCATCCTCCGTGAGTTTGCCTAAAGCGAACATTTCTCCTTGTCCACGAATTTTAACTTACAAGCATTATTTAGATCCACATGGGAATATCTCATTTTGGTGCTGCTTGCAAAGGGTATATGCACCTAATATGTTTTACAAAATGCTCAGGTGAGAAAGTTGGAGAATGAAGGTGTCCCCTCAAAACAAGCTGAGGTCATTACAACAGCCATAACAGAGGTCTTGAATGACAGCTTAGAGAATGTGGCAACATCTTTCGTTTCAAAGGGGGAGATGCAAAGGGTAATTTAGATCCTTTTGTATATGTTTAGGTTTTGTTAACAATGTTGAAGATCTTGAAAGATAAAGTCTAAGATGATCTAAATGGTCCATATATAATACCTCAAAAGAATGACATTTCAGTACATTTTTACGTGTGCCCAACTATTGAACTGGTTAGCAATCTGAGTTTAGCAAGCATCAATGCATTATTAAGCCAATACTAAAATTGTATGAAATTTGATATGTGGGCTATCTATGTTTGTCCAATAAAACACCTATATACTTTATAAATTTAAAGGTTTGGTGAATTGATCTAAGAAATATGTCAAGATTGTGAGATTAGTCCATCATCATGGGATCCCCTGGATCCTATCCCTTTCTCTTATTGCTATCGTTATCGCTTTTGGTTAAGTCTGAGATTGTAAACTTATAGTTGTATGTGTATAGTTTAACTTTTTTTAACCTTTCCAGTGTGAGATGATACAAGATTCGAACATTGCCAAATTCAAAAATCAAGTGCATAGTTTGCAGGTATGGCAGCCTTTTATCAATTTAACTTTTGAGTAAGGTCTTTGATTCCTATTTGACCAAGATAATTCAATTTACTGTTAACAATGCAGATAATAATTGGAACAGAAAAATATAGGTTTTGGTAAACATATGTTCGATGTACATGCCCTATAAATACTGATATGCATAATATTTTAGTATTCATTAACCAATTCCTTAAAACATAGACATTACCCTCTAATTGTGAATATGGATACTGAAGGATTGCATATTAAGTAACCATAAGCTCCCTTTTTGCAAGACTTAAATTTTCTGTGCACGCTGGTTCCTTAGCATCAAATTAAGAAAGTTTGTGCATCCTTGTTATCTGTTTTGTAAATTATTATGTTTGATTGAATTATGCTTACTTTATTACTTTAATCTAGTTTAAATTGAGTTTGAAACTATGAAAATTAATTTGTTCCAAGAAAATGCTTGAGGTCTGCACAATTTTCTTTTGTGTTTTTATCTTTATAGAACATGACAGTGTCTACTAAAGCCTTTTTGTATAAAATGAAAATAAACTTTCTAGCTTTGAGCACAACTTTAATATCTATTTTCGCTCAAAATTGTATCAACATCGCTAATTGTATTTTTGTCATGTTCTTTGATAATTCCGGAGTGGCACCATATACATTTTCATATTCATATTGTGTGGATATGGTTTAAAAATTGGCCAACAATTTTAGTATTTGTAGTCACCATTTCAATGATATGCGGGTGCCTACGTAATTTTACTGGGAACGGGCTATAGAGGTGGATATTCTTCAGCTTCGGACTTGGTCTTCATTTCATCCTACAGTTTATTTATTTCACTTGTATTTCAAAATCTTCTATTGTACCGTACCCTATTTTGCTTTCTAATAAGCACACAATCTTGATGGCAGGAAACTCATTTCTCTTTGCAACAACGTGAGATTGAGAAACTGCAGGCTGATATCGATAAGATGCGCAGTGAACTTAAGTCTGTACTTTATACTCTAGTTTGCTCTGCCATGCTTAATACGAAAAATATTCGGGTGAAAAGACCCAACTTCCTAGTCTAAATTATGTATGATTTATTTTTAAACAGACACGAGATTGACAAGGTCACTGCTGGCCAGCGTTTGGATCTCAACCTTGAAAGAGGGTAAGTCAGTTGACATATATATAGAGGTTGGCTAATATCAAAACGTTTGTTCTAGAGCCGTGGTGCAACCAATTGGTTTTCTCATTTTCAAAGTTCATACGGTCAATCCGAACCGTTAGATTTGATCTCTATAATAAAATGTGCTTGAAGACTAAATTTTACATTTTTTGGAATTTTTTTACTATTTATTAAGGCAGTTTTAAAATTGCTGATTTTAATAAACAGTGAAAAAATTCTGGATCATTGAAAACAGCGATTTTAAAACTGGCTTAATAAATAGTAAAAAAAATTTTAAAAATATAAAATTTGGTCTCCAAGCACATTTTATCATAGATTGAATGTTGAACGGTTTGGATCGACTATTTGGACTTTGAAAATGTGAAAACCGAAGCGTTTGTTCCACTGCCTAGGAACAAACGTTTTGATATTAGCCAACCTCTCTCTCTTTATATATATATATAACTGTGTAGTGCCAAGGTAATCAGGTCTGTTTCTAAATGTACTAGTACAGTACCGCTCAGCACCAAATAAAATCCAAAACATATCCAACTTTACCCCTTTGGTATAGCTGGCATGATGTTCGGTCATTTTGGGGAGTTTTAATTTGTTGGTAATCTGCAAGATCTCAAATCTTTTTAATTCTTATCTGATACTACAAATATGTTGTGCATAGCCCATGACAATAAAAGCAAGCATAACTAGTTGTGTTGTTATTGCTATTTCAAGAGAATATTTTCCTTTTTAAACATTCCAAAGTATGAGCTTCTATTGTTAATTTTCTGAAGATAGTTTATTTTAAAAATTACAGGAGAATACGGGATGAGCTAGCAAAACAGAGTGCTGAAACAAATGACCTAACCAACAAGCTTGACCGGGTAAGCATAATTGGGATATCAAAAGAGTGCTTGATACCTCGAGGACTTTTTTGTAAATTACTATTACATAATCGTAACTGGTAGCTTTGTATGATACCATATGCAAACCAAATAATACAGGCATGCACCAATACCTAGACTTTACTTACTGACAACCTACATCTCCCTGTGAAACTAATCTGGTCTGACTGTCATGAACTGTTTCAGTTTGGTACTAATAAACCCTATGTAATGCACCAATGAACCATCAATTCTGCCCATAAGTGTACCATCTGCAAATCAAATGTATTAGTGAGAGGGAGAGAGATTACTTTTATTGATCTGGTACAGGTCTGTATCAGCGCTAGTTCTAAGAAACTGAAAAATTGAATATTTGGCTTATCTATCCAGGAAATTAATTCACTGAAGGCCCAGCTAGAGGCATCGAAATATGATGTAATAAAGTATTGTATAGGTACACTCATTTCAATATCAGCTGCGGGCCTTGCTGTAGTTCGAATCCTCATGTAGTACCCATTCTTTCCTTCTTTATTTATTCTCTCTTTAGCCAATCAAAATTAAAAGATGTGGCTAGAGATTATCAATTTCTCATGTTTGTGATGAGGTTTTTTTTACTAACTGCATCATCTACTGTATCATTTAGTTTACTGTTTTAAACAATGTAAACTCATTGGCTCAAATGAAAATCAAAGTTTAGTCTGTTGACTATTAACAAGTTGTTTTTGCTTTGATTGCTTCATTCCTTGAGAGAGAAGATCTATTACATTCAATTGCAGCTTTTGGATATTTTATTTGTGTACTACTTCCTATACAATATCATATAGTGCGGTGATGGTCCTGTTATTTCCAGTAAGGTGGTTCGGATGATCGGATCCCATAAAATTATAATCTTGAAAATGAGAATCCGTACCATTTGTGTGGTTTTGTGTAGCCTTTTGCAAAAGTTGCTTATGTACAATATTGCAGTGTTATGATGATCCTTTCATTTCTAGTAAAGTGGTCCGGAGCCCATGAATCTTTATTTCGAATGAGATCCGAACTTTGTGCGTGCATTTGGAATTTTTTTTGTTTTGGTTGAAATGACTTGACAATGGTATTTTGACAATTTAATAATAATTTTTCAAAAAAATATAAATAAATTGATAACTAAAAAGGAAACTCATGATTGGTTTGTTCTTGAACAAATAGATTGTCTAACAATCAAATTTTATGCAGTTTTAAGTATATCATAAATTTTTTTAAAATTTTAAGTCACTTGAAATTGGTTTTATATCAAATCTCATTATTTTTTATAAATATAATATGTGTATCATATAGATCATGTTTATAATGTTGTATTTTAAATTTTAAATTTGTTTTAAATTTTTTTCAAAAATGTCCAGAATAATTATTTTCAAGCGATCACTTTTTTTTTTTTGGTTTATTCCGATTTTTAAAATTTTCAATAAAACAATATTTGTGTTTTTAAAGGTTTGACAACTGTATATCTATTTTTTAGATGTACAAGTCATATTGAACTAACTCAGAAGATAGACATAAAATTGTCCAATCTTTTAACTCAGAAATACTTCTGTAAAAGATTCAAACATCATGACAGACACACAAAAAAAAAACTAGTGCTTTTGTGTAGTATTTTGCAGGGCTTGTTTGCATGCTCTCAGACCCCCTATACCCACAGAGAAAAATTAGCAAGAGATAGCCCAGATTAATTCCAGTTGGATCAAGCTCAATCCGGATCCGTATCCTCCCAGGTACCTCACTGAACTTGACCGGAACGGACGGCCCAGATTTACTCTCAGCTGGTGATTATTCGGGATGACTTAGGGAGCAGTATTATTTGTGCTTTGAGATTTGTCTCAATTTAAAAATCTGGAGTGAGAGTAAATCTGGACCGTCTATTCTGGTTAGATTCAGTGAGGTAGCCCAAATTAATTCCAGTTGGATCAAGCTCAATCCGGATCCGTATCCTCCCAGGTACCTCACTGAACTTGACCGGAACGGACAGCCCAGATTTACTCTTAGCCGGTGATTACTCGGGATGACTTAGGGGCAGTATTATTTGTGTTTTGAGATTTGTCTCAATTTAAAAATCTGGACCGTCTGTTCTGGTTAGATTCAGTGAGGTACCTGGGAGGATGTGAACTCGCTCAATCCAGTGCCTATAGAAATTGTAGGGGTTCCCTTTTGAGATGCCAGGTTAAAAGAATTAATGGTCCAGATTTAATGTTTACTCTTGTTGCATTGCACCTGGTACAGTGCAAATCAGACTGTAGCACTTTAGCAAGGGGCAGTAAGATAATAGTAAATCATGTGCAATGAAAGCAGTCTGTCTCTATATTTTTTTAGCTGAGCTCAAAGTTGTGTCAGATGATATTCATAGAGAAGTATACAAGATTGTATAGATGTTTTCCCGGAATTTTTATTAATAGAAAATAAAATATAAAAATATTGACATTGAATGAGAGTTTCTCAGAAATTCGAGATATAGCTTAAAACGTGATAGTCTATAACGTTCAGGATACTGTAGCTGGACGTTATGGACCATCACGTCCAGTTAATCTGATCGCTAATGATCTAACAAAAAACACTGTAGCTGGACGTTATGGACTACAATGTCCAGCTACAGTATTTTTTATAAATATAATATGTGTATCCTATAGATCATGTTTATAATGTTGTATTTTAAATTTTGAATTTGTTTTCAAATTTTTTTCTAAAATGTCCAGAATAATTATTTTCAAGCGATCACTTTTTTTTTTTTGGTTTATTCTGATTTTTAAAATTTTCAATAAAACAATATTTGTGTTTTTAAAGGTTTGACAACTGTATATCTATTTTTTAACTCAGAAATAGACATAAAATTGTCCAATCTTTTAACTCAGAAATACTTCTGTAAAAGATTCAAAAATCATGACAGACATAAAAAAAACTAGTGCTTTTGTGTAGTATTTTGCAGGGCTTGTTTGCATGCTCTCAGACCCCCTATACCCACATAGAACAATTAGCAAGAGGTAACCTAAATTAATTCCAGTTGGATCAAGCTCAATCCGGATCTGTATCCTCCCAGGTACTTCACTGAACCTGACCGGAACGGACGGCCCAGATTTACTCTCAGCTGGTGATTACTCGGAATGACTTAGGAGGCAGTATTATTTGTGCTTTGAGATTTGTGTCAATTTAAAAATCTAGAGTGAGAGTAAATCTGGACTTTCTGTTCCGGTCAGGTTCAGTGAGGTACCTGGGAGGATGTGAACTTGCCCAATCCAGTGCCTATAGAAATTGTAGGGGGTCCCTTTTGAGATGCCAGGTTAAAAGAATTAATGGTCCAGATTTAATGTTTACTCTTGCTGCATTGCACCTGGTACAGTGCAAATCAGACTGTAGTACTTTAGCAAGGAGCAGTAAGATAATATATAGTAAATCATGTGAAATGAAAACAGTCTCGTAGTGACAAGATTCGCGAATTATACCCGAATTATATCTGAATAATTCGTTTTTTTGGTGATGCCGAACTGAACGCTAAATTATTCGGTTGACTGAATTTTGACCGAATTATTCCCGAATAATTCGCGAATTTTACGAATTATTCACGAATTTTTCCTGAATTTTTTCCCGAACATTTTTTTTTGGTTTTTTTTTTTGCTTCCTTGTAGGACTGAGATCTCTGATCCGGATTATTCCGAATCATTCCCGAATTATAGCCGAATTATTCCCGAATCACTAATTTTTGACCTCGCCGAACCAAACCCGAATAATTCATTTGTCACTATGGTCTGTCTCTATAGTTTTTGAGCTGAGCTCAAAGTTGTGTCAGATGATATTCATAGAGAAGTATACAAGATTGTATAGATGTTTCCTTACTGGGAGTACATGATAAGTCCTGACTATTACATGCCTTTCAAACATTTATTTATTAATTCTTTATTAATTCGATAGGAGAGAAATAAGTTATTCCAAAACGAATAGATTCCTTCACATGGTGTTGAGAGAGAGAGGTCTGTCATTTGGATCTTATCTGGCTGCTATATCTGCTAAAATTATAAAATACTACAACTCAAATTCAGCCTGTGTGAACTAAATTGTACTCACTGTCTGACCCAGTATAATCTGTTCATCAAAAACAGGTAAAATAATCCATTGTGATAACTACCTGTGTTGATACGACGTTTCTGTTGTTTTATTTTTTATTTTTATCTCAGGTCTTTTTACTGGTATCAGTACTTTGAATTATTGATTTTGCTTCATGTGGACAGTAGTATTTAGCTGGGATCACATTATTTTAGTATAATCTATCAGCACTTGACATTTGTTTATGGAAATTCATTGATGCTATACAATCTATTATCTATCATTTTACTAATTAATTACTGAAACTATTTAACGTAACACCAGCTGATTAATTGCGAGTTTAATATCGTTGCATCTGCCAACTAACTGACACCCCAAAAGGAGAACATTGCACTTGAAGTATATTTATTTAACAAAGAAGTATATCAATAAGATATTAGCAGAATGATTTTCATGTGTGAACACCTTTTGGCACCTTAATTCTGTGCTGGTACGGTGGTACCAATAATAGGCACACCCAGTTGCCAAGTCACATCTTAAGACCTAATCTGTCCGGAAGTGAATTTAAAACACCATCATTAAATGGTGAATTATTGCTGGAATATGGTTAGAATATACCGAAATTTTTATTAATAGAAAAAAATATATATATTGACATTAAAGAAACATTTGACGAAAATTCGAAATATAGCTAAAACGTGATAGTCCATAACGTCCAGGGTATTGTAGCTGGACGTTATGGACCATCACGGCCAGCTAATCTGATCGCTAATGAATTAACAAAAAATACTGTAGCTGAACGTTATGGTCCATAACGTCCAGCTACAGTGTTTTTTTATTTTTTGTTGCTTCGTTTGTGAATTTTTTTGATAAATAAAAAAACACTGTAGCTGGACATTATGGACCATAACGTCTAGCTACAGTGTTTATTCGGTTAATTAGCAGTAACTTGATTTTGTTAAACTGGCCGTGATGGTCCATAACGTCCACAGAACGTTATGGACTATCACGTTTTAGTTATATCTCGAATTTTTGTCAAATGCCTTTTCAATGTCGATATTTTTTTATTTTATTTTCTATTAATAAAAATTTCGGTAGAATATATATTGTTTTTCTAATTTAAGAGTTTGTGTTCCAAAAGTGTTTTAATTTCTGCTTGGATTTGTATTTGGTCAATGCTACATTGCTACTCTGTGAGATGTCAATGTCTTGAAATGTCAAAGAGATACGGAAATCTTGATTCGTACGGAAATTTTGATTTGTATGATCAAATCAAGTGTGGCTAAATAATGACAGTTTAACAAATTTCAATGAATCTAGAAGTAACTGACATTAAAATAACAAGACACGAGATTGTATTTTAATGGGCAGTAAGATTACTGCTTGCATGACAGGTCTTATCACCGTCACGTCACGTCAAATTATTAACATAATTCTGACAATACTCTAAATTAGAGGAATTTCTTTTTATCAACCATAATTAAAAAGAATATTTTTACGAAACTAACGTGATTATTTTTTTTTTTACAAAAATTATAAGAACTGAAATGACATTTTGATCTGAATTTTTTTTTTATTCCGGACCGAAATACCATTTCAGTCCAGTCTCTTTTTGGATTTTCTACGGCGGCTCATATGAAAACTTGTGAAAAAATACCATAGAAAATCCAAAAATGGAACCGGACCGAAATGCCATTTCGGTCCAAAATAAAATAAAATTCCGGGACCGAAATAGCATTTCGGTTCTTATGATTTTTGTAAAAAAAAATAATCATGTTAGTTTTCTAAAAATCAATTTTTTAATTACGGTTTATAAAAAAAAATTCAAACAAGAGAGGGAAAAAGCTACGTTATGACTAGCTCTGATAGGATATGGCATGTGTACTGATTAGGTGTTGTGATTTGTGGCAAACTGATTTAAATTTAAAAAAAAAATGAGTCTTGTTTATAAACTTTTCGACATTTTTCTGAATTTTTTTCTTCAACAAACCAACTTAAATTACAACAAAAATAGTTAAAATTAATCACACGTGACTAATGTAGCCAAATATAACCACATAACTTAGTACTTATAAGATATCGTGATTATTGTCATGTCATGATCATCTCCGTCATTTTGATCATGGTATGTGACACGAATTTATTCAGTGCTCTAAACGCTTTAAAAATAAATTAATTTTTTTATTATTACCATTTTCTGAAAAAATAAATAAATCAAAACACCTCTAATTTCGGGATTTTCAGATTCTACATAGGTCGCAGAACACCCGTGCACCCCCCTGGCTATATAAAGGGGTTGCTGGTTTCATTTTAATATTCATTCTTTGAAACTTTCAATCTCTTCGAGCTCGGGTAAGTTTCTCTTCTTTTCTAGTTTTAATTTTTAGTTTAGGGTAGTAATTAGGTTCAAGGTTTAGGTTTAGGATTTAGATTTAGGATTTAGAGTTTAGAATTAAATATTAATTTAGGGTTTAGAACCAAAATTTAAATAGAATTGTACCAAAATTTAGTTAGAATAAAACCAAAATTTAATTGTTTGAGCACTAAAATTAAACTAGACTTGTACCAAAATTTAATTAGGTTTATTTTACCAAAATTAATTGTTTGAGCACCAAAATTAAATTAGACTTGTACCAAAATTTAATTAGGTTTATTTTACCAAAATTAATTGTTTGAGCACCAAAATTAAATTAGACCAATACCAAAATGTAATTAGATTTATTTAACCAAAATTAATTGTTTGAGCACCAAATTAAATTAGACCAATTCTAAAATGTAAGTAGGGTTATTTTACCAAAATCTTCATATTTGACCAAAATTGGTACTAAATTAATAGCAAAAAATTATCAAGTACAGCATGACATCTAGTAGAGATATACCGACTTCCAGTAGGAATGTACCATCTTCCAGTAGAAGTACACAGCATGGGCCTTATAGCCACTCCGTACGAGATGTCGCAGTACATCGACGACGCGTTGGTAGATGTTCCGGGTATCCGAAGTCGCACTGACAGGAACAACGACTTTTTGTGGTACCCGACGCTGAAAATAGTGATTTTCAAATAATGATTTTTGTGGTATCTGAAGTCGCATTGAAGTTTTTTTCAGCACCGTTGAAAACAACGATTTTCAAACCATCTTTATAAATAGGAAAAAAATTCCAAAAATGTAAAATTTGGTTTCCAAGCACATTTTAATATAGATGGAACATTTAACTGTTTGGATCGACTGTTTGAACTTTGGAAATCGGAAAACCACTTGGTAGCACCGAAGAGCTAGGAACAAACGTTTTGATATTAGCCCCCCCCTCTCTCTCTCTATATTATAGTAAAAAGTTTATGAGTATTTTAAAATTGACCCTACATATAACATGAAAATTATATATAATTGACTATCATTTACTTCTGATGGTGAGTGAGACGAATTCGCATCCTCTGAGATATCTCAAACTTTGAGTGTTTTGTTGGAAAATATCAACAGTTCAAATACGGTCTGCATGAATCTCAAAGCACAAATAATATTGCCCCCTGCACTATTCCCGAATAGGTGCGTACATGTCGGTCATGCAAAAGTTGAGATAGCTCAGAGGATACGCACTCGAGTGAGACACCAACAGCTGGTACAGTGGTACCAGGGGTGGAGCTACCCTCAAGGAATGAGGGTCAACTGACCACATTTATTTTCAACAATTATGTTTTTATATTTTTTTTTATATAGTTTAGAGTAAAATGTTATAGGCAATATAAAATTGACTCTCATTTGTAGCAAATTTTTTTTATATGTTTGATCTCATTGTCTGAAAGTCTAGCTCCGTTTGAATTGTACTCATGCATAACTTTCATTTTCAGAGGACAAATTCTGTACTATTATGTAATCACTGGTTTACAGTGTTTTTCCATTCAGACTACAAAAAATCTGAAGAGAAAATTTAGGAGAAAAGGTGTAAATGGATCGGATCAGATCGGGTTGGATTCAAGTTGGGTCATTATTATTTTTTTTCCCTGATCCGACCCATGTAACATGATTAATTATTTATTGAAAATTTTGATTTATGCAACTTAATTTAAATTAATATATAATTTATCTTACTTTGTATATAATAAATTTTAGTTAGCACAAAACACAATAAAATGGATTGATCGGGTTCGACCCGAATCCGATCTCACCCAAGTCGGGTCTAGATTATGAATCAAATCCTTCTAGGTACGCACTCAAACCCAATTAACCATATAATTAAGTTCAGGTCAAGTTGAGGGATCCGACTCTGCTGTTCTTCAAATGGGATAACATGATCCTATTATTCTAAATCTAACAATTGGATACAGATAAACGGTTAATTTTGGAATAACATGTCTTGTTATCTCATTTGGAGAACAGCAGAGTCGGATCCCAAGTTGACTTGGGTAGACCCGTTCGGATCGGGTTAGAGGAATGGCCAATGCAGAGTCTTGTTTTTCGAGAAAAAAAAAAAAAAAAAAAAAACCAAAAACTGAATTATAAGAATTTTAGCAAGTTCTTTTCCATTATACAAATTTTACAATTGAATTATGGCTTTATATATATATATATATTTTTTTTTCATTTTCCCGACAAACAAAAACCTAGCCAATGCATGGATAAGTGGGCTCGTATTTTGCTTTGATTTGATAATAATGGTCCAGTCGAACATTATCTTCATAGAATAAAATAATTGGTAAGCTTAATAAGATGGATGCTCTACGTAAATGCTTTAATTTATGCGTATTATTCTCCCTTTCTCCCCTCCACAGATTCTTCTGGAAATTGTTCACTGAACAAAATTAGCAAACAACTGAAGAAGAAATAAGTTGATCTCTTAATAGTTGATATAATTTTTAAATCACATGTCCACTTCACGTGTGACATTAAGGCTGTGCTTTAATTAGAACTCACCGTGTAGAGAAAGGGGAAGGAACGGGAAGAAAGATGACAGAGACGGAGCTCATCTCAAACAATAATTTGTACACTCTGAATCGGGAGTGAATATCTTCACCAAAATTGAATACGGAGCTAACCCCGAACAGTGTTTTATCCCCTACGCTCCCTCTCTGATTCTCTTCTTCTGGAGCAAGAGAACTCGCCCGGTCAGATCTGATCTGCTAAGCTCTCACCTTCACACAGTACTTTCGCCCTTCCCCTCCCTCCGCATACCCGTCTTTAGGACAGATCTATAATTAATTCCACGTTAGACTAATATTTTAATTTAATGTAGAGATGGGTCATGTCATGGTGAGTTGTGAAATAAGAATCTTATTTTACTTGACATATATATTTTCGTTTTCAAAAACCAAACCGTCAATTTGAATTATTTAACGTGATTTTTCAAAATCCTTTTACTATTTTTTAGATAAGTAGAAAATCACAGTTTTTTATGGTTCAAAATCTTTTGAATCAGTAGATTTTCTACTTACCTAAACAAATAATAAAAAGAGTTTAAAAAATATAAAATTTGGTTTCCAAACACATTTTAATATGGACATCATATTCGACGGTTCGAATTGACTATTTAGATTTTGAAAATAAAAATATAAACGTAAATTAAAATAAAGCTCCAATTCACAACTCACCTGGCCAATCTCTAATTACGTATTTTTCACTGTAATTTTTATTAACAGATAAATAAGTGAAGAATTAGTAGACAGTAGGTGGTGGTTAACGCAAAAGACATCCTTGGTGATTCGTGCCTAGAGTGAAAAAAACGTGCCGTGCCGTGTCATGACTGACACGCTGTGACTTTGGTCTCGTGTCGTGCCGTGCCGTGACCAAAATGTCAAGGGGTGGTCACGGCACGCGAATGGTCACGCCACGTGAGTCACGCCGTGCCTAACATGCCGTGACCATACGTGACTCGCGTGACCATTTAATCATAATTTAGGTTAGTTTATTCAAGATTCACTATTAAATCAATATCTAATGGTCCTAATTACACGCGACTCGCGTGACTACGTGTCGTGCCGGGCCGTGACTAAATCTTTCACGTGCCGTGCCGTGCCAAAGTTTCAAAAAATGAACACGGCATGCGAATGGTCAGGACACGGGACACACGAGTCACGGCACATAACTGATACGCGTGCCGTGCCGTTCCGTGCTGTTCCGTGACGGAGCCGGCTCCGCCGTGCCATTTTTCCACTCTATTCGTGCCTTATTGATATTTAACATTTTTCTGACAATTAAACCCTTCCTATCCGGCTTCCCCACCGGGCGCACACAGTATTCCTCTGACAATGGTTTCCCATCCCCTGTTTTAGGATCTTTAGAGAGGCAAATACCGTTGATGGCATTATTTAAAAAAAAAAATGTTGATGTCTCTTTTTCTTTTTTAAGTTATCGTAATTTCGTTCCCGATTTGTTACGTCTTATTTTATTGTTGTTTCTTTCATGTTAAAAGAGTAAAATGTTAACTTATTTTTAATAGATTTGATATAGACGTGCTTTAAAGATGGAAATTATTTCCATCTTTATCTAAAAAAAATATATAAATATCTACAAAGGTTAAATCACAAAAAAAAAAAGAATAGACAATATTTTGAATCGGTTCTTATTGTAAAATATAAATTACCTAATTATATTAAATAAAAATAGTTACTATTCAAGAAAACAAACCAGCATTTAATAACTAATTTGTGGTAGAGAACTAGTTTTTGGTCTAGTGGCAAAGACACATGGTCTCCACATAAGAGGTCATGTGTTCGAAACTTAGATGGAGGAAATTCTTTGTTGTAATAACAAGGGTATATAAAATTTGAAGGTCTTATTGTCTTGTGTTAGTCCGGACGTAGGGAGCGTTACAAACCAGGTTGTTGTTTTCTTGTTTGTACATGTACGGGTATTGGATGGGATAGCAAAACTGGTTGTATGGCCGGAAAACTGAGCTGTATCGAACGCAACATGCCTTTCAGGTATCATAGATCAAAACGATGCTGTATCGTGCGATACAGCGAAGTTTTGATAGAGCTAACACACGCACGGGTGTACGCATGCGCATGACACGCGCGTGACGTACGCACATAACACGGGTTATACACACGCATGATTTTATATATCCTATGATGAGGAATATATAAAACACACACATACACGCATGATTTTATATATTCCTTGTCAAAGGAATATATAAAACACGCACACGTACACGCGCGTGGTACCACGCGCACGCATGTACACGCATGATTATTTACTTTGCCCTGCGCGCGTGAGAACCGAGAGCTCTGCTTTCCTCCTTTCACCACCGTTCACAAGGGAGGACCGGAAAATGTGTGTTAAGTATTTTACCCGGTCCAATTTTCCCTGCTTGAACGTATGGAACCAAGTATGGTTCTTCACCGAGGGTGTGGAAACACCCGACTTCAAGAAGCCAATTTGTGCCCGATTAACACAGATCATTTACGAGTTTTGTTATTTGTATTTTCCTGGATGTGACTAACACCACCCGCGGACGGGTGGCATGCGGAGGTCAGACCTTCATCTTTCTTTCAAAAAACTAATTTGTGGTACAATGCCAAGACTGAAGTTATTGAGTTTCAAAAAAATAGAAAAAGAATTGGATAGACAATAATCTCCAATTTTGTCCTCATCACGATTGTAATCCATGACAATCGCCTCCTAAACTAATCTTCTTTTAGTTTAAATTAACATTGGTAATTTTTATTAATTGATTGAAATGACTAATTGTCAAAACTAAAGTTGTATGGATATATAATGATATTTTTCTAATATAATATGCATTATGATTTAATTTGTTCAATTCTTAGTTTCTCATTATCCATAACATTGGTAAACAAAAAAAAATTCAGATTCCGCTAACAATTTTCTGGAATCTTCTTAATAGTCACCGTCTGAAAAAAAAAAAAAAAAATCAGATTCCGCTAACAAAGGGTATGTTTTTTGGTTGTAAAACAAAAATAGTTAGAATAGTCAAATCAAGAATAGCTATTGTTTGTCTTATTATAATAGTCAAATCTCAAAACCTAGGAATATATAGTCTATTCTAATAAGACAAAAAAATTGGATTCACTATTCTAGCTATTCTAATCCAACCAAACACCGAATAGGCTATTCCGAATAGCCTAATCTCAAAAATAGCATATTCTCATTCCAACCAAACATATCCTAAATGTTGGAATAACTACTATTTGGAAGTGTGAAGAGAGGGGGAAAAATGTTTATTTCTCGGATTTTCGTCAACACAGTCCCGAAATGACAAAATTGACACTACTTTATGTTATCTTAATGTTGTGACAATTCGTTTAAGACCCCACTTGCTTATATTTTCTCTTAATTAGTACCTTATTAACACTATTATTTATCAGTTACAGCTATTCATTATTTCAAATGTACAATTCAAATAACATTTTTACTAATCCGAATAACACTATTTTCACACTAACTTAAAATTCACTATTTTTTCTCTATTCTCATTTACTATTCTCAAATTTCGTTATTAAATTTCGTTATTCTAGCTATTATAGCTCTCATCCAAACGTACCATGATTGTTGTTGTTGTTAATTTCTCATAGTCGGATATCTCTGTGTATTTCTTTTTTTGGCTTTGGTAAAGGTGCAGAATATTAATTATCAGAGATGGAACCAAATGCACTCAATCAATGGCGCTTATGGCAGATCAATTGCACACTTATCTATTAATCAAGTGGTCCCTTTTTGCCATTCTTAGAAAACACAAAGCAAAAAATAAAATGAACTCACTCTATCAACCCTTACATCTTTAATTAAACCGAGGTACTTTATAAAATAGTGCTAATTCCATCTTTCTCAAAATACCATCTTATATAAACAAACAACCAATTGTATTTATGTGGTGTACTTCTTTCTAGTTATTAATGTAGGCCCGTTTATTAATGACTAGTATCCTTATTTTCAGTATTTATTTTTCCTCTATTCATATCTGGTTGTTATATTTTAAGACTATAAAACCAAAATGTTGAATTTTTTTTTCATTGTGTTTAAAATATACTTTTGTTCTTATTGTATTAAATGACAACACAAAATGTTGCTGATTTTTTTTTTATATTTAGAAAAAAAAACAATAATTTATACTGGAAAATGAATGGTTGGGATGGATTTTCGGAAAAGAGAGAGAATCCAATTTTTTTTTCAGTACAACGAACATGCACCTCAAAAAAATTCCGGTGCAACTCTTTATTCCACCGCTAGTTTCCGCCACAGAAAATAGACGCACAAGGAAGAAAAAGAGAAAAGGAGGTGAAGGGGACGAAGAGAGAGAGAGACGACTCTTTGCACTGATATTTTATTGTACATTTGCGCAGGGTTTGGAACGGGTGGGAAGAAGAGTTTTTTTTTTGAGTAAAAATATGGGTCTAGTACTTATTTCATTGATAAGTGTTTGTTACACAAGGGGTATAACTGTCAAAGAGAAATGCAAAATTGAAATGCTCAAAACAGTTGAGCTATTTAGGGAAAATCATAAAAACTGAACTCTTTGTAATGCAAAAATATGGGAAGAAGAGTTGTACTGAAATTTTTTTTATGTGCAAACTCTTTGTACCAAATTTTTTTTGGCTCTCCTTTTTTTTTTTTTTTTTTTTTGAAAATCCATTCCAACTATTCCCTTTTCAGTCTAAATTATTATTTTATTTCTAAATTTAAGAAAAATCCAATGTTGCCAGATAGCATATTAGGTATAGATTATGAAACTTTGGAAACACCAGTCATTTTATATATGAAATTTCAATTATGTTGATATTTTTGCATTCAAATGACATATTCAAACTGTCTAATGTAACCTACATAATGATTTTTTTTTATGAAACCACCATACTAATACTGAAAATTACTATTACTATTTTTGTTGAAGTACTGCAAAATTATTGTTATTGACAAAATAATACTAAAAAAAGATAATAAATTATATATTTTGTTCTCCTAGAAAACTTTGTTATTTAAATAATGTGAATCAAGATTTAATCAAGAGAATGATATTTTTATCCGACTAATCTTATATAACAATATTGCAATTAATCAACAATGTCATGAATTCTGTGCACACAAAAAATGGTACTATCCACATGCAACACCAAAAGGGTAAAAATGTAAAAAGGTTGTTTTGTCCTTTCGAGAGTAGTTTCTCTACAAAAAAAATCAAATTCTTGCACGCTTGGGGAATGTTTGGAGAATTCATATCCTCTGCATTAACTCAAAAGAGAATCTTTTGAGTTAATGAATCTCGACTGTCCAATATGTTTCAAAATTTGTGCGAATTAGATCTGCACTAATATTAAAGGACCTCTATGTTATAGACATGATCCGGATTGGCTCCATTTAAAATCAGACGGTTGAAATTCATTAACTCAAAAGATTTCCTTTTGAGTTAATGCTGAGGATACGGATCCATGTTTGGATGGAAGCTATAATAGCTACTATTTGAAATTAGTAGATGAGAATAGTAATTTTTGGAAGAGTATGAGAATAGTGTTAATGTAGTGCTATTCGGAATAGCGAAAATGTTGTTTGAATTGAACATTTAAAATAGTAATGAATGGAATAAATAAAGTTATTATTTTATATATTTTTTCTTTGTAACTCGAGCTATTTCAACTTTTTTCTGGATTAGCGGAATAGCACTGTTCTGGACTGTTCCGAATAGCTATCAAGTTGTTTGAATTGATTTGTATTCAGAATAGCACTGTTATAAGAATAGGGCTTTAAAGAGAAGTCACATATCTATCTACTGTTTGGAAAGAAAAAATAAAATTAGGCAAGATTTTAGTTTCACAGAGCACATTGAAAAGAAGCATATTTTTTTCTCATTTTTAGAAATATGTTAAATATTTTATCGGAAAGGAATAGGATGAATTTTTTTTCGATGCACTAGAAGAAATCTTTATCAAATTTTTATAAGAATTGTATACATATCTCAATCCATGGCCATAGATAGTGTTTGGTATGTATTGATTCGGTTATTTAGAAAATATTTAAAAGAGCCGATTCGCTTCCTTCTATGACATCATCTTTTTTTTTTTCTGATTCTTTACAAAATATTTAATAACTTCTCTATATATACAGAGAGAGGGATTGGCTAATATCAAAAAATATTGTCCAGAGCCGTGGTACAATCAATTAATTTTCTAATTTTTAAAGTCCAAATGTCATCTCTATATTAAAATGTGCTTGGAGGCCAAATTTTACATTTAGTGATTTTAATAAACAGTGAAAAACTTTTGGATTATTCAAAACAACGATTTTAAAATTGGTTTAATAAATAGTAAAAAAATTCAAAAAATTGTAAAATTTGGTCTCCAAGCATATTTTAATATAGATTGAATGTTGAACGGTTTGGATCAACTGTTTGGACTTTGAAAAATATAAAAACCAAACCATTTGTTTCAAAGTTCAGGAATAAACGGTTTGGATCGACAGTTTGGACTATTCTCTCTCTCTCTCTCTCTCTCTCTCTCTCTATATATATATATATATATATATAGGTTCGCTAATATCAAAACGTTTGTTCCAGAGCTGTGGTGCAACCAAATAATTTTTCCGATTTTCAAAGTCCAAACAGTCGATTCAAACCGTTAGATGCTATCTCTATATTAAAATGTGCTTGGAGACCAAATTTTACATTTTTTTTATTTGTTTACTATTTATTAAGCCAGTTTTAAAATCGCTGATTTTAATAAACAGTGAAAAAATTCTAGATCATTGAAAATAGCGATTTTAAAACTGGTTTATAAATAGTAAAAAAATTCCAAAAAATTAAAATTTAGTCTCTAAGCATATTTTATTATAGATTGAATGTTGAACGGTTTAGATTGACCGTTTGGACTTTGAAAATGTAAAAACCGAAGCGTTTGTTCCACAGCTTAGGAATAAACGTTTTGATATTAGCCAACCCCACTCTCTCTCTCTCTCTCTACATATATACATATATATATATATAGAGAGAGAGAGAGAGAGAGTACAGCTAACACGTTTCCTCTAGTATATCAACAATATGCTTCCGGTCTCCAAATCTATCGAATCGGCTTTAAACGACAAATCCAAACAGTTCAAATCAATATTCTTAATGAGAGCTTAGTTTTCATATAATTTTTTTTTAATTTTCGAATTTATTTACTATCAAGTCAAGCGGTCAAAATATGAATGATTTTATGCGCATTTTAATACATTATTTTGTTCATTTTTTTTACCACTTAACTTGATGGTAAATAAATTCGAAAATAAAAACATATGAAAATGAAACTCTCGTTAAGGATATTAGTTTAAACGGTTTGAATTTCTCGTTTGGAGCCGATTTGATAGATTTTGAAGACCAAAAATATATTGCTAAAATACTAGAAAAAGCGTGTTAGCCTTACTGTATATGAAAAATAAGTAGAAATGACACTTGGAAACAATACTTCACATTTATTAGTAGATGACGAAACCACCATCGACAATAGTTACACCTAAAAAATTATAACTTTATGCCAAAGTAATTGGAGTATGTTGCTTATAATTTTATACCATTTTAAGCGCAAGCCATTTTGACGGAGGGGTCTCGATCAGTAATGACTTGCACGTGGCAACGACACCTGTACTCTGTACCACACCTAGTAATAACAAATCTAGTAGATATAATTTAGTATATTCTTGCAATCTAAGGATGGTTGTGTTTCTTTTGAAAAAGGTATTAATTTTGTAATAATATATGCTAGTGGATTTAATTTTTTGTATTCTTGCAATCTAAGGTTGGTTTTGTTTCTTTTGAAAATATCTAAACCAAAAGCAAATGCTCCCTAGAAAGGCCCACAAAAAATATCATTGCAGTTGCTTCTCCATCCTGCTCCCGTAAACCCCCGAAGTTTTTTTAGTTACCACAGTAAAATATAAAAATTAAATAATCGTCATCCGATTCAAATTATTTTCAATCCTACCACCCACGTGCGGATCCAGTTCGTAATAAATAGTAAAAAAAATTAAAAAATTAAAAAATTCACTGGTCTGAAAACATCGATTTTATAAAATATTTAATAAATAGTAAAAAAAATAAAAAAAAATGTAAACTTTGATCTGCAAGCACATTTTAATATATCTATCGTATTGAAAGGTTTGGATCAACTGTTTGGACTTTGAAAACTTTGAAAATACACGGTGTTATCCGATATCACCAAAAAAAGGTTTCATCCGATCTCTCCTCTCATATATATATATAGAGAGAGAGAGAGAGAGTAGAACTAGGGTGTGATGTGCTCACCAAACTCTTTGGTGAGCATAACTCCATAATTTATCGTATTTACTTCAAACGAGATGAATCCAAACCGTTGAAACCAATGTACTTCATGAGTGATGTGCGTACATGCAAAATTTTGAATGTTTCGAATTTATTTAGTACAAAGTCAAGCGGTCAAAACTAATGAAAAATGAATGCATTAAAATAACTTCTAAAACTTCATTTTGGATCATTCATTTTTCATCAATTTTGACCACTTGACTTTAGACTAAATGAATTCAAAAAATTCAAAATTTTGCATGTACGCACATCACTCGTGAAGTAGATCAGTTTCAACGGTTTGAATTCATCTCGTTTGAAGTGAATCCGATAGATTATAGAGTTATGTTTCACCAAAGAGTTTGGTGAGCACATCATACCCTAAGTTCTACTCATATATATATATATATATATATATATATATATATATATATATATAGAGTACGGCTAACGCGCTTTCTCTAGCATTTCGGCCGAGGTGCTTCCGGGGGCATATCTTGCAATTTGATGTTCAAACAACAAATTCAAACCGTTAGATGTTCAATCTATATTAAAATCTACTTGGAGACCAAATTTTATATTTTTTGGAATTTTTTTACTATTTATTAAGCCACTTTGAAAACCGCTGTTTTTATTAAATTTCTGAAGCATTGAAAACAGCGGTTTTCAAAGTGGCTTAATAAATAGTAAAAAAATTCCAAAAAATGTAAAATTTGGTCTCCAAGTAGATTTTAATATAGATTGAACATCTAACGGTTTGAATTTGTTATTTGAACATCAAATTGCAAGATATGCCCCCGGAAGCACCTCGGCCGAAATGCTAGAGGAAGCGCGTTAGCCGTACTCTATATATATATATATATATATATATATATAGTGCTGGGCTTAGCTAAGCCATGGTGTAAAACGACTTGGTGCTCCACGCCTCATTATTTCCATTTTGAAAATCCAAACTACCGATCCGAACCGCTCAAGTTGTTCTCCATATTGAAATGTGCTTGGAGACCAAATTTTACATTTTTTGGAATTTTTTTACTATTTATTAAGCTACTTTGAAAATCACTGATCCGGCGGTCCAGAAATTTTTACTCTTTTTTACTGTTCACTCGGATTTTCAGATTTTCAAAGTGGCTTAATAAATGGTAAAAAAATTCTAAAAAATGTAAAATTTGGTCTCCAAGTACATTTCAATATGAAGAACATGTTGGAAGGTTCGAATCGACTATTTGAACTTTGAAAATGAAGATATGGTGTGGAGTACCAAGTCGTTTTACACCATGGCTTAGCCTAGTCCATCTCTCTCTCTCTCTCTCTCTCTCTCTCTATATATATATATAGAGTCCGACTAGGCTACTCCATGGAGTAAAACGACTTGGTACTCCACGCCATATCTTCATTTTCAAAGTTCAAATAGTCGATTCGAACCTTCCAACATGTTCTCCATATTGAAATGTGCTTGGAGACCAAATTTTACATTTTTTGGAATTTTTTTACTATTTATTAAGCCACTTTGAAAATCTGAAAATCCTTATGAACAGTAAAAAACAGTAAAAATTTCTGGACCGCCGGATCAGTGATTTTCAAAGTGGCTTAATAAATAGTAAAAAAATTCCAAAAAATGTAAAATTTGGTCTCCAAGCACATATCAATATGGAGAACAACTTGAGCGGTTCGGATCGGTCGTTTGGATTTTCAAAATGAAAATAATGAGGCATGGAGCACCAAGTCGTTTTACACCATGGCTTAGCTAAGCCCAGCACTATATATATATATATATATATATAGAGATGAGCTATTGTGCTTTGCAAAGTAAAGCCATCGTTTTACTTCGGCTTACTTTTTAGATTTTCAAAGTCCAAAACGTCGATCCGACCGTTCAAGTTGATCTACATATTGAAGTGTGCTTGCAGACCAAATTTTACATTTTTTGGAATTTTTTTACTATTTATTAAGCCACTTTGAAAATTGCTGATCACATGGTCTAGAATTTTGTTGCACTGTTTTTTCTGGACCATGTGATCAGCAATTTTCAAAGTGGCTTAATAAATAGTACAAAAATTCCAAAAAATGTAAAATTTGGTTTGCAAGCACATTTCAATATGTAGATCAACTTGAACAGTCGGATCGATGTTTTGGACTTTGAAAATCCAAAAAGTAAGCCGAAGTAAAACGATGGCTTTACTTTGCAAAGCACAATAGCCCATCTCTATATATATATATGCAAACTAATTATATCTCATATTTTACACGACAATTCTTAAGTATATATTGTCTCACTCATTTTGAACAAAAATGAGTCAAATTAAGAAACATTAATATAAAAAATATATAATATAAAATGACTCAAATTTAATAAAAAAAAAAGGGCAAACAACCCTCCACATGAACATTCTGTTAAATTTTTTTAGAAAAAGGACAATTTGGTGAATTTAAAAATATATAAATTTTCCTAAAATTCTAACGGACACTTGAACTAGCTCTCTGGAATGCATACATACCACTAGAATCAAAGACAAATTTAGTAAGAGAAAATAAGAGTCAATTAACTCATTTATTTTAAATATTATATACTTATACATAATTTTATATAGTTTAGAATAATATGCTATGAATATTAGGGACGGACCTAGAGCCAAGAAGGTAGAATATATATTTTTAAATTTTGATTAGTAATTAAAATTAGAAGTTAGAGCATTGTGTTTTATTTAATGTTCAATTAGTTAATGGGTTTGAATCGATTCACTATTTTTTTGCCCTTGAGGAAAATTTTGCATCCATCTGCAATATATACTGTAAAATTGATCTACATACTCACATAAATTTTTTATCTCAAAGTATATTTAATCATTATAGTTTAAAAGTCTGACTTTATTTATATTTAAGTCTGACTAGAATTAATTGGGATCGTCCGTTTGTAATTTGTTTGAGTCAGGTACCAGGGAGGATACGAATTCCCTGTAATTCACATCATCTCAGGTTACCGGACTGAGTAAAATTGAATAGGACAGTTCAAAATTATTCTTTTTAACTTGATACGAATCTCAAAGCACAAATAATACTGCCCCTCTTGCCATTCTGACTCCCGAGCAAGCACCGGCTGAGAGTAAATCTGGGCTGAAGGCTCTATTTTTATTTTTATTTTATTGAAAATCCGTAGGCTGAGGCTCTGTTCATATTCCCTCGTAATAATAGGCTTAAGGAATATTTACTCCATTTTTGTAGGAACTGGAGATGAATGTAAATAGTGTCTGGGACCAATGGAAAACTTGAGCTGATAGCGATACTTTTTAAGTTGCATCAAGCCCCCACATTTTTATTAATATCCAAAATTAATAACAAAATATTAATTATACCCAGTTTAGCTGGAAATTTTTAAAAATGTCCAAACAAGTAGGGCTGCTAATAAGCTAAGCTCGGCTCAAAACTCAGCTCAGCTCGTTATATAACTAAATAGGCTCAACTCGAGCTAGGCTCGGTCTTGAAGAAAAATGTCCGGCTCAATTTAATGAGTCTGAGCCTTAAACTCGGCTCATAACTCACAAGCTCAACTAATGCCAAGCATTAGAAAAACAAAAATTTAAATCTAAAACTAAACATTCATGTGATTTGTAATTATAACACTAAAACTAAGCATTCATGAGCTCCGTTATACTATCTAAAACTAAATATTAAAATCTCCGTTATATCAAGTTTCAAGTTCAAATTATAACACTAAAACTAAACATTCACGTGCTTTGTAAAATCTACTAAAATTCAAAAATTCACTAAAATTAAAAAATTAACATATCATTTAGAAATATTCAAATTAACACCAAGCATTATAAAAAAATATAAACAACATATTAACTTGACACAAGATAATTTGATAACCATATCTAATTTCATGCTAAAAAATAACAAAAGACTTTCATTTTGCATAGCTCCAACATGGAATATTACCACAGCTTTGTAAAATTCATAAACCTCATATGTATATCCTCCAACTCATTGGCTCATGAGCCGGCTCGGCTCGGCCCTATTTTAGTGATAAAATATGAGCTGAGTCGAGTTCGGGCTTTATTTAGTTTAGGGTCTAGCTCGATACAATTTATTGAGTTGTTCAACTCGTTGGCTCATGAGCCGGCTCGGCTCATTAGCAGCCCTACAAACAGGCCATTTTTTGGAATATTTGTTAGATTACTTCTTTTGATGTATAATTATGCATAATTATACTAAAATACGCTAAATTACTTGAAATTATCTTAAATTACGCTACAATACGGTAAATTACGCTAAATTAAGCTAATTTACGCTAAATTACACTAAATTACGCTAATTACGCTAATTATACTGAAATACGCTGAATTACGCTAAATTACGTTAAATTACGCTAATTACGCTAATTATACTGATATATGCTGAATTACGCTAAATTACACTAAATTACGCTAAATGCTAAATAAGGACGATTTTGTGCCATCTTTCATAAATCATACAAAATAATTAAAAATTTTCAAAAATAGTAAAAATTAGTATTCTACAAGTTCATTATATAACTAATTTACTCAGCTACTTAGATCGAAAAATAGAAATGAAAATCTTAATCGGAAACTTCAACTCAAGTTTTGAGGCTCCTGCTTTTGTTTTTTAGCAATTCAGAATTTCAAAAAACGGCAAGGCCGTCACTGACGCATGCATCTTTTCGCAAGCTTTCCGAAAAGTGGTCATTTGCTGAAATCAGATACTCGAGCGCTGTTTTATGGCCGTTTAAAGTTTCATCGTTGTTTTGGCCTTCTCAGTAAATATATCGTCTCTCTTAGCATAATTTAGCATAATTTAGTGTATTTTAGCATAATGTCAAGTAATTTAGCGTATTTTAGTACATCAAAAGAAGTAATCTAACAAATATTAAAAAAAAACTTTTTTGACCAGCAAAAAAAATAACCGGTCCGAATTTTTAATCCAACTGACAAAAAAATGACCGATTTGAACATTTTTAAAAATACCCAGCTAGATTAGGTATAATTAATATTTCGTAATTAATTTTGAATATAAATAAAAATGTCGGCATCATGCCCATGCCTCCAAGATAGAGATATATGGTCCTATGCTTTTCAGTTAGTTGAACTAGATCAATTAATGCACATAAAAAACACCAGTTGACTGCAGTTTTTATGCTCTCCTAGGTTTACACAAGCTACTTGAGATAAACAACTGATTCTACTCTTTATCCTCTGCATTACCTCAGATTTTGTGTTTGAAATATCGACCGGTTCAACCAGAACTCGAGTCTATCCGGTTCAAGTTTTTAATGCACGGGTTCTTTTAATATTCGTGTCAATACAAATCGTTTGTTCTGCAGAATATCAAAATTTAAATTAATGCAGACGATATGAATTCATTAAGGGCCTGTTCGGCTGTTTACTGTGCGTGTGAGAAAAAAAAAATTCACTCAGAGTGAATTTTTTTTTTCCACGTGAACAGTAAAAATCAGTTCAAATCCTGTGCCCATTCTCCTGCCCATGTGTCCGCCGAACAGATCCTAATCCTACATGATTTTCATCAAAAAACAAAAAAAAAATCCGAGTGATGGCGACTGGAAAGCAACATCTAACAAATGTAACAGTTCACTGTATTTTTCAGCAACTATGCATAAAATAGAAAAATCATAACTGTTAGTGCCTGATTTTAAACGGTATTAAATCCATGATGGCAACAAAATTAAACAGAGATCTGAGTTTTACACTAAAATGTGGTAGCATGTAGGGACATATAAAAGAGTCTGTATCTGTTGCTAATTGTTGTAGTGTACCATAATACCCCTAGGTCATTCAATCTAAATTTGAATGATTTAAATCAGGTTTTAAATAGTGATTATTGCATCATCATGGAGAGATTAAAAAAAAAAACTGTTGCGAATAGCGTAGCTATAGCGAAAGCTATCATATATAGCAAGGTTCTAAATAGCGTTTATAGCGTCGTAGCGGGAAAGCTAAAAAAAAAGCTATAGCGAATAGCGTCGCTATAGCGGAAGCTATTCCAAATAGCGTTTTTTTTTTTACATTTCGTATATTCAATATTTGTACTAAATATCAACATTATCTAAAGTCTCATAGAACAATAAATAACACCAAAAGTAATTAAGAAATTATAATATTCATATTGAACCCGTACAAAGTCCAAATTGCGGTTCAAAATATCCATAGTAATATCATAAACTATCGATTTTTCCTATTAAAAATATCTTAAGCATCATGATTCATGACATAATCTATTTTTTTTTCTATTCAAATTTTAATTTCGGTTTGGACTTTTTTTCTATTTCTATTCCCAATTTCAAATTGATTTATCTGTAGCAAGTAGCAACAAATTCAATTTCGGTTTGAGATTTTTTTTTATCTTTATTTAAAACCCATATAAATTGCTTAAAAATAAAAAAAATAAAAAACTCATATTGTATAGCGCAAATAGCGGACCGCTATAGCGCTGTAGCGGCCGCTATAGCGGCCGTAGCGCAAATAGCGCATTTTGATGTCATAGCGTAGCGTTTGGGGTCCAAAAACGCTATAGTGCGCTATTTAGAACACTGATATATAGTATTTTTTTTTCCAAAAATATTATATAATTCTACTAATTATCAACATTATCTGAAGTCTCATAGAGCAATACTAACACCAAATTGATTAAGAAATTATAATATTCGTATTGAACAAGTGTAAAATTCAAATTCCTATTCACAATATCTCTAGTAATATCATCAACTATTTATCTTTTATTCAAAATAACCTAAGCATTATAACATAAACTAATTATTTTATTTCCTATTCAAAGTAACCTAAGCATCATGTCATAAAATATCTATATTTTTCTATTTAAAAGCAAAAGCAATATGGGCCTTACAAAAATTAGCCCTTCAAATAAATTTTCAATTTAGACCTTGAAATAAAAGTCTATGCAGCATAGCGTATACTATTTGCGCTACATGCTACGCGCTATAGTGGTCGTAGTTGAAATAACACACTTTTATTCTATAGTTTAGCATTTACAGCCCGAAAATGCTATAGCGTGCTATTTAGAACATTGATTTAAGGAAAAATTGGTTATTTGCCACTCCAAAACCTTCAAATTGTAAAAATGACATCCTGAAATTAGAAATTGTAAAAATACCACTCTAAACTTCATTAATTCCTAATTTTGCTATTTATACTGTATTAGTCTTCTTAAAAAAAAAAAAATTTGGACTAAAATACCCTTCTCAGAAAAACATGAACCGTGCTTCTCTCTTAAGGCATGAACCCTAGCCAGTAGCCTCAATCGCCTCCTACTCGGAACTCCGCCACTCCGCCTCAATCGCCCTGAGTAAGAGGGTGTGATCAGACCTCTAAATGTGATCAGATTGAAGGCAGCCACTTCCGCCTCCTACTCTAAACAATCGTTGTATGAAGGGTATAATCGGAAATACAGAAATACGTATATCAAAACAGTATTTTTCAGTTAATTTTTAATAAAAATATTATAAGAATACAGTATAAACGGCAAAATTAGAAATTAATGAAGTTTAGAGTGACATTTTTACAATTTCTAATTTCGGAATGACATTTTTACAATTTGAAGGTTTTGGAGTGACAAATAACCAATTTTTCCTTGATTTAAATACTAAACGTTTGATTCTAATCATATAGAAATAAATTATGGCACATCTAGCTAGTATCATAATTTTTATGGCAGCAAATTGTAAATTATATATGTGCAAAATTTTATTAGGGAATCAGTCGTATAATAAATTGACTAATGATTTATAAATTAAGTTGCGGCCACCAATCAACAATTCAGACATCTTGGTCAAAATATTAAAAAGTTCAGGGATTAAACTTTAAATTATCAGTCCCTCAATTTATATGTTTTGTGCAATAAGACCCTAAACTATTTCTTTGCTTTAATGAGGTTCTAAACTTTTTTACTTAATCAAGAGGCGGAAAGAAAACAATTTAATCTAAAATTTGGACAAACATTTTCTCTGCATTTACGATAAGAGGATGGTTCGACTAGCACGGAATAATACAGGTGTGATTTATAGGCACAAGATCTTAGAATTTAATATATAATATTATCCTTGTAAAAAGGCACCTTGAGGGTGTGACATTTTCTTTTTATGTTATTTTAATTACTCTACAAAAGAGGCAAAGGACGAAAGGAATTGTTGCGTCCAAAATAGAAAGAAGAAAGAAGATCTTACTAGACAGATCTGGAACAAACACCTAGGTCTACCACTATTTGATCCATGCTCAATCAGGACCATTTCCAAGTTCCAACTATACGTGTCATTTTGTTGCATGTGTCCCTTCTTTTACGTTTATACTTCAGATTAAAAAATATATATATATATATAGAGGTTGTTATTTATCACTTTGAAAATTGCTGATTCATTGGTCTAGATTTTTTTACTGTTTTGCTACTGTTCACAATGGATCAGCGATTTTCAAAGTGGCTTAATAAATAGTAAAAAAATTCCAAAAATGTAAAATTTGGTCTCCAAGCACATTTCAATATGGAGATCAACTTGAACGGTTCGGATCGACGTTTTGGATTTTCAAAATGAAAATATGAGCGTGAAGTAAAATTTCGTTTTACTTCGCGAAGTACAATAGCCCTACTCTATATATATATATATATACCAGCAGTCCAGCACGGTGTTAATTTTATCAACACAAGTTTGTATATCTTTTGTCATATATTAACATAAATTAATGGTATTAATTGAATTTAACTATCATGTTATTTATTATTAATTGAAAATTTGAAAGAGTAACGTTAAAATTTAGGAAGGGCCTAACTTTCCCCCGCCATCCATCCCCTACTTTTCCCCCAACTGAAAATAAGTAGGGGACCACAGTAAACCGTTAATAACCGTTGAAATAAGTAGGGGACCACAGTAAACCGTTAATGCCTCCATAGCATTACAGGCGGATAGATTGCGCACAAGTATTCACCTTTGTAAACTCAAGTATTCATCCATGTAAAGAAAAGTACTCATCTTTGAAAAATAACTATATAAGGAAGCATTACCACCCATCTTTGACACGTTTTTAGAGGTGGTTTTTTTTTTTTACGTTCACTCTAACTAATTTTTCCGACGATCTGTGAGGAATTTTTCAAATCTAAAATCACGAAAGTCTTCTACGCAATTTTCTCTTTCAAATGAGATCCATGATGACATACTTTCGAGTTGTCCGTTACGCAAGTATTCACACATCGTACGCAAGTATTCATCTCTCATTTAATAAATATTCATCATAGTCACCTAAGTGTAAAGAGTACACGAAGGTACGGCGGGACCGCACAACCGCCATCACTAGGTAGAGGGGGAAACGCATAACCGTCACCGCATAACTACCGGCGGACTATTTGCCGAAAGGTATTCACACTTAACAAGAGTTGTATTCACCAATGTAAATGAAGGTACTCATTTTTGAGGTACAATTATATATGGAAACATTACGACACTATTTAACCTCAAATGATACAAATGGATGAATACTTATGCAAAAATGGATGAATACTTATGAAGAAACATTTATTCATCCAATTATGGTGCAAATGATGAATACTTATTAAGAGAATGATGAATACAACATATCAACCTATTTACATGTAATACATCAAGTATTCACATGAAGTATCAATCTATAATACATGAAGTATTCACATGTAATACATCAAGTATTCACCCTGATATATCAAGTATTTAAAAAAAAACTGGACATATCACACCCATCTTTTACACGTTTTTAGTGGTGGTTTTTTTTCTCCGTTCAATCTAACTAATATTTCTGACGATCTGTGAGGAATTTTGCAAATCTAAAACCACGAACGTCTTCTACATAATTTTCTCTTTATAATGAGATCCATGATGACATACTTTCGAGTTATCCGTTGCACAAGTATTCACCCTCGTCATGCAAGTATTCATCTATCATTGTACAAGTATTCATCCTTGTCGTGTGAGGCGGAGGCGGAGGCAGAGGCGGAGAAGGAGAGGCGGAGGCGGAGAGGGTGAGGCGAAGGTGGAAGAGGTGGGCGGAGGCGGAGGTGGAAGAGAGAGAGAGGAAGGGAGAGAGGAAAGAAATAGAAGGAGAAAATCTACTAATTAATTTGTAATACATCAAGTATTCACCCTGATATATCAAGTATTTTTAAAAAAAAACTGGACATATCACACCCATCTTTTACACGTTTTTAGAGGTGGTTTTTTTTTCTCCGTTCAATCTAACTAATATTTCTGACGATCTGTGAGGAATTTTGCAAATCTAAAATCACGAACGTCTTCTACATAATTTTCTCTTTAAAATGAGATCCATGATGACATACTTTCGAGTTATCCGTTGCACAAGTATTCACCCTCGTCATGCAACTATTCATCTATCATTGAACAAGTATTCATCCTCGTCGTGTGAGGCGAAGGCGGAGGCGGAGGCAGAGGCGGAGAAGGAGAGGCGGAGGTGGGAGGCGGAGGCGGAGAGGGAGAGGCGAAGGTGGGAGAGGCGGGCGGAGGCAGAGGTGGAAGGGGGAGGCGGAGGTGGAAGAGAGAGAGGGAGGGAGAGAGGAAAGAAATAGAAGGAGAAAATCTACTAATTAATTTGTAGGGACCACTAGTTAGTTAGAATTGATTATTATAGTTAGAAAATAAAGTTAGTTAGTTGGAGAAAATATGGGGGAAAGAATCAAGGGGTAACATATAATTACCCTAAAATTTTAAGTTTAAAAAATTATCGTTCAACTTGTATTTGAATGTAAATAAACTAAATAGCAGCTCAGTAAAGACAAACTTGCCGACATAGGATTATAGGAATGTGCCTAAAACCAGTCTCCTGTTCCAGTTAGACTGGACTGGAGAACTAAAAATGAAAATTTTAAGTTCAGATCAGTCATTCACTCATGACTCATCAGAACTTCAGAAGCATAAATTCCAGGAATCTCTTTCTCCTGTTATATATAATAATATAATGTAAAAAATATATATATAAAAATGTATTAATCTCTCTCTCTCTCTCTCTCTCGCACACTCTCCAGGCCGTATAATGCACAACATTAATCTTTGAATGAATCTTACATAAAATGTTAGTTGTTCCCATCCATTTGCAAGAAAACTTATTCTAATCCCCCTCCATCCCTCCTTATCCCCACCACTATGCTTAGTTTATTCCCACTCAAACCCTTCAAACAATCACCTTCTTCCTCTTCTCTAACCCTCATTGACCCATAATTTCCTCTCCCATCAATTCCCTCTCTCTCCCTCTCTAAATCATAGAGGTTGAGATGAAGGTACAGTGTGATGTCTGTGGCCATGAAGAGGCCTCGATCTTCTGTTGTGCCGACGAAGCAGCACTCTGTGATGCATGTGACCATAAGGTACACCGTGCCAATAAACTTGCCGGGAAGCACCGCCGGTTTGCGCTCGTTAGACCTACCTGTGATGATGCTTCTCCAAATTGTGACGTCTGTCAGGTTAGAAATTAATTCATTAATTGGGTTGATTGCATGACTTGTTTCAATTATTTTTCTAAAAGAAGGCATTTAACTTGTTGTTTCTTAATTACATGGGTGATCTAAATCTAGTTAGTAATTAATTTTAGTCATTAATATTAATTCTATCTTTAATTTGTCTTTAACAATATATGTTGCTGAGTTGATCCATGTATTATAGCAGTCACACATCTAAAGCATATGTATCTTGTTTTAATTAGGAAATTAATACTTGCACATATTTTTTTGCTTATATTGTAAAATGTGAACTTTATTTTATAGCATCTTATTTTCTCAATGCGCATATTTTCAAACCAACATATTGACATAGGATTTGTTTGTTTTTGTTTGTTTTCTGATGTTTTTGAGGTAAATCTTTCTGAAATTTGCTGAAATTTTCTTGATTTTATTCCTTCTTTGGAAATACAGGAAAAAAGGGGATACATATTTTGTCAAGAGGACAGAGCCATACTATGCAAAGAGTGTGATGAACCAATTCATACCTCAAATGAATTAACCAAGAAACATAACCGTTTTCTACTCGTGGGGGCCCGCCTGTCAGTGCATCCCCTTTCCTCTTCCATTTCTGATTCTACCTCATCAGAAGAACCAGACGAACCACTGGTCACCAAAAATGAAAACATGAAGAAACTACAAAATAAAAATAATCAAGAGAATGCCAAGGCAACCGCAACCGCAACTGCAACTGCACTTACGACAACTGTGCCTGTGACAACTGCAGTTGCAAGTAGTGGAAGTAGTATATCAGAGTATCTCACAAAGGAATGCCCTGGATGGCATGTCGAAGATCTCTTTATTGATGATGCCGCAGCAGCAGCGGCTGCCGCAACTGTAACGGTCTGTGACTTGTCGATTTTTCTCCTTTCAATGTTGATTCTAGATTGCTTTCTGTTAGAGTTCTTTGTTTGTCAAACCAAATTTCAACCTTAATCAAATCCAGTTGATTGGTAACTTTTAAATGGCACCTGTTTTTTAGGAAGACTTAGAATGAAAGAGTTAATTAATTCACTATAATAAAATTTTAATTTTTTTTCATGATAACATAATTCTATGTTCCAATTGTAGGGAAACCAGTTGACACCCTTCCTGGAGGCTGATCTCGAAGGGAACGGCTTTGACCTGCCAATCTGGGTCCCGCAACAGACCGACTTCGCAAACACTGCCGCCAGTACAACATTCACACATTTCCAGACTCCTATGATGGGGCACAAGGGTGTGGGCCCCACTATGAAGTCGAACAGGGATTGCTGGAATGACGACCTGTTCACCGTACCGCAGATATCGCCCAGGGAGGCGGTCCCGCCAAGCAAACGATCCCGTCCCTCATTCTGGTATTACTAGAGTAAAATTATATCGATGCCACCACTATTTTGATCGAAGTAATCATCAATGAAGGAAACTATCTTGTGTTGCCAATAAGAGCTTGTTGATCTGTTAAATTAGTAGAGTTTGCTCATCAATCCGGAAATTATTTCCTTCTTTTAGTTTAGTTCTTCATCTTTTTGTTCTTGTCTTGCATTAGGAGGCATGGCAGTCTAAAATGACAGTTTTAACTATCCGTTAGATATCGCATATATACGACTGCTGTTGCTATCCGTCGTACCACTGTATAATACCGCTACATGTTTCGGCTTGATCATTGTTGCATGTACCAGAACTTTATTTGTCTTGTAAGTTGTAAGGAGCTTGTAGTTGTAGTTACTGAGGAAACAAATTTGTTGCGATTCCAAAGGATCGCAGCGTTCATTCATTGGAATGTAGGAATTTCAAAAGAAGTTAATTTTTGTACACGAATCTCGAAACATATAAATAGTTGGGATTGGAATTGCTGCAGATTTGTTTCCAGTCACTGGCTCAAATAGGAAGAAACTATTAATTCTTTTTGTTCAATTAATGCTGAACTTGTTTGATTTCGGGGATCTGATTGGAACAATACAATAAAGAACTACAATTTATTTCAATTCAATAGAATTCAAAGGGATGATTTTCAATTAAACTAATTTGTTGATGGGTTCATTAATTTATTCTGTTTCCTGAAGAAGTTGGTGTGTGGGTATAAATTTTCATAAATCATAATTTGAATTATAAATTTCTAACGATAAAAACTGATACACAGCGCATAATTAATTACAGCGAATCTCTTTGTTCGTTTTTGGTGTCCGAATCTACTGCGATTCCGAGAGGGATTGCAGGATTCTGAAATTCTAAGATCAACGGTTCAAACTTTTATGTGTGCAGATCTCGGAAACATTCTCGGAAAAGTAAATTTTCTCGTTTTTGTTGTTGCCGATGAAAAGGGGAACGGATTGAGATAAAGCTGATTTAAATGGAATCCGACTCTGCTGCTTTTCCGAAAGAAAAGCAGAAACTGTTTTTCCGGATCCAACCATTCAAATTTATCGAGATTTGTGTATGAAAAAGTTTCTTTATCGAGATACGCAAATGAAAAAATTTGAATAGTTAGATCCTGAAAAGCAAGTTCCTGCTTTTCTTTTGAAAAAACACCATAGTTGATTTCATTTAAATGCGCCTGAAAATCACAAATTTTTCTCCTTTTAGATACTTGAAAAGGACAGGTTTTATTTTTTTGTTGTTATTAAATTCACGAAAAAGGACAAATTTTACCACTAGAAAATTGGCACCGCCCGTTTCCCCAAGTTGGATTTTTTTTTTTAACACTTGAAAAAGAAGCTTGCTACAACGCTTGGGGCAAAGCAAGGGCCGTATCAAGCTTTTACTTCAACTGTTTTCAGCCGTCAGATTACGTCGAGATTTCCTTGGAGATGTATTGAACGCTCCAGATTTCAGAACTTTTACTCTGTTATTATGCAGTAATTTCCAAACTGTATTGTTTTATGTGTAGTGAATTAAGTGGCTTTCATATTTACCTAAAGTGAGTTGCAATAACTTTTATTCCGGCTAAGAAATCTGCAGAAAACTAGGCACAAAATCTCCTCTCCCACGTGATTGGGACCACAAAATCTCCTCTACCACGTGATTGGGACCACAATTGCAGCCTGTTTTGAGATTCGTGCCATATTTAACCGTCGGATCGTAATTGTCTTCAGTCAGATAACCTGAGCAGACATTTCTTTGATCACCTGATTCGTTAACTATGTGGTCTTCCATATTGCACGTTATCCTGTGCTATTTCACCCCTTTTTCACAATTCCGAGTTTTCGACATGGAGCTTACTATAAGGCTACTGCTAGGGCTGCAAACGGATTGGATAATATCCGACCGTAACCAGATATTTGAAACCGAATATGTATTCGAAAATTAAATATGGATGTCCAATATTTGAATATCTGTACGGATACAGATACGGATATGATTTTAAAATTATAATTATCTTTATTCGAATAATAAATATATACCATATAGTTTAATATATATTATGAAAGTATTTATGTATATATCTACGGATATTTTATATAATCCTTATCCGTACGTATCTATCTAATATCCGATCCATATCTGTATTCGAAAAATAAAAACAGATACGGATATAGTTTTACCACTATCCGATCCGTATCCAATCTGTTTGCACCCCTAGCTACTATAGGTTATGTCTGGATCTAGGCGTACAAACGGATTGGATAATATCTGTCCGTATCCATATTTGTATCTGAAAATTAGATATGGATATTCAGATATGAATATCCGTGCATATACGAATACGGATATGATTTTGAATTTTAATTATCCGTAGATATATACCATATAGTTTAATATATATTATGAAAATATTTATGTATATATTTACGGATATCTGGTCCGTATTTATACATATCCATCTAATATCTGATCCTAAATCCGTATCTGAAAATAAAAACGGATACAGATATAGTTTTACCACTATCCGATCTGTATCCTATCCGTTAGCACTCCTAACTGGATCCGTCCATTTTCGTCGGAAGGCCCATAATCATGGTTGAAGTAGTTCGAAACGGATGCCTCCAGTGATCAAGCCTCATTTCAGCTGCCGAGGTGTCCTTTTTTTTTTTGGTTTTTTAAGAAATAAATACACGCTATGATCCGTGTTGTTTTTTAAGAAATAAATTGTTACTTCTCAGTCGGTGGTATCAATGCACTCAATAATATGCTAGCAATAGCATTTTAAAGCCGCCAGCGCATCTCCAAATTTTTATAATCAGATTAGTCTCCTCTCCAACTGACATCGATCATTGGATGATGATGTTTTTATATTTGATTATTTTAGATTGCAAAAGTTCAGATCCAACCTGTCAACTCAATTTAGTTTTATAAGTAGAAATCAAGTTCGATTCAGAATATCTAATCTAAAATAAATAGTACTTAACTTGTAAGCCCTCATTAATATTCTTTTAAGTTTTTTAAAAGTTTAATCCGTTTGAACAAAATTATCTTAGTGAGAATTAACTTTTACTTCCTTTATCTGAATTACTAAGCACTAAACTTAAACGTGAACATGTCGTGACCATACGTGACATGTTCAAACGTGAACAGTCACGTTAGTTAATTTACTATTTTTTCTTAATTTAAGTTAGTTTGTTCGATATTTACCATTCGATCAAGATCTAACGGTCATAATTATACGTGGTCATGTGCTCTGACCAAATCTTTCGCATGACGTGCCGTGTCGTGTCAAATTTTTGAAAGATGGTCATGGTACGGGACACGCGAGTGGTCGTGCTGTGACGTATCTAGTCACGCCGTGACTATTTTAGACCCCTATCCGCTATTCTGCTCCGATTTACGAGGAGAAAAACAAATTATACTTTTATGAAAATTTTGTGCCTACCCTTATCAAAATTATAAATCTGCCCTTGATATCAAAGAGTCTGCATCGTCTACATTAACTCAAAAAAACATCTTTTAAGTTAACGCATCTTGATCGTTTGATTTTAAACGGAGCCAATTCGGCCACAGCCTATAATTCAGGGGATCTTTAATATTAATGTAGATCTAGGTTGCACGAATCTTAAAGTGAATTGGACGATTCAGATACATTAACTGAAAAGATTTTTTTTTAGTTAATGCAGAGGATACGAATTCGATATCAAAACCCTTGCGCTCCGCATCTCGATACGCAAATGAAATGTTGTGAATTCAATTTTTGGAGTTGAATAAGACATGATAGTAAATGAAATGCTGCTCGTTTCTAAATGAAGTATTTTTTTATTGCATAATCTGAGCCTACAAGCCCAATTGGGTAAGGCCTAGTATTATAAACCTAACAATTGTGACATTACAACAATTGAAAATAAAAAATTTAGCCCAAATTCAGCCCAAATGGACAACACTGGTTGGGCCTGCACAAATATAGCCCAAATTGCATTTTTCACCAGGCCTTCCCAAATCTTTTCTCCGAAGGCGGCCGTTGGGGGTAAATTCACGGCAGCTCTCTGGTTATTTTCAGCTTCATGGCCACCCATGACTTGAGTGAATCACTATTATACATAGCGCACTTTGGATGGGTCCGGATCCCTAAAGTAACCCAATTTTTGGGTTTTGGATCGGGACCGTCCGAATCGAATCCGTCGCTCGAGATCGTCTCGGAATTCAAACCTGTCTCTCGGGATGTGTGCGCTCCACTTTAATTGGATGGTCACGGATTCGAATATGACGGTCCCGATCCAAAACCCAATTTTTGGTTACTTCACTGGATCTGAATTCACTTTGGATTGTATAACGGATCCATATTATTATTTTCAAACTCTAAATAGTCTGTCTGAATTGTTCATTATGATCAACTAGGTGCTTCATGTTGCGGCTACGCCGCAACAATTATGTTTTGTAAATGATGGTGTACGTGGATGTGAGCTTATTGTTGCTGTTGTTTTAATTGAGGAGCTTTAGCTCTGTTGCTCCTGCTTTTACAAATACGTTGGTTATAAACTTTCTAATTTTGACCACTTGACTCTGTACAAAACTAATTTAAAATTTTAAAATTTTCACATGTAGACGCATCACCCGTAAGTTAGAAGAATTTCAACAGTTTGAATTCGTCATTTAAAACCAATCCGATAAATTTTAAAGTTGAGTTCACAAAGGAGTTTAGTGAACTTAGAAACACCCACTTCTACTCTATATAATAGAAGAAATCATAGAACATTAAAATGTACTTATTGTTCTCTGTACCACAATATGCAGAGGATGTATATATGCACTGGCATAGTTTGTCAACTATACCTCGTTGATTAATTTATTCCGAACGGCGACTTTAATCCCAATAGACCCACGGAATGGACTGCTTTTCTAGATTCAACCATTCAAAATTTTTCATTTTGTGCATCTCGATAAAGAAACTTTTTCATACACAAATCTCGACGAATTTGAATGATTGGATCTGAAAAAACTAGTTGCTGCTTTTCTCTCAAAAAAGCAGCAGAGTCGGACCCATAGACCCACAACCATCCAAGTCTTCAACAGACACCAACAATCGAGTAACAAACCACTAGCTGGTGAATAATGAATAATAATAATAATATAATAATTAATTTTATTATATTTTTAAATAAAATATTAAAACTCATTCGGTTCCACACATAAGCAATTTCATTACTAATAATTAAGAAAACAAATGTACAATCAATTCTAACTAAATTGTTTTTTTTATTAAGCAAGAGAATTTAAAAATACAAATATTTCTTCGAACTAATTCAATTATTTAACTAAACAATAAAAATTGAAAAAGTAATATGTTTAACATTTTTCTTATAGCAAAAAACATATACTAAATAAAATATCACTAATTATTGCTCAAATATTATCATATAAGAGATTACGCAAATAAATTTTACCATAATTAATTATTGCTCAAACATTATCATATTATTTTATTTTATTTTAATTACTCTATAGGATAACAAGTACGAAATACCTAGATTATATGATCGCTTCGCTTGTGTCTCTCTGCGGAGGGATGTCACCCGTGAACGGGCGGGGTTAGTCACATCCAAGAAAATACAAACAACAAAACTCGTAGGTGACTTGTGTTAACCGGGCATGAGTTGGCTTCTTGAAGTTGGGTGTTCGCACCCTCGGTAAAGAACCATACTTGGGCTCCATACGTTCAGGAAAATCCGGACCGGATAAAAAGCTTAACACACTTTTTCCGGTCCTCCGGACCCATTTTCTTCAACGGTAGCACGGCCCAAATGCACATGTGACTTGAATTGAGAGCGAGCATAGCCTCTAAAGCAAGTGAAGCTAGGCACAGATCCAATTTCCTCGGTCTGGTCCTATGTCAAAAGTGCACGGCTAGCTGCTTTGGTGACCTTTCAAGCAAGCGTTTGTGTTGACTTTGAAGGTCCCCTATAGGTGCCCAATCACCCGGGAGAGTGTTTTCAGGAGGAAGGCTGCTGTTACCGTTGGGAATCTAGATCTGTCACAAGATGGTTTGCAGTATCTAATAGTTGCTTTTGGCCTGGCCGACGAAGAAAGCTTTCTTTAGATTCGTCCGGAGGAGATGCCTGCGAGACTTCCGCTCGCTTGTTCCACTTACGTTAGCCTTTATCTGTACCTTATCCGTTTAGCTAATGAAAAAAATCTTTACCTATACTCATATCCAATAAGTTAATGAAAAAAAAAAATCTTACGCATATCTGTCTTATCAAACACACTTTCCTTTTCTTAAATCCTTTTAAATTCATATTCATGTACACGTTGGTGCAGAGAATGAGTAAGTAGAAAAAAGGGAACACAAATTTAAAATTGAGTCTAGTTGATTTCTAAACTTGCGAATTAATTAAAAGTAAAATAAAAAAATACCTCAAATTTTGGAAATTATGAAGTGCTGTCAACATTCCAATTAATTTTCGTTGGACTGTGACGCTCCTATATAAGTTAATTGCACTCTCATCATTTGATGTCTCTCTCTTAACCCAAACAATATCCAAAACTGTCCTAATTCTATATAAAAGTTTCCATGGCTCTCATGTCTTACAGATTTCCCACATTTTTAGTACTTTGCCTTCTCTTTAGTTATGTTCATGGGCAGCCGGGGCAGCTGGCCCTGTCCTTCTATCAAAAATCATGCCCTAATTTACAAACAATCGTGCGGTCTGTTGTGTCACAAGCGATTGCCAACGAGGCCAGAATGGCTGCTTCCCTTCTTCGTCTCTTTTTCCATGATTGTTTTGTTCAGGTAAGTTCACTGTCATTTCATACAAAGTAATCAAAATATCTCTTTTGGAAAATTTACTTTGCCTCTGTATGTATATAGTTTTCTGATTTCTCTCGGAGTTGCCTCCTATGTATTGAATGAGTACGAACTTGTGTTTTCCTTGCAGGGGTGCGATGCTAGCATTCTTTTGGATGATACGCCGAACTTCACCGGAGAAAAAAATGCAGCGCCCAATGCAAACTCGGTTCGTGGATACGAGGTCATTGATGCAATAAAAATGCAAGTTGAAGCATCTTGCCGCGCTACTGTCTCTTGCGCTGACATTGTCGCTCTTGCTGCTCGTGACGGTGTCAACTTGGTGCGTATTATAACTAACTGATTTCAAATGCATTCAATAAAAACTTAAGAAGATTAATTAATGTACTATATTGATCTTAATAATTATCAATTATTAATAAATGCAGGTTGGAGGGCCCACATGGAATGTCACCCTTGGCAGGAGAGATGCAAAAACTGCTAGCCAGAGTAGTGCAAACTCAGACTTGCCTGGTCCGTCGTCAAGTCTCTCCGTGCTAATATCAAAGTTTGCTGCAAAAGGTCTAAGTGCACAGGACATGACTGTTCTCTCAGGGGCCCACACTATCGGGCAAAGTCGCTGCTTTCTTTTCCGCGACCGTATCTACAATGATCTAAACATTAATGCCAACTTTTCCGCTTTACGTCAGCAAACTTGCCCCCAGTCCGGCGGTGATAGTAATCTTGCACCTATTGACGTGCAGAGCCCGAACTCATTCGACAATGCATACTACGTTGATCTGATGACCAAACAGGGTTTGTTTCATTCAGACCAAGAACTGTTCAATGGCGGTTCACAGGACAACTTGGTAACAAAGTACAGCACGGATGCTGCTGCATTTTTCTCCGATTTTGCGATATCAATGGCGAAGCTCGGGGCTATTGCGCCATTGACTGGGAAAAAGGGGGAGATTAGGTTGAATTGTAGAATGGTCAATTAAGTAATAAGCAATAGTTTACCCATTTCCCTACTTAAAAAAAAAAAAAAAAATTTGTACCCATTTCTGGCCTGTTTGTTTTCTTTTCAATTTTGTCAAAGTTTATTTGTTCTTTTGCTTCTTCTGTTAGACCAGAAACGTTTCAGTTGATTTGTTTTTTCTTTTATATGTATAATATAATGGGCTCATACATCCGAGGACAGTTGCATCCTAAAGTTTCATTTTTCTGTTTTCAATTATTTTGGTTGAATTTCGGTTAGCTTGGTTTTCTTGAATTGCCCTGCAATTTGACTCGTGTATCATCGATTTTTTACTTTTCTTTTAAACTTATAATATCTTCCAAGACATATACTGTTCCTGACAGTATATATGTCTTGGAACATATTATAAGTTTAAAAGAAAATGGGCTCTTGTGGAGACTAGAAATTCGCATAGAGACTTTGTAGGCTTTACGGTTCTGAATATAGAGCAGTTTAAGAACCCGGTCTGTTATGCCGAATTCAGATCCACGACAATACTCAACAAAATACGATGAGCTCTCAGTCGTCAGATTTAACTTTGCACGAATCTCAAAGCACAAATAATACTGCCCCCTTTAATCTCCCGAATAGGCACCGGCTGAGAATAAATCTGAGCCGTAAAGTGATTTACTGTTCTGTACAGTATTACAGAGGATACTGGTCCCTGTTATGCCCTGGGTCCTAGTTAAGCCCAAAAAGGCATATATAGGCGGGCCATGACGCATCATGATTCATGACCCTCGCCACGATTTTCGAGGTTTTATAATGTGCTTGGATGTCAAATTTGATGCAAATAATGTAGCGCACAAGTCTAATGATGCTTTAATTGTCTTTCTTATATGTTATGTGAAGTCTTTTGTTGTATCACTTTTTTTTTTTTTGATACAAATATAAAGATGATAGTTTTATTAATAATTGTTTATATGGAGAACAATTTGGATTCCAAAATTGTTTATTAATAATTTATTAAAAGTGTCGTATTTTTATTATTAACCATTGTGAGATTTCATTATGCTATCTAATTAGTTTTCAATGTTCATATTTTATTTTAGGAAGCTGATATGAGTACCCGCACTGTGCCCGCACCTAAATTGCCATAACTGCTTGTGGGGACCGCAACTGTTTCAAAACTGTAATTTTGTTTTACAAATGTTAATAGTAACATTGTGAAGTACATAGCTCAAACGGGACAAGTATTTATACCTATACATTGAACTACATATGATATATGAATTTTCCTAAAATAACCATACCCACGCCTTTTCTTGAAAAATCCTTGTGTCGTACCCGCATTAGGGGACCACTAAAAATTTTAACAAAAAAATGTTGACTTAGCTTATGTGCGGGTAATAAAGTATTTATATCTACATGCTTGTGGTATTTATACTTACGAAATAAAGTATTTATATACATTGAACTACATATGATATATGAATTTTCCTAAAATAACCGTACCCGCGCATTTTCTTGAAAAATCCTCGTGTCGTACCTGCATTAGGGGACCACTCAACGGCATGTGGGGACCACTAAAAATTTTCAACAAAAAAATGTTGACTTAGCTTATGTGCGGGTAATAAAGTATTTATATCTACATGCTTGTGGTATTTATACTTACGAAATAAAGTATTTATACCTATACATTGAACTACATATGATATATGAATTTTCCTAAAATAACCGCACCCTTACCTTTTCTTGAAAAATCCTCGTGTCGTACCCACATTAGGGGACCACTCAAACGGCATGTGGGGACCACTAAAAATTTTCAACAAAAAATGTTGACTTTGCTTATGTGCGGGTAATAAAGTATTTATATCTACATGCTTGTGGTATTTATACTTACGAAATAAAGTATTTATATCTATATGCTAAGCTATGACGCCCAACCAGAGGTAAAGAAATAATTAAAGAAATGGGACCACCACAAGCAGTTATGGAAGTTAATCGCGACGGCATACCTGCGGGTACAATGCAGGTACTGAAATAATTATTCTTTATTTTATTAGCGGATTATTTTAATATAATAAATTACCTTAACATTATTTTTAGACTATTTTCTTTTTTACAATTTTTTTAATCAAAACAAGTTTTTTATGAGAAAAAAAATTTTGAGTTTTCAAGTTAACTCGGCTGATTTCAACCGATTCATCCGAAATCGATTCATAAACTGACTGATCTTGATTTTCAGAACCTTGGTCCCGAGTTAGTTTTAGCATTGAAATTATGGAGGACGCAGAGCAGAAATAAATATTTGCATAATTTATCGATGATAACTTTTAACTTTGAAAATAGACTAATTGGTTTCAAGAACTTACCCGATTATTTTTCAAGATTATGTGAAGCAGATATCATAGAAAGATGCAGATCTCACTGGCAACTTGAGGATAAAATATTTTCATTTACTGCGGATTGGGATTGTAATTTGATTAAAAGATTACAATTAAGTTCTATTAATTTCTGTTGTAAATTCCTTTTCTCCACTCGGTTCATCATCTCCTGTAGTAACTGTGACAGATGGCTCAACAATATTGGATTGTAGATTGCTATTAATGAGATTCCAGATTAACAATCAAGATACCTTCTGTTGTCATTTAGCATTATCTAGTACCATACAAAAATGAAATCAGAAACCAATATTAATCGGTGTATAGTGAATTAAAGAAAACAATAAAGTACAAAAAATTACTTCCCAGCAAGTACATGAATTGTCAAACTTACAACTTTACATCATGCTATTATTTTATTAATGCTAAACTTTATTTTTTAAACCTGCAGCACTTCAGGAAAACAAGAGAATACTAATCATCAGAAGTAATGAAAAAAAAATTCAAAGTCGAACAAATATTAAGCACAACTGAAGCAGGGGCATGTTGGTATTTTTACCTGTTTAAGACAGGAGATAATTGTTGTATAGTCTTGCGATCTGAAAACCTATCAAGCATAACAAAATTTACAAGTTAACATTTACAAATCAATTTAGTACTGCAGCATTTGTGACTAAAAACAATATCTAATATTCACAAAACAGGAGATATACAGTTGAGACCGTTAAACTGGTAACATCTATTACAGAAATTGAGGACTGTTGTCTGTGAAATAAACAGGAAAAAAATAATAAGTTTGTGAAAGAGTTGTGGAAGTTAAATTCTAAAACCTGGCTCTAGGTCGAACTTGTAGCTGCTCCAAGTTGTAAAACGGCGGCCACCACCCCTCTTTGTAAACCCTCTCTAAAATCCTAGCCTCTCAAATTTCTAGGGTTTCTCCTTCTACCGTTATCGCGTTTCTTGGTGATCTTTCTAATTTTGTTTTATTTCCCTTCTTCCCGTCCTGCTGATTTGAGCTTCTAAGATTTTCAATTGATTTCCATGTCCGTATAGATCTATATAGAAACAATAGAAACAAAATTGATAATAAGAAACAAAGCAGAGAAATAAGGAAATTAAGGAAATAAATTTATGCAAATCAATAAGGAAATAAAAAAAATCAAGGTTCATACTTGAATTTACGCAAATCAACAAGGAAATCAAGGAAATAAGGAAATCAATTTACGCAAAAGGAAATCAAGGAAATCAATATCTATAGAAATAAGGAAGGTGAATCGGTTCAATTGGAGAGGGAGATAAGGAAAAAAAATTATATCGCTAAATTTCTGTAATGAATCATGTGACGGTACATGTGGTTAGTATGTTTTAAGTTAAATTTAGATTTCTACAAATTATTCAGATGTATTTAATCAAAAGAAGACAAATTATGTAATCGGAGAGCTGAAATTAAATCCAAAATTTCATCTTTCAATCGTGACTATTGGCGGATTGGACACTTAACGTGCTTAATAATGGAATCGAGGTATGAACTTTTCATTTGACTCAACAGGCAAGATATATTAAGAGTTTAATACGGACTATCCAATGGATCTTTTTTTCTTTAATACAAGTCATTCTTTTTTCTTTTTAATTATTTTGGTCAGGTGAGAAAACATATGTTCCTATTTGAACCAAAAGCCCATTGTAGATAAGATAGTTCTTTTGTATTATTAACAAAGTTATTTATACGTCAACAAACCATGTAAGATTATAGAAACAAATCAAATGTGTCTTGTAAATATTGATGTATGACAATTTTAATCTTCATTATTAATTTATACAACAATTATTAATTTTACAAAATTATGTATTAATAATTTATTTAAAGTTCTTATTTTTTTTATTAACAATTGTGGAATACAAAACACTACATGATATATCGAGACATGGTGCGAGCTCGAAGATCAAATTTTCTCCTCAATCAAGTATTGCATTATCCATGCAACAGAACTTGTATACAGTCATACAAGTAACATCAACACTACATAAACGATGAATTTAAACATACGTACTAGAGAGAGAGAGGACGCTTCGCTTGAAGATCTAACTTTCTCCTCTTCTTCTTTCTTCCCAAGATTAAACTAACTTTCAAAGCTGCTTTATTTGATTCAAAGAAAAATAGAAATTTAAAATTTAAAATTTTCAACCACACACAAACATAACAGTAAAACAATATAAGCCTGTAAACAGGAGATATAATTTAAATTGCCTGTAAACAGGAGATATGAGTAGGTCCGATGGGCATCGGACATACATTTAGGTTCAATTAGCTCTAGAACCGTGCGATTAGCATCAAGATCTTTGCGCACGGAAATTGATACAGATTTTCCGGATTTTGATGCAGAGCACACGAATCTTGATGCAGATCGAATGGTCATCACACCCATCGAACCAAGGTAGGTCCGATGGGCATCGGACCTACTCTGATTCCTGTAAACAGATGATATGAATTCCCAATCATAGTATGTCATCTCTATTTTCCCCTTTTTGGGTTCTTAGGTTTTCACCGGACCGATTTAACAAGAAAGGTTCTCCTGTATTATTTTTTACCTCGATTTTATTATTTTTCCCTAATTTCTACATCCATAATTTCTACAGCACAACTTTTTATGATAAGCAAAACTCATATTTTCAAAAGAAAAAAGAAAAAGAAAGATATCCCACCTTTCAATTTCAATTAGATTTGTATTGGATTACTTGGAGAAAACTTGTTACAAAAAAGGGACATATCATTCCTAGAATCCTAGTTCAATATAATATCCGCATAATTTTTATAAAGAAACTAACAGGGAGCAATCGGTCATTTACAGGCTTAATTCTATTTAATGGCTATAAAATGGCCTCTAATTCAATTTTATGACCCTCTAAAGCAATCGCTATATATATATATATAAAAACAAAATCAAAGAGTTAAAATGGCTTAATTTTATGACCCTCTAATTCAATTCCGGAGTTAGCACGATTGAGTTGATAAAAAAAAAAAAAAACGAAATCACAGAAAATCTGAAAAATTAGAGTCTGAGCATCATTAGGAGCAACATAACAAATCTAAAAAATTGAAGAGTTAAATCTAACAAATATTTCATTTTCGGATAAGATTAGAAATGCAGAGAAAATTAATCCTATTGCAAAATAACGAGAGAGAGAGAGAGACGTTAACCAGGGAGGCTTAGGCGAAGCCCTAGATCAAAGGTGCGGCTGAGGCGAAGCAGAAACGTGGCAAGGCGTGCGAGGCAGCGAGCGGGAGGCTCGCTCCTCTCGAGCGGGGTCGGGCGGCAGATCAGGCAAGGTGGCGTCGGTTTTCGTCAACCACCGGCGGCAGCTTCTATCGTTTTTTTTATCCAACCTAAATGGTGCGAAGTCAGAGAGAGAAGGAAGTTGTCGTGGTTTTTTTTAGGGGTACTTTTCAGCGACCGGACCTAATCGGTCGCAGAAAGCTGTTGGCGCTGGTCGCTGAAGATATCGTCGCCGGAACTTTTTATTTTATTTTATTTTTAATTTTTTTTGGGATCTTCTGCAACCGGAGACTGCGGCGGCTGCTGCTGATATTTTGTTTTGCTATGGTGATATTTAGTGAATGATATTTTCAAAGGAAAGAGAAAAAACACACCCTGCCGCAGAAACCATTACATTTGGTTTTGCTCAAATATGTAACTAATTAAAATTTGAATGTTCATATTTAGTTTTTAAGTCAAATATTGTATTGTAAGAAGTGACCTTAACATTATTTTTAGACTATTTATTTTTTTACAATTATTTTTTCCTATTTTTAATACAAAACAAATTAAAAAACTTACAAAAAAACAGTTGCATATCCAAAATTTATTGGTTTTGGACCAAAAGTCCATATTGGATATGATAGTTTCTTCGTATTATTAACAAAGTTATTTATATAACATCAAGCCATACAAAATTATAGAAACAAATCAAATGTGCTGTGTTTTTAACATTGTATGTATATAGTAGTGTATGACAATTTTAATCTTAATTATAAATTGGTAAAACAATTATTAATTTTACAAAATTGTTTATTAATAATTTATTTAAAAATGTCATATTTTTTATTAACAATTGTGGAATACAAAACATTACATGATTTTCAGTAAATGATCTTTTCAAAAGAAAGAACAAAAAAACATACATTCCGCCCAAAAAACTATTACATTTGGTTATGTTCAAATTTGTAATATTTTGTTTCGTTTGTTTCTTTACTTTATGTGAGATATAATGAAGCTATCTAATTAGTTGAAATGTTTATATTTTATTTATTAGTGAATTATTTTAGTATAAGAAGTGATCTTAACATAATTTTTAGACTAATTATTTTTTATTACAATTTTTTTATTTTTTTAAATAAAATAAGCTTTTTACAAAAAAAAAATTGAGTTTCCATGTTAAATCAACTGATTCCGACCAATTCCGATTTCATAATCGACTAACCGGTTATGATTCTTATTCTGATTCCGATTCCGATTATGATTTTCATAATCTTTGAAACAATTGAAAACTGTTATTGCATATAGTTGCTTGCTAACTTTGTTAAAAATATGAAGATCGTTAAAGATGTTATAGCATCTTTTATCATAAGGTTCAAATTTATTAAAATTGTAGATGAGATAAGATCGACTTCCTCCCATAAGTGAAGATTGGCCAAAGAGCCACCATTGAGTTTGTACGTGGGAAATAGAGGTTAAAATTTTTGCTCATCATGTAGTATTGAGAAATGTAATGACAATTATTTGATATTCTCTAATATCTAATAGAAAACAATTGAATGAAACACAGTCCATAATATTTGTTTATGATATTAATTAAGAAATTTCTTTAATTTTGCAACTTGATCAATATTTAAAGAAAGAAATGGATATTTTAAAAGCAATAAAAAAATCATGCAAAATTCATTTTGTATCTCACAAATTGCATTACTTTATTTGAAAGTCTCAGCATATCATACACCTTGATAATTTTAGTGTCATTACTTTTTTGTCATCAAATTGAAATTTTGAATTCATAATGATCTCACCATCATATACATAATCTTTATCCATTTAAAATATTTAACCAGATCAGTCGAGAGTAGTATGTGTATAACAAAAACAACTTCATAAATTCTTTTTTTATTTTATTGTATACAAGTATACAACCCAAAGGAGCATTTCATAGTTATTCATTGAAATTAGTTTATACCATTTATATTGTCTGAAAATATTTATTTTTAGAAGTATTATTAAAGTCTTTCTTTTATAATTGATATCGTGTGTACAAGAAAAATATCACTCCGTACATAAAAAAAATCATTATTGCACTACAAACAAGTATGTCGTGAGCCTTCACTTACAGAAGTATGGCAACCTTCTTTTATACATCCGGATTGGACAGAATTGGAGAAGGCAGTTAACTATTTTTTAAAAATCAATCCTATTAATCTATTGTCCAACTCTAAGTATCCAACATCAAATTTGTACTTCCAATGTTTGAAAACAATCAATGATATTCATAAATATGTCTTTGATGACTTGTATGATCTAGACCTTCACGGTACGTATATCTTGTGTGTTGCTTGTGTATTGGATCTAAGATTCAAACTGACATACTTTGAATATTTACATTTGAAAGAAGGTTCTAACTATCTGCTAGTAACAGCCTATGAGATTGGTGAATTCTTTGATTCTTCTTCTTTCTTTTTTTTTTAGAGAAGAATTATTTGATTCTTTGTTTTGTATGTATGCAAAAGAAGAAACCAATCAAGATTCTCCTCTTTCTATTGTATCTCCTTGTATCATAAGGTTCAAGTTCATTAAAATTGTAGATGAAATAAGATCGACTTCCTCCCATAAATGAAGATTGGCCAAAGGGCCACCAATGAGTTCGTACGAGGTCAGAAATTTTGCTCATCTCGCTGTATTGAGAAATGTAATGACAGTTATTTGATATTCTCTAATATCTAATAGAAAACAATTGAATGAAATACAGTTCATAGTATTTGTTTATGATATTAAGTAAGAAATTTTCTTTAATTTTGCAACTTGATCAATATTTAAAGAAAGAAATGGATATTTTAAAAGCAATAAAAAAAATCATGCAAAATCCATTTTGTATCACACAAATTGCATTACTTTATTTAAACGTCTCAACATATCATACAACTTGATAATTTTAGAGTCATTACTTTTTTGTCATCAAATTGAAATTTTGAATTCATAATGAATTCACCATCATATACATAATTTTTATCCACTTAAAATATTTAACCAGATCAGTCGAGAGTAGTATGTGTATAACAAAAACAACTTCATAAATTCTTTTTATTTTATTTTATTGTACAAAAGTATACAACCCAAAGGAGCATTTCATAGTTATTCATTGAAATTAGTTTATACCATTTATATTGTCTGAAAATATTCATTTTTAGAAGTATTATTTAAGTCTTTCTTTTATAATTGATATCGTATGTACAAGAAAAATATCACTCCGTACATAAAAAAAATTATTATTGCTCTACAAACAAGTATGTCGTGAGCCTTCACTTATAGAAATATGGCAACCTTCTTTTATACATCCGGATTGGACAGAATTGGAGAAGGCAGTTAACTATTTTTTAAAAATCAATCCTATTATTGATCTATTGTCCAACTCTAAGCCGACATTTTTATTAATACCCTAAAAAAAAACAAATATCAATCATATGCCCTCACTTTGAATTTTTTTTTAAATATGCCCTAACCGCCCAGGAGCTGGGCGGTCAGCTTTCCAACGAACCGCCCCCCGTGGGGCGGTCCACTGCCTAAAAAAAAAAAATCACCAAACCGCCCCACTATGGGGCGGTCCACTAATTTTTTTTTTTTTTTTTTTAGATTCATGAACTACGAAAAAAATTGAATTGATATTTAAGATCAATTGATGAATGCTTTGTTTATTAGATATTAATTAAGCACTTCAAAATTATTGGAAACATGGTCCAATTTAACAAGCTTGGAGATTTTAGACCTTTCTCTCAACCACCTGGACGGAAGCATCATACATGATTTAGCAAGTGTTCCATCACTTCGTAAACTCGACCTCAGTCGTAATAATATAAACAACAGCAACGGTAACAAAATTCAATTAATTAATGCTTTATTCAAGTGAGCCGAGTCTGGTCAAACCAATCATACCACAAACAAAGGACTCTGAAACGAAAAGACCGGTGAAGGAATCACTCAATTTGAGTAAGCCAATTGGGAATAACAGCTGATCAAAGTTCATACTCAAAAAAATATGAAAAACTGTAAAATTCAATCAAAGATATGCATACTGTTGCAACTTTGCCCCTTAGTTCATCACAGCTACACATCTCATAAAAATTTGATACTCTGCCATCTGATAGATTATATGTCAAGGTTTAAATCCATATAAAGAACTCCCAAAACGGCCAAGTAGATAATTCACAATAAAAAAGACAAAATCAGAAAAACTGTAAAAATATGTAAAGTTGCTGATCAGGTCACCAATTCTCACCTTCATCTGGGATAGCTAAACATCATCAAAAATCATAAAATTTGGCTGACTTATAGTCTTGACATCATAGTATAAGGCTGTAAAGTTTCATCAAAAAACTCCGAATGGATCAGAAGATGTTAAGTGTCAAAGATTGGCCAAACTGAAAAAGCGTGCATATGAATCAGCATGTCCCAAGTTTACCCATGCCTTTGCATGACCTTTAAGCATCAAAATAATGTTCTATATATCTATTTTCCGTAAGAAGATGATGGCAACGAATGTTTTTTTAGGAGAATGTTTACCCTTTTACTAGGAACCCTGCTTATGACCCAGAGACAAAATTAATTTATTGCACTTTTAACCTTATTTATAAGTCAATCCCAAGCTGGACCTATTCAATTACTATAATTTTAAAAATTATCATGGGTGTAACATACTATGATTTTTAAAAGGTTCAATAACTTTAGTCATGTGTAGATTCTCTATGGAACTAGAGAGTTTAAAGAAAGAACAAGACCCGAAGATCAAATTGAAAATGAGGCACTAGCAATTTATCAAATTGTTTACTAAAAGGCTCAAACTGCTGGTAAAGCTGAGAGACGCTGGGTTTTCATGGAGAGTTGCTGGCTCGGTGCTGTGCAAGTATTATGCTTCTTCCCAAGATGATGATGATGATGATGATGATGATGATGATAATATTATTAAATATGTAAAGATGATGATGATGATGATGATGATATTATTATTAATTATGTATAACATTACATTGACAGAAGTAAAAAAAAATTAGAATATTCATTTTATCCACATTGGTAAAAATCAATCGCGTGATATTCTAAAAAATGAATTTAAGAAGCAGAATATCTCTAGAGTTACGGATGGTAACAAACCTTTAAATATAATTTAGAAAAGAATATAGTAATTAATTTAGACATATTAAAATTAATATGAAAATCCAGTACTAAGTATTTTCCTTTCCAATAAAAAGACTTTACCTAACAAAAAATAAGTAATAGATTTTTCTAAATTTGATGTATTCTGAATAAATATTTTTCTCATATTTTTGGTTCAGATTCTTAGTTACTTCATGTCAATGGACCATGTATAGTTTACAACCTCCTCTTTTATTTCAATGGACCATGTACAGTTTACAATCTCCTTTTTTTAGCATGAGATGATGATCAAAATTCTAAAATATTGAATTTTCATCTAACAAAAATCATAAACTTATATGTAAATTTTTTTTTTCTTCGATCTGATCAATATTATTTTCTACTTGCACATAAAAAATTATCATTTTTTGAATTTATTTTCATATGGGCCAATAAATTGAAAAATCAATGTTATATAAGATATTCTCTATAATCAAGTTGGCATTTCTATAAGATATTATTTATGTACTCCTCTAGTTTCCTTTTTGGTCATTTATACCCTTGTAATTTTGATATTTCAATCACTTGAATAAAGCATTAATTAATTGAATTTTGTTACCGTTGCTGTTGTTTATATTATTACGACTGAGGTCGAGTTTACGAAGTGATGGAACACTTGCTAAATCATGTATGATGCTTCCGTCCAGGTGGTTGAGAGAAAGGTCTAAAATCTCCAAGCTTGTTAAATTGGACCATGTTTCCAATAATTTTGAAGTGCTTAATTAATATCTAATAAACAAAGCATTCATCAATTGATCTTAAATATCAATTCAATTTTTTTTCGTAGTTCATGAATCTAAAAAAAAAATTAGTGGACCGCCCCACAGTGGGGCGGTTTGGTGATTTTTTTTTTTTAGGCAGTGGACCGCCCCACGGGGGGGCGGTTCGTTGGAAAGCTGACCGCCCAGCCCCTGGGCGGTTAGGGCATATTTAAAAAAAAAATCAAAGTGAGGGCATATTTGATATTTGTTTTTTTTAGGATATTAATAAAATGTCGGAACTCTAAGTATCCAACATCAAATTTGTACTTCCAATGTTTGGAAACAATCAATGATATTCATAAATATGTCTTTGATGACTTGTATGATCTGGACCTTCACAGTACGTATATCTTGTGTGTTACTTGCGTATTGGATCTAGGATTCAAATTGACATACTTTGAATATTTACATTTGAAAGAAGGTTCTAACTATTTGCTAGTAACAACCTATGAGGTTGGTGAATTCTTTGATTTTTTTTTAAGAGAAGAATTCTTTGATTCTTTGTTTTGTATATACGCAAAAGAAGAAACCAATTAAGATTCTACTCTTTCTATTGTATCTCCTTGTATTTTATTTTGCTAGATGCTTATACGATATTTTATTTTGAGCATTAAATTATATTTATTTATGCAAATTATTTACTTGATATCGTTGCCATTTGGACATTTGGACATTTGGATGGATGCAATAGAACAAGAGGAGGGTTCAAATGCCTCCATTTTTTGTGCCTCCACCATACCTTCATTTTTAAAAACTTTAATAACTCAAAATTTAAAACTTAAAAATCAAAATAAAACCGTTGGATATGATCTACATCATTTTATCTATGTGCTCATAAAAAATTATCACATTTTGATTTTTTTTTTTATGTGAATCAATAAGTTGAAAAATCAACGTTTAGAAATTATCCACATTAGTACATTTTTTTATAAGCTCTTGATGACAACCAAAACAAAATTAAAATGTCATAATTTTTTATACGTGCATAGATAAGATGATGTAGATCATATCCAACGGTTTTATTTTGACTTTTAAGTTTTAAATTTTGAGTTATTAAAGTTATTAAAAATGGAGGCATGGTGGAGGCATGAAAAATGGAGGCATTTGAACCCTCCTCATTGAACTATTATGTTTTGTTAAAGCTCCTTATCAATTTTTGTTAAATTAAGCTCCTATATATATTAGAATAAACGAAAAGTGCAATACAACTTGAAATTTATAACAAGTTCATCAAACAGGTCAATTAAGTGAAGAGAGAAATCAAATTTTAAAAAAAAAACAAATGAGTAAAATAGCAAAATTTCTCTTATTTACCAGAAAAAATTGTTCAACTACAAATGCGCAAAACATTAAGTGTATTTTGGTGAATTGAAAAAACAATGACCAAATTGCAGTTTCTATTATCATGGTTGAGCGCTACCATATATAATACAATCAGAGTAAGGCTTAGGTGCTATAGATAACATAAGGCCTTCAGTGTTACGGACTCAAAAGTCTATCGTATAAACAACAATGAATACAACAATGATCTTGAAGCGCAACAATGAATAAGGCTGAAAGTTCATTAAAGGTGCTATAGATAGCATAAGGTTGAAAGTTCATTAAAGGTTCAAGCACAAGCTTTTGGAGCGCATGTTCTTGAAGACAACAATGAATACAACAACGAGCGTGAGAGTAAATATGACAACATGTCTACTTGTTTGAAGGTTAGCAATATTTGTTACTAAATTCTGTTAAATAGTAGATAGTTTGATTTACTAATATTTTCATTCTTATTTCTCAATTGTAGAGAATGTTGGCTGAGAGTTCATTCAAACAAGCTTTTGAAGTGCATGATCATGAAGACAACAATGAATGAAACAACGAGCGTGAGAGTGAAAATGACTTGTATTGACAATGTTTATTTTAGTATAGAAGGGATAGTTATATTTTGGTATAGAAAGGAATAATATAGAAAGAATAATATTTTGGTGTTGAGGTTTTGCTTGTATACTGCCATTTAGTAATGTTTTATCGATTGTGTTGCTTGTTTACTGCTATGATATATTTTTCTTGTGTTGTTTACTGCTATACTTGTTTTACTTTTTTTACTTAAATGAATGTACATTGGAATTTGTATTTATCTGTGGGAGGAGTGAATTTTTGAAAATCTTGGGACTGTCTTGAAAATTTACAGAAGAATTGGCTTGGATCTAGGAGTTCAGCTCAGAAGGAACAACAAGTCTGTCTGGTTAAACAAATTGTTACAGTTTTTTTATTTGTTGTAGTTCCTGACATCCACCGTACCAGTACCAATTGTTACATTTTTTGTTGTTGTTGAAATCTACTAATATAATTGTGTATTCAACAACAATTTAAATAAAGGAATGGAAAATGAATAAAATGTAACGTGAATCAAAGAATATATAATTGCAAGAAAAAAAATGATATTTTAGAAATTAATGAAGAACCTGATACAAAAGATGGCGAAAGCCAAGTTTAGCTGAATATATAAAATTGCTTACAAATTCACTAATCCAACCCAGTACACATCTTTGCCTTTTATAGGAGAAATTGAATTAAAAAGGAAATTTTCAATTTCACTAATTAAATCTTGCTAATCTTTAATCTATGCTTGTCCTATAAACAATCTTCAATTTTCCCTCTTTATTGCTCTGCATTCAAAATGTTATATAATGGTACAAATGATTAGAGTAATGAAAAAATTAAATAAATTACAATCATAATAAATAGAATCTTAAACTGCAAGAAAAACTTAGAGTCTGAAAAATATTAAAAGCCAGTCTAGTCCAGTTAATTATCTCTCTCATGGTACTGATCACACATACCTGAGAAAGATAAATGAATACAAATTGTTGCATAAATGGAGAATGTTTTAAGTGTATTCAAACATCAGCCTAGCTGACTCATTACCATAATATGCTTAAATTAAGAGACAAATTGCAAGCCCCAAGTTCTTACATAACAAAAAATAAATTAGAAAAGAGTTAAATTGCAAACTCCATTTAAACCAATTATCAAATTAGAAGACAAACCGAAGAGATAGTCTTTTATTTTCATTTTGGCATTTCATCGAGCAATTTTTGGACAAAACTGAAATGAGAATTCTCCATTTACATCAATTCTCAAATCAAGAGACAAACAAAGACAACATATCTTAAATTAATAAAGAGGATAGCACAAAATCGGGTTAAGTTTTCATACCAGCGGAGGCGCTGAGCTGGGCGAGGCAAGGCATAGTTTCTAACGAAGGCGCTAACGAAGGATTCTAAGACCTCTCCCATCTCTGTTCTCCGTTTTCTCTGATCAAGCGCTCCATCTCGCACGAATATTAAAGTAGATCTAATTGTTTAAGATGTGGTGTTTTTTAGTTTGAAATGACACTACTAGTGTTATACTAGCCGGACTCAATAGTAAACACAATGTTGCTATCATATTATTTTTCTAACTAGTATGACAAACATTGGTCAAAATCTACTACGTCAAAAAACTTTTTTTATTAACTCCGAAATTTAACACAATAATATTCATAGAAAAATAAAAAAAATCCGAAAAATAAACCATAATAACTAATTTATTATGTTTATTTGTTATTTTATTTTTTTCAATAGTATTGCTACTCATTTATGCTCCCATCAACACCACAACCTAGCTACTCTTAATTATATTTCTCGTCTCGCTCTCTCTCTGTTTTTTTTTTAAATTACCTTATCATCTCTCAAGTCCTTTTAAAACCCAAATGCCTCTTATTCAAGTAAATCAAAATTTAATGACCCCACTTGAAATCATAACTTTGAATAACATGGATATGAATGTATTATTTAGACTGCATGGTAATATTTTACTGGGGTTTATTTTACATATCCGGTAACATGCTGAGTGTAATTTATAATGGCAGAATTAATGTCTTCTACGTTATTATGTTTATACATGTTAGTAATAGTTTTGCAGTATGGATAAAAAAAATATAATGTTGCAATATGGATAAAAAACTTAAATATTTAACTTTTTTATACATTCATATTTTTATTTATAATTTTGGATTGTTTTGCATTTGTTTTTTTTTATGATCTCTGTAAGGTTGCTTTCTTGAATTCAGAGAATCACATAATGCTAAATTGCTAAATCTATCTAAAAATGTTGTTTTTATTCGCTAACATTTTTGGCTGTGTCTATATTGATATTGCTAATGTCTTGTTTAAATACCTATATTTCTGAAAAAACTTGGTCACATTTTATATATCTCTATAATTAGGGGCTGCAAACGAATCGAACCGATCGACTTACCTCCAGTTTGAGTTTGGTTTGAATTAATTTCGAACTAAGTTTGGTTTGAATTAATTTCGAACGAACTCAATTTCAAACCGAATTTTTTACGAACTCAATTTCGAACATTTACGAACTTTGTTATGACTTACGAGTTATGACTTATGACTGAGCCATAGTGCAAAATTACAGCACTTCAATAAAAACTCAAGCATTCTGAATTCTAATTACACAGTACACCAAAGTTTATATCAAAGTTTATTTCATATATCCAAAGTATTCGAAGTACAATTTAAATATCAATAGAAGTACAGAACAATCACCAAAGTCTTAGAATTATTACAAACCCAAATATTATCATAAATAAAACATTAAAGTTCATTACAACTAGACATTCGAGTCTTCCTCTACGAGGGTGGTCTTTCACTTGGTCCGACCTTATTTCTAAGGTATCACAACCTATAGGAGTCTAGGGTTTGGTATCACAGCCAAGTAGCCAACAGAGGGAAACTTTAGGATTTGGACTTTGGTATCGCAAGTTCGCAACCAACAAAGAAGGAAGGTCGGCTAGGGACTAGGGTAGAACGGTTATGGGTTATGGCTAGAGAAGGAAATTTGTCACGGCGTGATCAGTCACGTCACGTAACGTCACGTTCACGTCACGTTACGTCACGTCACGTGTGTCGATTACGTGACGTGACTCACGTGTTACGTGACGTGACTATTCGCGTGACGTGACTGTATTTAATAAAAATTATACGTCACGTCACGTCACGTAAACTAATCACGTCACGTCACGTCACGTTATAAAACATGTTTTGAGGACAAACTCTAGTAGTCCATATTCCTATTAGCACTATTAGGCTATGTTTCTGTAGTATATTCATAGTATATTCATACTTTTCTTTTGTGGCTGTTTGTAAAAACTATGTTTCTTAATGAAACGGGCTTAAATATCTTTTATCCAAAAAATTTGGCAATTTTTAGAATATTATTTACTAGTTAATTTTTGCAACATTATTTACTATTTTACAAATTTTATAATTTTCATATTTTTTGATATATTTTTTCTGAATTTTCAACAATTTAAATTAAAATATAAAAAAAAGTTCAATGTGACTAATTTATGTCACGGTATATCACGTCACGTGACCATTCGCGTGATGTGATCGTCTGCCCCTATTTTGATCACGTCACGTGAAAAAAAAACATTGATCACGTTACGTCACGTCACGTGACCAAATCACGGCGTGTTTGTCACGTCCCGTCACGGCGTATCACGTATTTCCTTCTCTAGTTATGGCTGGTTTTGTTTAATTTTTCTATTTTGGCTTTGTTGTTGAATTTTTTTTATTTGAGCTTGTAATTGAATCGGACTTTCTGTTTCAAAAAATATTTTTCAGAAGTCAGAATTGAAAGCAATTATGGATTGGACGGCTTATATTTTCATCAGTGAACATAAGTTATCAGCAGAAATTAACGGTTCACGATTGAGTTAATTTCGAACTAAATTTGGTTTGCGAACCTATTTCGAACGAACTAGGTCCAGTTTGAGTTTGGTTTGAATTAATTTCGAACGAACTCAATTTCGAACGAACTTTTTCGAATCAAACTCGAATCGAATTACGAACTATGAATTTTTTGTGCAGCCCTACATATACCGAAATTTTTTTTCTTACCATTCTCGGAAATCGGAATTAAATCAATACCACCCGTTTAATCATAATTCAGATTCCGCCACGTACGCGCCTTGGATCTGCGCACGGATCCCAAATCCGTCCGCATAGTGGATATGCGGACGGATCGGTTCGCAAGGTGGATATGCGCACGGATCGGTTCGCAAGGTGGATATGCGCACGGATAGGTGCTCATTGTGGATATGCACCGATCCGTGCTCATTGTGGATATGCACCGATCCGTGCGCATATCCACCTTGCGAACCGATCCGTGCGCATATCCACCTTGCGAACCGATCCGTCCGCATATCCACTATGCGCATGGATTTGGGATCCGTGCGCAGATCCAAGGCGCGTACGTGGCGGAATCTGAAATCGGATTAAACGGGTGGTATTGATTTAATTCGGATTTTAGAGGGTGGTAAGAAAAAAAATTTCGGCTACATATAATGCTAGACATTAGAGTTCTTCGTAAATATCGAAAAATAATGAAAATTTGCTCAAAGTTTAACCTTTGTTTTTCAGTGTTTTGCATCTTGGTACGTCCGTTGGATTCTCACCTATCACATGAATTCACGAGTGATCTTTGCTTCTCTTCCCCGACAAAACAACTACACGCACAACACCAGAAACCCTGCTTCCCGCTTCCTCCAAACCCTAAAAAACCCTAGCTCCACCATGTCAACTCTGACCAACATAGACGTCGATCCGGACGAAGAAACCCTATGCAACAACTCGACTAATGGCAGCACCATCTCTGACCCCTTGGATGCGGCGGCGCCGTCGCCGTCTCCACTGGATATGCCCAGTCGGGTGCTCGCCGGAGTGACCCGGGTGGAGCGGGCGTGGGCCCACTGGAGAGATCTTGGAGCGCCGCGGTTCATGGTGGCGCCCATGGTGGACAATTCGGAGCTTCCTTTCAGGATGCTGTGCCGGAAGTACGGTGCTGAGGCGGCTTATACACCAATGCTTCATTCGAGAATTTTCTCAGAGAATGAGAAGTATCGGTCCATGGAATTCTCTACTTGCAAGGTTAGAGGATTGAATATTGTTTCCATTTGTCAAATTTCCAAATTCCAATTAGTTTAATGTGAAAATGCAGCTCTTTTTGTTCTTCCCTGCCTGCTTGATATGAATTGTTAATCAAGTAACATAGGTAGAGTTAAATCAATATTGTTTTGCTTGTGCTTGGTTTAGGAGGATCGGCCACTATTTGTTCAGTTTTGTGCAAATGACCCCAAAATTTTGTTGGAAGCCGCGAAAAGGGTAGAAGCTTATTGTGACTATATTGACATTAATCTCGGGTTAGTTAAACATTTAATTGTTATTCATCTCCATTTTTACTATTGGAAGACTTTAGGAATATTAATTATTTTATTTTATTATTCAGTTGTCCTCAAAGGATTGCGAGACGTGGCTACTATGGTGCATTTCTAATGGAAAACCAACCTCTTATAAAATCCCTTGTAGAAACTCTAGTTCTAAACCTTGATGTACCGGTCTCTTGTAAAATACGTATTTTCCCTAATTTAGACGACACCATAACATATGCGAAAATGTTAGAGGAGGCTGGTTGTTCCCTTTTAGCTGTACATGGCCGTACCAGAGACCAAAAAGACAGCACTAAGTTTAAGGCCGATTGGGCCGCGATACGGGCTGTAAAGCAAGCCCTAAGAATACCAGTCTTAGCTAATGGAAACATTCGCCACATGGTGGATGTCAATTCGTGCTTGGAAGAGACTGGTGTGGATGGTGTACTGTCAGCTGAGACACTTCTCGAAAACCCTGCGCTTTTTGCCGGTTATAAGACAGTTGAGTGGAGAGAAGAGGGAGATGAAGAAGGGGATCTGGACCAAGCTGATTTGGTGGTAGAATATCTGAAATTGTGTGAGAAGTACCCAGTACCATGGCGAATGATAAGATCACATGTGCACAAAATGTTAGGTAATTGGTTTAGGGTTCACCCTGAGGTTAGAGAGGAGCTAAATAAACAATCGATACTCACATTTGAGTGGTTGTATGATATGGTGAGGCGCCTCAGGGAGCTTGGAAAGGGGGACCCGCTTTATGGTGGGAAAAATGTTGTTGATAGAATTGCAGTTAATGCTGCTGCGGGTTGAAAGCAGTGTGGACTGTTATGTGTTTCTTGGCAAATATAGCACCTTCTGATTTTTTGCGGCCCGTGTTAAAAGTTCTACCAAAGGCTGTTAATGAAATAAAAATGAGGTGGAGAAGGGGGACAGAACTTTTCTATATTTTGTTTCCATTTTTTCTCTTACAATGGATTTTAGGATAGTATTGAGGCAGGATTCAAGATTCTTGTAGGTCCTTTTGTATGTTAGGATTTTAGCATCCTGTAATTCCTAAAATCAACGGCACAGAATGTAACTTTGGCTTAAACAATTTTGATTTACTGATTTATAATATGATTTGTTTGGGGTTTATATAAATTCTTACTGAATTGTTTGACTACCATATGTTGCACTTTTTTTTTATTGCCCCTTGTATATAGCGAGCTAGCGATGACTTGAGTGCTTGATATCAACTTTTTTACAAGTAGTCCCCAAGTCATTCTATACTCTACTATTTTCTTCTACTTTGTTTTTTTCATACTATTTATCAAACTTAATAAAATAGAAAACCATTTTTCTATAAAAATTAGAAGATTCACGACACACATTGATAACCTTCCACACATACAAGTAGTTATACTAGCCTTTTGCATAATCCATAACTTGAGAAGATCTAAAGCCCAAAATAACAATCCTACATTACAGGCCCAAACTTGAAACCAAACCTCCGGCCTGTTCAATAATCCTCGTTTGCTCATAAACATGCTTCCTTCAGAAACCAAAACGACCAGAATTCTCTTTGTTTTCCTTCCCTTCTCTTTTTCTCACTAAAGCATTTAATTCTAAATCTTTACAACGGTTCTCTTTTTCTTCACCCTCCACATGGTGGTAAGGGATCATCGCAAAGCCCGGCATTTCCACTAAACCAAACTGCTGGTAATGGCGTTTCATGTCGTGGAATGTGCCCGGTGAGCTCATTGCCCGACACGTCAAACTCTGTCAACTCTTCAAGATCAAGTAACCCATCTGGTATTTCACCTAACAAGCCATCGTTGGCCAACCTTATCTCTTTTAGTGCTGACATTTTCACCATGCTCTCTGGAATCCTACCACCCAGCGGGTTATAAGAGAAATCCAATACCTCTGCCGCCTTCATTGCCTCGAACTCACCAATATTCTCATCAATTCCACCGGTGAAACCATTTCGAGACACGTCTAATGTTTTGTACTGTCCAAGTGCTTCGCTTACTCCTTTGTCTAGCACCGGCAAAAGCGGTCCATAGAAGTTGTTATATGACAAGTCTAGGTCCATTAGCATAGCTAAGTTCCTGAACTCATTTGGGATTGTTGAACGGATTCCGTTTCGAGAGAGGTTTAGAAAAGTGAGACCTGTCATGTTACTGATCCACCTAGGTAACTCACCAGAGATGTGATTATTGGATAGATCCAAAGCTGAAATGGAGCTTGCCAACCCGAGCCAGTCTGGTAGTGGGCCCATGATGCCAGTTTCTGATAGCATTAGCCTGAAGATACTCATTTCCACTAACCAAGCTGGTAGGGAGGTGAAGCCAATTGGATTATTGCAGAGGTCTAATGACTGGAGGTTATGGAGGTTTGCAAACTCGTTAGGAATCGGCCCAGAGATGCGGTTTCTGGCTAGGTCTAGGGTTTGGAGATTTTTCAATTTGCCGACGGAAGAAGGGATTTTACCAGTGAGCCGGTTATTAGCCAAGAAGATGTCATTGAGTGTGGTTAGGCCTCCAATCGAGCTCGGGATTTTCCCACTTATTGCATTGTTTTCAAGAACAAGCTTTTGGATTCTAGGAAGGTATCCAATGGATTTAGGTAGTGCACCCGTTAAGCGATTGTATGAAATCCGGCAAAATTGGATGGATAGCATACCCGAGATGGAAGCTGGAATGTTACCAGTAAGATCATTTTTGTAAAGATCAAGGACTATGAGTCTTGTGAGGTTCCCAATCGAGGATGGGATATTGCCTCTGATTCGGTTCTCTGACAAGTCAAGATGTGTCAGTCTATGAAGCGATCCGATATTCTCTGGTATTGGATCTGTTAAGAGGTTGTCATGAAAATCGAGTTTTTCAAGAAACTCAAGCCTCCCAATGGATGTTGGGATACCACCAGTGAATTGATTCTCGAAAAGAGCTAGTTGAATCAGTGATTTGGAGGAGAAGATAGAAGGAGGAATGCATCCTGAGAGGCGGTTAGAATTGAGAAAGAGCCGCCTGAGACGACGTAACCTTGAAAGAGATGACGGTATGGGCCCGGTAAGCTCATTGGATGAAAGTAGGAGGTCGGTAAGGCGTGAGAGGTGCCCAAGTGAAGCCGGTATGGGACCAGTGAGCCGCTTTAGGTTGGTTAAGTCGAGAACATGTAGATGAGAAAGTGAACCAAGTGCAGGTGAAAGGATGCCGACTAATGAGGCGTCAATTACAAAGTCTGGCCCAGAGGTTAATCCTGGTCGTGTAAGGTTCACAACACGGCCGGTGGCTGGGTCACATGCAATGCCGGCCCATTCGGTACAGCAGTCAGTGGTGTGATCCCATGTTTCTAGAAGGCCTAATGGGTCTGTGGTGATGCCGGCCTTGAATGCGAGTAGCGCTGATCGGTCGGTGCGGTGGCATGCGATGCAGTGATTGAATAATGTGAAAGAGAGGAGAAGTATGAGTTTGGATGAATAAATGTAGGTATCCATGTTGGGTTTAAAGAAACTTGGGTGGATTTTATGTTGTCTGCCCACAAAGGGTATTTGCTGATGTTTTAGAAATGACATTGACAAGAGAAGGGTATGAGAAAAGAGATTTAACCTCATTAAGAGATTAATTTAAATATGCGTGAAAATGGCAGCCATGTCTGAGGGGCAGGTAAAGAGAATTTGCTTCTTGCTGCCAACAAGGAGGGAAGAAACAGGGGAAATTTTAAAGTGGAGCTCTGCCTTTCTTGTTCTCATCTTTTTTTTTTTTTTTTGAATGATTTCTTGTTCTCATCTGGTACCAAAATAGTGTAGTGGGTTTTCATTGTGAACAGATAGCATTGAACATGCCAACATGGCGTGTATAAATGTTAACCTAAAAGTGAAAAGTGGTAGCCAAAATTATGATGTGAAATAGTGAGAGAGAGAGTCGCATAAATGACCTTAAAAAAAATGTTAGATGAAGTTGGGATAATAATCTTAGTAAAATCTGCTGAACAGCTAATGTAGTGGTCTTAAATGTGGTTGAAGGTACTATACTAATATCCAATGATGGAAAGCAAATTATGCTTTGTTTTCAAAAACTAAAAATATTTTGCTAGAAGGCAAAAAAAAAAAAATTCACATCAAAGCTAAAGTATAATTTCCTTGCCGCCCTTTCTCTTTCCTTTTTAAGAATTAATATTTGATCTAGTAGCAAAGGCACATGATCTCTATTTGAGAGGTCATGAGTTCGAAACTCAGATAGAAAAAATCATTTGTTGTAATAACAAAAAGTATTAAATAATTAGGTAGCTTGATCTCCAACTTTACTCAAAAAAAATAAAAAAACTTATTTTAGTTATATTGCCTTCAGTGAGAATCAGGACTAATCTTTTTTAAATTACAAATTTTATTGCTAAATATAAAGCCCACTTTTTGAAATAAAATATTTCCCCCAGAAAAAGTTGTGGGCCCACGAGAATTTTTGCATTGATTAATGGCTCATGTGATGATTAAAGAAGAGAGTAAAGAGCAAACAAATTGGGGAGCCAGTGGAGACAGATAGTTAATTGCACTGCTATTTTGCCAAATGGCTATGATTTATTTAACAAAACATCCTGATTACACTACAGCGAAGCAGCAGAGTGGAATACAGTATGCTGTACCTTTTTTTAATTATAGCATGGATAATGTGGTTTCTTAAGTAATTAATGTTTGCCAGAAGTGCGTTTCATGCTCCCTTGGAGTAAATGGGTCCACATTGGACTTTTTTCTGACCTCTTTTGACTATCTTAGTATATTTTGGTTGGTTTAAAAGAACTAGATTGGTGAGTTTAATTTCAAACTGATTGAATTGATTTAAAATAACGAATTCAAATTGTTGAGATCAATTTTCTCCGCTAGTAATATATTAACTTGCAAATTAATTTAGTACAAGTCAAATGTTAAAAAAAAAATGAAAAATAAATACATTAAAATTAACTTGCAAATCAATTTGATTTTAGACTAAATCAATTCAAAAATATATAAATTTTGCATCTAAATACATCACTCATTATGTAGATCGATTTTTTAACAATTTGGTTTTGACATTTGAAGTCAATTTAATATATTTTAGAGTTAAATTTACCAAAAAAAAAAAAACCTTGGTGAACACCCTTGTTCTATTCTTTTTATTCTACGGATATTTTCAGCTCAAGCAAAACAATTATCGTCATATTGTTTGCTTTCACATCATTTTTTGCCGCCTGCAAGTGTTTTTCTGCGCGCATGTATGCATTGATATTAAATTGTGTACAAGTTTGTGTTACTTTAGTACAGAACTCAGTATATAGGTTTTAAGCTGCAATTGTTATCAGGTCGAAATTGTGATTAATATCTGACATTACAAATAGTAGCTCTACACATGCTAATTGCAAACATAAACATGATAACGCATATCTGGATTCTATTTTATGCTTAATAGTTAATACACCTATACAACTACTACGACTTCATCAGGCAACCATACAAGCAAACATTGGAGTAGCACATCATATTGACAATATAATTTACTAAAGCATCTGCTATGTCTTTACTAATTTCGGATATTAATAATTAGAAACGTTAAAATAATAAATTACAATTATTCATACAGATTTTCTACAAACCTATTTACCAGTACCCTATCCTCACTGCAAGAGAGTGAGCTGCTTCTACATCATAAGTTACTCCAAAATTCTATAACAAAGGTAAATACCATACGAGAAAGAATAAATAATCTAAGAAGCTCCAATTAAACAATAATTAATAATTAATTACCAAGACTAATAAACAAAAATCTCAGGCCTCCAATCAGACTTCTCGGCACAAAGCATCCCTTCCTGATCCTTGGAGAAGGTCAATTGCACCTCCCAATGCAATGATTTCAACAAAGTTTCTACTTCACTAACTGTTGAAGGATCATCACGAACTATAATTTTGCCGCCTGGCCTCGCTATTCGGTCTACTTCTACTACCACTGTTAGAATTGGACACCTGTCATGTTGACATACTCCAATCAGTAAAGCTTTGAAACATTATACAAAATAGACAATGAATGTAAATCTATTATACCTGTCTCTAATCTTTGAGAATAAGCGGTCAGCATGCAAAAGGTCATATGTTCTTGGATAGGTGCTGAATGATTCACACCAGTCATGGTACATGCCAAACAGCCCCCTTTCATATATTATTGGCAGTGTATCTGGCGCATCAACATTTACCACATTCATAACCCATACCTTCTGATCTTTCAACGCTGCGGCAAACCTAAAGCAATTAAACACCCATTGTCAATAAAGCTGCAAATTGTCATTCTTTTAATTTATACACTTGTAATGACTAGAATTTGTGCTTTTACCCTCCATAGACTGCTCGCATGTCCATGACATTTCTGACGCGAGACCAATTGATGCCAAAGCCTGAAAGGTATGACTTTGTGACAACACGCTTCCAGTGCTCTGTGTCAGTTGAAAAATCTTCATTTGGCGGTTTACCATAGATACCGGCTTGAGAGTTACTTAACCAGTAAGGAGGATCCTGCAACCGTCGGGGCCAGTCTTGCGGCCAGCTGGAGCCCCTATCTGATTCATTTGTTGGTATCTTGTGCATGCATGTCTTCAATGGGATGTACCTACAAAAAGAAATATTTTATTCTGGTAACAGAGAAATTTTATTCTGACAAGGAACACTTTCACTGATAAGTAAAAGTGTTCCTTGTACGTAGGTATGGTTTTAAGAGGGAACAACTAATTGGACCACGGAATAATTTGGTTTCACAAAAAGAAATGTAACTGAATAAAACTTTAACCACACAAAATAAAAACTCCCATTGGGTAATTTGCAGCAGTTAAAAAAGATTTAGATGATAGGAAGAAATGCTTCTGGTTGAAAAAGCATGACAAAGGTTTTTGGCTTAGAGTTTATAGTAAGTTAAAATTTTGTACCACGCTGCATTTGGGTCATCATTTTCTTCACACACGGGAGGGTTCTGATGCCGCCTCTCTGTGTAGCACTCATTGGAAAGCGGTTTGCGAAAGAATGCCGCACCAATGCCGTTGAGCCGGTCCTTCTTGATCGTGACAAGATCCCAACACATTGATTTTGTCAGAGATTTCATGGCTGCAAAATTTAGGTAGAATATTAAGGAAAATTATATATCATTTCCCCGTAATTACATTTAATTGTGCTGACAAGTCAACAAGCCTTGTAGAAATTACCCTTCCAAATCTCGACATCTTCCTCCAGCTTTTGATAGACAGGAGTTGCCGACCATACAAAGTATCCCCCAGGGCGCAGTACACGGTTCAGTTCCAACAGTAGCCTACCACCTGTATCATTTAATAGTCTCATCAGCTGGCAAAGGGCAATTTGGAAATATCCAATTTCAAAAGGTTCCCCCTTTATGGGATTAAAATAAAATTAGTGGGCACATATGCCTTTGTCCAGTGAGACATGTGCTCCACATATACCAATATGCAGAGCACTAAGAAACTAGTATATTGTAGAATGCAAGTATTTTTCACTCTCTATTAGGGTTTTTTCTTAAAGGGATATGCAAGTGTGTACTAATACCAAATCAATTTTCTATTCCACTAATACGAGTCAACAAGTACTATTAAAATAAAACACCCAGTGAGAGAGAAGAAATTACCATCAACATGCCAAGGGACACGACACCTGGCACAATGAACAATATCAAACACATTTCCAGGGAACTGGAGGCGGTGGGCCCCCATGACAGCTGAAATGGCTGGAATGCCCCGCTCAAGTGCCAGCTGTACCTGTGCCTCATGCTCATCCTTGGGAGCAAATGACAGCGTGAGAACGTCTCTCTCAAACAGGTACCCACCAAAGCTGGCGACCCCACAGCCGACATCTAGTACCACTCTCGTGTGCTTTCCCCATGCAATCCCTTTCACCGACTAAACAACGCCATGGCGTGAAATAAAGAGATTAAAAAATAACTTTATTTAACTAATTAAAAATAAAGAATTACAAGGAATAGGCAAAATTTTCCTGGTCATCTAGTCAGTTTAGATTGATAAGTAATACCTCTTGAAGGAAGTCAATGTAATGCAAAGCACCATGTATGAACTGTGTGCCACCTCCTGGGAAAGAAAGGTACTGGCCTGAGACCTTAACCCAGTTCTGGTGTCCCTTAACCTCTGCAAGCTTAGTATGAGGCACATTGTTGTACCAAATCTACATACAAAGAAATAGACACAATAATCATTACAGAAACCAAGAAAGACAGACAACATCAATTCCAGAAAGAAAAGAAAATGAAAAATAATTACCCTATCTCTACTCTTAGGCCATTCAACAGATCTCCTGTAGCCCTTTGGCAGAGGGACGAGACAAGTCGGGGCCTCTTCGGGGCAGTGCCGCTCCCTATGCTCATAATGCCGGTAATTTTCTGGCTTTAGCCTCTTAATCGCCTTCAAGTTATCTAAACATGGGATGTAGTCAGGCCCTGTGGTGGCATTACATAACTTCCAATCATACTCTTCAGGGTGTTGTTCTATATCATCCGACTGCAATCTCTCTACTTCACCATGCTCGGCCCGTCTCTCCTTCTCCTTGTCAGATTGGTCAGCCTGTGTGGCCCAAGGCCTCTTCTCGCCATAGCTTTCACTATTGACCTCCTTTCTATCTTCGTCAGTTGTATGGATCTGTTCAGCTGAGCTATTTTCATTGGTTTCTTCGGTTTCAGATTGTGACTCAGTTTGTTGTTGGTTTTCGTTATTGGTTTCATCCTTTCTCTCCTCAGTGTCCTTCTGATTTTCATCAGACACCTAGTTTGATAAGATTGACATATAATGAGATGCACTAGATATTTTAGTTTGATCTCACAAAAAACTTGTGGATCTAGGCAGTATCTTATTATTATGGGAAATTACTGGATTTGTTGTGAGATGGAGATTAATTTTACTAATTTATCTCTTGGAAAAGCATAACACAGTTATTGCCCTCATATAAAAGTTGAACTAATAGCTAATTAAAGAAGAAAGTAAGTAAAAAACCTTTGAAAAGGGAACCTTTATACAAACTCACTATAAACCTTAATTACAAACTTCTCGGGAAATAGCTTGATAATTCAAGATTTACTATGCAACGTGACACTGGTTCAAGGACGTAATTAATGCAACTGCAATCGGGAAAAACATAAATACAAAAGCCTAAATGCCTGAGTTTTGCGATACGACAAGCCAAGAAAAGAAAAGGGAGGAATACAGTGAGATCAAGCAGGTACAGAAAGTACCAACTTTCTTTCCTTTTTTTAAACCAATCATGACTTAGTCAAAAGGTATTTTTCAAAAAAAACAGAGAGACTTGGTCAAACGGTAAAGAGAAAGAGAAAGAGAAGAGGATGGCCAGATCATTGAAATTGGGTTGTTTGTGGGCCAATATATCATCCTGATGAGATATAACCCAAGAGACTCACAGGTGGAACCAACAGTCACAATACAAGTGGCTGAAGAAGGCAAGAGACAGACAGGTAGACCCACAAAAAAATGAATGAATTACTGAACACTCTTATCCAGACCAATGTGAGATGTAATTTCCTCAATTTACTCACTCAGTTAATGTGAGATGTATAACTCGCAATAATATTACAAGCGAGACAATGAATGTTGAATGAATTACTGAATACTCTTATCCAGACCAATTCAAAAATTGGTAACATTTTATCAGAAATCCCAGTAAAGTCAGCCAAATTGTTTATTAGATCTAAATAAGCAGAGAAAGAAAAACCTGTTCTATGGTCTCACTGGTCTGTCCCCCGTTTTCGTCTTGCTTGTCATCCTCTCTGGACTCACTTTTCTCTGTTGTCTCTGTATCTTGATGCCTGTCATCTTCAGTTGGTTGCTGCTCATCATGCTCCTGCTGGGCCTCATCATGGTGCTTCTGCTCCTCCTCCATGCCACCGTCGAGGCGGCTCTCTTCCTTCAGCTTCTGCTTCAGATTCACTTCTTGCTCGTGCACTTGGTTGGAATGTTGATCAGATGTTTTGATTTCTTGTTCAGTCTCTTCTTCTTGGCGGTTTTCGCCTCCATCTGTTAAATGAAGTGATGAAGTTGAGGAAAATTAGAAAATCAATGAGACATTTTAAATGATGATCACACTTCAGGGCCTCAGTTAACTCTAAATGAGACATAAACAGCACAAAAAATAATTGAAAAAAAGAAGAACAAAAATCTTAAAGGAATTGGTATAGTCTTTTGCTTAATACAGAACAAAGATTAGAGACAACATATCCTTTCATTTTTGTCAATTTCTCAGGTTTAAATCACTATGGAACAGCAATTTGACACTGAAGATCCTTTCTTGTATGTCAAATTGTCAGTAAATAATGGTTTTAATGCTCAATAAAATCTTATATTAAACAAATCCACAACTTAATTTAAAAACTCCAGTATCCAACCTCCATGTATGCAGGTGATTGGTGGAGATTACAAGTCCATACATCACACATTAAGCAGACTATATAAATTATTACTTTAATAGTGAAATGCCACAGGCATGAATCCCTCGGAAAAAAAAAAATATTATCTGGCACAATGAAGCACAGGAAAACCTGAGTTCCATGTAAAACTAACATTGAGGAATTGGGAATGATCATCATAGAGCCTTTTTTTTATAAAAAAACATAACCAGCTTTGCTGCCAGCTTTCATTAATACATTATATAGCTCAAGATGTGATCTTTTAATAGAAGAACAAAACAAAAGAAAGAAAATTACCTGTTTCACCTTCATTCTGCTTCTCCCGATCCTCAGACGACACCTCTTCTTGCAACTCCTTTGGCTGGCGCTCAGCTTGCAGTACCTCCACTTCCACCTCCTCCTTTTTCCGCTCCGGATCGGCCTCCTCTCCATTGCTCTCGCTACGTTCGCCCTCCCGATCCTTTATGGTGTCCTTCTCGACCGTATCTTTTATGGTCTCCTCCGGAAGCTCCACTTGCGTGTCTTCCATCACCGGCGGTGGGTCCGAGTCCGCGAGCGAGAGCGCGCGAGATTTGTGGCTCGGGCCACCAGATGACGTGGCACCGGATGGAAAGATCGAGAAGGAGCCAAGAAGCCACGCTCCGGCGATGCATATTATGACGAAAATGGCGGTAGTGAGGTAGTAAGCATAGGGGTAAGAAGAGGACGGAGAAGAGGAGAAGGAGCGCTTTCCACCCCTGGCATTTCGGTTGAAACCCCCCATAGCTGAATAATTCGATTTGGATGTCGGATTGGGGTTTGTGATTTAAGGGAATGTGGGATGAGGGGGGAGAGAGAGAGAGAGAAGGTGACTGAATCAATATTCTCTGCGTTAACGCACCGTTTAAATTTAATCCAAACCGTTGGTTACATATTAGCATGAATCTCGAAGGACCCCGTGCATTAGGGGCCGGGGCCTGATTAGCCCGGATTCTGATCGGACGGTCCAGATCTATACTCCAACGGTACGGTAATGCAGAAGATGCGGGCTCGAGGTGACTGAATTCGAGAGAGGAGAGAGAGCGCGCGCGATTCTCGAAAGGAAAAAGCAAATATAGAAGAATTAAGTCCTCTCCAGTTCTACGGTCGACCAAAGATATCTGACAGCGAATACTGTTTTCATGTTAATTGTTATGATCTATGGTTGAAATTTATCATTAACGTTGGAGTATATAAATTACTGGATTCGTCCGTTTCACAAAAACGGAGAGAATCTACCAGTTTACGGCCATTTTGTTAGTATGACCGACACCTAAGAATAGTAGTATGTGGAGCCCACTTTTCAGTTGCATATGATGTAACTATCATATTACCGTTGATTATGCATCAGAATATTGTTTTTTTCAGATAATCCAGAAACTAACCATTTTGAATTTAAGTACAAGCAATTTTTCTTCTTTAGATGGGAGAGCAAATTGTACTTGTTCTCAAATAACAAAATATGTATAATGTATATTCCTATAACTACGCTACTTTCATGTTAGGGCCTATTCAGCAGACGAAGGGGAACGGGATTGAAAATTTTTTGAACTGTCGATTACTGTGTACGTGAGACAGAATTCACGAAGTCTGAGTGAAATTTTTTTTCCCACGCGCACAGTAATAAGCCGAACAGGCCCTTATGAAGAAATTAGAAGAATTGGGGGCTTCTTGCTAATTAATTAAAATGGTTACTTTAAGCTAGTTATGGATCGTTATCTCATTTCTTGTTCTTGTTTTGTAAATTTTGGATTCCTTGTTAGAAAATACATGCTCTTGTGAGACAAATTCTTATCATCTTAGGGACCTTAATTTTTTAGCTCGAATCTGGTCCGTCCGTTATATATTAACACCGATTTGAAAGAGTTTGGTACATTACAGGTTTGGACCAAATTCAGATCCAACTGTCCAGGGGCGGATCCAGGATTTTCGTTAGGGGGGCAAAAAACTATCGAATCGGGTTTAAATACCTAATCGGATTTAAATCCATTAACCAATTGGGTACTCAATAAAAAACAATGTTTTAACTTATACTTTCCAATGCTTTGACTTGTAATTTCTGATACTCTAACTTATAATTCTAATTACCAATCAAAATTCAACAAATTTATTTCCATTTTAACATTAAATTTAACACGAATTACAAATCAAACGTCTAGAGGGAACAAAAAAAATTTCAGAAGAAGTAAAGTCAGTCGAGACCAATAAATTTCCACTAAAATTCAAAATTTAGGAGCAGCTGCCCCCGGAACACTCTGGATCCACCCCTGCAACTGTCCGAATTGAAACTTAAACAGTGGCCAGTGGAAGTCACGCGTAAAATTAGTGACCATTAATCAAAGGCCACAAAATGGTACTTCCATTAAAAATTAAAGACAAAATATCCGAGTTCCAGGAGTATTATTAATTTATTATTATGACATATGAGCTGGCAGAGGGCCCACACTGCAGTGCGATTGAAATCAGATCTGCCCTGCAGGCTGCAGGATCAGATGCAGCTACCGCCTTAGTTAACTCCAAGTGTATTAAAAAATCATATATTATGAATATTAGTTGATTTTTATTAGTGTTTTGATTTATTTGTTTTTAGGGTTTAGAGCATCTTCTTTCTTACATTTTTAAATAGTAAATAAATTATAAAAAAATATAAAATGTGAACTACAATTATATTTTCGTTAAGATATCATGCATGAATTGTTCATATTAATTATTTAGACTTTAAAAATAGAAATATTAGTTCATAGTACAAACCAATATGCACTATGCATAGTACCTTAGCCTCACTCATTTATGAAATTATCATATTTTATGTTGTTATGTTAGAGAAATTATATCATGGTAACATTACACACAAAGTAGATAATATACAACATGATTGATTTCCATTTGAAAATTTTTCAGCTAAATCAAGAAGCTACACAGATCGCTACAAAGAAAGTACTGCACAAATTCAACGACCAGTGTCAAAGTGCTATACTGCTAGTTGATATACCACCGACATCATCAAGTGGCATCAAGTGGCATCAAGTGGGCCGCTCGCTGTAAATGGAGGATTTTTTTTAAAAACCATAATTAAAAAAATTAAAATTAGGGAACCAACATGATTACGGAAAAATTTCGAAAAACCATAAGAACCGAATAGGCTATTCGGTCCCCACAATTTTTTTTCCTTGGGACCGAATAGCCTATTCGGTCCACCCCCATTTCACATTTTTTGCGGGCCAATGCCACAGAAAATCCCATTTTGATGGGGACCCGAGATCCCTACTCGGTCCACCATTTATTTCACCTGGGACCGAATAGCCTATTCGGGTCACCCCAATTTTTTTTTTTATTCCGAGAACCCCGGCTTCCCCCCTCTCTGACTTCCCTCTTTTCCTTCCCCTCCTTCCTCCCTTCTCCTTCTTTCTTCCCACCCGAACTAACTCTTTTTTTTTTTTTTCAACCCTCAAAACTTCGTTTTTTTTAATTCTAATCATATATTTTAGTGTAATTTTGAGAGGTGATCAAGAGGAACTTCAGATCTACAAATTTCGTAAGGTATGTAATTAAATTTATTATTTTGAGTAAATAATCCGAATTTTTAGTTAATTGTTGAATAAATTCTGATTTTTAGTTATTGTGGCAAATGTAGTGTAATTTTAGTTATTATGGTAATTGTAGTGTAATTTTAGTTATTGTTGAATTAATAATTCGGATTTTTAGTTATTGTGGCAATTGTAGTGTAATTTTAGGTATTGTTGAATAAATAATCCGAATTGTAGTTTAATTTTAGAAATTGTAGAATTATAATTTAATAAATATAGAGTAATTTAGTTTTAGTAATTTTAGGAAGTTTGCATGTAGAGTAATTTAGTTTATCTAAATTTATTTTAATAAATGTAGAACAATTTAGTTTTTATTTAGTGTAATTTAGTTTTTTTAGTGTAATTTAACTAATTGTACAATTTATTTATTTTGTTTGTAGAGTAAATTTGGTCATAATTTTTTTTATTGTAATTTTAGTAATTGTAGAATGGTAATTTAATGCATGTAGATTAATTTCGTCTTAGTAATTTTAGTAAGTTTGCATGTAGAGTAATTTAGTTCATAAAACTTATTTTAATAAATATATAACAATTTAGTTTTTGTAGTGTAATTTTTTTAGTAAGTTTGCATGTAGTTTTAGTAAAATATATGACCAAATTTTTAGTTTTAGTTTTTTTAGTGTAATTTTTTTAGTAAGTTTGCATGTACTTATTTTAGTAAGTTTGCATGTAGTTTTAGTAAGTTTGTATGTAGTTTTAGTATTTTTAGTAAGTTTTTTTTGTATGAAATTGGTTTAATTTGTAATTTTATTGATATTGTAGTGCAAAATGGATAATGCACAACCCTCCCAGACCTTATTGCAGTTGTCTGAAGTACAGCACAAATTATTAAAGGCGAATTCGCAGGTATTTGTTTAATTTCCGTTTGGATCTAAAATTACGAATGGACTTGTAAGTTAGATTTAATTGTTGTGGTTAAATTTTTTTTTGCATGCCAATTTTAGGAATTCACTAATTATGGATTGCGTACTGGTTCTTGCCAAATGGGAGTTAAATACAAACATCGGATTAAACAACGTTTGGTGAATTTAGGCTTGTACCAGATGACAAAGGTGCATCGGTGTCAAATTGACAAAGGATTGATCACTGCTCTCGTCGAGAGGTGGAGGCCCGAGACGAATACTTTTCATCTTCCGGTTGGTGAGTGCACAGTGACATTGGAAGATGTCACCTGTCTGTGGGGATTACCCGTTGCTGGTAAAATATTTTTTGTTATTAATTTACACTTTTGTTATTAATTTAGATTTAATACAAATATATGTTTATCTAACATCTATGTTTACATGACGGGTCATTTCGGGACATACCGATGATAACTGGTCACTACTGATCGAAGAATGCCTGGGACACGAAGTATACGACGGTGACGAAGATAGTGCTGATGAATTTTTTTATACTAAGGTGTCAAACAAAGGCGAACCCAACGAGAAAAAAAGACGATCAAAACACTATATGCGTCTTAAATGGTTGAAGGAGCATTTTGGTATGGAATTGACACTCCTTACTGACGACCAGACAGTCGACCGATACACCCGGGCATATTGCATGGACTTGTTCGGGTCCGTAATGTTTCCTGATGCAAATTCTAGTTCTGTCCCGATAATGTACTTACAATTCTTAGAAAATTTGGCACCTCCGCAAGTTGATTACAATTGGGGAGGTGCTGTGCTTGCATGTCTGTATCGTGAGTTGTCCCGGGCTTGCAGACTAGACGCAGTTTCGATTAATGGTCCATTACTGCTACTCCAGATGTGGTCTTGGACTCGTTTTCCTATAGGCCGGCCCAGACCAAAAAACGATTTACCATTTGGCACCGGAGAGATACTGGAGCGACTGCCTTTTGGAGCAAAATGGACTATTCCGCACGAATGGGATGGCAACCCTGTGAGAGGTAAATCTTAGTAGTAAATATTATGTTTTTAATACAATTTTGTGTTGATTCAATATGAAACTGACATGTATTTACAACTTAGGTACGGATCAATATCGGAATCAATTTGAGCGTTTGAATGTGAATGTTGTTAATTGGATGCCGTATGCGAGTTACTACCCGCAGCTACCTTGGCGCGGGATAAGAGATCAGGCCGTGTTTGCGTGTCTCTTGTGGTGCATCCATTTCTGGGAGGTAGAGATGGTCTTTCCTGAGAGGGTTATGCGGCAGTTCGGATTATTTCAGACGGTTCCTCCGCCGGCTCCACCATCTTTTCAATATCTTGAAAGCCTTCGCGTATACAATCGTGCGAGTGGTTTGAGTCAATTGGATGACAGACACTCTGCGGACTGGAGCATGCACTTTGCAGATTATATCGCGTCAGCACCGATTCCAGCTGATGAGCATAGACCTTACGACATGGATAGGTAATTTATAATTTGGATCTATTAATTAATATATTTACTAAAGTGTTGATTAACTTAAAATATTATTTGCAGGTATCCCGCGTATATGGATTGGTTCTTTCAAAATGGGATGTCAACCATATTTCCAAGGCAAAACAACGAAGAAATCCTGAGCCAGTCGGTGCCAGCACCGGGAGGAGATGTAGGAGAACTCGGGTATGTCTCAGATGCCGTGATCCAAGCTCGTACCGTAAGTATTTTATTTTATTTTAAATGCGGAACTCAATTCATTTTATTTACGGAATTCTTTGTAACACATCATTTCATTTTCTTTTTTTTTGCAGAGATTCCGCCTCTTGCAAAACACGGCGAAAGGAATTAGCATGGTGCAGACCCCTGGACAGAAGGCTTACGGACGTCTATTGCTTCGGACGAGTCGTGATATCCTAGACGATCTTGGCCAAATCGCACTGTTCAGAGCCATGATCGAGAAAGCTGGACTTCCATTTGATCTAAGCCGCATCGATATCAGCGATGATATTCCAGCCCGGGAGGAGATAGAACCTGAGGTCCAAGTTCCTCCAACGACTTGCTCCGATGTTATGGCCGGAATCTACGACTCGCTTGAACGAATAGTCATAGACGGTCGCCCCCTAGGAGACGAAGCTTCGCCATCAGTGGTGCCTCCGAAACGGCCGATTAAAAAACCCAACAAATATAGCAACTCGAGATTCCTTAGGACTAGAAGCAGAGAAGACGAGGGTTGATTTATGTATGTTTTTTTAGTGTATATTTTGTTTGAACAATCTAAAAAATGCATCTCTCTCAATTCGTCTCTCATAACTCGTCTCTCAATTCGTCTCTCATAACTCGTCTCTCAATTCGTCTCTCATAACTCGTCTCTCAATTCGTCTCTCTCAATTCGTCTCTCTCATTTTCGGCCATGCAATACTAATTCGGACTCCTAAATTCTTCTAATTCAGCCATATATGCAATCAAAAATCAAACATGCAAAAACATATATGCAATCAAAAATCAAACATGCAAAAACATATATGCAATCAAAAAACAAATATGCAAAAACATATATGCAATCCAGTGAGCAGTCCTATAATTCTGACCAGATTCAAAATTCAATTTAGAGAACATGGCTACATGGATTTTTGTGTTCTTTATATCAAAATAAAGGTATGAAAGTGTAGTTTCCAGATAATATAATTTGTCTATACAAAAATATTACAGATTGGTACAGTTTTAGCGATTAAATGACAGAGGTCAGAATTCAGAAAAGCTGAAATTCCAGTGAGCTGTTTCTGAATAATTCTGACCAGATTCGAAATTCATTTTGAAGAAAATGGCTGCATGGATTTTTGTGTTCTTTATATCAAAATAAAGGTATGAAAGTGTAGTTTCCAGATAATATAATTTCTCTATACAAAAATATTACATATTGGTACAGTTTTAGCGATTAAATGACAGAGGTCAGAATTCAGAAAAGCTGAAATTCCAGTGAGCTGTTTCTGAATAATTCTGACCAGATTCAAAATTCAATTTAGAGAACATGGCTACATGGATTTTTGTGTTCTTTATATAAAAATAAAGGTATGAAAGTGTAGTTTCCAGATAATATAATTTCTCTATACAAAAATATTACAGATTGGTACAGTTTTAGCGATTAAATGACAGAGGTCAGAATTCAGAAAAGCTGAAATTCCAGTGAGCTGTTTCTGAATAATTTTGACCAGATTCAAAATTCAATTTAGAGAACATGGCTACATGGATTTTTGTGTTCTTTATATCAAAATAAAGGTATGAAAGTTTAGTTTCCAGATAATATAATTTCTCTATACAAAAATATTACAGATTGGTACAGTTTTAGCGATTAATTGACAGAGGTCAGAATTCAGAAAAGCTGAAATTCCAGTGAGCTGTTTCTGAATAATTTTGACCAGATTCAAAATTCAATTTAGAGAACATGGCTACATGGATTTTTGTGTTGTTTATATCAAAATAAAAGTATGAAAGTGTAGTTTCCAGATAATATAATTTATATATACAAAAATATTACAGATTGGTACAGTTTTAGCGATTAAATGACAGAGGTCAGAATTCAGAAAAGCTGAAATTCCAGTGAGCTGTTTCTGAATAATTTTGACCAGATTCAAAATTCAATTTATAGAACATGGCTACATGGATTTTTGTGTTCTTTATATCAAAATAAAGGTATGAAAGTGTAGTTTCCAGATAATATAATTTCTCTATACAAAAATATTACAGATTGGTACAGTTTTAGCGATTAATTGACAGAGGTCGGAATTCAGAAAAGCTGAAATTCCAGTGAGCTGTTTCTGAATAATTTTGACCAGATTCAAAATTCAATTTAGAGAACATGGCTACATGGATTTTTGTGTTCTTTATATCAAAATAAAGGTATGAAAGTGTAGTTTCCAGATAATATAATTTCTCTATACCAATTAATACATACCAATTAATTTCATTACAAGAATGCATAGTCTTAAAAATTTAGAATTGCAAAAATATTAATACAAACACTAATACAAACATAGCATGCATATCTCTGGAGAATGTTCACCGTTCTTTACGTCTGAATAATCTGCTAATCAGGCGGCCACCTGACCGGCCACCGGATGGTCAGCTTCCAGATGCATGACTACTGGATGCCCCTGCTTGACTACCGGATGCCCCTGCTTGACTACTAGTGGCGTCTGGATTACCAGCATACGCCTCTGGCCGGGCACCAGATACGCTTCTTCGTCTTCCTTCAGTTGCCTCTGTCTGTCTACCAGAGGCCTCTGGCCGGGCACCGGATACGCTTCTTCGTCTTCCATCCGTGTTCCCTGTATAATACGGACATAAGAATAAGTAAGTGTGTAAAACCTTTGAATAATTTAAATATGAGCTTATTCACCCTTTTAATTTCCAACCTGAAGTTCTTGTTCTGTTGGATCCCTCCGAACGTTGAACTCCACTGCGCGGCCTGATTCGAGCTTCCATATCATCCATTGAATTAGGAATTCGCTTGTGCTTTCGCCTGCCCTTATTTATTTTATTTGGGTTCGGCCTGATTTTGGGTGCTCCCAACTCAAATGGCCAATTGGGGGTGTTACCAAAGCTGTGAAACTCACCTGACCACGTGTTGACATAATTTTGTACGCTATAATAGGGACTTACATAGTTAATTGGATTTAGATGCCTCTGGCAACACACCGCTAGAACGTGGTTGCAAGGAATGGCAGTAAATTGCGGCTTCTGACACTCGCAAGTAGGCATTCCCGCTTCCCCTTCTGACAATATTACTTCGTACTTCATATCTCCTTTTACCCCCTGCAATAGAGATAAATCAAGATAATTAAATGTTACAATTAACTAATGCACGAATGAAATTCAAGTAAATAGCTGACATACCGTTCTGACAACTCCATCATGAACTATAACCTCAAAAATGTTGGGTCCCATTGGAATCACTCGGTGCTCCTTTGCCTTTTTAATTCGGTGTTCTAAAACTGATAATATATTTGCTGATAATCCCATTCCGCTTTGGAGCCACCGTTGGGCAACCGCACCTCTTTTGACATACCAATCCACAACTTTGTAGAATGTGCGCTCAACTACTGCAGTTACAGGCAGTTGGCGAGCCACCCGAAAAACGTTGTTCAACGATTCTGATCCATTCGTAGTCATAATACCCCACCTATTCAGGCCTCCGTCGTAACATTGTGCCCATTTATGAAGTTGCAAAGGCTCTTCTTCAAGGTTTTGCACCCTTTTGCCACACCACATGATGTACTGATGAGTAGTAATACTAATACCTTCTATCAATTCCATACCCTCATTAAACCTCCACGGTTTCATCTTACCCACAAATTTCCTGAAAATATTTTTGATTCTTTGGTCCTTGCACAGCTTGTACACATTTGCTGAAATATGTTGAGAACATAATCGATGAACTGCTTCCCCCCTTTCCTCACACCACCCTAAATCAGGTCAATCAAACACTGAACGGATTGCAGCATGCTGGTCTGATATAACACATACCCGGCCAGGTCCGACAACCTCTTCCCGTACAAATTGCATAAACCAGCCCCAATTTGATGAAGTCTCCTCTTCTGCAATTCCGAATGCTATTGGCAGTAATTGTTGTTCAGCATCGTAGGCGCATGCCATGAATAATTTCCCTTTATACCTACCGGATAGGTGTCCGGCATCTACGCTGATAACTGGCCGGAGATATGGCCAAGCCTGAATGCATGGACCGAAAGCCCATGCCGCACGTGTGAAATAATGAATGCCTATTTCGTCCGATGGTTGATGCTCAATTCTGTATTTTGTGCCTGGGTTAGACCTTTGGATTGCACCGAGCAGAGAAGGTAGCAGTTCATAAGCTATCTCCCAAGAACCAAATAAATCAGCAATCGCGAGCTCCCTCCCCCTCCAAATCTTGTTATAGGAAGGCTCTACTGTTTTGTACTCACCTCTAACTGCAAATGCACATGCTTTTATTGACATCTCCAGGTACTTCTGCAGACCGGGTTTGATTACATCTGCAATCATCCTGGCAGTCATCTGACGACTGTCTACCGTACAAGCAATGCTGTAACAATTGTGCTCGTATGGGTTTGTTGCAATTATCCAATTGCCCGTCTCGGTAGTTTTCGCGTATAACCGCCATGGACACCCCTCCGCTCTACATATTACCACATAAGCACTGCGATTACTCTGGGTTTGTTGTAATTCTAAATTTTTTCCCATGGCAAATCCACCCAACTTCTTTTTAAGTTCTGCTTTGGATTGAAACAACTGTCCCACTGAAAATAGACCGTCGATTCTCGGTGGATAACCAAAAAATGCTTCATCCTTGTACGGCATCGGCACATCGTCATTAAATGCCTGACAAGGATGCTGCAATCCCCGATTAATAAAGGGAATAGACTCTTGCCACTCCTTCATTACATCTTGCATCCTAATCTCATCCTCAATTTCGGCCATATCATCTTCCCCGACAACCGAGTCACCAAGGTCAGAGTTTGTGTCTGACTCAGTATCATTATTCATCCGGTCAAAATAATTACACAAATCATCCGATATTTGGGGTGGGTCATCACAATATATTGGTGAATTGTGCACTGGTATGCCTCTGCTACTTCCAGGTACACTTCCCGGGTATGGGTCATAATTGGTCTGACTAACAACTGGTACTGACTCAACCACTAATTCAATAAGTTTAAAATTCAGTACCGTAGTGGCATTTTCAAGTACCATATGCCATATCATTTCCTGGTCTACGTTAAATAATTGATATTTTTCTGTTGAGCCAGGTGGTGCCGTGTTCAACCGTGCCCTGATTGTTAGATCGAACTCGCCCGGGAGCAAACGAATGCCAAAATATATACGTCTTTTTAGCTCATCAAGACTAGTTGAGTTAGTAACAGGAAATGTGCAGGTCGGTGCGTCTGAAATTGCGCGTCTGTGATACACATTTATTAATATTTTAGACATCCCCTGAAAAAAAAATTCCACAATCAATCTTCGATATCATTTTCAATTTTACAACCTAAAATATAATCGTAATTGAAAAAAAAAACTTACTGCGTTCTTCACGAAACAGCTAAAAACACAATGCAGGGACTGATCTGTAAATAATATCTTTTTTTAACACTCAAACTTTGCACTATTTAACATGGAGGAAAGAAAAAAAATTCGGCTTAGCTCTCTGAAGGAAAAGTCTGAAGTTTGAGCTCTCTGGAAGATGCGTCTGCGAAGAAGAGAAGAGGCAGATTCGGAAAATATAAAAAAAAGGGGTGGACCGAAACAGCTACTCGGTCCCAAGTGAAAAAATCCCTGGACCGAGTTGTGATCTCGGTCCCAGGGTACCACACGAAATTTACACCGCTGCACTGGAAAAAATGTGAAATTGGGGTGGACCGAATAGGCTATTCGGTCCCAAGGAAAAAAAATTGGGGGGACCGAACAGCCTATTCGGTTCTTATGGTTTTTCGAAATTTTTCACTAATCATGTTGGTTCCCTAATTTAGATTTTTCTAATTATGGTTTTTAAAAAAAATTCGTAAATGGATGGATACCAAAAAATTTGCCCTTTTCTAGGGCACGGGAGTAGGTCCGACTTTTAGGTTCAATTAACACTAGAACCGTAAATCTGCGCGCATGGAAATTGATACACAATCGCACGGATTTTGATGCGGAGTGCACGAATCTTGATTTTGATCGGATGGTTATCACGCCCGTCGAACCAAAGTAGGTCCGATGGGCATCGGACCTGCTCTGAATTCCTTTTGTAGATGCAGATCGCCATGTTAAGAATTCATAAATGCTTTTCAGGCGAAGCTCCACGAAGAAATTAATTTGGTATAAATCCACTTTTACTTTCTCATTTGTATTTTTGAAATGGACACAATTTATTACTGGAGACGCAAGGAAGAAATCTTTATTTGTTTTGCAACAAAATGTTCTCCAAATATTTAAAAAAAAAATCAGATTTTTTTGTAAGACCAAGTTTGGTTTTTGGCAATGAATGTGGTACTAATTCAATTAGGTCTTGAATTTTGTTTTTCTATAAATTTGATGGACATCAGACTTACTTTTGAGTCTGATACAGAACTATTTGATTTGTTTTAAGATTCGTTCACATTTAATAAATTGACGTGAGCGCGTACGAATGTTAAAACGAAAATACCCCGTTTCCAAGCTTCAAACAAACTATATAAAAATCAGACCCTCTCGCATGTTAAAAATCTTCTTATATTTAATACCAAATGAGTTAATGGTGGTCAATGGGGTGAAAACGGAGCGAATAGTGATAAAATTATATTCATATATTTTTTTATTTTTTGAATACGGATAACGGATACGGATACAGATACAAATCAGATCAAATATTTATTACAAAAATATAAAAGTATTATGAAAAAATACTAAAATTCATAATATTTATCTAATTCATAATATATATTAAACTATATGGTATATATCTATTATTCAGATGTGGATAATTGAAACATAAAACCATATCAATATTTATATTCATATGAATATTTAAATATTAGATATCCACGTCTAATTTTTCTAGTGGTGGATATAGGCAAAAGTGAAATGTATGATGGCTTTAAGGTTTAAAATTCAAGGCTTTGGAGTTTGGATAAATGCATGTACGAAAAGCCCAGTTTCAGTAACATCAACTCAGGCCCAATTCATCAAAGGGCCCAATTCACCAAAAGGTCAATTCCTTACCTCTCAAAGTCAATGGAGCTTCTGAGGCCTCGCAGCGCCACCTCAATTAGAAGAACTGAAGTCCGTCAGATCTGATCATGACGCGCATGAGCACATCCATATCCTCTGGAGTCCGTATCCCAAGTACTTGAGGTGCAATTTTTATAAACGGACGGTTTAGATTAATTTTAGTTAGGCTGAACTCAATCTAATGTCTATGAAAATTATAGAGGGTTTTTTTTAATTCATGTTTGATTAAAAGAATGATCCAGATTTAAAAATTGCACCTCAGGTACCTGGGGATCTGAATTCTATCCTCTAAGCTAACATAATATTATTGTATAGAATCGGATCTTCTGAACAAAATTCAGACAAATTCGATGCGAGATAGAATACACTAGATCACTTGTGTAGATTCTGATCAGACGATTCAGATCAAAATAAAATATAATATAGGTGGTATGAATTCTCTGAAAGGTCCCGATCAACGAATTCGCATCCTCTGAGATATCTCAAACTTTTGAGTGTTTTTATGAAAAATCTCAACTGTTCAAATACGTTATGCACGAATTTCAAAGCCTATATAATATTGGCCCCTTGCGCTATCCCCGAATAGACACCGTACACATCGGTCCCACAAAAGTTGAGATATCTCAGAGGATGCGCACTCCCGATCGGAATTCATATCCTTTGCATTAACGTAACATGCGTTAATAGATCTGAACTATCTGATTGAGATCCGAACTAATATTAAAGAACCCCGTACGTCATAAGCGTGGGCTGGATTGGCTCCGATCCTGATCAGACGGCTGAGATCATTAAATTCAAAAGACTTTTGAGTTAATGCAGAAGATGCGGACTCCTCCCGATCGACGAATTCAGATCCAGTGAAGTAACTCAAAAATTGGGTTTTGGATCGGGACCGTCCGATTCGAATCCGTCGCTCGAGATCGTCTCAGAATTCGAACCTGTCTCTCGATTGACCCTGATCCGCATGAACCAAGTCGACGATGTTCTGCCACGTGTCTAGTCTTCTTCCAAATTTTATGTGGCGAACTGTGAACAACTTTTATGTTGCCGAAGTCGCAATATTTCATAAAAAATATACTGGCCATCTGATTTAAAGATGCTCACGAATGTCTTTACATAATTATTTTTCAAAATAAAAGGCGGAACATGATTCATAATTGCTACTTAATTAAAACTTTACTGAATTTAATTTCAGAATTTTCAATCTATATATTAATAAATTTCAGATTATAACATTAACCGTTGACATTTAAACAAAGGGTATTAATTGTTGACTTCTTTATTTTAAAGTTACATTTCATTGGTACATCTTGATTCATATTTTTCCCTAATTACCAGATTAAAACATAAACAGATAAATTAATGTAGAATCAAAATTCGACACCGTTCATTGTAACTAAAAATAAAATAACTAATCTGTACTAATTACCATCCGAATTACAGTTTACACTTAAGATTATAGGAGTTAATTTTCCGAAAATACGGATAGTAATTATATTAATCAAAATAAATTAAGTTGAACTAATGTCATCCGAATCGTGATAATTAAACATCACTAAGCAGGGGCGGACCCAGATGGTTCCAGGGGGGCAGCTGCCCCCCTAGAGTTTGAGTTTTAGTGGAGATTTATCGGTCCTGACCGACTTTGTCACTACTGGAATTTTTTTTGTCCCCTTTTGGACGTTTGATTTGTAATTCGGGTTAAATTTAGGGTTAAAATTGAAATAAATTTGTTGAATTTTGATTGGTAATTAGAATTATAAGTCAGAGCATCAAAAATTACAAGTCAAAGCATTGGAAAGTATAAGTTAAAACATTATTTTTTATTGAGTACCCAATTAATTAATGGATTTAAACCCGATTCGATATTTTTTTGCCTCCCTGACGAAAATCCTAGATCCACCCGTCACTAAGCGTATATATTATGTTTCCATCATTAATTGAAGACTTGAAACCGCAATCAAAATAATTTTGGATTGCTGGTACTTGTGCACGATCATAAAAACAATCGATGATAACTTTGTAATATCCAAAAAATATCAACCAAGTTATTATTTAGAAAATCAAGAATTCAAAAACATATTATTTGTTCCTTTTTATCCTTGGAGAGAGGGTGGAAATAATACGGAGAATATTTACTATATATATATTTTTTCTTTGGAAAAAAACAGATTAGCGCAGAGAGGGAATTGAAGTTTTAAAGAATATAATAATTAGTCATTAGTAAATAAATCACAATTAAGAAATATATAATTTCAAATTAACCCTCAAATTTCTGAAATATACAAATGGAGGTTCTAAGCGAGAATTAATATGTTGAAATGTAAATTTTGATCTAAATGATTTAAAGATTTTAACTTTGAGTGAGTCTATGGTACTATGCATAGCATGGATTGGTCCGTACTACGGATCAATATTTTCGTTTTCAAAATTCTAACGGCCAATCTGAACCGTTCAACATGATTTCCATATAAGAATATACGTGTGGGCTAAATTTTCTATTTTTTAGAATTTTTGTACTATTTTTTTAGATATGTAGAAAATCACTGTTTTTGGATGGTCCAGAATTTTCTGATCAAGTAATTTTCTATCTATCTTAAAATATAGTTAAAAAGTTTGAAAAATATATAAAATTTAGTCTGCAAGTACATAATCATATGGGGATCACGTTGAACGGTTCGGATCGACCATTAGAATTTTCAAAATGAAAATATGACTCCGTAGTACGGACTAATCCGTGCTATGCATAGTACCATAGACTCACTCTTTTTAACTTTCATCTTATGCTAAAAATTTTAAATAAATATTTCTATTTAATTTACTTTAAAGTACATAATTTATTAATGTTTATATCTTTATTAATTACCATATATCATATCATTTTACTGCCCGGTAGCTAGGTAAAAGCTAGCGGATCAATTATTTGATTGATTCTTCGTCAATCTTCATGAAAAATAAAGCGTGAGAAGAACATATATATATATAAAGGTGGCATAAACACTTGTATATGTGACACCTAGATATTGGTATGGCCAAATGCAAAGCTGAGCTACGCAGAGAAACCTACTACTATACCTATTGCAATTGCAATGATGCATCTCCCTTTTTTATTTGCATTATTTCTTACATTACGGAGCAAAGACGGTACCAAGCCCCATTTCCAAATAATTGTTTCGGATGCAAAAGAAAAGGTAAGAGGAATTAAAGAGCCAAGAAACCACATGCATGGTTTCTCTGTGTTGTCTCAAGTTCACAACTGTACTATTAAATTAAATACAGATCAAGTACCAGTAACAAGCACACGCAAGCTCCGTTAATATAATATAATATAATATAATATAACAATATGATTTTTTTAATTGTTTTAGCAAATATTAAACATACACTTCAATCTTCATATTAAAATGTGCTTGGAGACAAAATTTTATATTTTTTGAAATTTATTTACTATTTTTTTAGATAGGTACAAAATCACTGTTTTGGATGGTTCAGAATCTTCTGAAAACAGTGATTTTGTATCTATCTAAAAAATAGTAAACAAATTTCAAAAAATATAAAATTTTGACTCCAAGCACATTTTAATATGAAGATTATATTGAGCGGTTCGGGTTTGATTATTCGAACTTTAAAAACAGAAGAAAAAACGTGGAACATGATTAGAGCACAAAACCAATAGTGCATTTTAACTCTACTCATAATATAATACAACAATATGATTTTTTTAATTGTTTTAGCAAATATTAAACATACAACTCCCGTACGTAAATTTTAAATTTTCTCAAAACCGACTGGCTGAAGAATTCAGACCTAATCAGAATTTACTGAGCAGATTAATAAGAAGCATACAATTTTAAAATTCGTATTAATTAATCTGTAACAAACAATTCAGAATTCAAACTCAAATTTTGAATTATCTCCAGCAATATGAATTCTCACCACTCATGCTAGCCTTACTGTTAAAATGTTGAAGATCAAAAAATAAATTAGAGATAAAAAACATTAATGACAAATCAATATAGCAGATCTTGTAATGAAGAAATATTTAAATGATTCTTTTAAATTCTGTAGTCTATAGATAGGCACAGTGTAAGAGATTGAAATTATATCAGAAATCAATAAAGTTAGATGTTTTCTTTGAAATTTCTACATTAATTAACTCTAATGCTATAGTATTGGTGTAGCATATGTAGTTAAAATACTGTTGATGAATAGTGGATTTGGATGGTTGTAAAAAGGTTGGAAAGGTAAAAATAATGCACATTCTGATCCTAAAATAAGGAAGGATTTTAGCAACCTATTGTAAGCTTGCATGTGGTTAAAATAATACTGTTGATGAACAGTGGCTTTAGCTGGTTGTAAAAAGATGGGAACAGGGGCTAGCAATTTGTAGGAATTGTAGGAATGGGTGTAATTTAATTTCTGTTCAAAGTTAAAATTCAAATTGATGGATCTGAAATTTATTTGCCAAACATCACACATTCTTCTCAATTTTCCAGTTGCTCATGTTTTAATTGACATGTTACCTGTGTTAATTTTTCTGTGTGACATATATTGGTAATTTTTTTTACTATGCATAATGCATGTACATCGGTCTGTATTATAGATTTATATTTCTATTTTCACAGTTCAAATAATTAATTCAAATCGTTCAATATGATTTTCGTATACTCAAAGGCTATTGTTTTTAATCTTTTTTAATATTTGTTTAGACAATTACTACTTTCAAATAGTCCAGAATCTTTAGATCAATTGTTTTTCTAACTACCTAAAAAGATAGTAAAAAAATTCAAAAAATATAATATTAATTTGGCATTCAAATACATTTTCATATTTAGATCATATTGTGCAGTTCAAATTGACTATTTGGCCTCTGAAAAGTATGATATTGATCTATCAGGGGCGAACTCAAGTGAGCACAGGTGTTGAACCCTCCTGCATTTTGAAACTTTATATAAGATGTACAAGCTTAAACAATTTTGCCCTCTAAATTTTTTTTTACCAACCTAGATTTAGGTTTAGAGTATTGGAAATTAAAAGTTAAAACATTGAAAAATTAGAAGTTCTAGCATTGTTTTTTATATAAGCTAGTACTCGATTAGCTGATTGATTTGAGCTCAATTAGCTATTTAAACACCCAATTCGTTATCTTCTTGCCCCCTCTTTCGACGAAAATTCTAGATCCGTTCATAAAATTCATAATGCGGACCAATATGTGTTGTGCATATAATTTATTAAGATAAACAGTACAAAGGAGTCGATCATCCGGTTGTCGAGGTCAAAGGTAACTGTTAACACTGGGACATGTAAACGAATTCAGATCCTCCCCGGTACCGTAATAGGGAATCTTTTAGAATTAGTGGATCTGGACCGTTCCTTTTAACTTGGCACAAATCTCAAAGCTCAATAATATTGTCTTCTTCTCTAGCACGAATCTCAAAGTGGTCAGGAGTTAATTTCAAACTATAAAGTGAGAGGAATCTTTTAATTTCAAACTAGATTAATGGGCGTACCAGTTGTACATGTGTCTGCTGCTACATGTGTCTTTTCCATCTCTTAGAAGCTAGTTTATAATGTGAAGTGTATGAAGCTGAGATTTAGTCATTCCTTCTGATGCAAAGCATTGTACGTATATATGATCTCCTTACAGCTACTACATGCATTGAATATATATAAAATTAACGATGGTGCGCAAGTGCAGTGAAGCTGGGTAAAGTGAATTATTTTAGTTAACGAAATAAATATGTACTATTTTTTCTTTCTCTTTTTTTATATTTTATTTTTATATTATATCTAAAAATAAAAAATTCTGCAAAACTCTTGAAAGATTAATTTGACCTCTTTGCTTACAAGCAAATTAATAGTAAAAGTCCACCTATAAAAAATATAATAAATTCGTATTTAGTTGGGATATGATTCTGAAGTTGTACTTGGCTGAATCAGATCACCTGCCCCCTGTGGGCATGAATTTTCTGTCTCTAAAATCACTGACATGTGAGTTCGGGATGAGTTTTGACATTTAAATATTGGATATAATTTTGTCTCAAAATCCACCCTGGACCCATGTGTCAGTAATTTTAGGGGCAAGAAATTCTTGTCCATCCACATGGGAGTAGGCCTGCTAATGAGCAGCTTGGCTCGGCTCAGACCCGGCTCGGACTCAATGAGAGAAGCATAACAACGCAGATCCAGCTCAGCTCGGTTTTGAAAGAAAAAGTCTGGCTCGGCTCGGCTCATGTGAATATTTGGCTCAGTTCGACTCGGCTCAGCCCATATTTGGGTCCAGCTCGGAAAAAAACTCATTTGTTTTTCTGTAACCAAATTTGAGTCATTTCACAATAACCAAATCTTAACCAAATAAGCAAATTCTTGAATGCATAATGACTAAAACAATTTCAACACAAAGTAAATTGATAAATATATCAATAAAGAAACAAAATAACAAGGAGACAATATGTTCAATGTGGCGTAACTATAATTCCAAATTGGATTATTTCAAAAGTAACATCTAACCGTACTTCCAATTGACATCACAGATAAATTAATAATTTAACAACTCAGTGGGTAAACAAATAAATAGATCTACAGATACCAGTACCATAGTACTAATTAAATTCCATTTCATTAGTATCATCTGGAAACTAACAGTTTCAAATACTGGTACTTAGTAAAACAAAAAAATCCATTCAAATAAAATCATGTTTTTATCAACTTATCAAGAACCATTAACAGTACCATTTATCAACTTATTAAGTACCAGCTATCTATATCTTAAACAGTACCAGTACCATAGTACTTTGCTATCTGAATCAGTATCGATAAAACCCACAAAATAAAAATAGTATTAGTATCATGTTTTTATGAGTTACAAAAGATTTAGTTTTTTTATTTTAAACTGTATTTCTATCTAAATTTGAAACAACTCAAATTATCGATGCCAAGTATCGCGCAAAACTCACAAAATAGAAACAGTATCAATTTACCACAACTCAGAGATAGGAGTTTTGATTTAACCTAAATATCAGGAACCAATATCAATTTACCACAACTCAGAGGGGTTTTGATTTAATCTAAATACAAGCAACATCGCAGCTGAGAGAGAGAGAGCGCATCTGAGCAAGAGAAGAGCGACCGAGTGAGAGGAGCTTAGAGACCCAGCGAGAGAGCAAGAGCGACGAGGTCAGAGGAGAGCGAGGTGAGAGAGCGACAGAGGAGAGTGGAGACCGAGTGAGGAGCGAAAGACAGAAAAAGAAGAGACTCGATGGGCTACTCGGCTCGGCTCGGGCTCGATCCTGTTTGATTGATAAAATATCAGTCGAGCCGAGTTCGGACTTTATTTAATTTAGAACCTGATTTAATATAATTTATTGAGCTATTCAACTCATTAGCTCATGAGACGGCTAATTAGCATGCCTTATTATCATGAGAGCACGAGATTCGGTTCCGTACTTGGCCTATATTGAATCGTAATAAAAAGTTTGGTTGAAAGAAAGTACATCTTTTTTATCATGCACGAATTTCGGAGCCACTCTCAAAGCTTAAGCTATGACCACAAGCTTTCATGTTTTCATGTCTACAGTTATGCTCAACTATGTTTTGTCACTTGCAACATCAATATTCCAACCCAAGTACCAACATAAAGCTACTGTCCTCTACAATTTTACATTATTATTCTTTCTGAAATTTTGTGTTCTAGCTACTTAATTTGAGTTTGAACTTAGATCTAGGTCAATACTAACTACACTAAATTTGAGTAAAAAAAAAAAACTCAGCAATGTAAAACTAATTAATCACATTAATAGCATCAATAGCAAGGGTGGAACTAGAAAATTTAGATTAGAGGTTAAAACGTAAAATTCAATAAGTACGTAGCAGCTGAAATTTGAACTTAAGTTTTCACAATTATAAAACGAAATTATAACTACTAGATTACAAACACATATTTAATATTTAATGAGAAATCTGAATTTTATATATATATATATATATATATATATATAGGGTCCGGCTAATTTGCTGCCGGCAGCATTTTAGCCGGAGGTGCTGCCGCCCCTTGTACTGTTTTGTGATGTCCAAACAACAAATTCAAACCGTTAGATGTTTAATCTATAGTATAATCTACTTGGAGACCAAATTTTACATTTTTTGGAATTTTTTTACTATTTTTAAAGCTGGTTTGAAAACCGCTGTTTTTAACGCTGCAGAAATTTACTGAAAACAGCGGTTTTCAAACCAGCTTTAAAAATAGTAAAAAAATTCCAAAAAATGTAAAATTTGGTCTCCAAGTAGATTATACTATAGATTAAACATCTAACGGTTTGAATTTGTTGTTTGGACATCACAAAACAGTACAAGGGGCGGCAGCACCTCCGGCTAAAATGCTGCCGGCAACAAATTAGCCGGACCCTATATATATATATATATATAAACTTAAACACTAAAGAAAATTCAATTGAATTTTCATATACATGATTAATTTTTCTGGGTCTTCAGTAGGAGGTTAAATAGTAGGAAATAAAAAAATTGTTGGAGGATTCTACCTTAATAATTGTAGATGAAGGGGATCTCTGTTAGGTCATGTCCATGTTCAATTCAATTTAAGAATGTTCTGTAAAAAGAGAAATAAATCCAATTCATTAGCCCTCCAAGATGACAGTCCCTAGCTAGCTACCATCCTAAGGATATATATATTTCATCTCCTCTAACATTTTACCGAGGTGAAGTATACAGATTTGACTGCTCCAAAAAGCACTTCCTTTTGCACACTGGACAGATTAATTACTAATTACCAGTTCCAATCTTCCCATTTTCATAGTGGTCTAAACAGTGAAACCTCATGTATGGATTTAGTAAAAAGAGAGAGAAAGATGTAAAATTTTAATGTTCATTTGTGTGCATCTTTGATCGAACCAAGAGTTGCATGATTGGAATCGATAGGTGATATTATTATTATAAGAGCATATATAATATTAATAATTGTATTATTTGCATAATTAAGCGTACTCATTGACCGATTGCAAACCACCACAACCAAGACACTTGTCTATTCAAGCATGATTATTAGAGCATCTCCAACTCAACAATATGTAAAAAATAAAAAACAGCTGTAAAACACTGTTTAAAAATTAAGTTCCTTTTAATTTCTTAACTCCTCCATCTCAGAAATTGGATCAGAGCCAATAGAAAATAAAATAAAGGAGTCAAAGCCAATAGGAAAGAGAGAGAGTACCAGCATGTCCAAAAGAAATCGTTTGCTTTATAAGCAAATTTGTTTTTTTTAGAAATCGGCCTACAACCCAGCAATTATATTAGCAATTAACACATCAGATTAGCAATTTAAAAGAAATCTCCATTGTAGATGCTCTTATAACTAATTATTTGGATTTTGATAGGTAAGTCGTTTATATGATAAAAAAAAATATAGTTGTAAAGTTACCTCTTTGTTTTCAAGCTGATCTTTCAACTAATTTAATGAGAAGGGATTCAATTATACCATTTTATAGTGACACATCTTGACACCATATTTTTATAAGTTAATTTTATGATTTCGAAATCCAAACAGTTGATTCGAATCGTTCACATGATGTCCATATTAAAATGTGCTTGGAAACCAAATTTTACATTTTTTGGAATTTTTTACTATTTATTTAGAATTTTTTAAAATCGTTATTTTTCAATGGTTCAGAATTGTCTGAAAATAACAATTTTGTACACATTTTAATAAATACTAAAAAAATTCCAAAAAATGTAAAATTTGGTCTCCAAGCACATTTTAATAAGGAGATCATGTTGAACGGTTTGGATCGGTTGTTTGGATTTTAAATTCGATCACAAAGAAAACTTATAAAAATATGGTGTCAAGATGTGTCACCATAAAATGGTGTAATTGGATCCCTCATCTAATTTAATATATATTATCAGAAATATTAAATTAGTCCATTACTAATAGATCTAATCTCTCTTTATTATATAATAAAATTTGGGTTTAGATAAGGAAGAGACATATATTCACAACATGTACATATTAATTATTTGACAGATGTGACGACTGGTGTTACAAACTTTATTTGACAAATATGACAACTAGCGTTAAAATTTGCAAACTAAAAACTTAGATTAATTGTGTAACAAGGTTAATATTGACAAATACATGTTTGACAACCGTGACAACTGACAAAAGTATTTATCAAAATTAACAAAATTAAGATTATAATATAGTTTAATATATAGGCCCTGTATCAAAATTTGGTATAATATCGCTTAGTCACTAATCACAATAAAATTGAGTTCTTACCTTTTCAAATAACCAGAAAAATGACTATTAGTTTCTCATGTTGCACAATAGAGAACATCATTTATTTTAAATTTTTATACAATAAATATTTATATGTTGTCATGATTGTCAAATTAGCTTTTTATCAATGTAACCTATCCATCTTTTTTATATGAAAAATCTATATTTAGACGTCCATTGTTATTTAAAACAACATGTATCAAACTTGATGAAATTTGAAAATTATCCACTCACAATGTCAATAATATTAATTAGTTTATAATTACACTAAATACACAATCTTTCTAAATCATGAAAAAACTATTAATTTGTTTTTGTTTTTGTTTGGTTTAGTTATCTATCAGGTGTTACATTTGTCAGCATAATTTATCCATTCTTTAAAAAGCACAAATTCTTGGGAGAAAAATTGAAGGGCTAGATATGTCTAAAAGTAAGAAAGGAGAAAGAAGAAGAGGTTTATTGGAAAGAGAATAGAGAAAGGGGATTCTAAAAAGGAAGAAGACAGCACACGTTACAGTGCACAGCAAAACTTTCACCAAAATGGAAACTCTTTCCAGTCCATGATAGGCTGAGTCTCTTTCAATCCCTCTTCCTTTTAGATAACCCTAACCATCCCATCTAGTCATCTACTGCCACCTCTCTGAACTTGTTCTATGTGGCACGGAGATCTTTTTTTCTTTGTACTTTTTTTTTTTTCAGAATTCATTTGCTTCTAGAAAGATCAAAAAATGATTTTGGTCAAGAAATATTATATTGGGGGTAGCCTACTTCTCATGAATACATAACTTTTATGAGATACAAATCAAATTAAGTTTTCATATCAGTTCCAGTGAATTGTACTGAATTTATTTGAAAAATATTTGGATGATGTAAACAAGAATCTCCTTGATGGTCCATAATACATTCACTTAATTAATTTGACCGTTTTTAGGATGATATTCTCTAAAAAACTAAAAATATATATATATATATATATATATATATAGTGCTGGGCTTAGCTACTTCATGGAGTAAAACGACTTGGTGCTCCACGCCTCATTATTTTCATTTTGAAAATCCAAACGACCGATCCGAACCGCTCAAGTTGTTCTCCATATTGATATGTGCTTGGAGACCAAATTTTACATTTTTTGGAATTTTTTTACTATTTATTAAGCCACTTTGAAAATCACTGATCCGGCGGTCCAGAAATTTTTACTGTTTTTTACTGTTCATAAGGATTTTCAGATTTTCAAAGTGGCTTAATAAATAGTAAAAAAATTCCAAAAAATGTAAAATTTGGTCTCCAAGTACATTTCAATATGAATAACATGTTGGAAGGTTCGAATTGACTATTTGAACTTTGAAAATGAAGATATGGCGTGAAGTACAAAGTCGTTTTACTCCATGACGTAGCTAAGTCCATCTCTATATATATATATATATATATATATATATAGAGTAGGGCTATTGTGCTTTGCAAAGTAAAGCCATCGTTTTACTTCGGCTTACTTTTTGGATTTTCAAAGTCCAAAACGTCGATCCGACCGTTCAAGTTGATCTACATATTGAAATGTGCTTGCAGACCAAATTTTACATTTTTTGGATTTTTTTTACTATTTATTAAGCCACTTTAAAAATTGTTGATCACATGGTCCAAAAAAAACAGTGCAACAAAATTCTGGACCATGTGATCAGCAATTTTCAAAGTGGCTTAATAAATAGTAAAAAAATTCCAAAAAATGTAAAATTTGGTCTGCAAGCACATTTCAATATGTAGATCAACTTGAACTGTCGGATCGAAGTTTTGGACTTTGAAAATCCAAAAAGTAAGCCGAAGTAAAACGATGGCTTTACTTTGCAAAGCACAATAGCATAATTCTATATATATATATATATATATATATAGTTATATGTGGATTTTTTTATTCTTTTATTGCGTTATGGTGCAAGTTATTTTAAATGGCTACAATATAGCATCATGAGTAAAATTATTATATAAGTGATGCTTACAATTTTATTAGGTCAAATTATGAATTTATCTTTTAAAGATAGCATATCGCAAAGATTTCTCTTAAAATTTGGTATGAATTTTTTTAGATATATTTAAAAATTTGCAACATAAAATTATATCACAACAACTACTTGCCGAGTTTAATTACATTAGTTTTATGTGAGAAACATACATTAAAAAATATTGTAAACAAGTCGAGTGGTTTATCTTAATATACAAAATTATGCTGAGAAATTTTACTAACTTGCATTCAAAAATACATTAAAAAAAATACAACAACAACTTGCCGAGTTTACATTAGTTTTATGTTAGAAACATACATTAAAAAATATTGTAAACAAGTCAAGTGGTTTATCTTAATATACAAAATTATGCTGAGAAATTTTACTAACTTGCATTAAAAAACAATACAACAACTACTTGCCAAGTTTACATTAGTTTTATGTGAGAAACATATATACATTAAAAAATATTGTAAACAAGTCGAGTGGTTTATCTTAATATACAAAATTATGCTGAGAAATTTTACTAACCTGCATTAAAAAACAATACAACAACTACTTGCCGAGTTAACATTAGTTTTACGTGAGAAACATATATTAAAAAATATTGTAAACAAGTCGAGTGATTTATCGTAATATACAAAATTATGCTGAAAACATTTACTAAGTTGCATTCAATCTGAATTCTAATTGATTAAAAACAACTAACAACACTCAAACTTCTGTAAAAAAAAAAAAAAAAATGACCTTGTAGAACTGTGTATTCATCTATTGGAACACAACACTATTTTAAGCCACGTCCATCTATGCTCTCACCTTCCTCTAACCTCACCGAGTACACACGCTTTATAGAATCCTCCTCTTTCCCCTCTCTTGATCCACACCATCAAATCTCGCCTCCATTGTTACACCTACACCACAACTTCAGAGCAAAATATCAGAGCAGTTGCAAAATGGGGAGGGGCAAGATAGAGATAAAGAAGATCGAGAACACAACGAGCCGGCAAGTGACTTACTCGAAGCGTCGTTCAGGAATTCTGAAGAAGGCACGCGAGCTCACAGTTCTATGTGATGCACAGATTTCTATCATAATGTTCTCCAACACAAACAAGCATTATGAGTATTGCAGCCCTTCCACTGAGTTAGTCTCTCTCTTTGGTTACTGTATTAATTAGCAAAGCTGATCAGAAAGGTACATGGATATATATTTAGTGAGAAAGAAGAGAGCTGTGGCAATTTGATTAACCCTATATCATTCTTTAAAGCTTATATTATAATTTTGAAGTAGAATTGGCTAGATCTCTTTTACTTTATTTGATGTTTGCTAACAAGTGACAGAGGTACTTGTGAGTTGTTTCTACAAAACCCTAGAAATAGCTTGGAAATTTTTCCGTTGAGAAATTGTTTTGTATTTCTTAACTTTTTAATTTTCTCCTTCCCAATAAATAATACAATCCCCATTTTTGAGTTTTGACTTGTTCATCCAGAAAAAGCTCAAGATCTGAAAGAATTTTGAGTCTAATTTCTTTATTTTATGCGTCTGATTGCAAACTTCTTTTCATTTATTCTGGCAGCATCAAGGGTATGTATGACCGCTATCAACAAGTCACACAAACAGATCTCTGGAGCACTCAATATGAGGTGTTAATGCATTTAAATTTCTCTTTATATCACAAAAAAAAATTATTGTTCTTAATTGTTTGAATTGTATTAATCATATCTTTCAAGGAGCATTCATATTTTTCACTTCTCAATTTTCCAGAAAATGCAAAACACATTGAGACAGCTCAAGCAGGTCAACGATGATCTTCGCAACCAAATAAGGTGGGAGTTTTCATATGAAATTGCAATCCTTTCGTGATTTTAGTATGGTAAATATGTAAGGTTTTTAAATAAAATGTAATTGTGATAAGGATTTACCTGAGAATTTTTCAGGCAGCGCACCGGTGCAGATGTAGAAGAGCTTGACATGGATAAATTGCGGGATCTCGAGGCCGATTTGGACCAGTCACTAACAACTGTTCGTAATCGGAAAGTAAGGATATGATCAATATAAACCAAATATTTCTAAAGATCAGTAATAAGAATTGGAAGAACTTGCTTAAACCTAACATAATTATGTAGCTTAATTCTATAGATAGGTATGGACTTCTACCATGTTAATTTTTTTCACAAATAACTTTATTTTAGAAAACCTTTCTTCTTACATCACATATATCTTATAATGTTCAAATCATTGGAAATTTTAATATAGGAACCTCCTCTTAGTAGGTAAGGAAACCTACTTTGAGGATGGTTTTTTAGTTAAATAGGCAGATTGTGTTTGTGTCATGTGTGTGTTTTGTTTAGTTATTTGTGTAGTTCTTGATTAACTTCTCTGTGGATTGTGGCTAATGTCTCCAATTTTGTTTTGTATGGCAGTTCTCATACATCCAAACACAGACAGACACCTACAAGAAGAAGGTAATATGATGCTCACAAACAAAATTTGTTAACAGTATTTATAGCTTGCGAAATTTGATCATAAAAGGTTTATCCCATGCACACATATATAGTCATATGTGCTGGAGAAACAACGAAATTGTTTAAAATCAAATGCATTGCCCTGAAATACTTCATATCCCTAAACCATAGATAAGCATTGAAGCACTTAATTATAATATCATAAACATGTTGCCGAACTTTTTATAACATGAGCGAATGATAGATAAATTTTAATTTTGAGCATGTTGTTTAGCAAATGTCTTTTAGAGCAATATTTAGGAACATAAGATAAACCATCTTCCAATAAGTGCTCAAAACAATTTTTTCAAATCATTCCTGACTTCCAAAAGAATGAGGGTCTCACTCTCACCTTTCCTAATCCATTAGTTTAACCAATCTTCCTGTCTTTCATTTTAATACACTTGTTTCCTTTGTTCTAATCTGGTAATTCATTACGTGATTACAATAATTAATGCTAATATATATGGGTTTCGTAATTGTGTACAAAATGATATCAAGGGAAACCGTAGTATACTCTATGACTGGAGTAACTTTAAATTATACAACAGTTCATCCAAATTGTCTGAAACAAAAGTTAACATGTATATAATGGACAATATTACCAGCACAATCTATTAATTAAAGTAAATAATTTTTTGCTATGATTCTCTATGTTCATTTAAGGCATATAACAAAATGCTTTTTATTTAATAGCCAAAATATAATTGACATTACTTCTCATTGATTGGAAGATATAATGATAAAATTCTTGACAATAGAACCCAATGAGTTACATGTTAACTTGTCAATTTTATTGCATATATAGCTTACATGAATAGGGGTATGGTTATTAACTTATAGATTATCACGGATTAATTATGCCCCTAGATGTTAAATAAAATTCTTATACAGCTAGAGGTATTAATTGACATAATAAATGCTGGCTTATTTTTACTGTACAAGAACTACATTATTTGGTCTTTATATTCACTTTTTAATATGAATGAGTTCAATTAAGTAAAATGATGTAAAGATAGATACTTGATTTCAAGTGAAAAAAAAAGAATCTACATATTACAGTTTCATTATTTGGTCTTTATTGACTGTGAGTCCAAACAAATAATGTTAACATAAACTAAATAGCTACAAGTATTAAATTCCTTTTCTGTCTTTGATTATGAAAAGATCATTTAGGTTCTTTTTAGTATGTAAAATTCAACAAATATACAAATCACATTGAAAAGAAGTTATGTGAACCATTGTATAACAAACAAGTCAAATCCCATCTCAAGGTCCTCTCTTTAAAGTTTAAACTAAGTAGAACTCAGGGTCTTTTCAAATGTTTTTTTTATTTTTATCAAAAGCTAGGAACCATAGATTGGGAGTTTCTTATATCAATCCTGGTTCAGCTATTTATCTTGTGTGTACTACAGGTTATAATCTATGTCAGTACACAGTAGTATTTTTCTCCTTAATTAATTGTGGGTTGACAGATGCTCCAATCAATTATTATTAAAAGAGAGAGATATGACATGAAAGGTACATGGTGGCATGGCTTTTACCTTTGGATATATGCTCCTTGAGTTGCCTTGGGCTTAGGTTTTTTTAGAATTTACCCAAAAGGGTAAAAAACAATATATATATTTTATCACACCTTCAATGAACTTTGTAGACTGAAAGGTCAACATGTCAGGTTCATTTGACTCGCAGATTTTAAAACAATCAATCAAACTAAGTCCATAAGAAAACAGTTCCCTGTCTAGTCATTTATGTTAGAACACAGGTTATCTCTATCTATTCTAGTACCTAGTAAGCATTGAAACGTGTGAACATTGCTTGTCAAGATTGTGATGCTTATTTGTTGACATACTGTAGGTAAAGAGCTCTCAGGAACAGTACAATACTTTGGCGCACAATCTAGTTGCTTTGGTAATGTCAACTGTTTTTTTATGCACTACAATCCAATATCATTAGGGTATATTTTTCATGCAAGTGATAGTACTGACTGTTTACTATATTACTGAATGTCTGAATGCACATCATATATAGTGATGGTTCAAACAATTTTTTTTTGCCCAAGTTCACTAACTAAAGAACTCCTTGCAGGAGATGAAAGAAGACCACCCAATTTATGGTTATGTGGATAACAACCCAGCTGGCAACTATGAGAACACATTGGCTATGGCGAATGGAGGAGCCCACATGTACGGTTATCGGGTGCTGCCAAGTCAGCCTAATCTGCACGACATGGGATTCGGCATGCATGACCTGCGACTTGCTTAGTAGATCTGTACTTGTATATGCATGGCAGCTCAAGATTATATATATATCTATGTTTTTGTTTTCTTTAAGACAAACCTCTATTAATATTATGGTTGGCTATGTTAAAACTCTGTATTTTATGTTGAACTTGCTTAACTAATTCTAGCTAGAATGACTTGTGCTAGAATGAAATGTACGCATATATATCCAGGTATCTTTCCAGCTGGTTAGTTTAATGTATGATTATTTTTAGTCTGAAGTATACAAATGCATGGTTTAAATTGTTAAGTTGCTGCTTGTTGCAGGAGCTATATATAGGTAATATCTTATGAAACTATCCTACTTCAAAACAAAAAGTGAAAAATAGCTAAGGATTTTATGGGTCTTTTTTTATGTCATTTTTTGTTATGGATATTACAATGGCTAGCTTGGCAAGAGTAGCAGGTGTGCTCTCAAGAAGAGATTGAGAGAACTTCATGGTGCATGTACCATATTCGGTACAAAAAGTTGGTAAAAAAACTCCAATTTAATTTTAACAAAGTTTGAAGTTAACTTGTAGAGTTGGCCAGAATACATGGTCTACATGAAAGCCTAAAAGTAGCTTTATTAAGGGTCATACAAATTGAGGTATATATATTGTTTTGATTATTATTAAGTGCTATACGATTGCAACGGATAAATATTATAACCCCTGAATACTGCTCAACATTGGTTACGAACATCAGGTATACTATCTTCAGCCTTTGCCACTACAGGCTACAGCACAGGAGGAAAAGTTTAGTTTCCAAAAAAGACGAGAGTGAGAGAAAAGCCTTGTGCAATTTCCAAGCCTTACAACTCTTTCTAAACCCGTCATATTTAAAATGCTCTAATAATTAATTCGAATTTCGATTTCTTTATCCAAATAATATATATACTAGTATCGTGTCCGTGCATTGCAACGGGGATATTATAAGATTGAATAGAATATGAAGAGACTTTTTTTTATTGACATTTCACCCAGAATTAAGAAAAAATATATAAATGAAAATAAAAAACACAAATGACAAAAAAAGACGGGAGAAATAAATAATAAATAACAGTAAAAGAAACACCAACAAATGAAAAAAAAATGGATCAAAGATAACATGAAAAAAAATCTTGAAGTTTCATTGCTAGTGTGATTCTCTTCGATGTAGTCCAACATTTCTGAAAATGAACAAAAATATGAAAAATAGATTATAATTGCTCCAATTGAAAAAATATAATAAAATTAGAAAAACTCTTTCTTGATTTTCTCGATTCTAGGGTTGGAGTGATTTGTATAGAAACAACTCCAATCAAATATATTTTAAATTTTCTATTATGCAGTTGGGATTTATATAGAAACAAACAAAGAAAAATATGGAAACAAAGAAAAACTTGATTGTCATTTTCTGTCGTGATAATTTGTATAGAAACAAAGGAGATATAGGAAACCAAAAATAAGAACACGAAGAAGTTGCTAAACGTAGGAGAAATAAGGAAAAAAATGTCGCTACAAGGCAGTATATTCAATTTTAATTGTAATCACTACTAGAATTTCCAGTAAAGGCAACGGGAGCAAGTGCTTTTTGCAAGCGTAGGAAGGGTCGTTGCAAAAGATTTTGATTTTCTGATTAAATTAATATAATTGCAACGGGAGGCCCTTGCAAATAATCACGCTTGCAAATATGTGATGGATCCCCTTGCTAATGTCTCCTATTGGCCCTTGCAAATAATAATACCCACCCCAAACACGCCAGATATTAATTTATTGTGAATTGTGTTACTATTTGCAAGGGGCACCGTTGCAATTGTTTTTAGAGTTCTTTTTTATATTATTATATTATAAAAGGCATTATTATTTGCAAGAGGCACCGTTGCAAATGTTTTTATGATGTTGTTTATATTATTTTATTGTAAAAGTTCTAACTATTTGCATGAGGCACCCTTGCAATTGTTTTTATGATTTTGTTTACATTATTTTATTCTAAAGGTTCATGTAAAATTAATGGTGAATATATGATCTCTCTTTTTGAACTGTGAATATAATTACAAGTAACTACAACAAGAAGTTTAATAAAAAAAAATTAGAAAAAAGAAAGGATAATACATATTTACAAAGTTTAATGATTTTTTAAAAAACAAATTCATTAAAATGTGTCTGACATATACTGATATACACTAACTTCTTATAAGAAAAAGAAAATAATATTGTCTTTTTCAATATACATTTTCACTATAAAAAATAATAATGAGAGACAATTGGTGTTTAACGATTGTCTTTTTCAATAAACATTTCTAATTTAATGCTTTAATTGTTGTTTAATGATTAGACTTTTTTAATTAATACTAATCTAATCACAATTGAAATGTAATTAAGCAGCAACAACTTTTTCTCTAAAATTATGACAATTTAATTTTTCATAAATTTTTAATTGAACATGATTTTCATAGTCCCATTTAAATAGCACAATTTGGTCCAAAAGAAGTGATACAATTACAGTAGGTTAGTAGTTAAAGATTACAATCTTTCTTATATACCACAAATCACTCATATAGCGTGTTGTCAAGTTACTAAAATGACTCCTCGGTTGTCCTGCATAATTTTGTTCAAACATATGAGCATTAATACATGAGAAAAATTAGCATAAAATCGAAGTCAGAGTAGGCATTAGCTCAAGATAGGTACCAATATATTCTACAATTGATTAACAAACACTTGATTATGCCTATTGCTTATCAGCCTAAATGCTAAAGTTCACAGGCATTAAAAGTAAGGCATGTAATTTTGGGGAAGCATATTTTTTTCTTGGGAATTTTTACAAACAGCCGCACTTGTGAAAAAGTTCAAAAAACATAGCCTCTTACTAAATTTCAAGAAAAATTTCCCTTGGAGGATCCACCCATGTCAAAATTTCCTCACCTCAGTCTACTTCCATCCTTCGTTCTTTCATGTCTCTTTGCCTTTAGTTATCTTCCATTCTTTGTTGCAACAGGAAGGCAAATGCCTTGGCTATGATACGTGAGTCAAAGGCATGAAGCCATTTAAATAAAATAGAGTTCTTCATGTAGCAATCAATGCTACAGTGAAGGAATAAAAAAAAAAAAGAGAATAAAATGGATAAAGCAATAAAACAGCTGCTATAGCTGATACCTGATAGATGGAAAGCTATGATAGGATCTTGATCTTTTTGTTATGTTCTTCTTCCTTTCTCTGCCTTTTCCTTTATTTTATTTTATTTTCTTCCCTTTTCTGTCACAAGAACCGAAAATACACAAATGCACATTAAAAGATAAATAAAATATAAATAAGTGACTATTTTATATTTTTGAGAAGTATAAAAAGAAATGACTTTTGAGAGTTGATGTTTAACTACATCTTCTCATTTGACACTATCTTTATGTACTTTCTCTAATATAAAATTAATAAAAGTGCAAACCATATGACAATATATTAAAAGGAAAGATAAGATGAGTAATTTGCTAGGGATTGATGTTTAATTACATCTCCCTATACAGATTATGAACTTTATTTATCTTTTTAATATATTATCTTTTACAAGGACCTGATTGCATAAATGAGACTGTGAGGGAAAATGAATAGAGGGTTGTGTTCAAACCCTGTGAAGTGATGCTCTATGACCCCTCATACACCACTGTTCTGATAAAGAACATGTGAGATAACATTATGCAATTATATGAGGCCTTATCATGTTACTGGTAAGTTTTTCATATCTGCAAAACCCTCGTGTGGTGACTAAAGTCTGGTAAAAGACATGTCTCTAAGACAAACAAACCAAATTCATGCTTGTGCCAGCATAGGAATTAAGCTTAACCCATGTAAGCCCCTACTAGTATTTCAAAAATCTCAAATGACCTTCTGTGACAGATCAGCCAGTGCAGGCTGATCAGAAGTCCAAACCAAAAATACATTTGAACGGTTAGATAGAGGACTCAGAAACACACAATTTAGACCCAAATTTTACATTCATAGCATTTCCTATGCATTTTCTATGATTTTCTAAAGTTCAGCCTTTGAAATATGAAAAAACCAGCAAAATACCAGCACAGTTCCGGATTTACACCTGCATTCAAGCCCTTGTTTGGAACAACTAGGAAGCCCCAAAATTCATGAAATTTTACCAGAATATAGAATGTCATTTCCTAAAACTTCTGGTACCAAGAACACCCAAATCAGAATTGTGGTCTGCCCTGTACAAATTTTACAAAAAACAGTTGTCAGTAAATAAAAACTGGTACATGAAAATGCCCTAAGTACCCCTCGTCAGTAAATGACCTCTGTTGGTCAAACTGAGCCGAGTTTGGTCAAACCAATCATACTTCAAACAAAGGACTCTGAAATGAAAAGAATGGTGAAGAAATCACTCAATTTGAGTAAGCCAATTGGGAATAACAGCTAATCAAAGATTTCAAAATGTGAAAAGCTGCAAATTCAGTCAAAAATATGCATACTGTTACAGCTTTGTAAATTACTTAATTAACTATATCAGCATGATCTGATACAATATGAGACGAAATCAAATTTATTGTTGTATGCACATTAAGATCACGATGAAGAACATAATTTGAATGCAAGTACTCAACTGCCAACACCAATTGTGCAAACCATTTCAACAATTTCTAAAATTAATTACCAAATTATCAATAACTATAGTCACTGAAATGTGTTGATTTTTTGTTATATAATTGACAATTAGCTACTTACCTACCCCAAGAAGTATGCTCCGTTTTGTTTTTTCATCAATTCAGCCCTATTAAGAAAAAAATTACAATTTCAGTATAAAAGTTGCAACAAATTGGATTAAAAGTCAAATAACATTAAAAAAATATAACTACAAAAGTTTGGAAGAAGAACTCACATATCTCCACCTTCACAGTATCCTGTGACAATGCAAACATTGCATCCCTGAAGAAAAAAGAACTTGATGTAAAGAATTTGTGTAAAGTTAAGCTTCGAATCAAATTACCAACACCATATACTCAAGCCTCGGGTTTTATCAAAATTCACACAAATACACAACTAGGATACCAAAATAAGAACCGAAAAGAGCAAATTTTACCTCTATCGAGCTTATTCCCCTGCAAGAAGAAGAAAGGGTCGCACTTTTAGGCCTGACGGTATCTCACAACTCGCGCCAAGAGAGAGTGGAGAGAGTGGAGAGGTCAGTGACGGCGACTGCGCGCGATTAGCTTTGCTTCGAGAGTTGAGAGATGGTGGAGAGGAGTATTGAGGTTTGGATTTGGTTTTGAAAGAGAGGGGTGGGTTTGGATTTCAGAAAAAAAAAAACACCAAGTATCCCAGAGAGCAAATATCTCTCCGGATCACATTTGCTTAGAGACACCTACCAACTCAGGTAACAAAATTTCTCTATTTTACATAGGGGACGTCGGATCAGTTTTGGCACGAATATTGAAGGATCCATTGTCTTTCACCTAGGACAGATTTAAACAGAAATATTAAGTTACCTTAGAGAATATGGATTCCCACCCACATCCTCTAAAATGGACACCTCCTTTGAAATCAAGACCATTCATCTCCCATCGGACGGCAATGATTTTGCAAATCTACAATTTAAGTAATAATTGTACAACAAATAATATGAAAAAATTTCAAAATAAATATTTTCTACTTTTTTACATCTTATATGGCCAAATAATACTTATAAATATCAATTTTATATAATTTCATAGTTATTTGCCTCTTAAAACTAAGCCAAAAATTTCGGACCGTTGATTTTTACGTTATCAATCAACGGTCGATCTGCAATGAAATGAGTCCAAATCAGTTTTAAAATGATCAAAAGAAAATTCTGAACATAAACAACACAAAATTTCTCGAGTTTGGTTATGTCTAAGCTTCGATCCAATGTGAAGTGTTTATAGCCATTCGATGGCGCAATATTCCGTCAGCTGGATGGATAGGATAATCAACATAAATTTTTACCAAACTTTGCTACAGTTAAATAAATGTATTGATCTTTAGTTTGAACGGTTCAGATCGACTAACGGATGTAGTATTTGTGTGTGCCTTCATGGACTCGCACAACTAGAGATCATGTTGCATGACATGCATATAGGATATGAGTTGTAATGTACATAATTTCAATCCGATTCAAATTATTAAAACAATAAATTACTTATTACATATAGAAATTCAATTTAAATAAATAAATAGAATTAATAAAGTTGTTACACCATTTATATTGTACGTAGAAATTCATATTCTTAATTAAATTGAACCCCTAAGCCAAAACATTTAAATGAAAAAGCGTATTAATTTCATTTCCCTCCAATGAAAAAGGTCACTCAACTTAATTTATTTAAGGTAAGTTTTTTGTTATCTTTCATATAATTATTTTCAATATGTAAATGAAAAAATTAATTTACAAATTTTATAGTGAATAAAATAATTACTTAGAAATATCTTCCAAATAAAAATGTTAAATTAAAGTATTTGAAAAAAAATAAGTAAGAAAAGAAAATGATAAATAGAATGAAAAGTAAAACAAATAAAAAATGAAAAATTCAACCTAAATGAAAAATTCCCTCTTAAATTTCACTTCACTTTACCAAAATTTTCGTTCCCCCTCATTCTCTACTGCCTCCCTTGAATTCACATCCTCTCCAATATTGCACAAAGCAATCTTTTACAATTAGTGGATCTGGACCGTTTCTTTTAACCTGGCACTAATCTGAAAGCCTCTGCCCCTTGTGCTAGTCCGAATACCAAAGCGATGAGATTTAATCTCAAACCGTAAAGTGAGGCCCATCTTTTTATGATACTGGAGAGAGTTGAATCCATCTCCCTTTCTCTCTTCAGCGTCTCTTTATCAAAAATTTCTACCAAAAATTGGATTCCCTCCTCAATTTTCACTTCCCGCTAATTACCAAACACCTCACTTATGTCCTCTCTCTCTCTCTCTCTCTCTATCCGTGTTCTCTCAAACCTGTTTCTCTTCAAAATGAAATTCAGCACTGGACGGGCTTCGGAGCTAGGGTTCCAGCACCGAGGCGTAGCTCCATCGACTGGAAGTCGTCCGTCGAGCTAAGGTTTGGAACTAGGGTTCCAGCACCGAGGCGTAGCTCCGTCGACTGGAAGTCGTCCGTCAAGCTAGGGTTCGGAGCTAGGGTTCTAGCACCAAGTCGTAGCTCCGTCGATTGGACGTCGTCCGCCGACCTAGGGTTCCAGCGCCGTTGTTTCGGTACTACTTTTTTTTTTGTCTATAAGCTAAAATTCATGTAGTTTGGTACTAAAAGTTCAACAAATTTGGGATTGTGCATGATGTGTGGGTTATTTTGGCTCAATTTCTTTTGTTAAGCATTCGTTGTTTGGTTTAAATTTCCGATTGTTGTCCCTTATTCAATTTGACATATGGTCTTTGTGCGCTGATTGGGCTTTTAGACAACATTTATATGTCCATACCAGACCTCACCAGTACTGAAATTAACAGCTGGTTATTTTAGTGTGATCTGCTTGCGTGTAAAAGCCCCACCAGTACTGAAATTAACACTTGTAAGGGAAGTAAATAACTATCAGAGTATAATAAATTTGAATAAATATTATTTGATTTTCACCTTTTTTAGGAAGCACTTGAGGTTCATGATGGGGCAAGCAAGGGAAAGTATACAATCGGCCTGGGACAGGACTGCATGGCCTTTTGCACAGAAGTCGAAGATGTAATTTATATGAGGTAAATATAATGTGCTGTTGTTATTCTCAATGCGACCCCTTTGATGTTTATTGAAGGCCTCTTGCAAGCTTCATTTGTATGAATTGTAGCTTGACAGTCGTCAGTTCCCTTCTGAAGAAGTACCAGATTGACGCATTAAATTTTCTCTGCAAGATGTAAGAATTTATACATTTATTCTCAATTCTTGTTGATTTTATTGTTATATTGAAATCTCACTCCATTATTGTTGTCCCAATCATTCTCAAAAGTTCTTTCTAGCTTTTGTTTTCATCAGCTAAATTAATGTTGCTTAGTGATGATCCAAGAGTGAAGCTTTTGTTTCATCAGCTAAATTAATGTCTAAGAATTGACAAGAAACCAAAACTAGCAAGAAAAAGCGTCACTCTTGGATCATCACTAAGCAAGAAAATGATACTGTTGTTACTTTCCATGACAAACCTGTTTATGAAATTAAACATCCAAATGCATTTGTCTGTGCAGGTGAAAAGTTATACAGATTTTTGCCCGTGGGGCTGCATACTTGACGGCTCGTATATGACTAGGAGCTTATTTTCAATCAACACAATTCTGATCTGGTACCAAGTTCTTAACCACCTGCAACTGCATTTGTCTCCATTGCTGACCCATATGTCCTGCATGTGCACTGTACCATAATAAGGGGCCTAATTTCAATCTAGAATAATATATAGTTCAATCTATCATTGGTGCAGGTTGCAAGATGTACCAAAATAATTAATCCACAAAAAGGTAGAATGCATATATGCAAAAAGGAAATGATTTTTGAATATATACCAACATATAAACTGCCAAAAAATCATAAATCATGAATGGGGTGTACATAAAAAGTTTTGTTAGATAAAAAAGAAGAAGCTTCTGTTAATAACTTAAATTTTGGCTTAACTGTATCTAAACATCTATATTTTTCTGCTTTTTTTGTCTGTTCAGTGCAATGTTGGTCGCCAGCTAAGCTTTCAATGATCTCTTTGAACGTCTCTTCCTGCACAGAGGTAAAGTACTGCCTTTTTCTGTTTTTGATGCTAAAGAAAACTTAGTATCCAATTACTTTATTTTTTAAGTTTCTTATGAGTTTTGGAGTAAATAAGTATGGTAATATTTTAAATGTGACTCAAATTTTTGGAGTAACTCAAATTTTGTGTGTAGATTCAGACCTTCCTATCAAAATCTAATGCACTAATTGAAATATTTGATTCAAATATTTAATTTTGTTCTGTACCAGTTGCATCTTTCCTTTGTAAATTTACACTATCATTTGTAGGTAGTTCAAGAATAAATGTAGTGCTCGTCTGATCTTATCGGTATTTGTTTGGATATAAAATATTGTAATTTGGTTTTGATATGATTCGGTTTATTGGGGGATGTTAATCTGTGAAATATAATTCTTCCTAATCTTGTAAAAAAAAAAAAAGTGTCAATATAGTACTTAGGTACTTCCTATATATCATGGCACCTTCTATCAAATTTGTTATTTTACTTTGTAATTTCTTACATAAAATGGAAATTCTTTTCATGCAGAGAACTTCATGACTACAGATTTGTTCAGTTAGGTGTTGAAGTCCATTTTCTAGAGGAGTGTGCCCTTTATGGTGTCTAGCAACATGCACTATTTTATGGTGTCTTTTGTTTTGTTTCAGATTCACCGGCTAAGGAGTGTGCCCTTTTTACCCTTTTGGTGGGTCATGTGAGATTATGTATTTGACGTGACATTGATTATTTTCACATATAGTTATGTAGGAAAACATTTGCAGATTTACTTTCATGGTAACAAAGTACTTAGATAATTGTATATATGGATTGTTGTTATTAGGAGTTAAGCAAACTTTTTTGTTAGGCTTGTGTTATATACTGTTGTAATGCTTTTTGATATTTTGGTACAATGTATGATAATTATAGTATGCTGATTAATGCTTATTACTTGTTCTGTTCAATGTGTTTATATAAATCTGGTTCAATGGGAAATATAAAAGATTACTGGGTTGGTACCAAATTGGTACAGGGAGGGAGCATGCAAAAAGTATCAATAATATCCTTACAAATAATTAGGTGGGGCCCACATTCATTAGCCTTGCAAATAGTTAGGTGGGGTCCACGTTTGCTATCCTTGCAAATAGTCAAGTGGGGTCCACGTTTGCTAACCTTGCAAATAACCAGATGGGGCCCACGTTTGTTAACCTTGCAAATACTCTTGTTGGGTGCCAACTCTGAAAGTATTTGCAAGCGTAATTTTTGCAAGGGCGGCTCATGCAAAAGCCTAGGGGAAAAGTATTAGCAAGCGTAAGCCCTTGCAAAAAGTCTGAAAATGAGTATTTGCATTGGGGCTTAAAGCAACGGGAGGATTTGCAAGCGTAGCGCTTGCTAATGGGGTTTTTCGGGCTTTTAGCAAGCGTAAGCCGTTGCAACAAGTCAATTTCTGCCGTTGCCTTTACTGGAGATTCTAGTAGTGAATATATTGTGTGACTGTACGTGTAGCGAGTATGTTTTTAACTAAATATAGACTTCTACACTTAAAAAAGATGCATTTAATCAAAACAAGATAGATTATTTGATTAGAGGGTTGAGATTAAATCTGAAATTTCATATTTCAATTATAGCCGTTGGTGGATCGGACACCCAACGTGCTTAATAATGGAATGGAGATATATATATATATATAGAGAGAGAGAGAGAGAGAGAGAATGACTAATATCAAAACGTTTGTTCTTGGACTCAGGAACAAACGAGTTAGTTATCCAATTTCCAAAGTTCAAACAACAAATTCAAACCGTTAGATGTTCAATCTATAATAAAATGTGCTTGGAGACCAAATTTTACATTTTTTGAAATTTTTTTACTATTTATTAAGCTGGTTTGAAAACCGCTGTTTTTCAATGCTGCAGAAATTTAATAAAAACAGCGGTTTTCAAACCAGCTTAATAAATAGTAAAAAAATTCCAAAAAATGTAAAATTTGGTCTCCAATCACATTTTAATATAGATTGAACATCTAACTGTTTGGATTTGTTGTTTGAACTTTGGAAATTAGAGAACTGAATCGTTTGTTCCTGAGTCCAGGAACAAACGTTTTGATATTAGCCACTCTCTCTCTCTCTCTCTCTCTCTCTCTCTCTCTCTCTCTATATATATATATATAGGAGTGAGGCTACGGTACTATGCATAGCACGGATTGGTCCGTGCTACGGCTCAATATTTGAGTTTTCAAAATCCTAACGGTCGATCCAAACCGTTCAACATGATTATAAAATGAATATGTACTTGCAAACCAAATTTTACATTTTTTCGAATTTTTTTACTATTTTTTTAGATAGTTAAAAAATCACTGTTTTTGGATGGTTCAGAATTTTTAGATCAAGTGATTTTCTACCTATCTAAAAAAATAGTAAAAAATTTTGAAAAAATGTAAAATTTGGTTTGCAAGTACATATTCATTTTATAATCATGTTGAACGGTTCGGATCGACCGTTAGGATTTTGAAAACTCAAATATTGAGCCGTAGCACGGACCAACCCGTGCTATGCATAGTACCGTAGCCTCACTCTATATATAGATATGCTATCATGCTTTGAGAAGTAAAGAGGGTGTTTTACTTCCCGCTCATATCTCTATTTCTAAAGGTCAAACAGTTGATTCGAACATTCCAATATGATCTTCATATTGATGTGCTTGGAGACCAAATTTTTCATTTTTTAGAAATGTTTTACTAATTTTTTAGAATTTTTGAAAATCACAGTTTTTTATTAAATAAAAGAATAATAAAAAATTCACAAAAACACTGATTTTCAAAAATTCTAAAAAAATAGTAAAAAATTTCCAAAAAATATAAAATTTGGTCTCCAAGCACATACTAATATAAAGATAATGTTGAGAAATTCGATCAACTGTTTGAACTTTGAAAATGGAGATATGAACGGGAAGTAAAACACCATAGTTACTTCCCAAAGTATCGTAGCATCACTCTATATATATATATATATATATATATATATATATATAGGAGTTGGCTACGGTGCTACGCGTAGCATAGAGGGCCTCCGTGCTACGGCTCAATATTTGAGTTTTCAAAATTCTAACGGTCGATCCGAACCGTTCAACATGATCTCCATATGAATATGTACTTGCAAATCAAATTTTATATTTTTTAGAATTTTTTTACTATATTTTTAGATAGGTAGAAAATCACTTGATCTGAATGGTACAAAATTTTCAGATCAAATGATTTTCTACCTATCTAAAAAAATTGTAAAAAAATTGTAAAAAATGTAAAATTTGGTTTGCAAGTATATATTTATATGGAGATCATGTTGAATGGTTTGGATCGACCGTTAGGATTTTGAAAACTCAAATATTGAGCCGTAGCACGGAGGTCCTCTATGCTACGCGTAGCATATTAGCCAGATTCTATATATATATATATATGGGTTGGGCTAACTTGCTTTAGGAATTAAAGAGAGTGTTTTACTTTGCGCTCATATCTTTATTTTCAAATTTCAAATAGTTGATTCGAACCTTCCAACATGATCTTCATATTAAAATGTGCTTGGAGACCAAATTTTACATTTTTTGGAAGTTTTTTACTATTTTTTCAGAATTTTTGAAAAACATTGTTTTTCTGAATTTTTTATTATTATTTTATTTAATGAAAAGCTGTGATTTTCAAATATTCTAAACAAATAGTAAAAAAATGAAAAAGTTGGTCTCCAAGCACATTTTAATATGAAGATCATATTGGAATGTTCGAATCAACTGTTTTACTTTTAGAAATAGAAATATGAGCAGGAAGTAAAACACCCTCTTTACTTCCCAAAGCATGGTAGTCTATCTCTCTCTTTCTTTCTTTTGAAATTACTTGGTAGTGGCTACCAAGTTATATATTAATATTAAAAACTGTCTGTTACATCCTGTCACATCTCCTTTTTTCTGGACAATATCACAACAACAACAAAAAAACTAACAACAAAAAAAACCCCCCCAGAAAAAAGACTACAAGACTACTCATATTTAAGTAAGGGAACTCTTGTATCGCCTGAAGCTTATAACTGCTACTCCAGTCATCATCTTCATCTTACCCATATTTAAGCCACATGTTACAATCATTAACTATTCTCTCGGCTTGATATTTTGGCTCGAGTCTGCTTCCTCCAAACAACGATTTTCAAAAAATTAAAAAAAATAATAAAAAATTTAAAAACAACGATTTTCAAAACAACGATATTTAAGCCTATCTCTCTCTTTCTCTCTCTCTCTCTCTATATATATATATTGAAAAACAACGATTTTCAAAAAAAATTTAAAAAAAAAATTTCCAAAAAAAAAATATAATTTGGATACAGATACAAATCAGATATTAAACGAATATGAATACGGATCAGAAAATAAAACTAATATTTATAATTTTTTCATGCATAAAATAAAACTAATATTTTTCATAATAAGTTGTTGGTTACAAAACATATATCATGTTACCAAAACAATAGTCAATGATCATGTCATAGTGTTTTATTGTTTATTAGAATATACCAACCCAAGCTCGATAATATTTTATTGTAAGCATATAGGATAAAAAAAAGAACTAAAAGAGCCTTGAACTAGCTGCATCAACGATCATGCGACTTCAACTTCTTCTGAACCAGCTGCATCTTTTGTTTCTACTTTCTTAACAAGATCATATATCAATATTAGACGGCTAAAAATACAAGTAATAAATCATTAGTATAACAAAAAAAAAAGTAATAAATCATTGGTGTGTATATATATGCAGTTTAATAAATCAGTTTAAGAAAAGAATACCTTTGTTGTGGTTTACGGGTGTAAACGTTCGGATATGAATAGTTAAAGATCAAATTGTATCCTTATCTAATATTTTTCAGATAATACGAATACCTATAATCTTGGATACAAATCGAATAATTAAAGTAATTTTACTAATTCAGATCCGGACGAAATCGATCAAATAATATTCGATCAGTTTACACCCCTAATGACAATACAAACACAAACGAACCATGTTAAAGTTTACAATATAACTCGTAATTAACGAAACATCAAACATAACTTGTTCTAACTAGAACCTAAACTTTAGGGTAAATTTCGCTAAAGGTTACTAAACTTTGTCCTTTGTCACGAATTTGTCACTCAAGTTTGATTTGTTCTTCCATAACTACTGAACTTTTAATTTGTCCAATCAAGTCAACTTATAACTTTTCCATCTAAAATATTAATAAAATATAACTTTTCCGTTAGTATTTAGACGAAATGAGCATATTCTATTATATTTTGAACGGAATGAGAATATCCGTTAATATTTTGGATGAAAAAGTTATAGGGTGACTTGATTGAAACAAATTAAAAGTTCAATGACTACAGAATTAAAAGTTCACTGACTATAAAGAGATAAATCAAACTTGAGTGGTCAATTTGTAAGAAAGTACAAAGTTTAATTTACCCTAAACTTTATTACGCAAGTCCCAGCTGAAGCCCTTGACCGAGCCAAATCACCCACAGACGATCCAGTAGTAGAGCACCGGAGACAGCTCTAAAAAACGGGCTTATAAGTTATGATAAGATATTGGGCCCTTTCGGCCTTGTAAGGATTTAAAGCAATCTGACGTTTACCATTATTTAGGGGCTAACTATATTCCATTTCAGTTAATTTATCATCAATATTAAAATTAGTTATTCATTACATGCAAGTAGGGGTGTAAACGGATATGGATATCCGGACGGATATCTGCTCCGAATCCGCTTATTATCCGTATCTGGATTTAAACGGATACGGATATCACGGATACGGATACGGATAATTTTTGCATAGGAAAATTTGATGCGGATACGGATACGGATAATTTTTTGAAAGTATAAACGGAGCGGATATCCGCACTATCCGGATCCGAAATTTCAACTTCTCTGCTTCGCTGTAACTTGACTTTCAGCGGTTAATATTCCCTAACTCCTCTCCATTCCTATATATTCTCCATTTCTTTACCTTTTTTTAATTTACTTTTGTTTTTCTTAATTGTTTTTAATTTTTTTAATTTAGTATTTGTACTTAAAGTTCATATGACTCAATTATCCGACAATTATCCGTGGATTATCCGCTCCGTATTCGTATCCGTGGATTATCCGCTCCGTATCCGTATCCGTTTAAGACGGATTTGGTTTTGAATTTTGATATCCGTTTACTATCCGTATCCGTATCCGTATCCGCTCATTGAAAAACGGATACGGATTTGGTATCGGCATTATCCGCTCCGTTTACACCCCTACATGCAAGTATTTATCTGCTCATATTTATGGGTGAAAATTATTATGGGTAAATTTAGAGAAATTTAGAAAGCATCTTTGGTCTACAATCAACACTGCAACGATGGGATGAATTAATGTATGGTGGCATTACAAAGGGGAAATAGGAGTAGGTCCGATGCCCATGGGACCTACTTTGGTTAGATGAGTGTGATGACTATCCGACCAGCATCAAGATTAGTGTAATCTGCCTCAAAATCCGTGCGAGTCTGTATCAATTTCCGTGCGTAAAGATTTAATGCTAATCGTACGGTGCTAGAGTTAATTGAACCTAAAAATAGGTCCGATGCCCATCGGACCTACTCCTATCTCTACAAAGGGGGATAACACGCTGGCACAAATCGCGGCCTATGCCTGATAAGGAGCTGGCTGTATTTGAGAAAGAGATGAATAAAGTTCAAAAGCAGCCGAGCTAGGGGAGAGATGGTTGATGAAGCAGCAATAGCAATTGAGATACAGCAATAGCTATTTAGTGACAAAAAACACCTCTTTCTTCCATTCTACCACACTAGTGAGAAGAAGAAGGGATATATAATTTTGAAGGCCTACTGGTATCTACTGGACCCAACAAAGCGCCAGGCCCAAATGGCTTATGGGCTTGCTATTTCAAACCTTTGCAAAGAGGAATTTCCAACAGCAAACCTTGCTAATGAAAAATGAAAGTACATCTCACCTGTGGCTTGCTATTCAATGAAGCACTGGTGATAAAAATCTTTAGAAATTGGTGATAGGAAATGAAGCTGTCTCTATGGGTACAAAATCCTGAAGGCTACATTATATACACAGCAATGAGATCAGTTTGATAACTGATCATGAGTCAGTAGAGTTAATACATGTTCTATTCTGTGGCGCGGTACGATGATGGCGAGAGAGATTTTTCATGATAAAACCAGATGGGATAAGATGATCACTGCTCCTGTCCTTCCATGGAAGAGCCGTGGTACCAGTACTTGGAATTTCGAGTTGTTATTCGGGATTTAGTTTACACTCATGGATATTAATGGATATTAATTTCGAGTTGTGATTCCAAATTTTTATCAAAATGGTTATAAGAAATACTTGGAATATTATTGATTGTAAACTCTAAGAATTGATAATTCAAAATAAAAAAATCCAATTTTTTTGTCAGTTTTTACCTTATTTACTAATTTAGTTAAATTTCTTAAAATGTAAGTTAGTTAAAATAATTGAAATCAAAATATCTTTAGCTATCCTATTTTAATCAATCGAAATAATTTTTAATCATATTACCACTTTGATAATAATAAAGTAAAAATCATAAATTTCTATATTTGACTTAAAATCTTGTTGTCAGATTTCTTATTTATGTTTTACATTATTCTTGAACTTAAAAATATTCTAAATATCAATACTCAAGGATAATAAATTATCAATTAATAATTAATCTTCTTAATATCTTATGGAACGTATATATCAATACTCATGGATAATAAATTTTCTTTCACTGATCCTAAAACATTAAAACATTAATTACAACTCAAATACATCCAAAAATAAAGGAATTTGAACTCTCCTTCTCATGATAATATCTGTTGTTGGATGGATTTTTTTTTTTTTAGTAATATTGGATGGAATATTATTTCAAAAAAAGTCCATTTAAAAACAATAAAAGTGTAAAGTGTGTTCCTGAATTATATGGAATGGAATCCGGTGCTCTTCAAATCCCTACTCTTCTCATGTTATTCTCTCTATCTCTCTCCTCTTTTCTCTCTCTCCTCCTTTATGAAGAGAGATATAGAGAATAAAAGAATAGTAGGGGCTGTAGAGTCGGACCCGAATTATACAGCAACCCTAGCTGATTAACCACTCTTCATTTCATAATATGTAGTAGTGGAATCAAAATTTTATTAGTAGAATCACATGATGATAAATTTTGAGTATTTATTTTGCATGTCAACAAAAGAAGCAAGAAAAAAAAATATCAATTTTCAATTCTATTAAATTGTTTTGGCTTTGGAGTAAGATTCCGGGGCTCTGGATGCTGCTGTAGAAACAATTAATTAACAAAGAGTGAGTATTAAAAATTGCATTATTTCCGGTGAAGTAGACTTTAATTGCTTAGGTTAAAATAAACACGTGTCCGTACTGTCTCCCATTAAGAAACACTAGAAAATTCTCTCTATGGGGCTCAACGCTTGGCAGGGAAGGTGCCTATTTGCAGCTTTGCACTGCCCCATACCATTTTATAGTAATTAGCAATTAGTGGATTCCTCTGCACCAATCCCAGAGCATTTCTAGTCTTGCTCTTATCTATGAAAATAATCTATGGCCACTTACAGTGTAACTATCAGTGAAACTGGTCATTTCATGAAAGGCAGGAACTTAAGAAAGTTTTGCTGTTAATTTTGTGAAATTTATTAGATACTGTTGGCAGGTTTTAAGATGTATTGAAATAACAATAAGCAAATCATTTCAAATTTAATTTGGATGCATAAGTTGTCAGAAATGTTGTACACTTGCACTTTAAACAAAATATAATTTAATGCTTTAATGTGATGATGAAATCTAATGTAGATACATGCTTTTGGTAGGAAATCCTAATGTAATGTTCAACATTTAAATATTTTATCCAATATTTGGAACCTGGAGTTCAAAAAGTATATATATATTTCCTTCAAATAAAAACATGGAATATGTAAACAGGAAAGTAGAAAGTACATGTACCGCCTCACCACCTAGATCATAGAAAATCTGAATTTAAACCCAAGCAGAGGTTAATTACACGGCTACGCCAATGTAATTTTTTTTTTTTTTTTACGAAACATGATTACTTTTTTTTTTTACAAAAACCATAAGAACCGAAATGTTATTTCGGTCTGTTATTTTTTTTTATTCCGGACCGAAATGGCATTTCGGTCCGGTCTCCTTTTTGGATTTTCTGTGGTACTGGTTTCACATGTTTTCATATGAGCCTCCACAAAAAATTCAAAAAGGAGACCGGACCGAAATGTCATTTCGGTTCAGAATAAAAAAAACAAAGGACCGAAATGACATTTCGGTTCTTATGGTTTTTGTCAAAAAAAAAAAAAGTAATCCTGTTGGTTTTGTAAAAAAATATGTTTTTTAATTATGGTTAATAAAAAAAATTAATTTGGAGAAGTTACAGGAGACAATGGCTGGGCTGATCAGGCCTTCTTTTAGCACCAGTCCAGAGAGAAAAATATAAAATGTGCCTCGTAATTCGTGCAAAGTAAGATTATGGGATAACGTGCACCAAGGTTATATTATTGGCCATTAGACTGCATGTGCATCTACAAGCACACTCAAGTCATTATCTGACTAAACAAATGGAATAAATCAATTAGCTCGTTTTCTATTAATTTTATTCTGGTTTTGTAGTGCAACTCAGTTTGAAACTTGGAATAGCTGAATCTATAAAAATACTAGAACAGTACAAACTGAGAATCCGTAGAGCATATCCGATTCAATTCGTTGGTGCTCTTTTCTTTTCTTTTTTAATCTGTACTTTTAAACTGCAGATAAGTTGCATCTATATATTTTTCTTTTCAAACCGAATAATTAAAACTTCAATTAATTGGCCAATAATAAACTTCATTAATGCGCACGTATATATATATATAGTACATACGAAAAGTACGGCAAATAAATTGGCCTATTAATTAAGATTCATGATGCATGATTGCCACTATGTTAACCTTAACAATGTAAGATCCCTCAGTTAGGTTACATAGATATTAAATCTTGCTGGGCAAATATACATATCCCCGTTTCACATTGTTAATGCAATGATCCTGGCAGCTAGGGGCAGATTCAGGATTTTCGTCAGGGAGAGACAAAGAAATATCGAATCGGGTTTAAATACCTAATTGGATTTAAATTCATTAACCAATTGGGTACTCGATAAAAAATAATGTTTTAACTTGTACTTTTCAATGCTTTGAATTGTAATTTCTGATCGATGCTTCGACTTATAATTCTAATTACCAATCAAAATTCAACAAATTTATTTTAATTTTAACCCTAAATTTAACCCGAATTACAAATCAAACGTCCAGAGGGGGGGCAAAAAAAATTTCAGGGGGGGCAAAGTCGGTCGGGACCGATAAATCTCCACTAAAACTCAAAATCCAGGAGGGAGCAACTGCCCCCTTTGGAATCATCTAGGTCCGCCCTGCTGGCAGCTACTGCCATGGAATTTAAAATATATATATATATATATATATATATATATATATCCCCGGATTCGGAGAAAAAAACAAATCTATCAATGGTGAACCTAACTTTAGATGGGATAAAAAATCCATGAACACAATTTCAGATTCCATATATAAAAGTTGGTACGTAGAGTGGATTGATACATATACTATGCTGACAAAACTTCATATTAATTAACTAATAATGAATATGGTGCGTACATCATATAATTTCTTTCTTTGAGGTAAACGGTACAACAGAAGGACAGCTAAGAAATAAGCCGATATCTGTTATGGCATATATATATATTCAATAAAATTTGTTACTTGAAATACTTACCAAACCAAAATGTGTGTGTGTGTGTGTGTGTATATAGAGAGAGAATGGCTAATATCAAAACGTTTGTTCCTGGGCTCAGGAACAAACGATTCCGTTCTCCCATTTCCAAAGTTCAAACAACAAATCCAAACCGTTAGATGTTCAATCTATATTAAAATGTGCTTGGAGACCAAATTTTACATTTTTTGAAATTTTTTTACTATTTATTAAGCTAGTTTGAAAATCGCTGTTTTTATGAAATTTCTACAACATTGAAAAACAGCGGTTTTCAAACCAGCTTAATAAATAGTAAAAAAATTCCAAAAAATGTAAAATTTGGTCTCCAAGCACATTTTAATATAGATTGAACATCTAACGGTTTGGATTTGTTGTTTGAACTTTGAAAATGGGATCGTTTGTTCCTGAGCCCAGGAACAAACGTTTTGATATTAGCCATTCTCTCTCTCTCTCTCTCTCTCTCTCTCTCTATATATATATATATATATATATATATCAATCGGAATAAAAGAGAAGCTTAAACAAAATAATACAGGCTTGAAATCTTGAAAATCATAAAATGCAAGAAAGTAAAACCAATATTTATTATTACATTTTTTTTCAGTACACTAATTTGATATCAATACCAAAATAGGAAGACCTAGAAAAGTACACTAAGCATTGCATTAGGTTTCTTTTTCAACTTTTTGATCTGTAATTGGAGAAGAAAAAAAGGTGTGGTGGCAACAGACCTCTAGATTAAGACCTACATTTATGCAATGGATATGCATTAACAAGGTTGTATAGCATTATAGCTTGTTAGGCTTGGATCTTCCTCCCATTAATTTGTTGCAAATTTTGGTTCTATCTTATTCACACACTTAGGGAATCTAATAGCATATGGTCCCATACTATGACTAGCTAATCTTAATTGCTATTTACATAGAGTTTGGAAGTGGTCCAAGAAAGCACATCTTTAGGAAATCAAATCTTGATACTTGTCTCATGTGCATCTTCTTTACCAGAACTTTCTACTTCATATTTTTATTCCTTTTGTTGAACAAAATTAGAATTTACAAAAATAAGCAAAGCTTTAATTTAAGAAAGGGGAGTTGCATATTTTTTATGTCTCTGCTCTCCATACCTCTTGTCAATATAAAAACAACACTATTGACTTTATACATGTATGCAAAAGGAATCTGATTTGCTACTGTCTAATACTCTAATGTTCAAGAAACAAAACCAGTGGACACGCACAGGGGCGGACCCAGAGTATTCCAGGGGGGGGAGCTCGGTTCCGACTGACATTGCCCCCCTCTGGACGTTTGATTTGTAATTCGGATTAAATTTAGGGTTAATTGAAATAAATTTGTTGAAATTTTGATTGGTAATTAGAATTATAAGTCAGAGCATTAGAAATTACAAGTCAAAGCATTGAAAAGTATAAGGTAAAGCAATTTTTTTATCGAGTAACCAACTGGTTAATGGATTTAAACCCGATTCGATATTTTTTTGCCCCCCCCTGACGAAAATCCTGGGTCTGCCCCTGGACACGCACAATTTATTCAAAGTTCTTGTCAAGAATCAAAACTAATATGTTCAATACATTTTGAAAAAATTAATTAGGTATGGATTATGAAGTTGCTACATTAATTAATTGGGTACCCTAAAAGTAAGTTATATGGAAATATACTGAAGTTACATAGCTACATTTAACAAAACGAATTAACAATTATGTTATTTACATAAAAAAAAGTCTACTAATTTCAGTATAACCTAATTAATCCCTTCAGAAAATGAGCAACAAGTCCCTTTGCCATTATAATATAGTCCCAAACAAAAATTTCAAGGATCTAAGCTTCCCGTGCTTTATATTAATTGCAATGCTAATTGAACAAATTTTTTTCTAGAAAAAAAGAAAAGAAAAACAAGAAACTAGAATTTAAATCTTGCAAACATAAACAAATATAAATTGATGAATTTATCGACGTATCGTTTTCTATACGTACCAGTTAAAGCATAGTGAATTACCAACAACATAAACTGAACAAAAGAGAGCACAACTATTTTGTTGATCTACCATCCTACCAGCCTAGCTATTACGTACCGATACATGGGTTAAATGCAAGCTGGTAAAATATTATGTCTTGTTGAGAGACTTACAATCATCTAATTAAAAAGTGCAACTTAGTTAGCCGATCGAGTTGCAAACTTGCAATCAGGTACTTAAAGCATCCCGATCTTTCGGATGAACAACATCAATAACTGTTGAATTTTAATTAAACCTTCAATGAATTCAAGACCAACTAGGAAAATATAAATTAGAGGAATACTGAGAAAAAACGAGAAGACTTGGGCTTAAGGACAGTAACCAACAACTTGACTACAAAACATCATGGAATGACAGTGTAGACTCTGAAACAGAAAAAAAAAAAAAATTAAGAAAAGAAAAATGTAGTTGATCAGCTTTGATATATAGAAATGAAAGGAACCAAACTTGTTTTGCCAGCTAGAGAAGGTTTTTCCTTGCACCATGCATGTCACAAGTTTTGGTTATTATAAATAACAAGCAGATACATACATCATACATCCTCCAGCGCAATATCTTTGATTTAGTTCTGACTCTTAACAAGGTTCCATTTCTGCTACATATGTAAGAAAGGGAAATAGTAAAAGAGTACAGCAAATGAAGGTATCATCAAAATACACTGGAATATTGATTGGTTCAGCACATGATGTATCCCTACGTAGAAGAGATCAAGAGAGCCATTATAATACAAGTTGAGGGAAACCCCCTATTAGATTAGCTACTTTTTGCATTACCACACAAACAAATGATTAAGAAGAAAGTGCTCTTCCACAAATATTAAGGTACTAATATACAACGAGAAGAACTTAGACACTAGAGACACATCTATATTTTGGACATTATGAGTATAGATTTATATAGTTAGTAAGGATATAAACATAAACAATACTCTGAGGAAACTATTATGTACTTGGTGTTTCATGCATGCAGTATCATATATTGCAACAAACAAATTTTTTTCCTAACATCTAGATAGTTTTGAGTTGGGGGATTTACTAGGCCAAAATAGAAGTCAAGCGACTTAGAAATAGCATATGAGCATGTATATATCTAAATAAAGGGAAAGAAAAATTCAAATATTGCCTTACAGAAACAATGAAAACACAACATAAAGTAAATGACAAACAACATGCATTTGTTTGATGCATTTGTTTGATACTGCTACAAGTTGAAACATAACATGATCAGTGTACTCGGAAAGAATCTAATGCATAATAATAGTTTGGAATTTTGAATGGTAGAAATTAATGGAGACACTCTTTTCAAAAGAGGAACAACGTAACAAATTAAACTGCTTAGGATGCTGTTCATATTAACATGCAAATAGTTAAATAAAGGTTTAATTTGAGACACACAAAAAGAAGGAAAGCTGGAACAGTACCATTATAACAAATACTCCAGCAAGTTTCTTCTTGGAAAGGGCACTCCTATTGATTTGTTCTCGGCATTAAAATGCTAATTATGAGACACTCCATAACTACTACTTCAAGTACCTTGAGAAAGCAAAAGAGAGTACAGAAACCAGCTAAAAATCTCAAAGAAAGCGATTTATGTTGCCACCACTTAATTGCCTAAAGTAACTCTTTTGGTGGCAGAGAGAGATCTAGAGAGAGAGAACCTCGGGAGCCGCTGCCAACCATTTCAGAACGAGAGAGAGAGAGAGAGAGAGAGAGAGAGAGAGAGAAAACTTATATACAAGGTGAGGATCAGAAGGTGTGCCTAAAAAAGAATCAGAACCATAATGGCAAGAGGCGCAACCCTAGAAATGTATTTTTTAATAAGCAGTTTTTCTAATGGATAAGAAAAGTAATTTTAAATTTCAATTCTTTAATTAGAAGCAAGTCAGAGAGAGGTCTTAGTATCTATTTCATTTCTGCAGTTTGAAGCCTTAGAGAAAAGATTTAATTACGCGATAAAAATAAATAACATTTCTCGAAAAGCCAACACCAGTCCGACCAGGACTTGAAAACAAATGTAAAACTTAGAAAGCACCAAAAAAAATGTTAGGCATAGATGTTTAATTTACTATTCCTCTTTATTTTTTTGGTTGGAAAGCATGTAGGCAAGCATAAATTATGTATATATTATTATGTGGAAGTTACGACCAGAATCCAAGAGAAATCAATCACTGTTACATATAGAAGTCAGAGAAATAATATTCTGAAGAACACAATTATATTGCCTAAATAAAATTATTGATAAATAGCTCAGAGGGAGAGAGTGACTACATTTTTAAAACCCTAGCACAGAACCCAAAAAAAATCAAAAACCAACAATAGTTAATCGTTTTTAAGATGAATCCAAGGGAACAAAGAGAAAAAAAAAAAAAAAAAAACAGAACCTCAACTCCTATATCACAGATCTCAGTTTCTGGGTTGATGTGGGAAGAACTGGGTCCCTTGCATGAACGCACCTAACGGAGTCGGGTAAGGATCCATTAACACTGCAGCAGTTGATGTGGCAGCATGACTGCCTCCTACTCCACCACCACCTGCCTCATGACTACTAGTTGCAGCAGCAACACTAGGAGAAGATACCGGATCTCCACCATGCAATTGGTTATAATTTGCTGTCTCTGGGCCATGATTTCGCAAAATCCCCTTAAAAACATGCCCACCTATGCTGATAGCCGTCTGATACGCCAGCTCATCTTCATCGGCCTCATCCAACGGACCGATTTTAACACAACGAAACACTGCCTCAGAGCTCACCTCCGCCGGAAACCTCCCTCCATCTCCTAAACAAATTAACATTAAGATAAAAGTTAAGTTAAAAAATAAATTAATCAATGTTTAATTTTACTGTTTTTTAATTTTATTGATTTTAAAGTTAAAAAGAAAAGATAATAAGGAGGGGGGTAAACCGGTAAAGCCCCACTAGATATCAAAATCACGTCTAATCAAAGGAGAAAATTAAAGGCGGAGACAACGGTGGACGCACACGCAAGGGATTCGGTGCAACAGTGAAGTATGGTAATTCCAAATAGTGCAACTCAACTTACACGATATTTAATTATATTTACTTTTTTTTATTTTGCTATTATTTCTCTAGTTTCTTTTTTTTGTTCTTTCAAGTGTATGATCTTAAATGATAAATCCTGGCATAAATTGTAACTTCAACCAGGTGTATAATTATACCTGATGAAGAAGTAGTGGCAACCACAGTTGGCATGCGGCCGACCCGTAAACCAGTCTGATCCCGGGCCCGTCTCGTGCCGTCGCTGGAACCGCCACTTGTACCGCTTGCCAAGAGTTGTGCCAGTTGGTGTTGCTTCTCTCGTCGCTTTGCAGCAGGGACCCATGTGCTCTTGACATGAGTCGAGCAGTGGAACCCTCGGCTCCTGCAGCAAGTCCTGCACCGGAGATGTATGCAATCCTTCTTTGCGTTATTCCCGCAATCCTGGCAGCTCGTCCCGGCACGGGCCCCACTTGATGTGGTGGCGCCGAGAGTTGGCTCATGAGAAAAGGAGAGCACGGTGGCTGGGCCGGAGGAGGTGGCACCGGGAGAGAAGAATTGAGGGTGGTGTTGCAGAGAGGTGTTTGGAGGCCATAATTGAAAACCACCGGTGCGGGAAGAGGTGCGTGCGGCGTAGAGAAAGATGCTCTCCGTCGGCACGGCAGAGCTATCCGTACGAGTGGTGGTGGGCCCGCCTCCGCCTAGATGAAAACCCGCCATGACCCAAAATCCATAGCACAAGAGACTAGCCCAGGTTTTGGGTTAGTCTGTAGACTGTATATCTCTCTCTCTCTCTATATCTTATATCTTCTAGAGGTTTGGTGTTGTTGCTTGCTACTTGCTAGGTTAAATTTGTAGAGAAGAGTAATAATAAAAAGTATATGTATGCCACTATGCGAGAGTTATATAATTGGTATCGATCTCTACGGGTGACAAATGGAGAGATGTGGAGGTGGTCCTTTTTTTGTAATTATTCAAATTGGGGGTTGTTACCAGAACAAGGATCAGAATGGAAAAGAGGGGAACTGACACGCCGCCATGGAGGCGGCTCCAACGTTAATTCCCATTTATTGCTCGCAGATCTCTCTCTCTCTCTCTCTCTCTAGGTCAAGCTCTTCACTCTCTACTCTCGACTTCTCGAATGAAGAGAGAGAGGAAAGAGGAATATTAAAAAGACATTTATTGCTTTTTTTACCTTACGCAAACTAAGTTTTAGAATTTAACCCAAGAGAAAAAGATGGTTGTTTGATCGATGTTCCGTTTTATTTTCGTAAATTTGTAAGTTTTTTGCATGACAATTGATTTTTTTGGTGCTATATCATATAAAATATTTGCTGATAATATGAATTTTAAAAGGAATGACTAATGTTAAGAGCATTATTAGATAATATATAAATACATGCATCTTGTTCGTTATGATATAAGAGCATCTCCAACCCAGTAATCTATAAAAAAATAAAAAACAGTTGTAAAATATTGTTTAAAATTAAGTTCATTTTAATTTCTTAACCCCTCCATTCTAGAAATTAGATCAGAGCCAATAGGAAATAAAACAAAGAGATAAGAGCCAATAGGAAAGTGAGAGAGTACTAGCATGTTCCAAAGAAATAGTTTGCTTTATAAGCAAATTTTTTTTTTTTTATATCGGTCTACAACCCAGCAATTATATTAACAATTAACACATCAGATTAGCAATTTAAAAGAAATCTCTACTGTAGATGCTCTAATATTTTTCATAAGTCTAGCTAGACAATTAACTTGGTGCTATGTAATATAACAGTTCTAAAAATATTTGTGCGCTCGTATTTAGTTGCTATAACCTATAAATAATACGATCATACGAATTTCGAAATAAGAAAAAAAAATTATTAACAACTACATTACTATAAATTAAAGTACATTATCTTTTGAGGATAGATTTGAAATTGAAATTAAAAGTTATCTTAAACAAAATAATTAGGTAGCTTAAGAATTTATCGTTGCCGAAAATGAGTATATGGTTTAACTAGATGTCAGAGATTCACTATGTTTAAAAAAAAGGTTTCAATTAGTAAATTAAATTTCATATTAATTCAATAACCATTTGTTTACCTGTTTTACATAATATGTTATGTGACCTATTATGGAAAATTTAAATATGAACAGTTTGTAGGGTGTGTGCACAAAATATCCAAAGAAAATATAGGGTGCCAAACAGAAATGTGCAAGGCCAATCAAAGTAGAAGAATTTAAGTAAAGTGAAAAATAAAAAAATAAAAAAATAAAAAAGAAATTAAGTAAACTCAAGACGTGTGTTTTCTGTTGTTGCCTCCTATACTACTATTCAGTGAACCTACCATTCTTTGTATAGCTCTACAATTCTTGTAGAATCTCTGGTGCAATTCTCAATTCCCTATATTATGGCCTACTCAATATATTTTGCAATTTTCCATATAATATGTCTGATACATATACCATTATTTATGTGAAATATCGAATAATATAGTTACAAGTTAACTACTAGCTAAGGAGAAATAATTGAACATCACATTAAAAACATTAAATACTATAATTAAAATGAAATTACATTTCAAATATGTCAATCTTTACTGAAAAATATTGTGAGCATAGTAATATTATTTCATAATTTTTTTGTTTGCCTAGTTATCCATGAGACAGACTTCAGAAGAGAGAATGAGGTCAATCGACTCTCATTATTAAAAAAAAAAAGTTTTAGTATTTATGTGTGATTTTTTTTATAATTTATGATAAAATGTCATGGTATTGTAAACGGACCTTCATTATTCATAGAAAAAATTTATATAATTGATTCTCGATATGTATTTGATCTTTATAATTCGAAAGCCTGACTCCGTCCGTAACCATCAGCTCAATAATACATTGAATTTTATTTAAAATTAATTATGAACATGAGCAAATTGTCAAAACAAATTCTAGAGAAACTTAACCTAAGTTCTACTAGTCTCCACTGTGTACAGTTTGCATCCTGGCAGTCCGTGCAAGAGGGAGCTAACCAGATGATGCCACGTGTTGATGTTTGGGTGGCTGGATGGCCCCCCCCTTTGGAGTCCGAAAAAGGCGCTGCTTGACCGTGACACTTCTCTCTCTTTTAATGCCTGCTGTACCTCTCTCCTACTAGTCGTTATATATAAATGAAACAAATGCAATTTTGAAAATATTAATTTAATCGGATGTCACCAACTTACCGAACAATTTTAGTCGTAAATTGATGATTATTTTAATTTATAGATTTTCGTTATTATTTCTTCTGATTTTCTAATTCAATTTTGATCATCTTCAACATTTCTAGTTCAATTTCTTTATTATTTCAACCTATGAGACCTATATATTGTATGTTTGTGGAGTTGGCTACAGTGCTACGCGTAGCATAGAGGGCCTCCGTGTTACGGCTCAATATTTGAGTTTTCTAACGGTCGATCGGAACCGTTCAACATGATCTTCATATGAATATGTACTAACAAATCAAATTTTATATTTTTTAAAAATTTTGTACTATTTTTTTAAATAGGTAGAAAAATCACTTGATCTGAATGATATATAATTTTCAGATCAAGTGATTTTCTATCTATCTCAAAAAATAGTAAATTTTTTTTTTAAAATGTAAAATTTAGTTTGCAAGTACATATTCATATGGAGATCATGTTGAACGTTCGGATCGACCGTTAGGATTTTGAAAACTCAAATATTGAGCCGTAGCAGGGAGTTCCTCTATACTACATGCAGCATATTAGCATTTTCCGTATGTTTGTAATTATAATTATTATAAAAATATGGGGATGCATGATACTTGATGTGCGGCTAACATGGAAGAATGTGTGAGCCAATTCTAAATTGACTGTTAGTTTTAAGTTTTTTATATTATTTAGATGTCAACAGTGGTTCTTCATTGGTAGTCGTAGGAATAGACCAAGTCTCTAGGGTCGTGACCAGAAAAATAATACTGTTGTCTGTGCTCTGTTCTGTGGTGTATATATATTTCTTGCTTATATATCCATGAAAATAAAGTTAATTTTAGTATTTTGCATGTGACCTTCAAATCTTAACCTTTTGCATTTGGATCATTTCAAGCTATGGTTTCAAGATGAAAACTTGTGAAACTAGTACCACAGAAAATTCAAAAAGAGAACCAGATCGAAATATCATTTCGGTCCGGAATAAAAAAAAATAACGGACTAAAATGACATTTTTGGTTATTATAGTTTTTATTAAAAAAAAATTCGTAATTTTTTTTAATTATGGTTTATAAAAAAAATTCTCTGTGCTCTGTTCTCTGTTGTATATTTCTTGCTTATATATCCATGAAAATAAAGTTAATTTTAATATCTTTGCATGTGACCTTGAAATCTTAACCTTTTGCATTTGGTTCATTTCAAACTATGCTTTCAAGATATGTAATTAATTATGGATGTTTGAACAACGCTTTTAAGATTCTTAGAAAGATAATGCATGTATTATGTGGTGCTAATTTCATTACCGAGTTCTGAAATAAATTAATATTAAGAATTTTCAATGCAAATGGAAATTGTTAGCATGGTCCCAAGGTAGCTCCTACAGTTGTCACTGGCATGCACGTTGCTAGCCTTGCTTCACAAATGTTAAGTTGTTATTTAAGCATGCATGCATGTTTGTGCGCACTTGTTATACCAAATTTATTTTATTTAATAACATTTAAATTTTGGGAAAATAATTAAGAAGGATATTATGGGTTCAAATTGATACACTTTAGCATATTATGTACATACTAAACTTGAAAACTAAGTTTTTGACTCATTTTTCATGTATAGTTATCCTTCTTGATGTACATACTAAACTAGTTTAATTGTTTAAATTTTTAGATATTACATGGACAAAATGTAAATGACTAATAGGTACTTTTTGGTTAATCATATATAGTATGGTGTGTACTTATTTTTGATAATTGATTAAAATAGTGTTATTTGATCAATATTATTATGCAATTTATTGAACAAATTACGGAGAGGTAGACTTACGATTGTATAATTTGTGTATTAATTTACGAAATTTCATATTGTAAATTTCGTATAGTATAAATTGCACTATTGTGTAATAATGGTTCAAAATAATTTATAGTTAAATTGTTAAATATTTTTAGATATTTTTGGGCGCACGCGTGCGCACACACATATATATGAGGAGGGATCCACTTATAATATTTGTAAGTTACAACATCTTAATTACAACAATTCAGTTTTGTAATTTTGAAAGTTCAAACCGTTTAACATTATATCTATATTAAAATGTGCTTGGAGATAAAATTTTACATTTTTTTTGAATTTTTACTATTTATTAAGTATTTTACAAAACTTGTTTTTCAGTGGTCCGGAATTGTCTAAAAACAGCAGTTTTGTAAAATACTTAATAAATAGTAAAAAAATTCAAAAAAATATAAAATTTTATCTCCAAACATATTTTAATATAGATAGCATGATGAATGGTTTGGATCGACTGTTTGGACTTTTAAAATTACAAAACCGAATTGTTGTAAGTTATTGTAACTTACAAATGTTGTAAGTGGATCCCTCTTCTCTCTCTATATATATATGACTGGAATTAAATAGATATTCTATGTAGTGTCTTATTTTTTATATTTCGTAAAAATTTTATAATAATTATTAAAAATGTCTGGGTGCTATAATTAGAAGTACAGGGATTAAATTTTAAATTTAATTCATCAGAATTTGCAAAGAAATATGACGCGTTCCAGACGCCGCATAAAAAAAACTAAACCTTTTCTAACGAAATTTTATTTTTTTCCCCATCATTTGTGGCAGAAAAAATAGGTAAATTAAGGAATGTGATTCAATATCTTGTAGTTTACAAATCTCGAAATGCACTTATTATTTTTTAGAAATTCGTTTTCAAATTGAATTTTTATCAAAGAAAAGAAAATCAAATTGTTATATATATAAAATGCCCGGTTCTTTCATGGAAAGTAAAATCCAGCATTTTCTTAGTAAAATTGAATTGTTCAACAAATCTTTCCCATTTAATCTAAAAGTCAAATGCAATGCATGTATGTATGCCTTTGTTATTTAATATATATTGTATTTTAATCTCACGTACTATTTAGTAATTTCTGGTCTTCTAGACATCTATATATATAACTTAAGAGGTTGGCTATTCCACTTATATAAGCATATGATGGCATATGCTTATAAGTCAATTTTGTATTTTTAAATTTCAAATAGTCGATCTCAAGCGCTCAACATGTTCTCCATATTAAAATGTGCTTGGAGACCAAATTTTACATTTTTTGAAAAAAAAATTACTATTTTTTTAGAATTTTTTAAAACAGTACTTTAATATGCTATAAAAATTCAGAAAAATAATAAATAATTCTCAAAAATAGTGATTTTGAAAAATTCCAAAAAATATAAAAACAGCGGTTTTCAAATCATCTTAATAAATAGTAAAAAAATTTCAAAAAATGTAAAATTTGGTCTCCAAGCACATTTTAATATAGATTGAACATCTAACGGTTTGAAAATATCGTTTGAAGTCAATTCGATAGGTTTTAGAGTCGAGCTCACGAAGAACTTGGTGAGCTTAGGAACACCCTAGTTCTACTCTATATATATGCCGTTGCTTTTAACTTACTCTCATATATTAAATAATAAATGCAAGCGTGCGTGCAACCAAACCATATTAAAAAAGCTGCATTTATATTTTGGATTGAGTGGCTACATATTCAAAACAAAATCGAGTGAAATTTAACACAGCAAGGTAAGATGGGTGCACGAAACATTTTGGTTGGCCTCATGTGAGCAAATATTATATTGTAGAAACTAGAAAGAGATGAAATTTAACCCAGACCGAGAATGGATGGAGAAAAGAAAAGTGAACCAGCAGAGGCAAAGCCAAAGGTTGTGGTGTCCCAATAATTGAGAGAGAGAGAGAGAGAGAGAGAGAGAGGAGAGAGAAACCTCGAGCCCAGTGCATCGGCCGGAGTTGACTCTTTATTTCCTTTCTTTCATCCTTTCAGTCTTCTTTCTGTCTCATCCTTCTCTAAAGTTAAAAACCATTATTTAATTTTTTACACCCCCACCTCTCCCTCTCCCTCTCCCTCTCCCTCTCCCTGCTGTCTCTACTCTCTAGTTCCTATTTGTTCATGCACACATGTGGAGGTGACAGAGGCAGACTGACTGTGTGAGCAACAGCAGATGGCACAAAAATAGAGAATTTCTAAGAAAACACAGCACATTTTATGTGCATGTATCAGTAGTACTTGACACGCTTCTCCATTTAACATTTTTGTACCTCTTATTACATTTTTTTTTCTATTCGTCTCCACTTTGTCAAAGTGAATATGAACACGGACTCGGAGAATTATCCGTTTTTGTCATTTTCTAATTTCAAATATTCTCATCAACAAAATAGTTTGGAAAATTGCTCAAGTTGTCAAGTTTATTGTATGTAGACTAAAATATATAGTATTTTATACACTGTATGAATATAACATGTACTAATTGTGTTACCATGCATGTCGGACTTATATGTGTGTGTATTTGTATTCATATCCGATATTCGAATATCTATGTGGATATGGATACTAATATGATTTTATGTTTCAATTATCCGTATCCAAATAGTATATTTATATCATATATTTAAATATATATTGTGAAAAAAAATTGTTATTCACCATTAAAATTAGATAAATATTATGAATTTTGAAATTTTTAATATTATTTTAATAAATATCTGATCCGATTCATATTCGTATCTGAAAAATTACAGAAAATAAAAAAGAGAAATATAGATATAATTTTACCACTATACGCTCCGTTTTCGCTCCAAGAATTTTTTTTAAAAACCATAATTAGAAAAAAAAAAATTAGCGAACCAACATGATTAGCCGGGTTTTTACAAAAATCATAAGAACCGAATTGGCAATTCGGTTCCGACTTTTTTTTTTCCCTGGACCCGAAATGCCAATTCGGGTTCCCCCCTTTTCCCAGTTTTTCCGCAGCGCAGAAACGGTGTAGCTTTTGGTATAATGCCTTGGACCCGAATTGGGATTTCGGGTCCCATTACTTTTTTTCTTTTTTTTAGAGACAAATAACTAAAATGATGAAATATAATACTAAAAAATCGAATTTTTTTTCTCCTTTGTCAAATTACTTTTTTGATAGCATATTTATACTAAAATACGCTAAATTACTTCAAATTATGTTAATTTATGCTAATTATACTAAATTACTTGAAATTACAATAATTATGTAGAATTATGCTAAAATACGGTAAATTACGCTAAATTACGAATGAATAGGGCCTATTTTGTACCATCTTTCATAAATCATAAATAATAGTAAAAACATTCCAAAAATAATAAAAATTGGTTTTCTACAAGTTCATTATATAACTAATTTACTGAGCTACGTAGATTGAACAATAGAAATAAAAATCTTAATCGGAAACTTCAACTGAAGTTTTGAGACTCTTCCTTTTGTTTTTTGGCGATTTTGAATTTGAAAACCCGGCATCGCAAGTTCTAATGCATGTGTATTTTCACAAGCTTTCCGAAAAGTGATCATTTGCTGAAATCGGACACTCGAGTGCCATTTTATGGCCGTTTGAAGTTTCATCGTCGTTTTTCGTCTTCTAAGTGAAGATATCATCCCTATTCATACGTAATTTAGCGTAATTTACCGTATTTTAGCATAATTCTACATAATTATTGTAATTTAGTGTAATTTACTGTAATTCAACATAAATTAACATAATTTGAAGTAATTTATAGTATTTTAGTATAAATATGCTATCAAAAAAGTAATTTGACAAAGGAAATTTTTTTTTTGATTTTTTAGTATTATATTTCATCATTTTAGTTATTTGTCTCTAAAAAACAAAAACAAAAAAGTAATGGGACCCGAAATTCCAATTCGGGTCCAAGGCATTACACCAAAAGCTACACCGTTTCTGCGCTGCGGAAAAACTGAAAAAATGGGAGGAACCCGAATTGGCATTTCGAGTCCAGGAGAAAAAAAGTGGAACCCGAATTGTCAATTCGGTTCTTATGATTCTAATAATGTTGGTTTGCTAATTTTATTTTTTCTAATTATGGTTTTTAAAAAAAATTCTCACTCCAAAGTCAAACGTTCCTCTCATTTAAAATTTGTATTTAATTTTGGATGTTGAAAAAAGATATATGCTACCAACCTACCATGCATACAGCTTTTTCACTCGTACCTACACGCTCTTCATCAACTACCGAGAATATTAATAATTATAGTGTCGGACATGCAAACCCAGAATTTTAATTATTAATATTGTCGGCAATGTAAAACTAAAAACTAAAAGGACCAAAAGTTCATCATACAAAATTTTAATAAAGAGGAAAAAAGCAGAATTTTTTTCTTATAGAAATTAATTAAAAATAACATAGACGAATAGATGGATAGTGTTGGAATTAATGATTTTGTTTCTTTAGAAGCCAACAATGATAATTTGATTTGTTTAAATATTTATAAAGAAACCGAATCAATGATTTTTAGTTTTACATGTAACAAATCCAAATTTCCAAACACAGGGGCGGATCCAGGATTTTTGTCGGATGGGCAAAAAAATATCGAATCGGGTTTAAATTCATTAACCAATTGGGTACTCGATAAAAAATAATGCTTTTACTTATATTTTCCAATGCTTTGACTTATAATTTCTTTCTCTGACTTATAATTCTAATTACCAATCAAAATTCAACAAATTTATTTCAATTTTAACCTTAAATTTAACCCGAATTGCAAATCAAACATCCAGAGAGGGGCAGAAAAAAATTCGGAGGGGAGGCAAAGTCGGTCAAAACCGATAAATCTCTACTAAAACTCAAAATTCAGGGGGGCAACTACCCTGGAATACACTGGATCCGCCCTGTCCAAACAATTCATCCATATTTCTAGATTATTTTTAATAAATTTTGTAAATAAAAATTGTGAAGAAAAAAATGGATGAAGGGAATAGGCAATGAGACCCAAATCCCAAGCTTAACGAACTAAGGAGGTGGCGTTTTTTGGATCACGAGAAGCGCATGTGAATGTGATGGTGACTAGGTTGGGGTTTTGAACTTTTAATCTAGTAGCCCACGTTAGACGTGCCAATTTATTCCTTCCCTTGATCCCTTCCCTTCGCCGTATCTTTCTTTCTTTGCATTTACTGCCTCTCTAACTCTTTTAAGTCTCAATATTCAATATTCTCTTCTCCCTTGCTTTCTTTCCTTTCCTTCCCTTGTTGGTTTCAGTCTTTTCTATTTATATATGCACGGTTTATCTGTAACCAGATGTATGGCGGGTTATACTTGAAGGAGATTTCATGCCATGGAATTGGCTATATATATATGAGGAGGGATCCAATTACACCTTTTTTGGTGACACATCATGACACCGTTTTTTATATAGGTCAATTTTGCGATTTCAAAATCCAAACAGTCAATCCGAACCGTTCAACATGATCACCATATTAAAATGTGCTTGGAGATCAAATTTTACATTTTTTTTGAATTTTTTTACTATTTATTAAGATGGTTACAAAATCGTTGTTTTTCAATGGTCCGAAAACAACGATTTTTGTAACCATCTTAATAAATAGCAAAAAAATTCAAAAAAATGTAAAATTTGATCTCCAAGCACATTTTAATATATGCATCATGTTGAACAGTTTGGATCGACTAATTGGACTTTGAAAATAGTAGGTGTCAAAGTGTGTCACCAAAAAAGGTGTAATTGGATCCCTCCTCTATATATATATATATATATATATATATATATGGAAGGTCTGGGAAAGCTTTCTGAATTGACATTTAAAGATTTTTGTTCGTTATTAATATTTACCATGATTTTTCAAATTATACTTGATCAGAAAATTATGTTTAACGGTTCCAATCGACTGTTTGAATTTTGAAAATGCATAATAAATCCATAGTACGAAAACTATGGATCGATATGCAGCTACTGTGGCGACAACCCGAATATCTCTATCATTGTTTATCCAAAATTCTCAAACTTATTAGCAAGATCTCACTTTTCTTTTTTTTTTTTTTAAACCTGATAGCAGCTATCAGGTATGTGTACAGTAAGATAAATTACAACACATCAGTACCCCTGCAAACAATCATTTAACAGAACTCCAATGCACATTGACAAACACACCCTCTGAAATATCTAATATAGACTTTTTAGAAGGATCAAAGCGTCTGGAAAACATTGACAAACACACCATCTTCTACTAGTAATAGTTGTAATTTTCTCTACACACATAGATAATCAAGCTCTAGCATTTGTCAGAAAGCAAAGTTCTTCAGTAAACTTCAAGAACTAATTATTTAGACAAGCAAACTGTGATATGCTGTTGTAAAGTCAGATAGTAAAAATCTGTCCAAATGTTAATTTGTAGGTTTATTTGTGGTTGTTAGCTGAACATGTCTGACGTTTTGTAACTAAACAGGTATACTGATGTACTGCTGGCCAGAACTTGGTACCTGTTTTATGTACCGGGACTTGGTCTCAACTGATTTCAATAGAAATCGGTGGATTATATCCACTACTTTTTCAAAAAAAAAAAATTGTATAAGGGCCTAAGGGGGTATCTATCTTAATTAATGCAACCCAAAGGGCCAACCTATGATCTTAAAAACATTATATATATATATATATATATATATATATAGTGATGCTACGATGTTTTGGGAAGTAAAAAGGGTGTTATATTTCCCGTTCATATCTTTATTTTTAAGGTTTAAATTGTCGATCTGAATTTCTCAACACGATCTTCATATTGAAATGTGCTTGGAGACCAAATTTTTTTATTTTTTGGAAATTTTTTACTATTTTTTTGAATTTTTGAAAATTAGTGTTTTTTTGAATTTTTAATTATTTTTTTATTTAATGAAAAGATGTGATTTTCAAAAATTATAAAAAAATAGTAATAAATTTCAAAAAAAATGTAAATTTGGTCTCCAAGTACATATCAATATGAAGAACATGCATGTTGAAATGTTCGGATTGACGGTTTGAACTTTGAAAATGAAGATATAAGTGGAAAGTAAAACATCCTCTTTACTTCCCAAAGCATGATAGTCTATGTGTGTGTGTGAGAATTTTTTCTTTAGATTTTTATATGTTCAACATCCAATTCCATATTATTAATGCAGAGACTTGAATTTCAACACATTAAATATTTTTACATTTTACGTTTCAGTAATCCCAATCTAAATTTTCGAATTCTGCTCCTGAAGTTGTGTGAAAAATTGTCCGTTGTGAAGGGCCCCTTACACAAGAAAGTATAATTGTTTACTAATGCAAAATCATCCGTTCTCACTTTCAACTTGATGGAGCAGAGCATTCATATTTTCTTTTTAAAGGGTGATTAGTAAAACTATATTGGAAGAAAGAGATTGGGATAGGATCAAATATTGGGCCAAATCAAAGGTTTAAATAGCGTTTATCGCGTCATAGCGGAACGGTTAAAAAAACAACGTTGTTGCCATATTGCGCTGCTATAGCGCCATATGGTCCGAAAACACTATAGCAGCGCTATTTAGAACCCTGGGCCAAACAGATGAAAGGGGTGCCGCTAGCTCACAAGGAATCGAAAGAGTCTGATGGACACATCAGAGCCATCCGATTCATATTAAGATTCGTACAAACAACTTTAAAATCCGTGCAGATATATATCTGACGACCATTAAACAACCCGCCACTCCAACGCACAGTTCCGTATAATGAATGTTGATTCCTTTATAATGGAAATATCTGATGTATCAAATATTGAATCGATGTAGTATTGTTATAAAGAAGAGGTTTTGCTTGATATTGCACCGATGCATATTAATTGGTTTCTGATGCATGACGTAGTGAAATCATGTATTTGTGCAATAGGGAGAGATTAAATTAAGTATAAAAAAGAGAGGAATTATCTTTTTTTAAGTCTAATTTTTCTTCTCTACTATTTCACAATTTCACCAATTCATGTTATTGACAATAATAATTACACAATAATTTATCAATCTTAATGTCACTACAATTTTCCAATCATTTTTTTTTTCAATATTCAAGTCCGTTAGTTATATAGAATAAAATATTTGATCACCTCACGTGGAATATCTTATTCCACCTAGATGGAACAGATATGTGCCTAATTGTAAAAATATTTATTTCATCATTATACTCATTTCTCATTCCACCAAATTCCAATCGTTCAACTACTATTCCATCATTTCCCCCCTCAATCCTGCTTTATCCCAATATCCAAAATAATCTCTAAGCGAACATGATTTTTTTTTTTTAAGAGTCATATGACATGATTATTTATTATGTCTTTATTTAGTGGCTATCCTCTACTTTTAATCTGAATTTTCGTCTTTATTTTTTCACAATATTATTTTCTGACTTTTTTTTATTTTTTCAAATATTTTTTTGGCAGAAAATGTCTTTGACAGAAGCTAAGGAAGCTAAAGGAATGGGTAGAGGTGTCTTGATGTTCGGGCAGAGAATTAAAATCTGGGCAAAAGGAAACTAAATAAGGTAATCTCAATCCGCGCTAAGGAACTGGTGTTCGGCAGAATTAAGCGGTTAAGGAAACTTAATCCTTGTTGCCAAACAGTTCCTTAAGGGCCTGTTCGGCGTGGTACTGTGCACGTCGGAAAAAAAAAATTCACTCAGACTAAATTTTTTTTTTCTCCACACGCACAATAAAATTCAGTTAAAAAATTTTATGTTTTCAAACTCATTCCCGTTCCTCTCTTGGTGCCGAACATGCCCTAAAGGATCTACGGATAATTTCAATCTTGTTGCTTTTGTAATTTCTTTTTTGAGGTTCGATTCCTGCAGGAACTCATTGATTGTTCTTTTACGGATTCTTCACATAATTGTTTTGCTTCGCTAGTGGTAGCACTCAAGACAGTTTGCTTTTGTCAAAAGATTTACCGAAAGTACAAATTGAACTTCTATCTCTTGCCTAGTTGATCAAATCTCAGCACACTTGTGTTTGTGCTAAAAAAGGTAAAATAATTACTGAACCTCTAAATTTCTTTCTGATACAAGTTTCAGAGAAAAAACAGCCGTCGAATGACAAGGAAAAAAAAAATGAATTACTTGAGAGGAAAAAAAAAGGATACCAAAAAACCCTAACCAAGCAAATAAAGCAACCAAACATGATTTGATAGAACGGACATTGGAAAAAAAATGCTTTTCCAACAAGCAAATGGAGGCAACACACTGTAACATGCACCTCTCGAGTCTTGACATGAAAGCACAACAGTAGGGTGGAGTTGATATCCATGGGCCCACATCACATGGCATTCTGTTTCATATCCAATTCTGTGTGGCGTAGCACATGTAGTTGCTTGTGTGGTAATCAACTGCCAATATAGCTCCCAATCCATAGATTACTCATTTATTTTTATTGCGATATTTTAATTACTAGTACATTATGTCTAGAGTGGGAAAAATGGCACAGCGGAGCCGGCTCCGTCACGGAACGGCACGACACGCATGTCAGTTACGTGCCGTGACTTGCGTGTCCCGTGTCGTGACAATTTGCGTGCCGTGCTCATCTTTTGAAACTTTGGCACAGCACGGCACGACACGTAGTCACGCGAGTCACGTGTAATTAGGACCATTAGATATTGATTTAATGGTAATCTTGAATAAACTACCCTAAATTATGATTATGGTCACGCGAGTCACGTATGGTCACGGCACGTTAGGCACGGCGTGACCATTTGCGTGCCGTGACCACCCCTTGATATTTTGGTCATGGTACGGCACGACACGTAAAAAATTAAATTGGTTACGGCACGGCACGTTTTTTCCACTCTACTTATGCCTATGGGGTCAATTCTATATAATTTTCATGTTATAAACAGAGGTCAATTCTATAGTATTTATATATAACATTTTGTTTTAGGGAAAATTGGTTATTTGCCATTCCAAAACCTTCTAATTCTAAAAATACAATCCCGAAATTTGAAATTGTAAAAATGTCACTCTAAACTTCATTAATTCCTAATTTTGTCATTTATACTGTATTCTTATGCTATTTTTATTAAAAATTAACTGAAAAATACTGTTTTGACAAATAACCTTGAAATTGTATGAAGGGTATAATCGGAAATACAGAAATACGTATACCAAAACAGTATTTTTCAGTTAATTTTTAATAAAAATAGCATAAGAATACAGTATAAATGGCAAAATTAGGAATTAATAAAGTTTAGAGTGACATTTTTACAATTTCAAATTTCGGGATGGTATTTTTAGAATTAGAAGGTTTTGAAGTGGCAAATAACCAATTGTCCCTTGTTTTAGACTATATCAAAAATCTCACATAAATAGAAAATATTTTTTTTAAATAAAATGGAGTTCAATTGACTCCATTAGTCCTTAATACTCTGCCCCCCGCGAGTACAAATCAAATCATAATCAATCTAAATGTCTGGAGTTCATATCGAAATACCGGTAAATAAATCGACGATTAGAATTCCATGAAGCGTAATGCAGTACCTCAGAAGATATGAACAAACTACCTTTCATATGTGTGAAGTAAATAGTGGATATTTTGTGTTCAATTTTCATTCGGAACTTTCTTTAATTTTTTAATTATATTGTTATAAAAATTTAGAAATTATTGTGTGAGAGAGAGTGTGAGTAATTTTTAACTAAATTTTTTCTTGAGTAAAGTTTGGATGTCAAACCATCCAACTATTTAATATCTACAAATAATTGTTCTTTTTAAATTTCAAACATGTTACCTCTCACACGGAAAGCATTGCCTTTATCACTAGATCAAAAGCTGGTTCTCATTTTGCACTAAAAATTACTTATACATTTTTTTTTAAATGTATTAAAATTGATGACAAAATTATTTATAGTTTTTGCATAGAAAAAGGAAAATCTCTTGAAACATATTATGTAGTAAAACTTGAACTTTTTTACAATCTCAACTTGAATATGCACATAATTATTTATACCTACCATGCAATATAAATAGATATTATTATCATCAAGTATAAATTTATTTAAAAAGAATTATAAACACTTTTGGTATATACATAAAGAATTGCATGCAGTTATCAATGTAGCATCTCTTTTATGAGTGACTATCTTATCTTGATTGTATGTGATTTTAAATTTTATGATAGATGTCATATTAAATTAATAAGAATGAAAATGTGACAGATATTTATCTCCAGCATAAAATCATATTTGGCAAAACACATTTGTCTAATAAAAATGGTACAAGAGGTCAAGAGCTACACAAAACATGTGAACTGGGATGTAGCAATTAGTATATTATACGTATTGCATTTTGGTAAAAAATCACTTGATCTAAAGATTCTAAAACATTAAAAAATAGTGAATATTCTATTTATCTAAATGAATAAAAAAATATTCTAAACATGTAAAATTTAGTTTCAAAATACATTTTCATGTAGAGATTATGTTGAACGGTTCAGATTGACTGTTTAGACTTTCAAAAAGAATATATTCAGAAGCGGAACCAGAAATTTTTGATGTGGAGGGAGGGGCTAAAATTAAAATGCATAATATAGTGAGTGAGATTTGAACTCATGTCATCTCAACAAAAAAAATAGAGTTTTAACTTTTAACTACTATACTACAAGTAAATATTTAATAATTATTGAGAGAGACTGAAATATATAAATCGTTTAAAAAACAAAATTCAATTAAATTTCAATAGACACAATTAAAAATTTGAAATCATAGAGATGACTTAGTACCTCTAGGATGTACTAAGATCCGTCCCTAAATTTTTTGATCCATACTACGGACCAATCTGCATTATACATAATACCTTACAAATATTTATCTCCAATATAAATGCATGCATGTATATTTGACAAAACAAATTTGGCTAATAAAAACAGTAGAGGAGGTATACAAAGCATATGGATTATGGATTATGGAATGGTATGTAACAATTACTCTACTACTACAGGAATTGGTTCACCACAATCAATCAATGCTCTCTTATCTGTCACGCACACACAGAGGGGCACACATATTTGATAATTGCTAGCCACAGTAAAAAAGTTTAAAACACTGAAACTGTATAAATGCAAGTAATAACATCTCCCTTCGATTCTCTTTGTTGCTGTGCTGCCTCCCTTGGACCAGCAACATTACATTGCCGCCCCCACCTCCCCCGCCTCTCTCTCTCTCTCTTTCTCAGATCTCGTGTAAACCAACCCACTGTAATAAATGCCAATTATATATATATTTGAAAAATGTACTGCAACTAACTGTACCGAATTCTTCAATATTCCTTCTCCCAGAGTAGTAGTTTGAAAACGGTCCGGTCCAGACCCGGCCGGGCCACGGGTCGGAAGGGTTAAACGGACCGTGTCCGGCGGGCTGGTTTTTTTTGTTAGGTCAAACCCATGTCAGGATCTTGGTCCAAAATGACACGGTCCGGTTTGGATCTGTTTAGGCACAGGTCCGGCGGGTTTGGGCGGTTGGGTCGGTCTACACGGAGCGGTCCGGGTTTGATTCAGTCCGGTCCGGGTCGGTTACACGGATTTCCAAGGTCCAAGGGAAAAAAATTGAACCAAACTCGTACTAGATCCGTTTCTAGCATAAGTCCGGTCCGGTCCGGGTCGGAACCACGGGTTGTCCGGTCCGATCCTGGACTGGCCGGGTATTTTCAAACCACTATCCCAGAGTAATTAACTGTTACCGGTAAAAAAATCATTCTTATTAAAATTCATGAGGGTTTTCTTTTAACAATGTATTCTGTCAATTTTAATTTTTTTTTGTAATTATGCCATTGATGCATTAGAATTATTTTGAAAAAATTGTGAATAATTAATGGATTATATGTTTAAGTATCACCTTTCGGCATTCAGAGGCTGCATGTACGGATGCAACGACAAGTTAACGGTGCAGTTTTTAATTTCTCTTTTCAGACACAATATTTAGTGCGCTCATACGTAATGGCTGATTAATTTACATAGCGCCTGTCTTCAGGCAGCCTTTTTGTTCTAGTTGTCTGCCTATAAAGCTGTCAGACGGCTTTTACTGCAAGGTGGACCCCATCTGACAGATATATTACTACAACACATGGACGAGGATTTAAATTAAATGTATTTATAATATGGGAATGAACTCTACTGTTTTTCTCTCATAAAAGCTGGATTCTGTTTTTCCGATCCTAATCATTTAAATTTGTTGAGATTTGTGCATGAAAAAGTTTTTTTATCGAGATACGCGAATGGAAAATTTTGAATGGTTGGAATCGGAAAAGCAGGACTTTTCTTAGAGAAAAGCAGCAGAGTCGGATCCTATAATATGAGAAAGCATCCACTTGTAACATTTAAAAATTACAACATTTTATGACAATTAATTTTGTGATTTATTTCAAAGTCCAAACATTCCATCTAAACTGTTCAACATGATATCTATATTAAAATGTGCTTGCATATCAAATTTTATATTTTTTTGAATTTTTTACTAATTTTTAAGTATTTTACAAAACTGCTGTTTTTAGACATCATATTTTGTAAAATACTTAATAAATAGTAAAAAAAATCAAAAAATGTAAAATTTGATCTCCAAGCACATTTTAATATAGATATCATGTTGAACGGTTTGGATCGACTGTTTGGACTTTGAAAATCGCAAAATCAAATTGTTGTAAGATGTTGTAACTTTCGAATGTTGTAAGTGGATCCCTCCTCTTATAATATTATTGTATGTCTTCATTATGTTTTATTTTTTATTTCAAAGTAAATACAATCTAAAACTTGAATATAAATAAAATTGCGAAATAGGATCTATATATTACGTTTCTATACACGCACAAAATAAAATTTGACATTTCAAATTTTATTTTGATGGGAAACTAAAAAATTTAAAATTAACACAAAATATTATCCATGTTAGTAGATGCAAAACTTTGATGCCAAATTGTCAATTAAAACAAAGCCGAATTGTAATAATTCATGCGTGTGCACAAAAATGTTTGAGTTAATAGCACATATCACTATAATAATCTGTCACTATCCGTGAGAGTAAAAAGTAACTATTGTTCGAGGGCACACCAACAAATTAAAATCGCTATTTCTGAAGGTATCACTATTACCGATAAGAGGATTTGCAAAGAACACTTTTATCCTCGGTTTATGCGCGACGATACCGTTAATAATATTTTGACGAAATATATATAAATGGTCTAAATTATAATATTTTTATATGCTCAAATGTTTGATCCAACCCGCTCAATACTATTTTTTGGATTTGTGAAAGATAAACCTAATTAATTAAGCAAATATATAAATTTTTGCATCCCGAAAAGGGTCATTTTTAAAATAAACTGAAATAATATATATTAAAAATCTTAAAAAAATATAATATTTAGTATCCTACAAGATATTAGACATGCATAATTTGGATCATTTATATTTGGATCGAAATACAAACGTTTTTACCATAGCCTAATTAAGTACTCACAAAAGGGTTCATGTATCCCTTTATGTTATAGTTTGATATTTCTGTTTTAGATTACAAGTCATTATAGATTTAAAAATAGAGGAGGCAATTGAATTTTCTTCTATAGTTACTGAGATACATACCACAATTTTAAAAGTATAAAGCATTTAGATATATTGCACCAATCTAACAAGCTTGAGTGCATGGTGCGTATATGCAGGTTGCACATTACCCATGCATTGTTCTTTGAGTGAGGCTATGGTGCTATGCATAGCACCAATGGCTAGTGTACTACGGCTCAATATGGTACTTTTTAAAATCCTAACGGTCGATCCGACCGTTCAATGTGATATCCATATGAATATGAACTTGCAAACTAAATTTTATATTTTTTCGAACTTTTTTACTATTTTTTTAGATAGGTAGAAAAATCAGTGTTTTTTGAAAATTCTGGACCTTCAAAATTCTACCTATCTGAAAAAATAGTAAAAAAATTCGAAAAAATATAAAATTTAGTTTGCAAGTACATATTCATATGGTTATCACATTGAACGGTCGGATCGACCGTTAGGATATTAAAAAGTACCATATTGAGCCGTAGTACACTAGCCATCCGTGCTATGCATAGCACCATAGCCTCACTCTTGTTCTTTTGTCGGTAGTTGTGTTTGCTTGTGGATTTTTGAATGATTATCAACTTCAGTACTTCACTACTGTTACATAAAAAAAATTGAAGACTGCATCAATTGCGGAGATTAAATAATTATATGAATGATGATTGATGAGTGTATGGTAACGGTATGGGAAAAGCATAGGCCATTAAATATAACTTAGGGGAAAAAACTAGGTTAATTAGGGTTTCATGTTTATTTCAGAAATGACAAGGGATCATGTGATGAATCATTTTAATTTTTAAGTATCACCATTCAACACTACTCGGAATATACTGTGACAAAAAACCCTAGTCAGCAAAACTGAACTTGGATTTAGCTCTCCATTTACACAAGTAATGGAGTCATCAAGAGCCCTTTTTTCCTTAGAGAAGAGTAATTATTTTTCTTAAAAACGGAGAAGAGAACCTCATAACTTTGAACTTTATCTCAGTTGTGTACCTATGACTCTATGAGGCCGTGCTATTAATGGCAAGAGGTTGAAGGGGTAGCTTCCTAGGCTACCTACATCATGGCTCCGGGCTTTTCATGCAATCACCACTAGCAACCTAGAGAAATAATTTATACCCTTTTCTCCTCGGTTTATTCGTTTGATTTTCTGTGCTTGTATATTTGCATATTTCCCTAGATATATATAATCATGAAGCCCAAATTAATAAAACAAAATGCACAAACAAAATGGAAAATGCAGCGAGAGCAATACAGTAGAGCTAGCACAGAGCACAAACCGGTACCCAATTCTCCCTACAATAATCCTTGATTCAAACATGCATCTATCTAAGAGCCCGCAGACAACACCAATGAGCTCCATTCTTCCAATACAAAATAATCACTTAACAGAAAGTCAAAGCTCAAGCTTTTTCTATAATTAATAAAAGCCCAACAAAATGCTATCCATGAAACAGTAACCATCTCCAACATTTACACACAGGGTGACATACATCTATCTCCTTTTAGCTTTCAAAGACTTCAACTGCTTAAAGATGTACTGGATGACCTCCTTGAGCGTCGCCTTGCGGTTCTCTTTCGCTTTCCAGATCTCATTAACTGTGTAGCGACCATTCGGGTTGTACTCGTTCAACTCAAGGAGTGCGGTTTTAATTGCTTCATACACCTCTTCGCCGTAAATATTTTTCACCTCAATAAGCTTCTCGTCATCCTTTATTACCACCTGTAATTAGAAAACACACAGAAAGTAACAATGCCTTGAGGAATAGTTTGGCATAGGCGAGAATAGTGTAGGGTCAACCCAACCATATGTTGAGTTAACGGGCTGGTTTTTCGGATAAAAATGTTTGACCTAGCTCAGGATTGCCTGGTTAATTAGCTATATAAACTACTAGAGGGCCAGATCAGATACCACTTGTAACTAATTTTCTTTTTAAATAAAATCTAAATGCTCAAAGATACATTTTGGGCCCAACAAGATTCTCAATTGGAAAATTGGGCCCACAGAAGGCACAAGGCAACAGAAACCAATATAAGAAGATCAATCATCACTTGCCAAAACATAGATATACTGCAGTACCAACAAAAACAGATAATGAAGGAAAAACAACCAATCAAGAGATTAAGGGTTTTAGTTACCTTTTCCTCTCCTCGACGGCCGTCTTCCATAAAAGGGCACCATTTAGGATTCCTGAGCTCATCTTGCCACCTAGAACAGGCAGTTGTGACCCACCTGTCAGCATCCTCTCCTGGTGGTGCTGATTTCTTAAACACCTCCGCCTTAAGCTCCCCCATCCTCTTTAGTATTATAGCCGTGCGCGGTCCCAATATATTTTCCAGTTGCTGTATATGCAACCAAAGATTAAGCTATACTGGACAATAGTTGAATATATAGGTTCCAAAAATTACCCAGTGTCATGCATTATTCCCTTAAGGATTCAGGAGTGCAGCCCCTTATGGTGTGCCTGAGCTTAATTAATTAACTAACTACAAACTCTATTTAAGCTTGAGGTACTACAATTTTGCATTTTTCAGATGAGGAAACTTATTCCTGAATCCTGATGTATATTACCTGGATCAGTTCCTTCCTGGCTTCATTGACCTCATCTTTGGCTCGGCTCTCTCTTTCAAGAAGACCTTTATAGGTGTCTTGATAAACCTCCAATTCTTCTATTTTATCCTGCAATTCTTCCTTCAGGCTTTCCATTTTTTCCTTCAGTGCTGAGTCATCATTGCCTCCTCCCATGTGGCGTCTCACCTCGATCTGTCCTTTCAACTTCTCTATCTCTAGTTCGAGCTGCTGCTTTGCATCCAATTCTTTTTGCAATTGGAGAATCCTTTTCAGATTCTCCTCTTTCTCCCTCTAACGTTGATATAGTTTTATATTAAAAGTTTGTTGACAGTTCAGAAATTTACCAGCATGGATGAGTACAAACAACTAATACGCCATACAAAATAATTTCCCCTCCAAACATAAAAGGAAACATATATATTAAGTTATTAACTACACATGGTAAATTGGATATAAAAAAGGACTGAACAGCTTCAATTAGTGGTTTGTGGCTTAAGCTTAAAGCCTTAAACAATGCTTTTTTTGGAATCAACTGTGAGATTTTGGCAAACTTTACAACAAAGCCATACAGAGTAACAGAGGTAGCCATCCATGCCAGTACTAGTACTACAAAGCAGAGTCATACAAACCTTTTGTTGCTCAGTGAGTAGCAACACTTCTTCATTTGCCTTTTGCTGTTCAATTTCTGCTTTCTAAAAAGAAGTACCGTGAAAAAAAAAAGGAAAATGTTCAGCAAGGTAAATGACATCCAAGAGCAAACAACTTTAATTCCTATGCATGTTAACCCAAAGTGCTTGAAAGGACTGTAAAAGTGCCAGTAGGAACCAGCTATGTCCAAGTAGGAATTGGGCTTAACAAATAAACAACACAGAACAGTACCTGTTAGTAAGACCGAGAGTAACAAAAGGAGTAACAAAAAAAGTAACTACTTGTACAGAACCATCAAGTATTTATGTCGCTTAGAATACCTTTTGCCTTTCGCTGTCAAGCTCTTGTTTGTTGATTTCATACTGAGAGGACTCAATAGTGAGCTGCCTACTTCTTTCCTCCAGTTGCATCCTTTTATATTCCAATTCTGCCCTCATTTTTTCGTTCTGTTTCAGTACAGATTGATGATGTGCACAGAAAGCTTCTTCCAACATTCTCAGTTCTGATCAATATTGCAAACAATGTAATCAAGCTATAAGCATTTGCATCAAAAGAAAATGAAAGACTTTGGCATGTACAAACTGCAAATAGTTGATTCATATTGTCTCCTAATTCAATTAAATTTATCCCAAATAAATACCAACCAAACCAAATGAGACGGTAACATAACCCAAACAACATCTATGGGCCTATTTAAATTAGTTGACTCTTATACTTCCATATTTTGGCTTATCTGAGGCTAAATTTCTATATGAAAGGTCAAAGAGAGAGTTCAAACTAACCTTCATTATAAGCTCGTGAAAGCCCCTCTCTATCCTCCATAACTTGGGCAAGGGACAAGGCCGAGATATTGTACTTGCACTCCATTTCATATATATCCTTATTCTTGGCCTCAATCTGCACCGTTAAATCGGCCACACAGGACCTAGCCTTGCTCGACTCCTCCTGCATGACATCATCAACCAATTTCAAAACCCCATGCTGCCTCAGATGATCAGCAACCTGACCTGACCGGTTAAAATCAACCTCCATGGCAATCCACCCATGAACCGCTTTTGATTTATGCTCTCTTTCTTGCCATTTGAGTCGACCCACCCCTCTCGACTGGAAATGCTTGTCGAATGACATGGCATTGCGAAAGCCACCCCAGTCAGCTCTAAAATCAACTATGCACCTGCCAGTGTGCCCCCTGTGGTCCAATAAGGGGAAAACCTCACAAGGGTTGAAATTAGAGATCATTTCCTTGATCTCATCGGCTGTCTTGCCCGTGTACTTGCCACCTTGGTGCTTGACAGGCAGATTTACCAGAATGCCCTTCCAAGGCCAAACATACTTGTCATCATCTTTTCTCTGACGGGGGACTGGGTTGACGGCCACAATCTGGTGCACTAGTTTGGGGTCCGCCAAGTCATGTTTCATATACTTGGCAAGAGCTTGGTGCTGTGATTTCATTTTTGGTGGTTTATTGGATGTACCAATACCGCTCGCATGTTGAAGGAGATCTTTGTACTGGTATCTTTGTTTTTTCTTGGACGGGCAAAACGGGCATTTGTAAGCACCTGACTTCTTAACCTTATAGTGCTTTGACTGCAGTTGAGAGTAGATTTTTTCAACACAATCTGTTATTTCTGACTCGCTGATCTCAGATTGTTCTTCTTCTGGGTCCGAGCTGGGGGCCATTTTAGAATGGTAGCAACACAAACTAGATCCTGAAAACAAAAAAACAGATATAAAGAGAGAGAAATGCAAGGGAATTAGTGATTTGCTTAAACCCATATCCCATCTGAGCATGCAATTTGCAACAAACATTCAGTATTAACTATATACGAGTATGGACAGAATGGAAGTGTTATGTGTAGTAGCAATGAGCAGAGAGATGTCAATTTTAAAAGAAGTATACTTCATACAAATTTTGTAGACTAATGGTCAAGAAAATTTACGCATTTAATTTAATGAGATATTTTCCTTTTGAACAAGCATGTCAAGATAACAGGCAATTATCAATTAGTGGAAGAAACAGAAATTCTGGGTGGCCATCTAGTGTAACCTGAATTTCATTTAATTTGGTCTCATCTGAAATGTGTTCAGCAATGAACAAATAATATGATAATATAACTGAGAGCAAATTTTGTTTCATCCGACAATACTAAGATGAACACTATATATCTTATCACTGTTTAAGGAAAGTCAATGCAATAGTACAGGGAAATAAGGCAAAAAGGTTCTACTTAAATATACCAAACATAAATTAAGTCCAAAATAAATATAAGAGTTAGAGCAACATGTAAATATTTTATCAATGCTTCAAATTCACTGATCTCTCTAGGTTGACTAAAGTATCAACCCCACGTGTCCGAAGAGTCATGATAAAATATGAGGGAGAAGTGAAACTACTATAGTAAAATTCTTAATATTACAACTATCATCACAATTATACACCGAATATGTTAAGCATTGTAATCACCAGAAAGAAAAAGAAAATAACTCTAAATCCAAAGCAAAATTTAACACACCGAGCTGTATGTCTAAAAATTCTTAATATACCCAAGTAATCTGGTACGTTATATAACCCAAGTTATTCCTGAACTGACTACAGTACCTTTTACATATCAAGTAAGAATGGGGTTAAATTTGAGCAGGTACTTGCACTATTATGATAAAATCCTTATTTATCAAAAGCAGAGCATTTATGCACTGACTAAGTCATTATTTTAAGGAAACTAGAATAACAGCCAATGACTATGAAGAAATAAAATTATCTTAAAATGGTATGCAGAATCAAACTTAAATATCTACTTAAAGCTTCAATATTCTCCATTTATTAACATGCACTGACTAAGTACCCTTTAAGTATCAGGTATGTTCTTCAATGTGAGCAAGTAGTTAAACTAGTACAAAAGGCTGTTAACTTAAAAAAAATTAATCCGTCATGCATGGATTAAATCGAGTTCAGTATCTTAAGTAAATTCTACTAACCAATGAGAAACAAAATCTAAAATCCTCAATCATATGCTTAAAGAAACAAAAAATGACAAACTTGAACTATTGATCAAGATTTACTGCACAAGATGAGTGTCTTGTGTTTCAATCTATCTTTCTTTCTTTTTTACTTTAATTTCATAAGCTCAAAAGACCAAAATTTGTCCAAAGCAAAAGCACAAAAATAATTTATTTTGTAACTTCCTGATCTTAAACAAAAAGAACTCCAAACCTTAAAATTTGGAACATAAAAATTTATCTCATCAAGTAGATAAAGATATATAATTTTACAAAGGAGGGTTCAAATGCACCACAATTTTGTGCTCCAATATGCTCCGCATCCTTTATCTCCGTTTTCAAAGTCCGAACAGTCGATCCGAACCGCTCAACATAATCTTCATAATAAAATATTCTTGGAAACCAAATTTTATATTTTTTTAGAATTTTTTTACTATTTTTTTACATAGGTACAATATCACTTTTTCAGATGGTCCAAAATCTCCTTAAAACAGTGATTTTGTACCTATCTAAAAATATAGTAAAAAAATTCTAAAAAATATAAAATTTGGTCTCCAAGCATATTTTATTATGAAGATCATGTTGAACGGTTCGGATTGACTGTTCGAACTTTGAAAACGGAGATAAAAGATGTGGAGCATATTGGAGCACAAAATCATGGTGCATTTGAACTCTCCTCAATTTTAAATTCATTATTTTGAAACCTGATCAGACAATTTCCGACTTTAAGGTCTAGAAGCCCCTTGATGAGCTTAAACTCATACTACTCTTAATTCCTAAACCAGAAAACCTAAGCTGAGTGGTAGCCATAAAGCCAAATTACAGAATTTTTATGCTACAGTAAAATTAAACAATTAAAGACAAAAACCCAGAATCAGCAACAAAGTTAAAATCAGAATTTGAAAGCTTTTATGTGTGACTCGAAAAATACAAAACTAATTACTTGGCGCAACAACAAAAAAATATTTCTAAATTTGTTATTTTCAAAGCTACCAACTAAAAAAGAATCCCAAGGGACATGACAAAAACCTATTTTTTTTCAACTATAGATGGGATTTTATGACCAAAACCCAGAGAAATCAGTGGATTAACAAAATGCAACACCTAGGCCAACAAAACAGGGGAAAAATAATTTGCCTGGTCGTGTTTTTAAGGTTCTGATTGGAAGCGTTTCTTCTTCCTCCAAGCGCTCGTCACCTTTATGATCGGAAACTTTACGAGAACACTAAAGGAATAGGAGACGACGGGATTTGAAAATCAAAAGGTCGCGTCGTGAAATCACACCAAAAGAAAAGAGATTTGACGAGAATTGAACTTACCCCTGTGAAAAGACCTGTGTGTCTTCTTCTCCTCGTTGCCAACGCTACGAGAGATGAGTTGAATTCAGAAGTTTTGACAAGAACAATGGTTCCGAAGTTTTACCTCCTTTGTCTCTTCTCCGCTTCTACTATCTGTTTTTTTTTGTACTGGTTTTGGCAAATGGTTCCACTTCCACTGAAGAATGGATCGAATTGGAAGCAATGCCTGTGGCCTGTTCATTTCGTACTGTAACCTTGGTTTTGCGAGATAAGAGTAGGTCCGATGGGCATCGGACATACCTTTAGGTTTAATTAGCTTTATCACCGTACGATTAGCATCAAGATCTATGCGCACGGACGTACACGGATTTTGATGCGGATCACAAGAATCTTGATGCAGATCGGATGGTCATCACACCCATCAAACCAAAGTAGGTCCGATGGGCATCGGACCTACTCTGAATTCTGGTTTTGCTGCTCTCTGGTCTTTTGTGGAACCTCTTGGTTGGACTTGGTCCATTATAGAACTGGTACACTGTTACGGAAGTATTGCAACAGGTGGCACGTCATAAATGGTTGGTGGAGTGTACTGTAATTTAGAAAAGAAATGAACGATTTATTTCTAAAAAAAACCTTCAATAATTATAATATGCAAAGAGATTAACTAAATAATTTATGATGAGTAAAGTTAGTATGAAGCACGCCGAAAAATTGTGAGCTAACCACCAAAATCGTCAAATCAGATTTAAACAACTGAACTATTAATCTTCATCTATTTCACAAGCCAACATTTAATTTTTCAAGTTCACTTTATATAAGATCAAAGGTTAAAAAAAAATTATTTTGATGTATTCTTTTTTAGAATTTTCAATAAAAACATGTAACATGTGTAAGAAAAAATGTTTCATCTAATAATTGATCGGTTTTCAAGAACAAATGGTTCAATTCATTTCTCTACTTGTAAGACATACACAGTGACATTTAGACAGATACTTGTGTATGCGTCAGAAATACGAAAATATTCATTTGTTCTCAAAATCGATTAATTAGAAGACTAAATATTTCTCTTATTTATTAATAAAAAGTAAAATGGGTACTTCATAAATTTGGTAATTTGTGAGTTTTTGAAATTTAGAAAGATAAATATGATATTATGAATTTTAGAGGGAAAACTACTTAATTTCGAGGTTTATGAGGGTATACATGAAGAATTTCCCTATTTTTTAACAGAAATAATTTCAAGCTCATAATATGCAAAACAAACCTAGAAAAATAAAACTAAAAACCCGAAACACAAGTACTAAACTTACCGAGTAGATGAACACCAACTGTCTACCTTTTAGTAGAGTAGGGAATTTAGATCCTCGCCGGTACCATAATAGAGAATCTTTTAGAATTAGTGGACCTGAACTGTTCTTTTTAACTTGACACGAATCTCAAAGCCCAATAGTATTGCCCCATTTGCTAGCCCGAATCTCAAAGAAGCAGGGAGTTAATCTCAAACCGCAAAGTGAGAGGAATCTTTTACGTTACCGAGAATGATACTTTTCCTAGAGTAGGTGGGGCTATATGGATTTTCACTAAAGAAAAATATTATTACTATTATAATTTTAGATAAATATTTGAGATCAAAGATACTACATTTTTTTTATGGTTTCCTTCTCCTTTTATCAACCAATTTCCATTGCTGATTTAACTACGAGTTCAATTGAATTTTAAGTTAACATAATGCTCAATATTTCTATTAGAGGTTCATGTTTATTTCAGGAACGGTAGAGATAATTTGATGACTTGGAAATAGCTTGGTTCAGTTCTCCATTTACAGAAGTAATGGAGTCTTACATGCGCCATGAATGATTGAACAAATTCAGGAGTTACGCTTGCAAACACAGGTGGGTCCAAAATATGCTAAAATCTGATATTATAAAGAGTAACTCTGAAATTTTTAAAATTCCGAATTCAACTATTGAATTGTTTCGAGATGCGTACACAGAAAAAACAGTTGTTTTGAGATACGTGTAAAGAAAAAGTTAAACGATTTTAAATTTTTAAGAATTTCATAATTACTTTTATAAATTTCGAATTGGCTCGGTCTAAAATCAGAATGTTGAAATTCATTCACTCAGAAGATTCCTTTTAGTTAATGCAGAGGACCGCGGTGTCGCCTGGTCATTTCGTACTTTAACCTCGGTTTTGCTGCTCTCTAGTCTCTTGTGAAAGAGATAGGAGTAGGTCCGATGGGTATCGGACCTACATTTAGGTTCAATTAGCTCTAGAACCGTACGATTAGCATCAAGATCTATGTGCACGGAAATTGATACAGACTTTTACGGATTTTGATGCAGAGTACACGAATCTTAATGCAGATCGAATGGTCATCACACCCATCGAACCAAGGTAGGTCCGATGGGCATCGGACCTACTCTGATTCCCTTGTGAAAACTCTTGGTTGAATTAGGTTCATCATAGAACTGGTACACTGTTATTGTAGATAAATATCGAGATCAAACCACTGAACTTTACATGCTCATCAGATCTTCAATTGAATTTTGAACCACTGAAAAATACTATTTTTTTTTATGTTTCCTACTGTCAACCAATTTCCATTGCTAATTTAACTGGGAGTTCAATTGAATTTTAAGTTAACATAATGCTCAATATTTCTATTAGAGGTTCATGTTTATTTCAGAAATGTTAAAGATAATTTGATGACTTGGAAATAGTTTAGCTTGGCTCAGTTCTCCATGTTGATTTTATGGAATAAAAATATGAATGATGATTGTAAAATATTATTGTAAATCTTATTGAGTTGTTCTTTACAAAGAGCTTATATAGTTGTTCCCTTTATTTCTAAACTAGCCCATAATGAATTAAAACCTTAATGGTGTTTCTGAGTTGTGCTTGCAAACATACTAAATCAATTTAAACATGAAGAAGAGTTTTAAGCAATATATATCTCCATTCTTATATTAAGTACGTAGATATTTAGATCCGTTAACAATTTTGATTAAAAGATGAAATTTCATATTAAATATCAGTCCTCCAATTAAATAGGTTGTTTTTTTTTATTCTATGCATCTTTTTTATGTTTTTTTTACGTGCAGAAGTCTGAATTTATTTAGATACATATTTGCCACACTTATTTGTCATTTTTTCGAAAATTTCCTTAACTCCTTATTTAATTGTCAAATACTTGTCATTCTTTCCATTTTTAAAATACCATTTTAAAATAGCGACTCTCTCTCTCTCTCTCTCTCTCTCTCTCTCTCTCTCTCTCTCTCTTTTGAATCTCTCTCTCTCTCTCTCTTCTTATTTAATTGCATTTCATGCAAGACATGCAGTTAATTGAGTATAGATTAGCAAAGGCATAGGTTTGTAGCCCCTTGCAAGCAGAGGCAAAGAGCTATTGAATAAGTGCTATGTCATTTGTTTGGTTCCTGATCTTGTTATTTGTTTGCTTTGTCATGTATCCTGAGCGATTATATTACACTGTAACTATAATCCACTCTGGATAGGATCCGACTCTGCTGCTTTTTTTTAGAGAAAAGCAGAATTCTAGTTTTTCGATCTCAATCATTCAAAATTTTCCATTCGCGTATCTCGATAAAGAAAATTTTCATGCACAAATCTTAACGAATTTGAATAATTGGAATCGGAAAAGCAGGATCCTGCTTTTCGCAGAGTCCATTCCCTTTGGATACCTGTCTATCAATAAAGTGATATGTTTGTTATGTATGTGGGCCTGATTCTAGGATTATGCGGGGGGTGGCAGGGGGGCGGCAGCCCCCTGCGAGCGTTGTCTGAGGTTACGAAGCACCGCTCTATCTAGCCCGGCGAAAATTATTTTCGAGAAGTCAATTGCATATGAATCCTTGTATCCGACGGCCCAGATTAGCCAAATTGTGATCTGTATGTACGGCCCAGATTTTAGGCCTTTTACTGTTGGCTTGTTTTATTTTTTGCTTATACATTCTGCTGTTCTCCGTTTTTGTATTGTACTGTGCGTTGTAACCTAACTGAAGTATAGTGGATTTGTGCGCTGGCGACGGCCGTGGGTTTTTTTCCCTTCGAGGGTTTCCCACGTTAAATTTCTGGTGTTCCGATTTCTTTGATTCTCTCGATTTCTCTTTAAGTTTGCTCTCTGAACTTGATTCCCCACAACAATGTTGACAATATTATTTAGATCATATTTATTACGAGTAGCATATAGATCAAAATATTTACGCTCTCATCTGACTTTGCACTAGAACATTAAAGTTATTGCATACTTTATAATTGTCATCATATGATTAACATTTCTTTTGAGCTTCGTTTGACCCATATCAACGATGAAAATTCTCAAATATATAAAAACTATCCTTAAAAGTATTCAGAACATTATATATAGTTTTTCTTCAAAAAGGTTTGAAAAATAAATAAAACTTTGACAAACTAAATAAAACCAGCTCATATAAATAAAATAAATAAAAAACCAATTATAATATATTCATATAGCTTGTTTATTTTATTTTATTTCCATATATAAAAACTTACATTTAAATAAAAACAAAAACTTGCATTTGCATCTTGCATGTAACCAGAACTATAAAATTCATGTGTGACATATCTATGATCATCAAGGGTACGTTTGAATGGGAGCTAGAATAGCGAAATTTGAGAATAGTAAATGAGAATAGAGAAAAAAATAGTGATTTTCAGATTAATGTGAAAATAGTGCTATTCGGATTAGTATAAATGTTGTTTGGATTGTACATGTGAAATAGTGAATAGCTGTAACCAATAAAAAATAGTGTTAACAAGGTGCTAATTAAGAGAAAATATTAGCAAGTGGAATCTCAAATTTGTCATTTCGGGACTGTGTTGGTGGAAATCCGAAAATGAAACATTTTTTTCTCTCTCTTCACACTTCCGAATAGTAGCTATTCTAATATTTATAAGGAATAGAGAATAACAGTTATTCTAGCTATTCCGAACAGCAAAAATGTTGTTTGGATGCACATTGCTATTCCAAATAGCTATTATTCTAAAATAGCCTATATTTTTGTGTCATCCAAACACAGCCCAAGTACTTTGCTCGAACTATCATTTAGAGTATGTTTGGTTGGAGTGAGAATAAGTTATTCTTGGAACAAGGATATTCGGAATAACTTGTTCTCTGTTTGGTTAGGGTTGAATAGCTAGAATAAAGAATTCAAGTCTTTTGTCTTATTAAAATAGCCTATTCTTACAAAAAGTTGAATTTGACTATTCTAATAAGACAAATGACAAAAGATCTATTCTAGCTATTCTTATTTTACAACCAAACATACCCTTATTTGCTAATTCCAGATTAATTTTATGAATGCATCGATCGTCAGTAAATAAGGAATTTAATTATAAATAGAAACTGACATTGATGCTTTTTATTTATTTATTAATTTATTCCTTATGTGCTTTGCTAAGTGCTAACAACATTTTTTATCTAAGACTATTTTTTTCGTCTTATTGTTTCTTGTACCCGAAAATTTTATTTATAGCATAATAAAAAATAAACCAAAACATTCTCATTTGGTGGGAATTCGAATTATACCCAGACCGCAGGGGCATTTGACGGCCCCTGTCTAGGGGCCTCCAAATGCCCCTGCGGCCCCATTTTTTTTTTTTTTGTAATGGCACCGATAACAATGTTTTTTTGTTTAGAAACTAAGTAGCACAAAGATCAAGAAATGGGGCCGCTATTTAACTGATATCAAGTAAAGTATATTTAACTAATACTGTATAACTTTGTAAAAAAAAAAAACAAATGGGGCCGCAGGGGCATTTGGAGGCCCCTAGACTGGGGCCGCAGAGCCAATTGGCGGCCTCCAGTCTTTGGGGCCGCCAAATGCCCCTACGGCTTGTGTAAAATTCGAATTCCCACTAAACGGAGGTGTTTTGGTTTATCTTTTTTGTGAATATGGTAGAAATAAAAATTTCGGTTCTTGTACTTCATCAGTAGCCAACCATTATTAGTCGAGAATAGAAAATCAAAATTTTAAATAACCTAAATTATTATTTAATTAACGATGCTCAAGTTTTTGTCTCAAAAGAAGACATTTTCAAACGCTCAGCAAATATCTAAACGGGATTCAAATACATTTTAGAATATTTTGTCTGCATAATCATTTGGTTAATACATAAAATTATTAATGATTTGGTGTTGTTATGTTAATTTTAATATTAAATTCGTACTTAATTTCAAACCATTATGTGATAATATCTTATTTTGCCATTCAATTTTGATTTATGAAGTGAGAATATTATGCATTTTGTTAGATAACAGTAATAGTGGAACTTAGATTGACATTTAATAATGAAATATCACCTAGCCAAATAATATATTGGTAGCCATAATCGTGCCCATACGTTACAACCGGAACATATTATAAGCATAAAAAGTCTCATACAAAATAACATATCTCATAAAAAAATAGATCAATATTCATTAATGATAATAAATAAATTCATTCTAAATCTGATTATAAATAAAAGCTCAATTAGTATAATATAGTCCAATGAGAAATAACGTCGACTTAGTGCAAATTGAAAATATCATAGTAGTAAATATGTTATACACCTTGGCTTCTCATTGGTTTAGTTAACAAGAGACCAATGAGAAAAAAAATAAAGCAAATATTCAAATATATGTCAATTTAAACATAATATGCTTCCATATCATGTAAAACAAATAGTATGTTCATATATTAAATGTTCATTACAATAGTTTATAAGTGAATCATACTAATTGCAAGTTCTACGACTTACATTTATACCATCTAATTTTTTTTTTAACAAATATTAATTTAATTCACAAGAATTACTTTTCTTAAAACCTTTACTAAAATATCATAGTTTTTACCATGTGCATAAAATTTTGGATGAAACCAAAAAGTAATTCATAACTATGATTTGTGCGTCTTTTGTCATGCCGAGTTAATTTTGTTGGACCCTAAAATAATGAGAAAGGGAAGAATAAATAAAATAAGGGGAAAGGAGGAAAATAATAGAAATTGAATGGAGAAAAAAACATCAAGAAGAATGGGGTTGAAAATGGACTAGAAAAAATACAAAAGATAGAATAAATGGACAGCTCCATTCGGTTTTAAAATGAAGAGCGTTCTTCAAGGTTTTGAATCAAAATGGAGAAATAAAATAAAAGAATCAATTTGGGCTAAGAAATGATTTAAGAAAATAGTGGGTTCGGTGTAAAACCAAAGAAAAATCAAAAGCCCAAATTAAATGAAAAGGATAAATAAAATGAAGAAGCAAAATTAGTGAATTGACATGGGCCGACGTGAATCAGAAAAAAAGAAAATAAATTAATAGCTTAAACCTAATTGGAAGAGATGGGTTCGGCCCAGTTTCAAAATAAATTGATGGGCCGAACAGAAAATAATCGGGCCTGAACCAAATTGTTAATAATTTTGTATCAGGACCCAAAATCAACAATCATTGGAAGCCTGGATGGATCTCATCAATTAGTTGATATTCAAAATTTTGGGCTCATCATGAAATTTAGGCTTCACATCGATTATCAAAATCTCTCTTTAGATTCAGTTGAACAAAATGTCATTTCGATTGCTCTTTCCTATTTTTCTTAATGAGTGAATTTGGAATTATCCAAACATGAAAACAGTTTGTTGAGTATTAACTTCAAATGATGAATTCAAATTATTGAAACCAATCTACTATCGAATTATTTAGTGTAAAGTGAAGTGGTAAAAAAAAAAAAAAAGTTATTATAATGCATTCACTTTTCACTATTTTTTTACCGCTTGACTTTGTACTGAGTAAATTTCAAAATTTCAAAATTTTAGATGTACACGCGTCACTTGTGAAGTCTAGATTTGCCTTCATTTGGCATAATATTGTTTACATGATTGATTCCAATGTATATTTCATCTCATAACTTGAAAGTCTAGATTTGCCTCTGATTTTGTTATGAAATCAGTGAGCAATGTAAACGTTTGCAAAACATTAATTTATCTCTTAAGCTAGAAATAATTGAATGTAAAATTTCTAATGGCTATGAATGAAGATAATTGTAGTTAGGCACTAAGCATAGAAGATGCATCGTAGGCCACTTATTGCTTTGGCATAAAAGCAAAAGATTTGTCTTTGCTTCCAATCCTTTTTTTGTTCAAATCACATCATGCTATCTCCAAAATAATTTCACACTTTTTCAAAGTTCATCATTTCCACTTAAATTCCAATCCTCCACGGATCTCTTATTCACGCTTGCTATTATCACTGGCTTTATGATATTTAATTTGGAGCCAAGTAATCTCCTCTCTTCCAATCCAATCACTTCTCCAAGCTTAAGTTTTGAAAATCACTTGAAACAAAAGCACTTGTGCAATTTGAATCCAATTTTATTCAAGGAATTAGGTAAAAATTATTTGTAGATTGCATGATTAATTATCAAATCATTATAAACAGAAGGAGAGAGGCTATCATGCTTTGAAAAGTAAAGAGAGTGTTTTACTTTCCGCTCATATTTTCATTTTCAAAGTTCAAACAATCGATTCGGACCTTCCAACATGATCTTTATATTAAAATATGCTTGGAGACCAAATTGTATATATTTTTTAATTTTTTTTACTATTTGTTTAGAATTTTTGAAAATCACAGTTTTTCATTAAATAAAATAATAATAAAAAATTCAGAAAAATAATGATTTTCAAAAATTCTAAAAAAATAGTAAAAAGTTTTCAAAAAATATAAAATTTGGTCTCCAAGCATATTTAAATATGAAGATCATGTTGAGAAGTTCAGATTGATTATTTAAACTTTGAAAATAGAGATATGAGCGGGAAGTAAAACACCCTCTTTACTTCCCAAAGCACCGTAACATCACTCTAAACAGAAGATATGGCCTAACATAGGTGGTATTAGGCCACACATTCCATGTGAGAAAAGCAAATTTAAAATTTAATACAAGTCACTGAAAATGATTTGCTAACTTCATTTTTCTTTCTTAGTCTCAATTCATGGTCATAAAAAACAATTGCAGCCAAGACAAAACTATTATCCAAAATAAAAGACGAATAATTGAAGTACATTACATTGGATATTCATTCAATTATATATAAAGAGAATATTTGATAAACATACAGTTTATATTAAGCCTAAAAATTCTATGATTGGCCCAAAATTCGATAATAATTTATGGACGTGATCATGAATTTCTTATCTTTTTTTAATGTCCGTAAATTCTAATAAGTCTCCACACACCTCATTGATGCTTGTTGTTTGTTGCAGGATTTTTTTTTTTTTTTTTTTAGAACAGTCCGTAAGCACGCACACACACAACGCCCATACTCAAATCCTGCCCCTCTGCAGAATCGAGCCCCTGTTCTTCCATGGGAGAACTAATGCCTTAACTGTTTGCCTTAGGCAGCAGTGGCTTTGTTGTAGGATTATTATTGTTGTTGTTGTTGTTGTTGTTAATTATTTTGCTTTGTAAATTTTTTTCATTATTGTTTGTTGTTTGTTGTAGGATTATTATTGTTGTTGTTATTATTATTTTGCTTACTTTTTTTATATTTTCTCATTGATGCTTGTTGTACGATTATTATTGTTATTATTATTTTGCTTGCTTGTTGATATTTTTGAAAAGAATTCAAACTCCATTCCTCCAATCCTGTTTTACAAACTCCACCTATAATAGTTATAAAGTTATTTGGAGATGGAGATTATAAATCATCATGGACTCATATTAAACATTTAGGATCCGTACGTGCCGCTTCAATATTCACTTGCACAAATTTTAAAACGGATCGGACAGACGATGATCCAAATTTTTCTTTTTTATAAAAAAGTTAAATTAAAAATAGAACAATTTTGTTAAAAATAATCTTCCATTTTTGCAAATTTTAGACATTTAATAGCTTCTTAGAAACGCTAAAGACATAATAAATTTAAGTAATAATTAGACATAATTTGCGTGGAAATTTCACCAAAGGAATATAAAGAGTTACATCACTTTTGAACATATATATGAGTACAAAGAAGTAAAATCATACAAATGACTAAATGAAAAATGAATTGTCACATGACTTATTTATATATATTTATAATTTGTGACGATATCAAAATATAAACTAAAAAGTATTTAGTATCAAAAAAGTCCAAAGATGGAGGTGAAGGTTTATGGAACGGACTCTGCTGCTTTTCTTAGAGAAAAGATGATTCTGCTTTTCCGATCCCAACCATTCAAATTTGTTGAGATTTGTGCATGAAATTTTTTTTTATCAAGATACGCAAATGAAATTTTTTGAATGGTTGGGACCGGAAAAGCAGGACCCTGCAGCAGAGTCAGATCCAAGGTTTATATAACCTAAAAATTCATTTTATAACGATATGAGCGTCATTTTTATGAGCAATGTATAATTGACGTGTGGATAAAATTGAGAGCTCTCAAATTTTGAATGCCAAATATAATACTTACATTTTTAAAAAGATAGTGTGTAATATTTTATTCTTATAAGAATACACACAATTGCACTATTTTTCTATAGGTAATTCATCTTTTTGTATGTAAAAACTGAAATGTTGGTTTTAGTTTTGTTTAAATGATATGCTAGGGATCATAATATCATTACAATTATTAGAATTTTTAAAAATAACTATGTCAATACTGCAGTTCTTTATTTATTTATTTTCAATCAATGAAATTGACACAGAATATCCTAATATTAAAAGAAACATAACATTAGCAATGCTACGATTTTTTTATTAAAAAAAAACAGTATCATTGGTAATTAACAATCATACTAATAAACAGTAGCATTGGTATTTCCTGGGAATGCTATGTATCCTGCCTTGAAATTTTTATTAATATCACTATCAAAAAAATAAAATAAAATAAAAAAATTAAAAAAAACCACAAATTATAGGGAATTTGAAAAATATCAGGGCTTCCAATTCAATTTGCAACCTTATTTTTTTTTTTGGATACGCAAATTGAATTGGAGGCCCCCAAAAAATCCAAAAATGCATGTAATATTCTGATATTTAAGTTTTTTTTTTTTGGGGGTTGGGGGCACCAATTCAATCTGCGCCCCTCCCAAGAATAAGGCCTCAGATTGAATTGAAGACCCTGGTATTTTTCGAATTCCTCAATTTCAGTGGTGTTTTGAATTTTTTTTAAATGGTATTAATAAATAATTTGGAAATTTTTTTATAAACCATAATTAAAAAAATATTTTTACGAAACCAACGTGATTATTTTTTTTTTACAAAAACCATAAGAACCGAAATGCCATTTCGGTCTATTATTTTTTTTTATTCCAGACCAAAATGGCATTTCGGTCCGGTCCCTTTTTTGGATTTTCTGTGGCGGCTCATATGAAAACTTGAAAAATCAGTACCACAGAAAATCCAAAAAGGGGACCGGACCAAAATGGAATTTCGGTCCGGAATAAAAAAAATAATGGACCAAATTGACATTTTGGTTCTTATGATTTTTGTAAAAAAAAAAATAATCATGTTGGTTTCGTAAAAAAAAAAAAAATTAATTATGGTTTATGAAAAAAAATTCAAATTTCGGTATCCTGCCTGCCACCTGAAGTTAGTTGGTGTTCCTATTTTGTGGTACCACAACTAGTCCTTCCAAGGACAATGTATCTTCCTTTGTTATCTTGCTTTTTTGTATCTTTTTATTTTGTTTTTCTTCTTTCAGTTCTCAAGTCTCCATCAAGAACAAGTGAGCCGTATCATCATGACTTACAAAAATATAAAATAAAGTTACAACTGCACAAGGGGCTCATGATCTACCACTAACTTAAAAGGCCCTTAACATTATAATGTAGTATGGGTGCAAACGGATCGGATAGTATCTGACCGTATCCGGTGTATTTGAAAACTTGATACGGATATATGATATTTGAATATCCGTCCAGATACGGATACGGATACGGATACGGATACGGATATGATTTTGAATTTTAATTATTCGTATCCGAATAGTAGATATATACCATATAGTTTAATGAGGAGGGTTGAAATGCTTCTATTTTTTGTACCTCTATCATGCCTTTATTTTAAAAAACTTTAATAACTCAAAATTTAAGTTAAAAGTCAAAATAAAACTGTTGGATATGATCTACATCATTTTATCTATGCACATATAAAAAATTATCACATTTCAATTTTGTTTTGGTTGTCATCAAGAGCTTGTAAAAAACGTACTAATGTGGATAATTTTTAGACGTTGATTTTTCAACTTATTGATTCACATAAAAATAAAATTGAAATGTGATATTTTTTTATGAGCACATAGAGAAAATAACATAGATCATATCTAACAGTTATATTTAAACTTTTAAAATTTTAAATTTTGAGTTATTAAAGTTTTTAAAAATAGAGGCATTTGAATCCTCCTCCAGTTATTATGAAAATATTTATGTATATCTCTATGGATATCCGATATCCGATCCATATCCATATATATCAGTCTAATATTCTATCTGTATCCGTATCCAAAAAATAAAAGCAGATACAGATATGATTTTACCACTATCATATCCGTTTGCACCCCTATAATGTCGGTATTGCAATAAGGGTCGTTTTAACGATATTAAATATGTCCAATAATTAAAATCGAACGGTTCAGAGCGATTTAAAAATTTGTTTGTAAGATCGGACTGTTTTTAATTAAGCAAGATCAAAGTTTAAACACTGGCCATTAAAAATTTAAACATCAAATAATGCTAGTATAAACACTACACCCCTGACAAATTGACCTCCATTTATTTTCAAAAAATTTGTACTCGTATCTTATTTTTTATATAGTTTAAAATAAAATGTTAGAGGTAGTGTAAATAAAATTGACTTATTCATATATAGAAACTTTATATGATTAACTCTCATAGTTTGAAAATCTAACTTCGCCACTGGTTAGATATAAATATCTAATTGTGTAGATATAAACAATTTGTTGGGGCTTGAGCAAGGTTTTATGTTTTTCTTTTTTTATTCTTAATTAAGATGTAGGATCCTTGTTACTCACTTACTTTACTTGCAGGGCCTACTATCATAGACTTCTATTTATTTAATTTCCAACATTTTACTCTTTCAATTTAAAGTAACAATCAAACATTAACTTTCCTATCAAACATCAACTTTCCTATGAGAATATTTGTAGAAAAATTATTGACTATAGACCGAGATAGTGGTGCATTATTTGCACTAGCAGCACTCCGTGATTTTTATTTTTATCCAAAAACAAAATTATTTTAATATAATTAATCAAGTTTCTGAAAAAATTATATTTGTACCCAAACAGTAAATATTATTTACGGTTTGAATTAAGAATTCAAACCGTACAGAATATTTACGGTTTGAATTTTTTTTTTTTTAAAGAGAAAAATAGCTAAAATGCTGAAATGAAATATAACACAAAAAAATCGAATTGTTTTTTAAAATATTTGTTAAAAAATACGCTACGAATAGGGCCGATTTTGTGCTAAAATACGGTAAATTACAATAATTATGCTAAAATACGGTAAATGTACTAAAATGCTGAAATTACAATAATTATGTAGAATTATGCTAAAATACGGTAAATTACGCTAAATTACGTATGAATTGGGATGATATTTTCACTGAAAGGCCGAAAAACGACGACGAAACTTTAAACGGCCATAAAACGACGCTCGAGTGTTCGATTTCAGCAAATGACCACTTTTCGAAAAGCTTGTGAAAATGCGCATGCGTCCGTACTTGCTTTGCTAGTTTTTCAAATTCAGAATCGCCACAAAACAAAGAGAAGGGCCTCAAAACTTCAGTTGAAGTTTCCGATTAAGATTTTCATTTCTATTCTTCAATCTACGTAGCTCAGTAAATTAGTTATCTAATGAACTTGTAGAATACCAATTTTTATTATTTTTTGGAATTTTTTTACTATTTTTTATGATTTATGAAAGATGCCACAAAATCGGCCCAATTCATACGTAATTTAGCGTACTTTACCGTATTTTAGCATAATTCTACATAATTATTGTAATTTCAGTATTTTAGTAAATTTACCGTATTTTAGCATAATTATTGTAATTTACCGTATTTTAGCACAAAATCGGCCCTATTCGTAGCGTATTTTCTAACAAATATTTTAAAAAACAATTCGATTTTTTTGTGTTATATTTCATTTCAGTATTTTAGCTATTTTTCTCTAAAAAAAAAAAAAAATTTAAACCGTAAATAATATTTACAATTTGGGTACAAATATAAACTTTTTCAGAAACTTGGTTAATTATATTAAAATAAATTTTTTTTTTGGGTAAAAATAAAAATCTCGGAGCAGCACTGCAACAACAAAGAAGTAAAATTAGTCATATTTGATTGTAGAGTAAGAGCTGGAGTAAACATTTTACTCAATGTGTAAGTTCTCAAATGAAAAGTAAAATTAAAGTGAGATGAGTAAAAAATGAGTTAATCCAGACTAAATTACTTCATCTAAGCAGATTAATTACTCCATATTTACTCTACTCGTTGGACTTACTATCATAGACCTCTGTTTGTTTTTCAACATCTTACTTCTACGGACAAATTAATTTAAATTATGATTTAAAACCTGTCAAACAAAATTTAAAATATGAGTACTATATAATAAATAACTTAATCAATTTAAAGTAACAATCAAACATTAACTTTCCTATGAGAATATTTATAGAAAAATGATTGAGCATATACCGAGATAGTGGTGTGGTGCATTATTTGCACCAGCAGCACAGAATGGTGCAAAAGTTCCAATAGAGAGACACAGGAGAGGAGCCCTAGTGCTGCTATATTTGCTAATTTATTATTTGCATTATTGCCTCGAGAAGTCCACTATAACACGTGCCTATCATCCTAGTCAAACTGCTCCTTGTTCTTGGCTCCTTCCACTAGCCCTTTTATTTCATCATTAATCATTACATTATTACATAACACATATAATATTAATACCTAAGTCGTACCGACTTATGTATATCTTATGGTTCACTATAATATGCATTTTTTTTTCTGAGTAGGTGGCGATGGACCGGGTCCAATTGGATTTATATTATTTCTAATTAATGTGTAAGTGATTTTTTTTAAATTGTTAACATGATGGGTTAATTGCTAATATAATTGTTGGGTTGTAAGCCGATTTCTAAAAAAACAAATTTGCTTATAAAGCAAACGATTTCTTTTGGACATGCTGGTAGTCTCTCTTTCCTATTGGCTCTGACTCATTCGTTTTCTTTCTTATTGGCTCTGATTCCTTCGTTTTCTTTCCTATTGGCTCTGACCCAATTTCTGAGATGGAGGGTTAAGAAATTAAAATGAACTTAATTTTTAAACAGTGTTCTATAGTTGTTTTTTATTTTTTACGAATTGCTGTGTTGGAGATGCTAGGAAATAATATTAACTAGATTGCACGTCATCTTAATTTATGAAACAAAATAACGAATGATATGTTAGTATATATAATTTGGTTTGACCTCTTCAAGTCAAGAAATTATGATTGGTCAAAATTATAAAATCTCTGAACTTCATTGTTGTGTAATTACAAGCCCTATTTAAATATTCGGATGTACTTTTTTAATGAGCTCTTCACTGGTTGAATATTTTGTTTTGAAAAAAAAAATTGGTCCCATTGACCCATATTATTTTTACATGTATTAGAAATTGAAGAGATTCAAATACCTTTTTTTTTTTTATTATGTTTTTATTTTCTTGAAGTTTGATATTTAAAATCCAAAAAGAGGAGAGATCCGATTACCACAATTTTAGTTACCACAATTATTTTTTACATTTTTAAAGTCCAAATCGTCGATTCAAACCATTCAACATGATCTCCACAATAAAATATGCTTGCAAATCAAATTTTACATTTTAATGAATTTTTTTACTATTTATTAAGTATTTTACAAAAACTAGTCAAATTCAGACCATTGAATTTTGTACCTATCTTAATAAATAGTAAAAAAATTCAAAAAAATGTAAAATTTGATCTGGAAGCATATTTTATTGTGGAGATCATGTTGAATGGTTTGGATCGACGATTTGGACTTTGAAAATGTAGAAAATGGTTGTGGTAACTCAAAATTATGGTAATCGGATCCCTCCTCATCTAAAAATCACACATTATTAAGAAATAAATAGGATTTATATCATTTTGTATGCATAATGATAATTTGATTTTGTTTCAATTGATATCAAGAGATTATAGAAAGCACATTAAGGTGAATAATTTGAAGATATTAATTATTCAAATTACTGATTTTTATTAAAGCATAGTCAATGTCTTAGTTTTTGCATTTATACGGAGATCATGTTGAGAGATTCAAATCCACTACTAAATTTTAAAAATAAAAATGTGAAATATAATTAAGTACGAATGATTTGATTTTAGAAGCTAAAATATCAAATTATATGAAATAAAATGAATTATTTTTTTCCACCTCATAGATGAAACTGGACTAATAATTTGATTCTAGTAGCTTCATTTGATTTCATCCATTAACAAAAAAAAGAAACCGTCCATCTTTTTTTTTTAAAAAAAAGAGAGGCTATTGTCCATTTTATATCATTGAAATAGTTAATTACAGCAACATCCAAACTTCATTCATTACTGTCAAAGAGCAATGAATTAAAACAAAACATAGCACATAGTATATCCATAAGCAATTAACATCTAGAGACCAAAAGTAAGCAAGGGTAGCTAATACTAAGCCACTTAACAAAGGGCTGAGGTTAGATGTCACTAAATAGCAAAATTGGTACTGCATCCGTTTCTTCATCAAAACTAAGGAGTCTCAGAAGAAGGACCTCCAGATCCTCCTGGTGCTCCAAATACGACCAACTTCAAAGGCATGAAGCGATCTAGTGGAATAGCATCATCTATAATAGGCATCCAATCTTCCACTGCTGTCTTCACCTTCTTGTTCATATTCCCTGTCCAGTAAAAACAAAGCGATTTAATTTGTAAAATAAGAGTTCTAGTATTTTTGGAGTTACAGTGAGTAAAACAAACTTCATTTCAAGAACTAGCATTGGTCTAGTGGCAAAGACACATGGTTTCTATGTAGGAGGTCATGGGTTTGAAACCCGGATAAGAGAAATCATTTGTTATAATAACAAAGGTATTATATAGTTGGGTGGCTTGACCTCCAACCTTTACTCAAAAACAAACTTCATTTCTATTTTTCCATAAGCACCAACAGACAACACTAAGAACAACTAAAAGGCTTAGTTTTTCAAATGTTGAAAGGGATAGGGCATAGTGAAAAATATTTGTCCAAGTGTACCATTCTAGCATTAACCTTTGACTTTTCCCAAGCCAAAACCAAACTAAACACGTTGAAAGAACAAGTGAAGAACATTGAAAGAACAATTGATCAACCGTTTTCATTTCTTGACAAAATAAACACGTTGGATTGCCTATCCAACCTTTATTAAGAAGGTTATATTTAGTCAAGATTGTGTTATGCTCAACTAACCACATGAATATCCTTAGTTTTGGTGATACTGGTAATTGCCACAAGACCATAGCATTATTGGGTTTAATCCCTCCAAAATTCAAAATTCTATAGATAGAGTGAGTTGAGAACTACCCTGAATTTTCCCATCGCCAATCAATTTTGTCATGTTGCATTATAAAGGAGGTGTTGCTTAGGATGTACAAAATTTCCATCCAATCAATATAGAGAAACAGTCCTTCTTGTTTTTGAAAATTTTATTTTTCAGTTTCTAAAAATAAAAAATTGCAACTTGCTTGGTGAGAATGGAATCCGAGGATACTAGCAATCAAGTTGCAACTGTTTCGATTTTTTCTCTCTTTTTCTGTTTACCTCACAAGAAATATGGTGGTTCATTTAAACCGAAATTTTTATTAATACCATTTCAAAAAATAAAAAGCAAAAATCAAAACACCACTTAAATTAGGAAATTCGAAAAATATCAGGACCTCCAATTCAATCTGCGTCCCCATTCTTGGAGGGGCGTATATTGAATTGGAGGCCTCCCAAAAATCTAAATATGAGAATGTTACAGTGTATTTTTGAATTTTTGGGAGCCTCCAATTCAATCTGCACCCCCCTAAAAATGGGACCGCAAATTGAATTGAAGACCTTGGTATTTTTGGAATTTCCTATAGTTTGTGGTTATTTTTACGGTGGTATTAATAAAAATTTCGGTCATTTAAAAGAAATGAAAAAGAAATCAAACGGTGGAGATATCCCTCGCCTTATTAATCTCTTAGCCAATAATTAACTCATTAACATTTTTAAATTTGACCTTTTGGAAAGACTCAATGAACATATGGAAGCACCGATGCATTTTTTGTTGATGTTTTGTTTATGGCATTACGAATTTGTTTGTATGAATTTATATAACATTAATTTTGGTCAAACATGAATATTAAATAAAACCAAAAGTATTTTTCTATTCAATTGAATACTTGCCCTGGTTAATTAAGTGCGTGCTCTATGCAAATATAGTTGGTACTTATTGCAAATGGGATTTAAATAAAATATTGGTAGTTGAGAAAAGAACTAGGCTCATGATATTCAGTTAAAATTTAATGAGCTATGCCTCATAGCACCTACTTTTTTAGCAGTTCATTGTTTTTTTTTCTTCAAGACTGATTTTAGAACACATTTAAGTTTTAAGGTATAGTTTATTTTTGTATCAAGTTTCTAAAAATTGTTTAACGATAATTAAAAATAAGGTGTCATTTAACAATTTAAACGTTTTTTAAATGTCATATAACGAAATGTGTATGTAGAGGATTTTAATAATGTTAAGGGTTCAATAAACGGGTAAACAGTTTAATTAATGGCGAGTTTAATTGTGTTTTTTAAACTTGTTTAGTACATATAAATTAATAAAATTTAAATTTACAAGATATTATAATTTTGCAAGAATTGTATTTTTGTTGATTTGTTATGAGATGGAAATAATATATGGACATTGAATGTACATATTAATAGAAGATCAAACAGTTCTCCAGGCCAAAGATTTAGTGTAATTAATGAAGCAGTAGTACAAATTCTCTTATATAAGCGATTCAATTTAATACTATGATTTAAAATGACTTTTTTACCGTGTAAGAACCAACGAGTACTATTTTTATATATTAATACATGATATATATTTAAACTAGATATATGTCTCATTTTTCTTTCTTTCAATATTGTTTCATTATGAATAGTTTCAGAGACGGATGCAAATTAAGACTATGGAGTCAATGGACCTCCATTTATTTTCAAAATTATGTACTTAGATATAATTTTACTATATTGTTTGAAGTACCAAAATGTTATGAATACTAAAATTAATCCGTACTTTTTATAAAAAAAATTTACATAATTAATTCATATTCAAATCTGACACTCATAATTTAAAAGTCTACATCCACCCTCTGTAGCTTGTTTAAATTGAAAAAAAAAATATCAAAATATAGATACTTTTTATTTTTACTTTGTAAAGCACTTAAGCACAACTTGTTAATTTCATCAACTCATCATTGGAAAAATTGCTGATCCATCTGGGTGATCCAAATGGTGAAACAAATCATTTCCCTATTTTTATAATTTTTATCAACCCAAGTCTTCCTCTACTTTTTTTTTACCAGCTTAAATTATTGACCTTGGCCAAATTCCAAGCCAACTGACCTGACTTGCTTAAATCTCTCTCTCTCTCTCTCTCTCCCTCCCTCCCTCCCTCTACCTCCATAAATACACTAATCCAAACAGTCTCTCCCCCTTCCATCTCAATCCAAAACTCACACATACCACATTACCACATGCTTCTTTATCTTGACAAAACCCTAATCAGTCACCATGTCTAAGCTCTTCATATCTCAATCCAAATTTTTCCACCTCTCAGTTACAAGCATCAACACTTGGCCTTTCAATCTCTAATAGTTTAATCTCCCAAAAACACCAACTTTCAACGGTCAAATTAAAACTTAGATCGATCGATCCACCTTTCGTCTGAGAAAGTATATATATACCATGGGGGTGCACTTGCACTTAAAGCAAACTCGCAAGGAAGAACACAGTAACGGTACAGTACCGCCCAAGGGTTGCATGGGAATACTGGTCGGTACAGGAGGGGAGCAGCCGCAACGGTTCATCGTACCAGTGGGTTACCTGAATCACCCGCTCTTTCTCTCTCTCTTGAAGGAGGCCGAAGAGGAATACGGGTTTGAACAAAAAGGAGCAATTACTATACCGTGTCACGTGGAGCACTTTCGACAGGTACAGGGAATCATTGACAGAGATACTGGTACTGCTCATGGCCATGAAGAACATGGGGTGAATCATCATCATCATCATCATCATCACTTCCCAATAGTTGGGTGTTTCAGAGCTTAAAATAAGTAGTTTTTCTTTTTCATTTCTGTACCGCTGCTTCAAAACTGAAGTGTAAATAGGAAATGGAATGGAATTGAGAGAGAAGTTTTTATCTTTTTGTTCCATATTGTATCGCTTTTAATTAAGTACTACCTTTAACTTAATTTATTAAGGCAATTAAGTTCTTTCATATTTTTTTTTTTCCTTCTTCTTTTCTCTGGGAACTGTTAATGCCTTCTGACAAAAAGATTTGGATCATCCATGACTAAAAACTCAAACAATCTTAACAATGGTTTTATACATGCATATATTGTTTGTCTTATAAATTAATTGTGTATCAATTTTTATACAATTTAAATATCAACTAATTATCCATTTATATTATATTCCGTTAAATATAGACTGTTTTTACATTAACTTTTATTATATTTTATGTGAATGATGTGGATGATGCATGTATTATATTGTAATTATCGATCAAAATATTTAAATTATTTATTAGTAAAGGTGGGAGGTCAAGTTATCCAACTAATTAATATTTACAAAGAATTGTCATTTCCGGATTTCGAAACTGCAACCTCTCACACGGAAAGCATTGTTTTTGCTACCAGATCAAAGGCTGGTTCTCAAAATGTTTAATTATGAATTGTTCTAAATAGTTTCAAAATTATCAAATTAGTTTCTCAATAAATTTAGAGGTTGTTTGAACGAATTTTTTTTATAAACCATACTTAAAATTTTGTTTTTTACGAAACCAACATGATTACTTTTTTTTTTATAAAAACCATAAGAAACGAAATGCCATTTTGGTCCGAAATTTTTTTTTATTCTAGACCGAAATGGCAATTTTTTATTCTCCTTTTTAGATTTTCTGTGATACTTTTTCATAAGTTTTCATATGAGCCGTTGCAGAAAATCTAAAAAGGGACCGGACCTAAATGTCATTTCGGTCCGGAATAAAAAAAAAATTTGAACCGAAATGATATTTCTTTTTAAAAAAAAAAAATCATGTTGGTTTGGTAAAATTTTTTTTTTAATTATGGTTTATATAAAAAATTCTGTTTCAACTCTTTAGGCGCCTACTGCCTAGTTAATAGTTCGGTATTCAGTCTATTAACATGAACATTAATGGTCGCTTATTCACGAGAAAGTGCAGAGAGAGAGAGAGATAGAGAGTACTAGATTTTGCTTTTGCTCTTTGTTTTATGTTATTTAATATTTCTTTATAAAAGGAGAGACCGAGAAACCTAAATTCTAAACGGTGCAATTAATGTGCTGTACAGTTTTGCAACATGCATGACATACAGACTTTATTATTTATAGAAACTAATTAAAATAATATATGAAATTGGATGAATTGCGGTAGTATTTTGATGTCATAAAAAAATTAAATCATTGATTCAGTTTTTTTATAAGTGTCTAAAGAATCTGAATTAATAATTCGGTTTTTAAGAAATATTTCCTAACCCTACCTCTATTTTATGATTTGGTTTCTGTTATGGGATCATAATTCTCAAACAATCCATCTATTTTCTTATATTGTTTATTTATTTTTAATAAAATTCTATAAATTAAAAATTCGCCGTGACATGCCTATCAAGTGAAATCCAACTTAGAGAAAGAGAGTGTGCATTACAGCACTCTGTGCCAAGTCTTTAATGAAAGGTTAATGAAAAACTAGGTAAATATATTTAGGACTTGTTCGGCTCTGTTACTGTGGGCATGGAAAAAAAATCCAGTTCAACTCCGTATTTTTTGTCCCACGCTCACAGTAAATGTCAGTTAACTCAAATTGGAGTCCAACTCATTCCTGTTTCCGTTCCCACCTGTAGGCCAAACAGGCCCTTAGTTTATGAAAGATGATTTACATGGAAACATTTTGTATGCCTCTCTCATATTTTAATTTGTTAAAAAATACTATCAAGACTAATTGAAATTCTAAATAACAAAATAAAATTGCTAAACTTGTCATAATTAATTAATATCAATATTTCATTTACATCCTATTCAATGATAGCGGCATTTCAGCTTTTACATGATGGGTATAATTGTATTAATGTCACTGTCAGTTTGTTCTTTTTCATAACATTATTTTTGGCAAAGGTTACAAATGTGATATAAGTTATGGCTCTTTATAGTGTTACTTAAATAAGTATGAATGCACATATAGAGTAAACTTTTAAGGCATGCATTTGAATATATCCTCTCATTTCATTGACATACAATTACAGGGACATGCATGATACATCCTATGAACTATATATATATTTCTAGGCTTTATTAATTCTTTTCCCTAGCTAGATACTGTGCTCTTTTCTTAGGTTTCCCACAGTAGATGGTTCATATATATATAGTTGTTGTCTGAAGCAAAGCATCCATATATATATTCTAGGTTTTCAACTATATATACATACATATATGGTTCATGTTTGTTGTTCTGTAGCAAAACATATGCAAGTCTAGGGGCGGATCCAGGTAGCTGTCCCTCCTGGATTTTGAGTTTTAATGGAGATTTAGCGGTTTCAACCGACTTTGCTTCTCCTGAAATTTTTTTTGTCCCTCTCTGGACATTTGATTTGTAATTTGGGTTAAATTTAGAGTTAAAATTGAAATAAATTTGTTGAATTTTAATTGGTAATTAAGAATTATAAGTTAAAGTATCATAAATTACAAGTCAAAGCATTGGAAAGTATAAGTTAAAGTATTATTTTTTATCGAGTACTCAATTAGTTAATGAATTTAAATCTAATTAGATATTTAAACCGATTCGATATTTTTTTTGCGCTGAGCCGCCTCAGTGCAAGTACTTTGGAGATTATTTGAAAATTGAAACCAGTCCAAAATGAAGACCTAGCTAATTGTGGGATGCAAACAAAAAAGAAAGAGACATGCCATGTGTGAAAGATAGATGTAGTGGATATATAGTTCCTGTACCACTTCTGCAGAGAAAATAGACATTTGAAAATACGAACGACCTCTATTTTTATCAGATATTTTCAAATGACATGTGTTTCGTTGACCGCTGCCTTGTACGCATTACATAGTGAGACAAATTATGATGTGTTTGTTCATTGACAACTGAGCAGTCTGAGCTTCCACAGGCGTGCTCTCTAACGTCACTTTTTGTCAATTTTAGCAGGCAAAACTAGTTGCATGAAACAGGATGTCCCTTGGAAATGGAATGAGTTATCCTGATACATCAATTAAAAGAAGCCAACCAAACCCAGGATATATATATATATATATGGGAAATGGCTACGGTGCTACGTGTAGCATATAGGGCCTCCGTGCTACGGCTCAATATTTGAGTTTTCAAAATCCTAACGGTCGATCCGAACCGTTCAACATGATCTCCACATAAAAATGTACTTGCAAACCAAATTTTACATTTTTTAGAATTTTTTTACTATTTTTTTAGATAGGTAGAAAATCACTTAATATGAATGGTACAAATTTTCAGATCAAGTGATTTTCTACCTATCTAAACAAATAGTAAAAAAATTCTAAAAAATGTAAAATTTGGCTAGCAAGTACATTTTTATGTGGAGATCATGTTGAATGGTTCGGATCGACCGTTAGGATTTTGAAAACTCAAATATTGAGCCGTAGCACGGAAGCCCTCTATGCTACGCGTAGCATGCTAGCCATTTCCTATATATATGTCATCTTTGCTATAGGTTTTATATATCTTTCTCAAAACTTCTGGGGAAATTCAAACATGCATGTGGTATATACAAAAGGAGGAGGATTCAAATGTCTCTATTTTTTTGTGCCTTCACCATTTCTTCATTTCTAAAAACTTTAATAAATCAAAATTTAAAACTTAAAAGTCAAAATAAAACTGTTGAATATGATCTACATCATTTTATCTATGCACGTGTAAAAAATTATAGCATTTCAATTTTGTTTTGGTTGTTATCAAGAGCTTGTAAAAAACGTACTAATTTGAATAATTTCTAGACGTTGATTTTTTAATTTATTGATTCACATAAAAACAAAATCGAAATGTGATAATTTTTTATGAGCATATAGAGAAAATAACATAGATCATATCTAACAGCTTTATTTTGACTTTTTAAATTTTAAATTTTGAGTTATTAAAGTTTTTAAAAATGGAGGCTGGCATTTGAAACCTCCTCATACAAAAGTAAAAAGAAAAAAATAATAATTTATAATACGAGAAGATGATAGTCTTTCAACATTTTCAATCAATGTCATTCATGAAATTCATGTTCTCATTAATTAGTCCAACCTTATTTTTCTCCACACATTTTTAAAGAGATATGTGTAATGTGTCTAACACAATATAATTTGTTTTGTGTTATTTCTCTGCATGAATTATCGTGTGGTTAATCGTATTGTTTTTCATATACACATTTTTAAGATTTTGAAAAATAGATACATATATTTGTATTTAAATTTTCCTTACTATAATACTTTATAAAAAAAATATTATTTCCAATAGATATTTTTTTGGGACATAAGAGGCCGGCATGACTTAACTAATCTCTATCTATTACGGTATTCCCTAACACCTTGTTTGGATGGAGAGTAGGGGAAGGGATGGAATGGAAAGAAAAGAAAAAAAATCTCGAATTGTGTTTGGTTGACAATATTATGTCGGAGATGAAGGGTACAGGAGGGAAGGAGTTTAACCTTGCATACTTGTAATCAATAGAATCGATTTTCCTCTCAATTTGAAGTGTAACGGATGGAAAAAAAAAAAGTTGTTGCAAATATTTAAAAAAAAAATGACACAAATGCCCAACCCTATATCTTACCTATATAATTCTTATGAAAAAATTTTGTCACAAACTTACAACAGCCGCCGAATTTCTCATTAACCTTCTAAATTTTAATTAACCAAACAAGAAATAAAACAAGAATAAAAGTTAAATTTATTTCTCCTCATTAATCATCCAAACACGAAGAGATAAACATGTTAATCTTCTTCCTTTTTATTCCATTATATTCTCTTCTATTCTTCACCTCCCTCTCTTCCTCTACTCTCCATCCAAACAAGGTGTAATATCTAGAGAGAGAAATGGTAAACTACAAAAATGTAGATGGATTTAAGAAAACGGCTCCAAAATTGATACAATCTATGCTTAATAGAGATAATTAAATTTTAAGTCTTTTCACCCCAAGTCACATTATTAACATTCCCATCCATCCGATTTTATTCTCTTTTTATTTATTATTATCGGATAATTCATATTTTTTATGCTATTTCCTCATTTAAGAGAGTTTATACTTCTCTATAGAAACATTCATGTGGTTATCGTGTGTTGTTTGTTATATATATAGAGATGGGTTATGGTGAGTTGCGAAGTAAGGATTTTGTTTTACTTCACGCTCATATTTTCGTTTTCAAAAACCAAACAGTCGATTCAAACCGCTCAACAAGATATCCATATTGAAATGTGCTTGGAGACCAAATTTTACATTTTTTGAAAAAAATTTACTATTTTTTTTATAGGTAAAAAACTGGTGTTTTTTAATGGTTCTGGACCATAAAAAATAGTGATTTTGAAATATTTTAAAAAAATGGTAAAAACATTTCAAAAAATGTAAAATTTGGTCTCCAAGCACATTTCAATATGAATATCTTGTTGAGCGGTTTAGATCGACTGTTTGGTCTTTGAAAACGAAGATTTTGAAATATTTTAAAAAAATAGTAAATATATATATATAGAGAGAGAAAGAGAGAAAGAGATAGGCCATCATGCTTTGGGAAGTAAAAAGAGTATTTTACTTCCTGCTCATATCTCCATTTTTAAAGTTCAAATAGTCGATCTGAAGTTATCAACATGATCTTCATATTGATATGTGCTTGGAGACCAAATTTTACATTTTTTGGAATTTTTTTATTATTTTTTTATAATTTTTGAAAATCATAACTTTTCATTAAATAAAAAAATAATAATAAATTCACAAAAACACTGATTTTCAAAATTTCTAAAAAAATAGTAAAAAATTTCCAAAAAATATAAAATTTGGTCTACAAGCACATATCAATATGAAGATCATGTTGAGAAATTCGATCGACTGATTGAACTTTGAAAATGGAGATATGAGCGGAAAGTAAAACACTCTATTTACTTCCCAAAGCATCGTAGCATCACTCTATATATATATATAGGGCTGGACTTAGCTAAGCCATGGAGTAAAACGACTTGGTACTCCACGCAATATTTTCATTTTGAAAATCCAAACTACCGATCCGAACCGTTTAAGTTGTTCTCCATATTGAAATGTGCTTGGAGACCAAATTTTACATTTTTTGGAATTTTTTTACTATTTATTAAGCCACTTTGAAAATCGCTGATCCGGATGAATAGTAGCAAAACAGTAAAAAATTCTGGACCAATGGATCAGCGATTTTCAAAGTGGCTTAATAAATAGTAAAAAAATTCCAAAAAATGTCAAATTTGGTCTCCAAGCACATTTCAATATGGAGAACAACTTGAGCGGTTCGGATCGGTAGTTTGGATTTTCAAAATGAAAATAATGAGGCGTGGAGCACCAAGTCGTTTTACACTATGGCTTAGCTAAGCCCAGTGAGCATGTTCGGCATAGCTCCTTTAGACTCCTTTGTTCTCCAATTTTAGTTAAGTTGTCCGAACAGACGCTCCTTAGCTGGGATCAAATGATCTCCTTAGTGATCTGAGGCTAAGCCTGTCCCATCCCCTCCTTAAGAAATGAGCCTCCTTTGAGCCTCCTTAAGGGTCAATTTAGTTTTTTCTTGACGCTTCTACCCTCAACTGGGTTGCTTTCTTAAGAAAGATTTTATACTTTATAATATTTTATTCATCTCCCAGCACAGAGTTCGAGATACGAACAGAAATTCCTTAATAAAGCTTTCATTTTCAATCTTTCATCAGCCGAACAAAAATTCCTTAGTAAAGCTTACATTCTTCGGTCGCAATGCCTTAATCTTGGTTGCCGAACATGTACAGTACGTTGAAATAATATATCTCATGCAATGCAAGTCCAAACCAGGGTTAAAATAACAAGAGAGGTGATGTCAATAATATTTAATAAGACATGGAGCGATCGACCAACCGCCTTCTCAATCTTGCCACGTTAATCCTGACGGTGACATTTTTGGGATCAAGCAGATCCCAAGTTTCTTATAATCATAATATAAGTTTTATGCCATCAATTTGTTAACACAATACGACCAGAGCACACCGCAATCCATTATATACATCAGAGTCGAAGTTTCTTAAACTTTCCATCCATCCCCGTTGTTCCCTTTTTTTTGTACAAAGAGACAAAATATCTGTTTCTGTACAGGAATATGCTCTTTAAAAACCAATAACAATCTCCGTCAAAATTAATCCAAATCGAAAGAAGAAAAAAAAAAAGATGAATATGCTCTTCATTATTTAGACTATATTTGACTTTTCAAATTTTGCAAATCATTTGATTGATCGTCAATTAATTTTCAAATTTAAACCAATTAGTACGTAACTTATCTATGATCAGAATGTAATACTTCAATTGGTTATTTTAATAAGCATTGTGCAGAACCGTGGGCTTAGCACTGTAGTGCAAACTCGTAGAGAGACGTGTTAAATTTTCGATAATAACATCTGAAAATACTAAAATGTACCAGTTTAAAAACAGTAATGATAATAAATAAGCATTCTGCCACCTGTCACATTCGCTTAGTTGTCAATATATTTTTTGACTATGAATAATGTTAAACGAGCACTATTCTGCTAAGATGGGCTGAAGTGGGGGAAGAGAAGAGGTCACTATTCCACCATTAACAACTTAGGTTGCTAAACAAGATTACCATTATTATTGAGAATAATGGAAGAATAACGCTTTACTGTTAGCATTCTTTCACCATGTTTTTTTTTTTTTTTTTTTCAAGCAGCACTTTTCGACCCTATCCCATATTTTGCCAAGATAGCCCAAGCAGTAAGTCCTGACTTCTGCTGAAGCACCACATACTCATACAGAGGCAACTTTGTCATGGCGTCAAAGAACACTATAATCCCAGACCATATTAGCTAGGGGTACACAATATCTTTACATATATTCTCTACAAAGGGTATCCCCCCAGCATGAACCGAACATCGAAGTTAGAAGGAAGGAACCCCCCCAAAAAGAAACCAAAAAACAAACTAACATCAAAAAAAAAAAGAGAAAAAAAAAATGATCAGGCAACAATCAAAAGCCCTATATGCAATTAACTGCATAAAAATCAGAATCAATTACACTTTATATTGCAACCATGCTAGCTTATCATTGTCTTTAATGTCGTCTCGTGTTAGAGCTGCGTATCGTCACCCCGTGTAAGAATTTTGTGTACCCAAGAAAGTTGAGCTTTCCATCTGATTTTCTTATCCAATCTTGTATTATTGAATATGCTGTGGGTCCCAGGTTCAACTCCTGTAAAAGGAACACAGTTCATATTGAACCTATAGTAACCTTACCAGACCCTCACCTAAAACCAGTTCTAAATAAACTCCAACAACAATTATACCAAACGGCCCAACCCAACATAAAAATAATATAAATATAAGCCTGAGAGTTGTTAACTCGGGTAAAATATTTGGGATGTAGAGGCTAAAAAGAGAGTCAGGTCAGAAAACCAGTTTAAATAGATTCCACAAAGACAAAAGTGTTTTCATCTAGAGGGATCCAATGTCCATATTTTCGGTGCCCCATCATGACCTCATTAATAATTCAAAATTCAAATTCCAAACGAGAAGTGTGAACATTGATCTTGTCTTATTTCTCAAGTAATGCATTCATGCTAGAAAGCACAAAATGTAGAGTTCATTTTGTATTTAGCTAATGGATGAAAAATCAATGATTTATCATGATTAATTTGCAGCATTAATTTCTCTACATTTTGATCTTTGTACAAAATGGAATTTAATATTTAGTACTTTTTGACATGAATACATTAGTTTAGAAACTATCAGGTAATAGCTTGGATTCGTTCCGTTAAGGGTTTGGGTTTTACATCCCTAACAGCCTTTCACCCCACATGTAACAAGAACCACCAAACCAGATACACACTGAAGCCGCACAGAACCCAAACCAACCTGAGCAAAACTAAACTAAAAAAAAAAACCAAGGTAGTAATCAAACATTTATTAAAGAAACAATTAGTAGTACCTGAGCTAGTTCTTCAATAGAAATTGTGCGATTGCCCTCTCGCTCAAAGTGCTCGAAAGCAGTACTAGCAATCTCTTCCCAGTTGTCTAAGGCTTCAAGCTGGTATGGGCTAATGGCAGCTGCACAGAATTCTTCAAAATCCAACTTCCTATAATGTAGCGGCTCCAGCTGGATGAGAAAATGCAAAATGTGATGACGGTTGCCTTGCCTCATTGTTTGATTAGCAAAAAATGTACCCCACAGTAAGGCATGCACATAAAGAATGTGTATGCACTATGACTACTTGCAGACCACCAATCAAAGCTGAAGAAATTATTTGATTTCCTCTTTTGCTTACCAAGAGTTCAGCTCAGTTGTGATGCAAACCCATATAAACAAAATTGTGTTATTAATACATCTTTTCCATCTGCTATACTCGCCCAAAGAACTATACTGCTGTGTGTATTAAGTCGACATACATTTCTATAAAGTGATCCCTTTCAATTACTGGAAAATGTAACCTTTCTTTTTGAAGAAAAAACAAAAATCTAAACATGTGAGATACAATCTGATAAAGACAACTATTTTTCTTTCGAGAGAGCAATAAATGAAAAAAGAAGACACATACTGCACTCAAATTTTCAAGAACTCTGGACTCTTTCATTGCTTCAGTTGAGTTTTGAAGGAGAGCCTGCCAAATGTTCAAGTTATGTAAGCACAAGATAAATATGCACACATTCATGTGCCAAAAGAGCCCCACTCATAACAAAAATATCGTCAATTGTTTGAGAAATTAACCTGCTTGAAGCTATCATAGGTGATCCGGCCATCCTTGTTGGGTTGAAGAAGGTCAAATTGCAACCGTAGATAAATTAACTCTTCCTCTGTTAGAGCTTTCGACAATGCCTGGGGGAGTACAAAGTAGTAGTGTGCATTATGTTTAAAAAGGAATATTGCCATAATAACCATCTAAACCAAATTTAATTTTACTTGAGAGAAGTCACCTTCAGTGCGGCTCGTTTGAGAGGGGTTGCACGGAGATAGTGCTTGACTAGTCTAAATATCAGTATGTCCACTGGTATTCTCCTGTTTTCTTCTCGCAGCCATGGATGTGCTGTAGCCGATTACAAAAAATGAAATAAGGAACAGTTAGTCTTTGTCTGTGGTACATCAATTAAATTCAGCATAGCAGGTACTTCGACCAAATATTAAGTCAAGCAAAAGCGTCCAAACAATATCAACAGTAGGGTAAAGTTGTCAACATTCAACCTTTTCTTTAGCAAAGGAGGTGTAATTTGAAAACAAAGAATAATCTTTCTTTTTTTTTCAACAGGAAACTAAACTATTAATTAAGACAACATGTAGCTCAGTCTAACAGCTTACTGAGAGCCTGAACAGCAGTCATTCTCTTTCGGTAATCCTTATTCAAAAACCGCTTGACAAAATCTTTTGCCTGGGAAGAGACAGTGGGCCAGGGGGAGTCGTCAAAGTTAGGGTCAGCCCGCAGGACAGAACGGAAAATTCCAGACTCGGTTCGGGCCCAGAAGGGGCGGGACCCACACAATAAAATATATGTTATCACGCCGATGCTCCATATGTCAGCCTCTGTGCTGTATGATCTGTGTAGCACCTCAGGTGCCACGTAGTATGCACTCCCTACGATGTCATTTAGTCTCTCATCTGAAATAGTATTTAATCAAAATAAATTCATCAACAAACCATATTCAGTAAATTAATATATATTAAACTTGAGGCTGATAACTTCAAAAAAGATTTCGAGCAATCACGCAGTAAATAAAAAATATACATTTTTTATTGATATACAAGTACATTTTGCTTGATATAATTTTTTTCAATTCTACAAGAGAATCTGGAAAGACAATTGGTACGAGTAACATTCATATTTTATGATATAAATTTAAAAAATATCTGAAATAAGGACCTGGTCTAATGAAATCAGAGAGGCCAAAGTCGATCAATTTCATTGGAGCAGATTCATCCCTTGTTGTGAACAGAAAATTCTATAACCAAAGAAAAATGAAAACAGAAATGTCGCTCAGCAAAAAAATGTGAAGAAATACTGATATATACAAGATAGTGAAGTAGCATTGATGCACAGAGTATAATGAAATGCAAGAACAGACCTCAGGCTTAAGGTCACGGTGTACCACACCCTGGAGATGGCAAAATGCCACCACATTCAATATTTGCACCACAATCGATTTTGCATCTTCTTCTGAATACCTTCCACCTCTGAATAGTAAAGAAATAATGTATTAACAACGAAGTTTTGAAAACTAAAATAAAGAATAAAAACAAAAATATTATAAAACAATGACAGAGGAAATTGAGAAATGTTGTGTTTTGAACACCATAAATGTGATGATGTTAAAAATATTGCTATGAATATTATTAACTTGATTATGTTTTGGACAGGAACAATGACAGAGGAAGAACAGCACAAATGAGGACATGGATGCCTGTAGACACTGATCCCATTCCACTACAAGATTGGGACCCCAGCACTGAAGGGCAGCTGGTGATGACTACTGATGATGAAGATTCAGCTTAGGCTGCTTACTGGGATTAATATTTGACAATGAACTGTTTGTTTTTGTTATTACCTGGCTATATGACAGCCTTTTAAAACTGATGTTGTTAGTTGGATTGAATGCCAGTTGAACAATGTTAGTATTTTGTTAGGTAGTCGATAGTCTACTTGGAGAACGTTATTTCCAGGCAACATATATTGGTCTGAGGAAGGAAACTGTAGTAACTTGTAATTTACATGTTTCTAAATGAAACGGGCCTAGTAGGCTTATTTTAAAAAAAAAAAATACCTGGCCAAAATTCTGTCAAGAAGCTCCCCACCCTCACATAATCTATGATGACAATAAGCAACGTAAATATCAGTTCCAAGAACAGTACTGTTTAAAGTGAAATTTAAATAAAAAAGGACATACTCCATAACAATGTAGACATTTAAGCCATCCTCACATGCATCATAGAATTTGACGAGATTTTGATGACCAGACAAAGCTTTCAATATTTTAACCTCTCTTCTCACATCTTCAATTGATATGGCCGTGGTCATCTGTTAAAGAAACAAAGTTAAATGTGATTTTCATACAGTTCATACGGCATGGCCATCTTCTTTTAATATGGACATGGTCATCTCAGTAACTTTTATACATTTTCATAGCATCTCCAGGAAACAACTTAAAAGTAAACACACCAGAAAGACCTCAAATGGACTAGAAGAATTAGATGGTCTGACTAATTCAATAAAGGATTTTGGAAAACACTCTGGATAGAAAAACGGAGCATGCAAAATTCTGCACTAGACATCTAAAAATTCTAGGAACAGTAAATTTTATTTCTCTGTTTCCACTTAAAAACCTTGTAGTTTTCAATAGTTGCTCTCCCATTTTGCACTTTGACCAGACAGAAACAATTATTATAAACCCAAGCACTTCCATATTTCAGAACTTCCTCCAGAAGAAAAGCAAGGTCAATAAGAGGTGGCTAGCTTGTCTCCTTTTAAAAAAATATATATATAAGCTCATAGCCTCATAATGTCAAATGTCGATATATATAATAATTGCAAAAATAATAAATAAATTGTCAGTCCTGTAGAAATAAAATAGGTTCAGTTGCCAGTAACTAGCACAGACAATTGAAGGGGAAAACGGATGAATCTCATTTCAAAAGAGATATCAGTGGTTAGCATTTTGTTTTATTCCAATTTCACCTAAGCTGATACTATCAGACAACTCACGAATCCAGTAACTTAGTTTAATTGAAACTGAGATTTTGAAAACACTGTACAGAGGGAAGAAAAGTCAAAATTGAGCTCATGTCAATTCAACCCAAAAAAGACTTGGTCAAATTCTAGACTCCGCTGGATCAAGTAGTTTGCTAAAATCTAATTACAAAACTTGAATTCACTCAGTTCTTAGGACTTAGATTTGCGGAAAGATAAATCACTAAATGCAATTCGCTAGGCAATAATCAGGTTTCAAGATCATTAGTCAAAACCCCAAGAAACACAAATCCAAAACACAAGAGATCCACACTTTTAGATGTATTAACGCACCTTAGCTTTAGAGATGATCTTCACCGCCACCGTCTGCCCCTTGAACTCGCCTTTCTTCACTGTCCCCGAGCAAGTATGACCAAAATGCCCCCGCCCGACCTCCTTCCCCAATTCGTACTTGGCGCCAAAATTCTTGCCAAACCCGAAATTCTTATCGAGAGGTCTCTCGATTTCTCCAGTTCCATCTTCTGGTATTGGCCCTTCCTTCGGCCTCTGCGGCCCGAACCGCTTCACGATGGAGGCCTTGATGTGCTTAGCTGGCGAAGGAGGAGGGAACGGTCGTTTGAAGAACCGCCGTGGCGTCGACCTCGCCGGAGACGGCGATACGCCGGCAGGGAGCGGACTTCCCGCCACAGTACCAGCCGGGTACGGGCTAGGCCACGTGGCGTTCGACGATTGGTGCTGGTATTGGTGTGTGGGAGTTGCTGGAGCAGTACCCGTCTTGTGGTGACGTGGCGTGGCGTGTCGGCTCGTTGGAGCACTGGACGGTTTTGGTGGAATCCGATCCTCATCGTCTCCAGTCACAGGGATGTTCCTGCCATGGCACTGCCCCATGTGTGGCTTATCTCTCTCTTTGTCGACTGGGATTTCTCTAAAAATTTGGGAAAAGAACAAAATTCTTCCAGAGATAAAATCTGGGGTTGTGTATCTCCGGGTTTCTAAATTAGGGTTTGGTAGGGTTCGGTCGGAGTGGCGAGATTTGGATGTGAGAGAGGTGAAACTTGAAAAAGAAGCAGAAGAATTGAAGAAAGAGAGGTTTCACTATTTCTGTTCATGCGTATGCGATCGAGGAGGAGAAGACTCTGAATCCTGTAAAGTTGGAGGGCGGATATGCAAAAGTGAACGAGCCGTTGAGTTCAGAGGAAAAAAAGAAACTTCCGGGGTTTCTTTTGGGATTTTTTATTGTTTCTTTGCATTGTCTTGGTTTTGTACTGGCGCACAGCTGACAGCTTTATTTGGTCGTAAAAGATTACGTGGAGATTTTGCATTACTCATAATCCGTGATGGTGTCTGAGAAGGATTACGGGATTTCACGCGTCTCGTCTGCTGTGCAGGATTTGCTCTAGAAACACGGCGTGTGGCTAAATTGTCGATATACGAAAGCATGTTATTCTCACTTTTCGTTTTTCACATCATGCTACCTGACCAATTGTTTTCTTTCCTAAAATTCTCAAATGCTCTACAGTAATCTTTCCGTAAAATTACGATGTACAGTTGTCTTACTTGTTTTCAGGTATTGTCCGGGAGTTTGGACTGAAAAGAAAAATATTTCCTTAGTTTCGTACATGCGGAACTCAGGCAAAAAATGACGAAAGAAAAGAAGAATAAATGGAAGCTGTGGTAGTGTTTTTGTCTGTTACCAGAAAAAAATAACAATATAACCAGAAATGCTTGCAAAAGCAGGTACAATATTATAATCAGGAAATTTGTTTACGCAAAAAGCGGCTGCCCAATTCAAATTTCAAACCGAAATTTTTATAGTTACCAAAAAAAAAAAATCAAATTAATTGATTATCACTCTCTCCAGCGTAATTTTCAATCCTACCACCTTGGTGCGCGGACTGGGTTCGCGCACCAAATCCTTGTAGTTTTGTTCTGAATCAACCATGCAAAATTTTGGTGCGCCAACTAAAAAAAAAACAAATATTTGGTGCACTGACCCAGTTTGCGTACCAAAAAAAATATAAAATAATCAATTTGGTGCACCAGCTCAGAACCAACTTGGTGCGCGCCCTTTTGGTGCTCGAACTGAGTCCGCGTGAGTTGTAGAATTGAAAAAAAAAAAAAAGAGTGGTAATCAATTTGATTTTTTTTTCTTTGGTAACTATAAAAATTTCGAATTTCAAACACCCAAGGAATAAAAATCATTTTATTTTCTTTATTAGGGGCCTTTTGTTTGCTGATTTAATAATCAAGATAATAATCAAGAAAAGGTATCGTATGCGGTCCGATAATAATTAAGATAAATTTCGTTTATGAATTCAGAGTAGGTCCGATGGGTGTGATGACCATCCAATCATCATCAAGATTCGTGCACTCTACATCGAAATCCGTGCAAGTATGTATTAATTTCCGTGCGCACAGATTTAATGCTAATCGTACGTACTCCTATCTCTTCGTTTATTTGTTTATTTAAGCTTTTTTGAAAGGGATGGTCAAGGCAAATCTACTTAAGATTAACATTTCAAATTTTGCAACTATTAGTTTTGGACTAATCAACCAATTTTGAATTTCTTGCAGAAGAGGCTCGTATACTAATGGACAAAATCCAACCGAAAGATGTGCAAATTGACTTATTCTATTTGATAGTAGGCTCGTATGCAAAACTTTTAATGATGTATTATTAATTTTGATAGTGCTAATTTGAAAAAGAAATTGCAAGGAGCTTATTGTCCCGAAATTTTTATTAATACCATTTCAAAAAAAAAAAAACCAAAACACACTGAAATTGGAGAATTTGAAAAATACCAGAGCCTCCAAGTCAATCTGCGGCCCCTCAAAAACCTAAATATCAATATATTACAGTGCATTTTTGAGTTTTTTTGGGGCCTCAACGACAATCTGCGCCCCCCTCCAAAAATGGAACCACAGATTGACTTGGAGGCCCTAATATTTTTCAAATTCTCTATAATTGTGGTTTTTTTTTTCAGTGGTATTAAAAAAAATTTCGATTTATAACTCAAATTTAGTAGAATTTCAATAAAAAAAATTAGTAGAATTGGACGGGTCTTATTAATTATCATATTTTTTTTAGCAAGTAATTATTGTATGCCATGCGTGAAATCTTTTGGGTAAGGAATATTCTTAACTTCTTATGAAGTCATGTGTTTATAAAGCAGATTAACTAGTCATTTATATCATTTGATTGACAAATGATTAATTATTGACTGTAAATTTCCGTAATTATTGATAGTGAAACAGAAATTTTAGTTGGACGCAATTAACAGCACGTTAGTAAGAATCCGGTTTGATTACTTAAAGCTGCCACCCTTTGGGTTCTATGGTTAACTAGAAACAAAATTTACTTTAATAATTCTGCTATACCTATTCTTGCTAGTGTTGAATCAGCCATTATATCTCTTGCTTCTTATTGGTGTAAAGTTAGGAATAATGAAACATACTTTAAACTAACTTTAATTTTGCTCATAGATGTTTACCCTTTGACTCAGGTAAGCCGTTTGATAATTCCACGAGGTTAAGGTACCCCAGAAGAGGCAAGGTCCCAGGACTCAGAGGCAGAACTTGGATTCGTGGGGTCGGATCTCTCGGATTATCTGAGAGACAGGGTTGATTCTAATTCTATCTCCTACAGTTATGTTCTTGGCTCTTCCTCCATTGGTGATCACTATTCCAATACCTGATGAGCTTTCAAGTTGCCTAATTCTAGATTATCTAATGATGTTTTGTAATTTGCGTTTAGATGACTCTATGTTCCCTTTGGAGTATGCTCTCCTATGTTGTTTTTAGCTTATCTCGTATGTTGTTACTTGGGTCTTTTGTACAATGAAATTGATATTCCATTGATTATTGTATGAACTGCTTTTGTTTCAATATGAAACAAGAGTGGGGGTTACCCACTTTTGTCAAAAAATAATACTAATAATAATACAGTTCTATCTTTTCTTTTCTTAAAAAAAAGGGATACGAACTCAAACAATTTTTGCTATAGAATAAAGATAGTTTTGTTGTTATAGCATAATAATCTATTTTAAATAGTTTTTTTTAAATAGTTTTGTTGCTATAACATAATATTTTTTCTTAAATAGTTTTGTAAATTGGTAGCGCGGATATTTTTTTTTTCGTATGTTGATAGTAATAACAACAATCCATTAATATTTATGACGGAACATATCATCGAACTTAGTATTTCAAAAAAGAGGAGGGATCCAAAAGGTGACACATCATGACACCGTTTTTTATATAGGTCAATTTTGCGATTTCAAAATCCAAACAGTCGATCCGAACCGTTCAACATGATCACCATATTAAAATGTACTTGGAGATCAAATTTTACATTTTTTAAAATTTTTTTACTATATATTAAGATGGTTACAAAATCGTTGTTTTTCAATGGTCTGAAAACAACGATTTTTGTAACCATCTTAATAAATAGCAAAAAAATTCAAAAAAATGTAAAATTTGATCTCCAAGCACATTTTAATATATTCATCATGTTGAACGGTTTGAATCGACTATTTGGACTTTGAAAATAGTAGGTGTCAAAGTGTGTCACCAAAAAAGATGTAATCGGATCCCTCCTCTTCAAAAAATTCAGCAGTTGAAGAGGATAAATCAAAGTAACAGGGATCATTTTGTGATTTAGGTTTTAATTGATGACCTCCTACAAATTATTAAATGATCTTAGATTCCTCGTTCCCAATAAAGTTTTTTTGTAGTAATGGCCTAATGGGTGCCTTAAAAATGTATAAAAGGTGTTGACAATTTTTTATTATAAATGTGATACAGAGTATAACCGGATTTAACTCTAACTAATCCATGATGCTAACCTTTCTTTAAAAGAAGAATAATGTGAAATCACACTAATTGAGGTCCTATTCAGCAAGACTATACCTAACACCACCAAGATCTCTCCACAGACGATCAATGTTGCAATCCATGTAGCGAATCATGCACCATGGCTACAAACATAGTGACAAACGAATAGTTCGGATTCGGTTCGGTGGGGTCAAAAATTCGTGATTCGGGTATAATTCGGATATAATTCGTGAATGATTCGGTACAACAAGAAAGCAAAAAAAAACCCAAAAAAAGCCCTAAATTGTTTTTTTTTTAATTCGTGTTTTTCTCGCGAATAATTCATGATTCACGTTTTATTCGCGAATAAAACGTATTATACTTTTTTTTGCGTTTTATTCGGAATTCGGTTCGAAAACGTCGAAAAAAATAAATTAAACGCGAATTATTCACGAATTATATCCCTATATTGTTACTATGGCTACAAAGACTGTATGAAAAAGAAAGACTGAAGCGAGTGCATGAATTACAACACTAGTTGATTTTTTTTAAAAATCAATTAAAATAACCAACTAAATATAATTGTTAGACTGAATGTGCAAAAAAAAAAAAAATTCAGAAAAATGTGCCTTATCAAGTTAATTTTTTTTAATTATAACACGTCTAGTAACATACGCACGTTACATCGTTTTAAAGAATTTATTCAACAAGACTATACCTAATGCCAGGATTTCCCCACAGACGATCAATGTGATAATTTATGTAGTGAATCATGCACCACGGCTACAAATACTGCATGGAAAAGAAAAAGAGACTGAAGCAAGTGCATAAAGTACAACACTAATTGAATTATAGACACTCAATTAAAATGGTCAACCAGATATAATCGTTAGGCTGAATGTGCTATATTTTTTCATATAAATGTGTTTTTTTTTGTCTAAACTGTATTTTACTAACAACTCGTCTAGTAATATACGCACGTCGCATCGTTCTAAAACATTGATCATGTGTTTTTTAAATGTGAGATTGTCAATCATATATAAATTTAAAATATAATAAAACTGACAAATAATGTGACCTTTTTTAATGGATAATTGGTGATGAAGCTATTGTAGCCAATAAAAATGATTTCTCTTTTCTTTATGGATTAATAACTAATAATAATGTCTGAGTACAGAGCATAGTAACAATATATGGGTATAATTCGTGAATAATTCGCATTTTATTCATTTTTTTTTACGTTTCCGAACTGGATTTTGAATAAAACGCAAAAAACGTATAATACATTTTATTCACGAATAAAACATGAAAATCACAAATTATAATTCGCGAGAAAAACGCGAAAAAAAAGTCGATTTTTTTTTAAATTAAAAACAATGGGCTTTTTTGGGTTGTTTTTTTGTTTCCTTGTTGTACTGAATCATTCCCGAATTACCGAAACCCGAACTATTCGTTTGTCACTGTGGTACAGTCATAATACTGCCATGTTCTATTGACTCGCCACACCAAAACCTATTACTCTCTCTAGGGGATCAACATCATTCCGTCCATGTCCCTGTAAAGTCGAGAAATAATAAAAATATCTAAAAAAAACATCCAAACCATTGATAGAGTTGATTTAAATGTTGGTTTGGTTTGAATTTACATGAACTTCGTGTACTTATTATTGCATTATTTCATTGAGCAATGCAATAATTGAACTCGTTGATACCACACTTTAAATATTGAGATTATTAAATTAAAACAATACAGTATCTACCTTGCCAACTGCGTTGAAGTCAACATATTCATTGAATTTATAATATCTATTTCATGTTTAGAAAAAAAAAATCGGACAATTAATCATTCAAATTAAATTACTTATTTAAACAAAGTCAAATTTGCAAGAGAAAGATATTTATTTAAACATAATAACACGCCAGAAAGGTTCACCAAGTCCATACAAAAATTTGACCAACAATATATAATAAAAAAAAAAAAGAGAAGAAAAATGGAACTGTATATAGTATATAACTATATACTAATGACAAAGAGGAAAACCACTAAGCACCAAAAGAGCCAGTCTATTAAAGTATCTATGTTGGTAAAAGGGCAAGTTTCTGATTGGATACAACACGCTTTTTAAAGAAAGAAATGCATGCTTCTTCAAAAACACTGATATCATTGAAATTCTGGATCGGATGCTTATCTGTCCGCTCTCTAATTGAAAATATGTCATTCCTGGGACCTGCATCACCATTTGATAAGTGATCAGAATTCCAACCCCCTTCCCAATTATCACCCGTGTATATCTCCTTTTCTGGTACCGTATCGACCCCTTCACCATCAATATCAGTTTCATTCTAATCAACAACAGGTAACAGTCTGGGTTGTCTCTGGTACAAATGGAAATCTAACTTGGATTATGGATTTAGGTGTGGGGGGGGGGGGGGGGGGGGGGGGGGGGGGGGGGTACATACCCCGAGTTGTCATAACCCACATTTTCACTAGAATTTCGGACCTCAGGTTGAACCAGAACTCTCCTTGAAAATATGTCCATTACTGGGACATTCTCCGACTCAAATATATTGTAAATACATCTCCATATGTCCTCATCTGATACATGATACCTGACGAAGTAAGGTCTATTACCCCCCTCCGATGTGTCAATTCGGGGACACAAGTCTAAGTTATATTGGTTGGGTTTACACCAATCTTTTCGTACAACATTCTCTCTAAATGTTTTTCAAATGTGGTATTTTCATTAACCTGGAAGGCATAACTTGAATTATTTGTGTATTGTGCTCCTTCCACACCTTTTGTAATTTTTCCGCCCACAAACAGTGCAATTAGCATTTTTCCTTTAACAAACTACATTTGCCAATAAACCTTTATCAATAATCTACTAATTAAAAAAATTAAATAAAAGAATAACCTAAGAAATTGCCTAAAAACCAACTGTGGGGCTGCCAACTTCCAGAGCAGACTGCCCCACTGTGGGGCGGCTGGGTCTTCAAGCGGACCGTCCTACTGTGGAGCGGTCAGGGTAGATTTCAAAATATTTGAAATCATAGGGTATATCCAGTAATTTTTTTTTTTTGAGGATATTAGTAAAAAAATGGGGACTTTCTGTACGGAGCATTATTTAGATGAAAAAAAATTAACATTACATTTTAATTTTTATCAGCCAGAATAAATTACGAAAATGATAAATACAACATGTAGTTGATTTACAACGTCTGGTTTAAATTAAACGATCTAAATCTGTCTGAAAATCTCGAATAAATTCTATATAATTAGAAAAAGTACCGTTCTGATGTAATTGCTGTATGTTCTTTTAGTGGCCAAGGACACTAGCAATAAAAATCCGAGAATCTTTTAAAAAAGAAAAAGAAAAATTACCTCGTAGGGGAAAAAAAAAATACGAGAACTCACAGGTTGATCTCGTGCCGTGCCACATCGTGACGTTGAAAAATACGAGAACTCACAAGTCACAACTTTAGAGGAAAAAACGTGCCGTGCCGTGACGTGACTAACATGTCGTGACTTTGATCTCATGACGTGCTGTGCCGTGGCCAAGTTAATTTTTCACGTGCCGTGCCGTGATCAAAATGTCAAGGGGTGGTCACGACACGCGAATGGTCACGCCACGTGAGTCATGCCGTGCCTAAACGTGCTGCGACCATACGTGACCCACGTGACTCGCGTGACCATTTAATTATAATTTATGTTAGTTAATTCAAGATTCACCATTAAATCAATATCTAATGGTCATAATTACACGTGACTCGCATGACTACGTGCCGTGCCGCGACTAATTCTTTCACGTGCCGTACCAAAGTTTCAAAAGATGAATACAGCACGCGAATGGTTACAGCAAAATACACGCAAGTCACGGTACGTAACTGACACACGTGCAATAACCGTGCCGTTCCGTGACGGAGTCGGCTCCGCCGTGCCATTTTTCCCACTCTATCACAACCCTTCCTTTCTACCTAAATTATCACCGTTTATTTATTTTTCCATAGCTATAAGGTCTAAGTATCAAACTGGTCCAAAATAAATGCAACCGCTCGGTTCTCGTGTAAACAGTAAATGCCCTCTCTTACCTTCAAGTTTGAATTAATTTTTTTTTTTTTCATTTATTCCAAGTGTCAGTTCAGATCCAAGTGGGGTTGTATTTTGCAACTTTTGATAGCGAGTACTGAGTCCCGAAGCCTTGATGTCAACCAATAATAGACCTCAGCAGAACTGGGATTTGGCCATTTGGGACTAAACAATACATTGCAAATAAACATATACTGTTGAACAGACTTTTAGGTCACCTATTACAATTGCAAATTTTATAATACCTCTATTGTACCACTAACCGTATTTTGGCGTACAAACTGTCTTTGAACAAATCCATAATTTGATTCTCTAAATATTATAAAAGAAAAACTCTGAAATTATTTATAAGATGTTTTGTCCGGATAAAATTATTTATTTATTTTGTGGAGAAGGTGAACCAATCCAAGTAGAGGCGGATCCACTAAAAAGCTATGGGGTCAATTGACTCTTATTTATTTTCAAAAAATTTATAATTGTACATAATTTCTATATATTTTAAATTAAAGCTACATAACTACAAAATTGATCTTCATTCGTAGTACAAAATTTTTATATGGTTGCCCCCCATTCAAATTTGACCCCACACCTTAAAAGTCTGACTTCGCTCCTGAATCCAAGCAAGGGATTAGTGGAAATAAACATATTTAGAGTATATTTTTTAAAATTTTATTTCATAAATGTCATGGAGAAAGTCCCTCCTGGCCTCTTGTAATGCTCTACAGATACTGATTCAAATCTGTTGAAATCCGAGATCGTCAACAGTAATTCTGAAATTCCGAATCCAGCTGTTGAACTGTTTCGAGATGCGTGCACATAAAAAGTTTGACGGTTGGATTCGGGATTTCAGAAATTTCAGAAGTACTGTTCATGGATCTCAGATTTCAGCAGATTTGAATCCCTATAGATACATATTGTTTCACATCTCCTATTATATTCCTTGAAATCTTGAATTCTACGAATATTACAAATGGAGACGGTTTAATTCTCTGTAGTGGCAGCTGAAGAAGTTCACATCTTTGTATTAATAGATAATTGTGGTAAATTACAGTCTGTTATAAGTATTGGTTAATATTTTTAGATCTCTTGTACATTTTTTATTAGAGATAATTACAATAGCTTTTATTTGTACGTTATTGATGGATCTCTTGTAATTATCACTAATAAATTATTTTGTTCACTTTTGATAATATTCAAAGAATAATTGTTTTTTTTTTGTAATTTTATAACTAGACATGAGATATAAAATTGATTGAAAACATGAAGAGTGAGGCTGTGGTACTATGTATAGTGCATATTGGTCTGCGCTATGGATTTAAATATTCAATTTAAAAGTCTTAACGGTCGATTTGAACCGTTTAACATGGTGTCCGTGAATATGTACTTGTAAACTAAATTTTATAGTTTTTTATAAAAAATTTAACATTTTCTTAGATGAGAAGAAAATCAGATTTTCAGATCAAGTGATTTTCTACTCATCTAAGAAAATAGTAAAAAAAATTATAAAAAAAATGTAAAATTTAATTTTCAAGTACATATTCATATGGAGACCATGTTGAATAAATTATGCTTGGAGACAAATTTTATATTTTTTAGATATGTACAAAATCATTGTTTTAAGGAGATTCTGGACCATCCGAAAAAAGTGATATTGTACTTATGTAAAAAAAATATAAAATTTGGCCTCCAAGAATATTTTACTATGAAGATCATGTTGAGCGGTTCGGATCGACTGTCCGGACTTTAAAAACAGAGATATAGGATGTGGAGCATATTGAAGCACAAAATCATGATGCATTTGAATTCTCCTCTTTCTGCATATATCAAATAACTAGTTACGTGCCCGTGTGTTGCAACGGAATATATGACAAGATAACAAAAATAAATTCTCATACAAAATGACAAATTTTCATAAAAAGAAAATTAGAAATATATTCTAGATTTATCACAGTAATATGTATAGAAATAAGGAAGTAGATAAATAAGGAATTGAACAAAAAATTGATTTGCATTGTGAAACGCCGTATAGAAAATTTCAATTGGAGAGGGAGAAATAAGGAAACAAATAAATAAGACGCTAAATTTTAGAGTCTGTTTAATTTTAATTGTAACGCATCGTGTGGCGGTATGTGTGACGAGTATGTTTGTAGCTAAATTTAAACTTTTACACATAAAACATATGCATTTAATCAAAAGAAGATAGATTATGTGATTGGAGAGCTGAGATTAAATTCAAAAATTAATCTTTCAATCGTAGCTGTTGGCGGATCGGACACCCAACGTGCTTAATAATGGAATGGAGATATTTCTAGAACAAATGGTATTTCTATTGATGTCGTAACCTGATATATTTTCTGAATTAATTTAAAAAAAATCAATAAATACAAGCATTTGTGTTATAAATGCATTACAAATTATTTTGATAATTGCACGATTTAAATGATGGCTGAATTGGTGAAAATATTAAAAAGACGTCCCACAATCAAATTAGCCCAATTATTAGTGCTACCAATAAGGCTTTTTAGACCCAATGGGCCGATCCGACCCCTTCTACCAATAAAGCTATTAGCTTTCTACCTCATTTTCTAATAAACTACAATTTAGGCCCAATGGGCCGAGCCGACCCCTTCGTTTCTCCTCTTACAGATTTTACCTTAGACCAAACAACGCAGCATCAGTCGAGACTCGGATCGGAGAGAGAGAGAGAGAGAAAGAGATGAGCATCACCGGAGCAGCGGGTTATCTGGCGCGGCGAGCGGGGCAGAAGGAGCGCGTGCGCATCCTTTATCGCAACGCTCTCAAGGACACTCTCAACTGGGCTGTGCATCGCCACCTCTTCTACCAAGATGTACTGTTCCCCTCTTTATCTACCGCTTTTTGTTAATTGCAATGATCGTGTTCCAGAATCTGGGTTTTGGAACTGTGCAATCGAGATCTGGGAGGTTTTAAGTCGATTGAGTCCGTTTTTTATTGCGTTTGTCTTTTTCTCCCTTCATGGACAAATGGTGTGTCTGAGTGTTGACTGAATTGGTTATTTGGTAGTCTTGTAAAGCATTGTGCACTCTTTGGGCTGGCCTAGGTGGGTGATCTTAACTTACCTGATTTTGAAGTGAGAGGAGTTTGTAATGAAAGGGAAGATTTTAGGAGGCAAGGAGATATTTTTGTTGTCTTCCAAGATATTATGTATTTTGTTTATGACTAGACTAGAGGCTATCGAACTAACTAATATTTGTAAATTTATTCTCTAGGCATCGGAACTGAGAGAGAAGTTTGAGGCCAATAGGCATGTGGTATGATGCTTCTTTCTTTTCTTTTATTATTTTCACTTAAACCTACTGTTCATTTGTTATGTGTTGATACAAAATCTCCGGTCATCTTATAGTATGATTGGCACAATTGATTTAATCTTTCATGAGCAACAAGGAGATATTGAGACCTTTATGTTCATATGTGTATACCATTTGTTATGTGATTTGTTTTGATATATGCCAGTTAGATAATTGAAGTTAGAAATACATCAAAATTGTGACCAGTTGAATATAGGGTCTATTAGATGCTGGTTTGTTTTTCTCTCCTAATAATTACCTAAAAATAAGTTTTTTATAGTTCTCTTGGTTACCTTTTGTAGTTTAAATAATTGGCAGCTTGGTGTATGCAGCTAGTCAAATGTATCATATAGCTTTGTGAAATCAGGAATATCTCACATACTTTTAGAAATGTAGGCAATATAACACACCTATACTAAACATGAAAAATATCACACATGTACTATTTCCCCATATTACTACAAAAGACGCCTGAGATGACCCATCCACTGTTCACCCCTACAAATATTTGTAGGCAGAGGGACAATACGGGCACTTAAGAAGAAATGAGCAGAAGAGGTGTCTTTATATGTGAAGATTGTGGTATTTTATAATGCCATTTTCCAGTCTTGAAGGGGTTGCACATGATTACTTACTGTTGTTTTGTAGGGTAATGTGTAAAATTTAAAATCTTTTTATTAATTTGGTAAATTTGCAGCAAGACCTAGACGCAATTGACAGGCTTATTGACGATGCAGAAACACATTTTAGAAATTTCCAGCATCCTGATCCTTATATTGGTATGTTAAAACATCTCTAACTGATTTGAATTTGAAATGTTCCAGTACCCTGGTCCCTGATCCTTCTATTGGTGTGTTAAAAATCTCTCTATAATTGAATTGATGCTTCATGTTTTGTTTTTTGAGCCATGTTCTCAGAATGTCAATGCTCTTACTGGGCTTGAATTTTGAAATGTATTTCATTTAAATGGCTTCATGGTATAAACAAAGAAATACACCTGGATTATAGGGCATCCATATCAAGTACCAACAAGTCCTTAATTGACGTTCAGGTTTGTAAGGATTGGAAGGTGATGCTGCTCTTTGGAGCTTCAATTATTGCTGACAGCTTTTGTATATGTTTTCTTAAGGTATTTTCATTATTATTTATTTTTTTCAATTTCCATTTGCAGTGCCTTGGGCTCCCGGTGGCTCCAAATTTACTAGGAATCCTCCACCACCTGAAGGGGTAAGATTTTCTTTTCATATTTGTAAACCAAGAACTAGATGCCAATGTAAATTTGAAGAAACTAATAGTGGGGTTTATAAAGTAGCATAGGCACATTCAATTGTATTATGACATGATAGGTTCTAATTTGTTAGTGTAAAAAGGGAGCATGCTAAACCAATAGACCTGTCTGAAGTTTTTCTATCCATGTCATTAATGTTGTTATTAACCCTTTCTATTATTTCTCATGCAGATCGAGATCGTTTATGACTATGGAAAGGAAGAATGAGTTGAGCTATATTTTTTTAAGCAATGCTAAGCATTTCTTTGGTGCATCTGTTTTCTTTGTACACCTTGTTTAGCATGTCTGATTTCAAGAGCACTAATAAATAAATGTTTCTTTGACATGCATACTTTCTTAAGTTGGCACTCTCTTTCTTTTGCTAGTACAGAAAACACAATCTGTCTGCCTCTTTAGTTTCCTATGCTATGCAAATTTGCTGAGTAATTCTTTTGAATGGCATGATCTGTTTATTTTTAAGGCCTGGCAAATTATGAAAAAATATAATATATGTGGTTTATATGGCAGTGATTTTCCATTTTCCAGAATGAGGTCAAAACATAGTGTCCGTTTTGTGTTCCTTGTGCTCGCCTCGTTATTCAGTAAATTGCTATTCGTGTTTGGATGACCTCTGTTCTCTGAATAGCTCTGCCTTAGGCAAAAGTGCAGGAGCTAGGTGGCTTCTCTTTCTTGCTTGATTTAAAGCCATGATATGGGATCTCTGTCATTTCTTTCTCTTAATTCGGTTTGCTTTGAAGCCATTAATGGCTGTTTCAAGTTATAACGAATTTGTTGGGTATTCTAGATAAGATTAATCTCTGGCTTTACAAACAGTTCTTGATGGTATAAATGGGCACAAAAATTGTACGTCTTTTGTCGTAGTTCACTGTTGATTGGGTTTGAAGGCTGAGAATTGAAAACAGGAAATATTGTTAAAAAAAATTTGTTGAAAAGGCTGAATCGTGGTGTGGCAAGATTGTGATGCAACCAAATGAACCAATTAAATACTGAACCTAAAAAAACGGTTTTTTTTTCCCTTTGGTTTTTGCATACAAAAATTTATGGTTTAAAAGGAAAAACTTGTTGATTCCTGAAACATTTGAGTTGCAAGGGCAATATCCTTGCTTGATTATCTCCTTTACACTTGTCTGATCTCTTCTCGACACTGGTACAAAGTCGGTATTAGTGCGTTACCACATACAGACAGTAATCAGAAGGAATTCTCTGCATTATTTGTAAAAATTCTGTAATTTATGAGGTTCGATATGTAATTTATTCTCTCCATCATTAATCTAATCATACAATTCAAACAACATTTTTAAATTTACACTACTGTCTCATCATTATTTTTTTTGTCTGCTTTGAAGAACCTTACTAAGCCTGTATTCAAGGAAAGATTCAAATGAAGTGACAAGCTATCTACCAAATGTATTTCTGAGAAATAATCTCAGTCATCTATTTTTACAACTGCTATTGGCATTTGGCTATACATCCGTTTCAGGATGTCTTTTGATGCTTGTTCTTTTATTTAAAATTACTTACCATGTTACTCATTTATGTCACCATAGTAACTGCTTTTACAAACCTTACTAGATTCATGAAGGAACTAGAGAGAAACCAAAAGGCAAACTAACAATCCAAACCATATTTGTGTGGTTTATTTTCATCTTGTACAATTTTTTTAAAGAAATTTTGATAAAGAATCAAAGTCCTACTTTTTCATGATCAATCACGCATTTCAGACATACATAAAAAAAAAAATCATTATTTTGGAACTCTATAAGATTAAAAAGAGAGGGGGAAAGGTCCTTTTGTCGTTACTTCTCGTTGATGATAGCACGAAGTGCATCCTTAACATAGGGGTACTTGAAAGAAAACCCTAGCTCTTGTGCTCTCACCGGAAGCACTCTCTGTCCATCCAAAACCTGAAATCCGATTTACATCAGGCTTAGTTGCCAATAGTAGACATTTCAACAAAGAATATAGACTGAACATAAACCCCTGGAAATTGGAATGGAAAAATTTAAAGAATGAGATATAATACCACTGAGGCACCTTCACCAAGAACTGCTTTAAGTGCAAATTCTGGCACAGGCAGCCAAGAGGGTCGGCCAGTAACTTGACCTAGTTGGTCACACATTTCTGATAATCTGACAGGATGTGGGGCCGTTCCATTAATTACTCCTGAGATTTTAACTTCAGATGTTAGATGTCTGATCTTGGAGTGTATTTTTCTAGTTTTTGAAGTAGCAAGCAAGGTCACTACCTTTATAAGAAGGATTTACTAGGGACTCATAGATGAGGTTCACCAAATCATCGAGGTGTATCCATGAAAACCTTTTTGAAGTCCAAGCATCAGATCAACATATTAATCAGAATAACTAATTAACTAATATGAAACATACTCAAATGAAACATGCAAAATGGAGAAAGTACCACTGCTGTCCTGAACCGAGAGGTCCACCCGCAAACATCATAAAGAGAGGTATCATTTTTGCTGTAAAATGCATAAAATAGAAATTCAGTCATCTGGTTTATCATCTGTACAAATAATGTACAGAACAAAGGCTTATTTATAGAATTTGAATTTTTTCATTATATTGGTTTGGTTTGGAGCTGTGCCAGCTAATACTGATACTATCTGGAAATAAACACAGTAGTATGATAATCCTGATTAAGAATACTAAAAAGTTATACAATAAAATATTCAAAAAGTAGAAACCTAAAGCACCACCATCCTTGCCAAGAACAACACCAATCCGAATTAGGACCAATCTAACATCACTATTCACCTCTTGTGCTTTTGCTTCCCACTCTCTACAAACCTGAAAAATTACGACTTCACCACTCAAAATGATATGCCATAACTTAAATCTACATTTGACATGGTAAAATGCTATACCAGAAATGAGATCATTACCTCTGACAAGTAATCCTTTCCAGATGGGCTCGTCTCATCAAAGCTATGTGTTTCACTTGTACCTGTGAATCAGAAAGTAAATGATAAATTTTGATGTCATTTTTTTCACAAAGTTATTGGAGTGGGTGAGGCTTTTCGCCTTTCTTAATTTTTTTTTTTTTTACAAAGTTAAATTATACCCATTAGTGAATTTTGACCTACCATAATAACCAACAGCCGTTGCACTAACCAAGACTGACGGTCTCAAATCAGCAGGTGCCTTATTTATACAATCTACAACCTTTAAACAATTTTTCACATCAACAAAAATCACTAATGTACTGCAAATTTTGAAAATAAAAGAGGAAAAAAGAAGACAAATATCAAGTACCTTTGAAGTAGCATTGATTCTGCTTTGTTTAATCTCCCTCTTGATCTGTATTTTGATGGAATGTCAGAAATTTTATAATAATACACGACTTCATATCCAATCACCATCTATCACTAATCCCCACCCCTTCTTTATGTTCTACTTGAAATTTACTGCACTATTTGAAATTTTACACAGATATCCAATCTGGATTGAGGCTGAATTAAACTTCAAGCTTCCCAAAACAATGGAAAAGAATAGACAAAAAAATCAACCTCAGGCGACCACCTAGTGCTAATGGACAAACCAGCTAGGTTCACCACAGCAGTTGATCCTCGTATGCATTGCTCCCATTCTCCTTCTTCCGCAATTAGAATTCCAGAATACTTTTGCTCTGAAATTGTTTATTAGATAGTTCAGAGGATGTCTCCAAAGACTCAATTTTAATGAAACTATAAGTTACATTATTCTCGTAATTTGGAAAATATCCTTTAATTACGTAACTAAGAAACATGAGAACTACTCTTTTTACCCTTCTCAGAAAAAAAAATATGCTTGACAACATGCCAAATTTATGGACTTTTATTCTTGAGGAATTAATGTAGGAGATAGGGTAGTTTGAAGATTCATTGAAAGAAATTGGAACATAGTTTCCCTTCTTTCTTTGTAAAATTAAATCTTTCCTTTTCTCATTTTGTTTTATCATTTTAATCAAGAAGATAGATGATAGTTCTCAAACCAAAAAAAAAGAAAGAGCATTTACCTTCTTACCAGGAAATACTACTCGTGCTTGTGACTTAGATCTTGTTAAAACATGCACCTTATGATCATCTGCATCATTATTACTTTTTTTGTCAGGAATATAGCAGAGGCCTACATTTCTAATAAACCATTCTATATTTGTTATAGTTTATTTTTATTTTCAGTTGGCTATGAATTTTGATAATCCCAACCTGAAATCAACTTCTGAACCAATCTTTGACCAATAAATCCAGTTGCTCCAGTGATTGATACTGTCATCTGATTTGCCTGAGATACCATAGATGATGACTATGCAACATAAGATCATTTTTTTTTCTTTTCTTTTTGTACTTTTCTTATTCAAAATGGAGGTATGAATAAAATATGCATCATGAAATCTCTCTAGATATGAAAGATTGCATTCGGTAATCAAATTGATAGTTTAATACTACCTTTATTTTGATAATTTAGTTTAATACTACCTTTGCACAAATCACCCGGCTTTTCCTAGCATTGCTTCCCTACATTGATTCATGCACTCATCTTTTTAATCATTACCAAGAATTAACGCAAAATAAAGGAACAAAAAGAGAAAAGGAAAAAAAAGCAAGTTAAAGAGAAAAATTGCGCACCAGAAAAGGGGCCTTGGAAGGAGAGAGAATGGGGGCTGGAGTTGTCTTGTTTGTCTGAAAAAATGAAACCCTACCGAGCTCCATTTGGTATTGACTAAAGAAAATTGTATCAGTTGGTAGGAACCGAGAAATTAAAAAGCGAAAGCCAGAGAAAAAGGGAGAGGAGATAAGAGAGCGTGAGATTGTGAGGTGGTTTGAGAGAGAGGCTTTTTTGTCGAGTCCATATCCCCTAAAGTACCTCAAATTTTGATTTTGAATACAGACCGTCCGATCACATCTGGACCAATCCGGCTCGGGACGGGATGTCGGGATCCTCTAATATTCATAAGAAAGCAGATCGGACGGTCAGGATCCAAAATTAAAATTTGAGGTACCTTAGGTGATATGAATTATGATTTGGCGGGGAGGCGTGTAAACTGGAGAGCCACAGCAGGATTTGTTGCAGCTAATTTTCCACTCTTTTCTGTTCTTTACGGGGGGATTTTATAAATGACGAGGGATCAAATTACACTTTTTTTTTTGACATACTTTGACATCTATTATTTTCAAAGTCTAAATAGTCGATCCAAACCGTTCAACATAATGAATATATTAAAATGTGCTTGGAGATCAAATTTATTTTTTTGAATTTTTTTACTATTTATTAAGATGGTTACAAAATCATTGTTTTCAGACCATTGAAAAACAACGATTTTTAACCATCTTAATAAATAGTAAAAAAATTAAAAATATGTAAAATTTGATCTCCAAGCACATTTTAATATGGTGATCATGTTGAACGGTTCAGATCGACTGTTTGAATGTAAAATTTAACCTATAAAAAAACGGTGTCAAGATATGTCAAAAAAAGGATGTAATTGGATCCCTCTTCTTTATATATACTCTTAAACAATCTAGAAATTATAGATTTCTCCCTCTAAAATTTATAATATCATATTTACCATTTAAATTTACATAACTCACAAATATTACCAATTTATGACTTTTCTAATAAAGCTCATTATAAATTTACAAAGTACTCATTTTTACCCTTTATTAAAAAATACAAAATATGTAACATGTTTAATCGACATTTTTAGTCTTCTAATTGGTCAATTTTGAGAGCAGATAGTCTATTTTCTTACTTGTTTGACACACATAAGCATATGCCTAAATGTCAGTATGTATGTGTTACAAGTAGAGAAATTAATTATTTATCCTCAAAAACTGATCAATTAGAAGATATAAAAAAACTCTTACACAAACTACATATTTTTAATTTTTTAAATGATAAAATAGATACTTTATAAATTTAAAATGAGTTTTAATAGAACAACAACAACAACAATAACAATAAGCCTTTAGTCCCAAACAAGTTGGAATAGGCTAGAAATGAAACCCAACCACAATCATAAAGTCAAGGTAAGCAGTAATAAAATAGTAATAAAATAATAAAAATAGTAATAATAGTAATAATAGTAATAGTAGTAATAGTATTGGTAGTACAAATAGTAATAATGGTATCAATAATAATAGTAATAATACTAATACTAATAATAACTATATTATGCCTAAACTATAGATTGTAGGGGTCAAAGTCCTAAGCAAAATGAGTTTTAATAAAAACTCAATAAATTAAGTAATTTGTGAGTTTTTAAAATTTAAAATGGTAAATATGATATTATAAATTTTAGATAGAAAATACGTAATTTTGAGATTTTTCGAGAGGTATACATGAAATTTCTTTCTTTATTAATGAATGGCAAAAATGTCACGTGGTCGGCAAAGTAATAAAAATTTGTGTTTTGGTCCATGAAAGTTCTAAGTCCCGGTCCCCCGTTTGAACACCTAATAAATAAACTTTCTCGCTCAATTAGTTTTATATGATTTTTTGTGACTTGTTCATGGGGATTACGACATTTTAATTAATAGTTTATTAAATCTTAATTATTACTACTTAAACATGCATTCACAATTCAAACTGACTTCTTTTGAATTGACACATGAGTAGAAGAACTCATCTATTAATTAATATACCAAAGAGGGAAAATTTAAAAGCATGCGTATACTATTACCTGCATATTCAGACTAAGAATGAGACAGTATCCGCAAGGATAAAAAGTTACTATTCGCGAAGGTATATCGACAGAAATGAGCTTTTTCGATTTGCGACGGGAGTACCCGCGAGGGTATACCGACAATATCCCTCGCGGATACTGTTCCATTCTTATAGAGTGTTAGCAATATGCCAATATTAATTATTCACAAATTCCTACCAAGAACAAATAATTAATTTGCTTCCAATTTCAATATCATTGTTGCAAAATTTATATTACATGACTCTTTTTCTTACAATCCTTTTTGCTATATTCATATTTATCATTTTAGTGTCTCTTCTAATCAGTACTAAAAAAGAAACCTGAAACATATATATGAGAAACACATGTAAATTATAACACTGACAAAAAAAAAATACAAGTCGCTAATTAATTTCCTAAAAAATAAAAAATAAATATATTGCAAATTTCATTGCTTCTATATAACTTCCTTTAAACTTTTCTTCTTTTCATTAATTTTTGGACTAATGATTATTTTCATGAGCTTAAACCTCTAGCTTCAGACCCCTTCATTATCCGCAACCTCTGACATGAAGATACAAACATCCTACATAGACACAAAAGAAAGAGATAATTAATTTATTTGCCAATTATATTTTTCTTAGTTAATTTATTTGTCAATCAAGATTTAAGAGCATGGAAGCCAAGAAATAAGAAAAAATAAAATTCAATATATACTTACTCCCATGGTACATCTCCAACAAGCATCAAATCTCCATCTTTATCTTCATAAGTGATAGCATATCCTTTCTCATCATAGCCTTCTGCCCCTCCTATAACACACAAACATATCAAAACAATTATAATTAATACAAATCCCACAAAATATATTGCTTAAACATAGGTCAATATGGCTAATATATAAATATATCCATATGTTTGTTTATTCTTACCTAAAGAAGAACACTTGAACATGCCTTCCAATATAACCCTAAGCTCTTTATAGCCATGAAGAATCTTTAGATCTATGTTTCTCAAGTAAAGAGCACCATCCATGCTAACCTTCACATACACACCGCCAATCTCGTCAACTGCTTCATTTCTTCTGGCACGAAAACTATTCATACGCTGTGCGCGTACCGGTGGCCATCCGACAGCTTGTACCCTGTCATATGTACCATAAATATGTCAGACAATATATAATTGTGAATTAATTGTGAGATTGTTTGATTATAAATTCATATATGTTTGGATGTTGGCTTACTTAGATTTTGTATCTTGATCGTTAGGCCCTGATATCGTCCGTTTCTTAGACCGTGTGGTGACTGCCGATGTAGCTTCCTGCGTGTCGATACCCGGTGGCGCGAGTTTTAACTCGGTGGCCTTGAGATACTCCACGTTGCGGCCATAGCTCGATTTTCCTTCCATTGCAACTCAACTTCAAAATTTGATATATCAAACCTTAGAAAAACAAAACGCTCGCTCTAATTCTTTTCTTGTGTTTCCTTGAGAGGATCCGAATTAATTCTAGTTTGATGTAAGAAGTTTGATAAAAAAGGGGGATGTGTTTTAATTTCTAATTGAAAGTGACCAAAAGAGACTTGTGTTTTATAGTCTTTGGAGACTTGTAACGGAAGGTATGGAGAAGAGAGAGAATCCAGGCACTAGTTGAATACGTGTCCTAGCTTTACATTTCATCGGTATATTTCCATTCTGTTGCGGGTCACTTCAGCATTAATTTTGTCCTAGCTATACCTTTACACGAATAGTAACATGAAAGAGGTGACAGAAGAGCCATTTCAACTTTTGATTTGAAGCAATAGATTAATTGGAGGAAAGGGAGGAAGCTGAGGTGTGTAGGCAGTGTGGGTGGCAGGGAAAAAGGCAGCTGTCTGTTCAAGGCGAGACAGGTGGGGCCCAAGTGGACCGGAAGCCGATTTGGACCGGGACATATGGTCGGGTTGGACCGGACCGGGTCGTTCGGATCATGGTGCCGAACATGTGGATGGGGAAGGAGAAGAATTGGGTCGGTGGGGCCACGTGGTCATGGACATCGATCGTTTTTTGTTTGTTTAATTATGAGACTGTTTTTTTTTTTTTCCTGAAAAGTTTTTTGCTTTTTTTATGAGGGGGAAAAGAATTAGGGTTCAATACTTTGAATGTTAACGCTCTGAAAAAAAAATTTAGCACTAATTATACATGAATTTTAAAGTGGACCTCTTATATTTCAAATAGGCTCGAATTAGATGGTTTATTAAGCATAATTAAGAAGATGTACATAACAAATGGCTACAGTCATGTAAAAGCAGAGTTCTGCTTTTCCGATCTCAACCATCAAATTTATTGAGATTTGTGCATGAAAAAAGTTTCTTTATCAAGATACGTGAATGAAATTTTTTAAATGATTGGGATCGGAAAAGCAGGACTCTGCTTTCTATTGGAATAACAGCAGAGTTCATTCCTATTGTTCTAGCCAAAAACATAATTTTTTCTGTTTTATATATGCTACTACTATTTTTTTCCTCAAACTAATCTATATTAAGTTGACAATCTGATAATGATAAAAATGATTTATAATTTTGAAGGCCGACTTTAATTTAAAATGTGATTTATACTATATTTATATGACACTTATGAAACATTATAAAACATGATATAAGATTTATGAGTAGGGTTAAAATGCCCCATTGATTTTGTGCTCCATCATGCTCTAACATTCTTATCTCTATTTTCAAAGTCTAAACAGTTGATCGGAACCGCTCAATATGATCTTCATACTAAATTGTGCTTGGATAACAGACTTTAGAATTTTTAGAATTTTTTTACTAATTGTTTAGAGAGGTACAAAATTATTATTTTTGAATGGTCCAGAATCTTCTAAAAACAGTGATTTTGTATTTATCTTAAAAAATAGCAAAAAAAAATTCAAAAAATATAAAATTTTGTATCCAAGTACATTTTAATATGAAGATCATATTAAGCAGTTTCGATCGATTGTTTAAACTTTGAAAATAGAGATAAAAATGTTGAAGCATGATGGGGTACAAAACTAATGGGGCATTTTAATCCTACTCAAGATTTATACATCAAATAATTTCAATCTTGTAACGGTTTATATTTAACAGTATTTGATGAATATTAAAATTAAACTAGAATTACCTTAAACTTGATGTACTCAAGTCAATTCATAAGTATAATAATATGTCAACATTATTTTCTAGTTTTTTTTTGGAAAATTTAAAATTATTTTTTATGATTATGGCTCCACGAGCATTAAAATTTGTTCAAATGTACATTGGTAGAGCCAAAAGTTTCTTTATTTTCCTCCTACTTTGAAACATTTCTACCTTGGAGCTTTAAGATGCTTAAATTAGCTTTCTTTAGCATCACATCTTCTAATTAAAATTAGTTGTCTATGTGCTATATTTCGCCTGTATAAAAAACAAAGGTTTAAATAGCATTTATTGTGTTATAGCGGAACGGCTAAAAAAACGACGCTTTTGTCATATTGCACTGCTATAGTGCCAATAGTGCCATAACTTTTATGGTCCGAAAATGCTATTAGAACCCTGATAAAAAGAAATCCACGTACTCAAGCTTATAATATGCATATATAATTTACATGGTAAATTCACAAGGATAAACTTCTAAGACGGAAGTGTGATTATTTTATAGTATGAAAAGATATCCTTGTCCACGTAATCTAAAAGAAAAAATGGTGGTGCATTAGTTTCTGCTTCTCTCTCTCTCTCTCTCTCTCTCTCTCATTAGCTTATACATATATTTTCTTATATATATATTTTCTTTGTGGGAGACATTTGAGGGACATGTAGACAAAACAATAGACAGCTTGCTCAAAACAGCCTTTAAATAATCTAACATAATATTAAACCTCTTTTTTTAATTTTTGTTGTTTAGTTGCATTTAGGCATAGCATTTTGCTCACATGGGATGTGTATTTTTATATCATTATGATATCTTAATCTGGCCAATTAAGCTAATGAGAGTAGATAAACATAAACTAATTATCTATTAACTAACTCCAACTTGAGGAGCACATGCATAACATTATATCAAACTAACTAGCCTTATATTATTAAAGGCTATTAATTTTTTTTATTTTATATTTAATTCACAGAGGCTTTTAAACTACTAATTAGATTGTTTCCTGTTGTGTTTGCTCATTGCCTATAGCCATTATGTGCTTCCATGCATGCTCTTAGAAAATTTCAATAATGTCTCCTTTGTTGGGGGACATCATACCGGGTCAAGTAACCTTTGATTTGATCTCCTTAAACTTTGTTCTTGGATCAAGTGCACTAGTTACTGGTACTATTACAGTTTGTAAATCTGTGTATTTACAACATGGGGGGGTTGGGGTTTCGATGAACATCAGATCAAATTCTGTCGAATATCGCATCGGAGCTGTCCAATTAACCAGTGTTGTAAATAACGGTATGCGCACGTTGAACGGATAGAGTACCGCCAAGCGATTAATTGAGAATAATCGGCTATAATCGGAAAAAATCGGCTGATTAATCGGAAAATTCCTTAACAGTTTGATCACCGCCAACGACTAATCGGCCGATTAATTGGCCTAAACGGACGTTTTTTACAACACTGCAATTAACATTGAGATTCATGCACACTTGATCCATATGAATCTTAATGTGAATCGGACGGCTCCTATCGGACATCGGATTAAATTTGATTCAATAGCCTCTTTATGAACTGCGGATTTAGTGCAGTGATACAAGTCACGTCTCTCTACGGAGAAGCCGCATGTTCAATTCTCAAAAATAACATTTAAAAGATGTTAGGTTGTACCTGAACCCTTTAATAATAATAATAATAATAATAAAAATATAGCCTCTTTATATGTAAAGCAGTTTGTAGATTTGATGGATCTCCAAAATGCTTTCTTTTGATCTTAAAAGCATCGCATGTCTTGCGGTTGCAAAGATAATACCAGACAGTGTTTAATTAAAGAAAGCATGAATACCAGACAGTGTTTAATTAAAGAAAGCAAGAGAGAATATTTAGACACTTATTAGCAGCTGCTGCTAAGGATTTTAGAAAGAGAGAAAATATTTAGTTGTTAATATTGACTGCTAATTTTTTTCTTTCTGTAAATCAATTTAAGCGGCTGGAGCAGATATTTTTTTAATCATTCGGATTTTGCTACTGTTGTTGATAGCTTCACATAATTACATTAGCTAGGAAAAATGGAATGGCGGAGCCAGCTTCGTCACGGAACGGCACGGCACGCGTGTCAGTTACGTACCGTGACTCGCGTGTCCGGTGCCGTGACCATTTGCATGCCGTGTCTATCTTTTAAAAGTTTGGCAAGGCACGGCACATCACGTGAAAGATTTAGTCACGGCACGTAGTCACGCGAGTCACGTGTAATTAGAACCATTAGATATTGATTTAATGGTGAATCTTGAATAAACTAACTTAAATTATGATTAAATGGTCACGCGAGTCACGTATGGTCACGGCACGGCGTGACTCACGTGGTGTGACCATTCGCGTGCTGTGACCACCCCTTGACATTTTGGTCACAGCACGACACGACACGTGAAAAATTAACTTGGCCACGGCACGGTACGGTACGAGATCAAAGTCATGACGTGTTAGTCACATCACGGCACGGCACGGCACGTTTTTTCCACTCTACATGTAAGTACTTACACAATTAAATTTCATGAAAGTAATATAATATTAATGAAATATTGTTCAAATTTAATTTTTGATACTCACATATTCTTAACTATAATGATTCCTCTGTCCTCAAATAGAAGGTTATTTATGGATATATAAAGGTGAAAATTTACTTTTATTTTTATCTTAAAAAAATTAGTAAGATGTACTATGCACGGATTTTAACCTAAAAAATAAATACTCGACTCCCAACTTAAAAAATAAAATAAAAACTAAATGTTATTTTCTGATATGAACTCCTTTTATTTTTCCTACCGTTGTGTATGTGTAGATGTTTGGAGAAAATAATAAGGAAAGGGATTTATCTATCAGAAAATTGTAAGCAAATTGCTTACCGTTGTGTATTTGTAAAAAAAATTAATAACAATAATATTATCTGCAAAATTTTGTTTATGAGGAGGGCTCAAATGTCTCATTGCTTTCATACTCCAATCATATCTCATATATTTATCTCCGATTAAAATTTAAACAGACGATCTGAACTGTACTCAACATGATATCCACATTAAAAATGTGCTTGGGGACCAAATTTTATATTTTTCAAAAATTTATTACTACATTTTAAGATAGATACAAAATCAATGTTTTTAGATAGTCCGGAATTTTCCGAAAAACAGTGATTTTGTATATATCTTAAAAAATAGTAAAAAAAATTTCAAAAAAAATATAAAATTTGGTCTCCAAGCACATTTTAATGTGAATATCATGTTTAGCGGTTCAGATTGTCTGTTTTGACTTTGAAATCAGAGATAATGATGTGGGATATAACTGGGGCATTTGAGCCCTCTCCTTTGTTTATTTAATCGCATAATAATTAGTCTCTTAACAATACATTTTATATCTATTAAGCACATGCATATATACCAAAGAGTATGTTTTTTTAAGGAACAAAATCTTCTCACCGGCCAAGAACCATATACTTTTGACAATTTTGCCATTTTATATGTAAAGCAGTTAATTTGTAGATTTGGTGGATCTTCATAATGCTTTCTTTTGATCTTAAAAGCGTCGCATGTTTTTTGGTTGCAAAAATGAATACATACCAGAAAATGTTTAATTAAAGAAAGCAAGAGAAAGTAGTTAGACACTGAGCAGCCGCTGCTAAGGATTTTAGAAAGAGAGAATATTTAGTTGTTATTGACGGCTAATTTTTTTTCTTTTGTAAATCAGACGGTGTTAATTAAATCGAAATCTTAGTCATTAAGTCATCTCTATGATTTTCAAATTCTAGTTGTGTATAATAAAATTTAGTTGATTTTTTTTTAATATATAGTTCAGCATTCTCATAAAATATTAAATATTTACTTATAATTTAGTGGTTAGAGTTTTATTTTATTAGAATGAAAACTTGGATTTAAATGCCACCTACTACATATTGTTCATTTTAAATTTCAGCCCCTCTATTAAAATTTTGAATTCAGAGTAGGTCCGATGCCCATCGGACTTGCTTTGGTTTGATGGTGTGATGACCATCCAATCAGCATCAAGATTCGTGCACTCTGCATCAAAACCGTGCAAGTCTGTATCAATTTCTGTGCGCACAGATTTAATACTAATCGTACGGTTCTAGAGTTAATTGAACTTAAAATTAGGTCCGATGCCCATCGGACCTACTCCTGTCTCTAAAATTTTCTAGTTTTGCCCCTGCTGATAAGCATTGGAAATTCAGTCCAATGTTTGGTCGGACCGATCAATTCGTGTCTAGATTCATACACAGTTAATCAACACAAATTTTGAAGCTGTCCGTCCGGAGATAGGAGTAGGTCCGATGGGCATCGGACCTACATTTAGGTTCAATTAGCTCTTTAACTGTACTATTAGCATCAAGATCTATGTGCACGGAAATTGATATGACTTGTACGGATATTGATGCAGAGCACACGAATCTTGATACAGATCGAATGGTCATCACACCCATCGAACCAAGATAGGTCCGATGGGCATCGAACCTACTCTGATTCCGTCCGGAAGGGGAACAATTTGGGTGCGATGGCCATCTGACTCAAATTTGAGCTTGATAGGTTTCGTGTCCGTCTGATCCGCTTTAAAATATGTACGTGTCGTTTTAATATTCGTGCATGTACGTTTCAAATTGGGCGTCTAACCAAACTGTTCTTGTCCGCAAAGAATCTAGATCGAATGGCAGATTTTGGGCCGCTGGTATTCAATTAGAATGCCATCGAATTTTGGGCCGCTGGTTTTCAATTAGAATACCATCGAATTTTGGGCCGCTGGGTTTCTGTCATATAAAATTTAATTTGGACAAAATCAGATTTTGATTTGTTTGAACTTGAAGAAGTCACGTCTCAATTTAAGTGGCTTTGAGCAGATATTTGGAAAGAAATTGCGTTGGGTTAGAAATCAAATGTCTGGAGCGATTGATAGCTTCACATAAACTATGCAATTCTTCCTGAAAACTTGCGCAACAAATTTCATATGAATTAATTCCGGAAGATGAATTTAAAGATAGATAAGTGGTTAACTCTGCATATGTGACGTCATTCTGTTCTTACAGCATATGCAATTCGATCAATCAGCGTACCAAAATAATCAAAGTTTGTCTCGAACATATTTTTTAATTTAATTATTATTCAATTAATTTATGAAAATTAGTTGATTTTTTTTTCACAATTTTATTATAATTCTGATTTAATTATTTAAAGTTTTTTTACTTTAACAGAATAACTGCTGCTACTACAATTTATCCTAAAATAGTACACTATCCAAAAGACCATCTTCAGAAAAAAAAAACACACGCACGCACGCACACACAAAACAAAGAAAAAGGACACCTCCATTTCGTACAATCAGAAACATTTAACATTTCGTTCCTTCTGCATGGTCTTCACCAATTGCAAGTAAGATGAACAGAAACTATTGATATTCCCCTTTCCATTGTACATAAAATATCAAATCTTAATACGGGTCCCACAATAAATTTGCTTAAATATTGTCATTTACTCATTTATTAATATACCACGTCTATCTATATACCGATATTTTTATTAATAACCTAAAACAAAAGAAAAATATCAAATATAATCCCGATTCGAAACTATTTTCAAATCTAACCTAACCGCCCAGAAATGGGGCGGTCAGCTGTGGACACTAAACCGCCCCACAAAGGGGCGGTCCGTTTTTTTTTTCTTCTTCTTAGATTTGAGAGACAATATGAATGAAATTTAATAATAAAAATTCGAATTTTGTTTTTAATATTTGTTAGATTAATTCTTTTGATGTGTAAACCGACATTTTTAAAAATACCCAAAGTTAATTAAAGATTAATAAAAATGCCCAAACCGGTCATTTTTATACTAAAATACGCTAATTACTGGAAATTATGTTAATTTATGCTGATTTACACTAGAATTATGCTAAAATACGGTAAATTACTTGAAATTATGTTAATTTATGCTGAAATTACAATAATTATGTAGAATTATGCTAAAATACGGTAAATTATGCTAAATTACGTATGAATAGGACCTATTTTGTGCCATCTTTCATAAATCATAAAAAATAGTAAAAAAATTTCAAAAATAATAAAAATTGGTATTCTACAGGTTCATTATATAACTAATTTACTGAGCTACGTAGATTGGAGAATAGAAATGAAAATCTTAATCGGAAACTTCAACTGAAGTTTTGAGGCCTTTCCCTTTGTTTTTTAGCAATTCTGAATTTGGAAATCCAACATAGCAAGTTCGACGCATGCGCATTATCACAAGCTTTCCGAAAAGTGGTCATTTGCTGAAATCGGACACTCGAGCGCCGTTTTATGGCCGTTTGAAGTTTCGTCGTCGTTTTTTTCCTTTCTCAGTGAAGATATCATCCCTATTCGTACGTAATTTAGCGAACTTTACCGTATTCTAGCATAATTCTACATAATATTGTAATTTCAAGTAATTTAGTGTAATTCAGCATAAATCAAGTAATTTAGCGTGTTTTAGTATAAATATGCTAATTATATATATAAAATGTAATCTAGCAAATATTTAAAAATAAATTCGATTTTTTAGTATTATATTTTAGTATTTTACCTATTTGTCTCTTAAATTAAAAAAATTAACATAATTTCAAATAATTCTCAAGTAATTTAGTGTATTTTAGTATAAATATGCTATCAAAAAAGTAATTTGACAAATATTAAAAAAAAAAATCGATTTTTTAGTGTTATATCTCAGTATTTTAGTTATTTAGTCAAGGAACCGGCCGGTTTGGGCATTTTTATTAATCTTTAATTAACTTTGGGTATTTTTAAAAATGTCGGTTTACACATCAAAAGAATTAATCTAACAAATATTAAAAACAAAATTCGAATTTTTATTATTAAATTTCATTCATATTGTCTCTCAAATCTAAGAAGAAGAAGAAAAAAAAACGGACCGCCCCTTTGTGGGGCGGTTTAGTGTCCACAGCTGACCGCCCCATTTCTGGGCGGTTTGGTAGGCAACCTGGACCGCTCCATTTCTGGGCAGTTAGGTTAGATTTGAAAATAGTTTCGAATCGGAATTATATTTGATATTTTTTTTTTGTTTTAGGTTATTAATAAAAATATCGGATCTATATACCACATTAGATAGCCGTTGTGAGCTGGCTTAATTAGATATACACAATCTCCTCTTAATTTAATTCTAATAAATTAACATTGACTATTTGACTTGCGCTGCTAGGCATCTCCAGTACACTTCTTCTCAAGTCTCCAACACACACACTCTCTCTCTCTCCAACAACACATTTTATTTATTATTTCTTGTAAACACTCGCGGAGGCGGAGCAACACTCTCAGTCCCATTTGCCACCACCTCTCTCTCTCGTCTCTTAACATTTTTTTTCTGCTCTCAAATGTTTTGGCGGCCGGTTGCTTTTCGTTAGGTGAAATCTCTTACCCTTTCTTATTATCAAATATCATCTTTTGTACAAGTTCGATGAGATAAATAATTCTTTTAGGATTTTTCAGTCCCATTTGCCACCACCTCTCTCTCTCTCTCTCTCTCTCTCTCTTCTCTAAACATTTTTTTTGTCTGCTCTCAAACATTTTGGCGGCCGATTGATTTTCCTTAGTTGAAATATCTTATCCTTTCTTATTCTCAAATATCATCTTTTTTGTACAAGTTCGATAAGATAAATAATCCATTTAGGATTTTTCAGTCCCATTTGTCACCACCTCTTTCTCTCTCGTCTCTTAACATTTTTTTTGTCTGCTCTCAAATATTTTGGCGGCCGGTTGCTTTTCGTTAGGTGAAATCTCTTACCCTTTTATATTCTCAAATATCATCTTTTTGTACAAGTTCGATGAGATAAATTAGAATTTTTCAGTCCCATTTGCCACCACCTCTCTCTCTCTCTCTCTCTCTCTCTCTCTCGTCTCTTAACATTTTTTTGTCTGCTCTCTAACATTTTGGCTGCCGGTTGCTTTTCGTTAGGTAAAATCTCTTACCCTTTCTTATTCTCAAATATCATCTTTTTGTACAAGTTCAATTAGATAAATAATCCGTTTGGGATTTTTCAGTCCCATTTGCCTCCACCTCTCTCTCTCGTCTCTTAACATTTTTTTGTCTGCTCTCAAACATTTTGGCGGCCGGTTGCTTTTCGTTAGGTGAAATATCTTACCCTTTCTTATTCTCAAATATCATCTTTTTGTACAAGTTCGATGAGATAAATAATCCGTTTAGGGTTTTTCAGTCCCATTTGCCACCACCTCTCTCTCTTGTCTCTTAACATTTTTTTTGTCTGCTCTCAAATATTTTGGCGGCCGGTTACTTTTCGTTAGTTGAAATCTCTTAACCTTTTTTATTCTCAAATATCATCTTTTTGTACAAGTTCGATGAGATAAATAATCCGTTTAGGGTTTTTCAGTCCCATTTGCCACCACCTCTCTCTCTCTCTCGTCTTTTAACACTTTTTTTTGTCTCCTGTCAAACATTTTGGCGGCCGGTTGCTTTTCTTTAGGTGAAATCTCTTACCCTTTCTTATTCTCAAATATCATCATTTTGTACAAGTTCGATGAGATAAATAATCCATTTAGGGTTTTTTCAGTCCCATTTGCCACCACCTCTCTCTCTCTCTCGTCTCTTAACATTTTTTTGTCTGCTTTCAAACATTTTGGCGGCCGATTGCTTTTCGTTAGGTGAAATCTCTTACCCTTTCTTATTCTCAAATATTATCATTTTGTACAAGTTCGATGAGATAAATAATCCGTTATAGGTTTTTTCAGTCTCATTTGCCACCACCTCTCTCTCTCTCTCTCTCTCTCTCATCTCTTAACATTTTTTTGGTCTGCTCTCAAACATTTTGGCGGTCGGTTGTTTTTCGTTAGGTGAAATCTCTTACCCTTTCTTATTCTCAAATATCATCTTTTTGTACAAGTTCGATGAGATAAATAATCCGTTTAAGGTTTTTCAGTCCCATTTGCCACCACCTCTCTCTCTCTCTCTCTTGTCTCTTAACATTTTTTTGTCTGCTCTCAAACATTTTGGCGGCTGGTTGCTTTTTGTTAGGTGAAATCTCTTACCCTTTCTTATTCTCAAATATCATCTTTTTGTACAATTTCGATAAGATAAATAATCCGTTTAGGGTTTTTCAGTCCCATTTGCCACCATCTCTCTCTCTCGTCTCTTAACATTTTTTTTGTCTGCTCTCAAACATTTTGGCGGCCGGTTGCTTTTCGTTAGGTGAAATCTTTTACCCTTTCTTATTCTCAAGTATCATCTTTTTGTACAAGTTCGATGAGATAAATAATCCGTTTAGGGTTTTTCAGTCCTATTTGCCACCACCTCTCTCTCTCTCTCGTCTGTTAACATTTTCTTTGTCTGCTCTCAAACATTTTGGCGGTCGGTTGTTTTTCGTTAGGTGAAATCTCTTACCCTTTCTTATTCTCAAATATAATCTTTTTGTACAAGTTGGATGAGATAAATAATCCGTTTAGGGTTTTTCAGTCCCATTTGCCACCACCTCTCTCTCTCTCGTCTCTTAATATTTTTTTTGTCTGCTCTCAAACATTTTGGCGGCCGGTTGCTTTTTGTTAGGTGAAATCTCTTACACTTTCTTATTCTTAAATATCATCTTTTTGTACAAGTTCGATGAGATAAATAATCCGTTTAGGATTTTTCAGTTCCATTTGCCACCACTTCTCTCTTTCGTCTGTTAACATTTTTTTTGTCTGCTCTCAAATATTTTGGCGGCCGGTTGCTTTTCGATGAGACAAATTTTAAATATGCCCATTGACTCATATGTGGACGTCATTCTGTTCTTAGAGCATATGCAATTCGATCAATCAGCGTACCAAAATAATCAAAGTTTGTCTCGAACATATTTTTTAATTTAATTTTTCAATTAATTTATCAAAATTAGTTGATTTTTTTTCACAATTTTAATATAATTCTGATTTAATTATTTAAAGTTTTTATTTTAGCATAATATTTTTTCGGTAACGGCCATTAATTTATCACTGTTTTTGGATGGTCCAGAATTTTCAGATCAAGTGATTTTCTACCTATCTAAAAAAATAGTAAAAAAATTCAAAAAAATGTAAAATTTGGTTTGCAAGTACATATTCATTTTATAATCATGTTGAACGGTTCGGATCAACCGTTAGGATTTTGAAAACTCAAATATTGAGCCGTAGCACGGACCAATCCGTGCTATGCATAGTACCGTAGCCTCACTCATATATATATATATATAGAGAGAGAGAGAGAGAGAGAGGAGGGATCCAATTACACCTTTTTTGGTGACACATCATGACACCATTTTTTTTATAGGTCAATTTTGCGATTTCAAAATCCAAACAGTCGATCCGAACCGTTCAACATGATCACCATATTAAAATGTGCTTGGAGATCAAATTTTACATTTTTTTGAATTTTTTTACTATTTATTAAGATAGTTACAAAATCGTTGTTTTTCAATGGTCTGAAAATAACGATTTTGTAACCATCTTAATAAATAGTAAAAAAATTCAAAAAAATGTAAAATTTGATCTCCAAGCACATTTTAATATATTCATCATGTTGAACGGTTTGGATCGACTATTTGGACTTTGAAAATAGTAGGTGTCAAAGTGTGTCACCAAAAAAGGTATAATTGGATCCCTCCTCATATATAGTAAAACTAGGGTGTTCCTAAGCTCACCAAGCCCTTCCGTGAGCTTGACTCTAAAACATATCGAATTGACTTTAAACGACATTTCCAAACCGTTAGATGTTCAATCTATATTAAAATGTGCTTGGAGACCAAATTTTTCATTTTTTGGAATTTTTTTACTATTTATTAAGATGGTTTGAAAATTGTTGTTTTTATTAAAATTCTGCACCATTGGAAAACAACAATTTTCAAACCATCTTAATAAATAGTAAAAAATTCCAAAAAATGTAAAATTTGGTTTCCAAGCACATTTTAATATAGATTGAATATCTAACGGTTTGGAAATGTCGTTTGAAGTCAATTCGATAGGTTTTAGAGTCGAGCTCATGGAAGGGCTTGGTGAGCTTAGGAACACCTTAGTTTTACTATATATATATATATATATAGTGCTGGGCTTAGCTAAGCCATGGTGTAAAACGACTTGGTGCTCCACGCCTCATTATTTCCATTTTGAAAATCCAAACGACCGATCCGAACCGCTCAAGTTGTTTTCCATATTGATATGTGCTTGGAGACCAAATTTTACATTTTTTGGAATTTTTTTACTATTTATTAAGCCACTTTGAAAATCACTGATCCGGCGGTCCAGAAATTTTTACTGTTTTTTACTGTTCATAAGGATTTTCAGATTTTCAAAGTGGCTTAATAAATAGTAAAAAAATTCCAAAAAATGTAAAATTTGGTCTCCAAGCACATTTCAATATGGAGAACATGTTGGAAGGTTCGAATCGACTATTTGAACTTTGAAAATGAAGATATGACGTGGAGTACCAAGTCGTTGTACTCCATGGAGTAGCCTAGTCGGACTCTCTCTATATATATATATATATATATATATATGAGGAAGGATCGGATTACACCGTTTTTTTTTACACATTTTGACACCTACCATTTTCAAAGTCCAAATAGTCGATCCAAACCATTCAACATGATGGATATATTAAAATGTGCTTGGAGATCAAATTTTACATTTTTTTGAATTTTTTTACTATTTATTAAGATGGTTACAAAATCGTTATTTTCAGACCATTGAAAAACAGGATTTTTTAACCATCTTAATAAATAGTAAAAAAATTCAAAAAAATGTAAAATTTGATCTCCAAGCACATTTTAATATGGTGATCATGTTGAACGGTTCGGATCGACTGTTTGAATTTTGAAATCCCAAAATTAACCTATAAAAAAACATTATCAAGATGTGTCAAAAAAAGGGTGTAATTGGATCCCTCCTCTCTCTCTCTCTCTCTCTCTCTCTCTCTCTCTATATATATATATATATATATATATATATATAGTAGAACTAGGGTGTACTTAAGCTCACGAAGCTTCTTTGAGAGCTTAATTTAAAAATATATTTAATCAGCTTCAAACGATGTATCCAAACTGTTGAAACCGACCTACTTCACGAGTGATGCGTTTACATGTCAAATTTATAATTTTTCGAACTAATTTAATATAAAGTCAAGCGGTTAGAAAAATATGTTTTATAAGTTAATTTTAATGTGTTCATTTTTCATTATTTATTGATCGCTTGATTTTATATTAAATTAGTTTGAGAATTTATAAATTTGACATGTAAACTCATCACTCGTGAAGTAGATCGGTTTCAACGGTTTGGATGCGTCGTTTGAAGCCAATCCGATGGGTTTTTGAGTTAAGCTCACAAAAGAACTTGGTGAGCTTAAGAACACTCTAGTTCTACTTATATATGAGGAGGGATCCAATAACACCATTTTATGATGACACATCTTGACACCATATGTTTGTAAGTTATTTTTATGATTTCAAAATTCAAACAGTCTATCCGAACGTTCAACATGATCTCCATATTAAAATGTGCTTGGAGACCAAATCTTACATTTTTTGGAAATTATTTACAATTTATTTAGAATTTTGTAAAATTGTTGTTTTTCAATGATCCAGTCTGAAAACAACAATTTTGTATACATCTTAATAAATAATAAAAAGTTCCAAAAAATGTTAAATTTGGTCTCCAAACACATTTTAATACGGAGATCATGTAGAACGGTTTGGATCCGACTATTTAGACTTTGAAATTGCAAAAATGACTTATAAATATTTGTGTCAAGATGTGTCACCATAAAATGGTATATATATATATATAGAGAGAGAGAGAGAGAGAGAGAGAGAGTTGGGCTATGGTGAGTTGCGAAGTAAGATTCTTATTTTACTTCACACTTATATCTCTATTTTCAAAGTCTAAATAATCTATCCGAACCGCTCAACATTATCTCCATATTGAAATGTGCTTGGAGATCAAATTTTACATTTTTTGGGGATTTTTTTACTATTTTTTAGATGGGTAGAAAATCGCATTTTTCTATGGCTGTCAATAGCATTTTTATTTTGTTGTTATTGTCCTGTAAAATTGCAGCTGGATATATCATGCATGTAAGTATAAATTTTATTTTATTAGTCAAGCATATACTATTTATTTTGTTTCAATTCTCTGTAGATGGCCGGATATGTATCATATCATGGAGAATATTACGGCAGTCAAGCCAAAATTAGTGCATGGGGCATTCCTGACATGAACCCGAATTATAGCTATGAAGTCTCTGTAACTCTCCTATACTTTAATGGTGATCGCATAAGTTTGGTAAAAACAGGACTTCATGTATGTAAGATAATTCTGGATTGATAATTTTCTTTATTTTTTGCATAAAAGTATTATAAAACTTTCTTCGTTTACCAGAAATTATTATATTTTGCTTACTAAAGTGCTTGAAGATAAAAGTGAATTATATCATCAATCACTTAAATATCACATTATCAATATATATATATATATATATATATAAAAATGTCATAACTATAATTTGCCCTGTTATAATTGGAACACCACCAAAGTGTCATGTAAGTGCCACATGTTTGTTTACATGACACATGTGTAATGTGTTAGATCTATGCCCACATTTTTCACACATGTACTATTTACATCTATTGGAAAGGAAGGCTTTATTGAACATGAAATAGTTTAAATGGCCTATTAATAGAAATAAAGGGAGAAAGGTCCTCAATAGAATTACGTTAAATTACTAAAGATTTCTCTTAAATTTAATTACTAAGATTTTATCCGTTTTTTGTGATAATATTTGATTGAATTTTGTTTTAGAAAAATTAACTGCTAGTTATTCTACTTTGTAAAGTTCTAATGCAATTAGATAAAAATAAAATAAACTAAAGTTGTTCTGTTGGAGTAAATTTTTTTTTTAATTGTTCCTCTTATCTTCATTTGGAACTGTAACAAATATTATTAGTGTCATTTCCTCTATGTTTGACCCAGTCAAATCGTATTTGATACTACTAATCTTAATTTTAAAGGGTCAAATTTCAATTACTAATTGTAAAATATATTTAAATCCGTATAATAAACAATAAACTCATTTAAATGCTCTTGAGAAATTCCATCTAAAAATATGTTAACCTGGGTTAAATATAAGAGCATAAAATATTGACACTATAGAAAAATGGTCTATCAGACATATTATTTTAGAAAAAATAAAGAACAAAATAATATAGATGAAGAGATGAGTCAGCATTATATTGATAATCAAATCATATATTTTGCATTATATTTATTATTCAGGATGAAAATCCACCCTTTGATTTTTACTATTTTCTATTACAAATTTTCGTTAATTCTGTACAAATTATTTATGAATTTGTTCTTAATTACGGTCTTGTATATAAAAAATAACTAATGCTTTAACATGTTCAAGGTCCAGAAGATCCATTATCTTTAATCACAGTCTAAGTTGGGGATCCGACTCTGCTGCTATTCTAAGAAAAATAGCAGCGGGTGCTCTCTACTTTTATGTCTATCTCTCTCTTCAAAAGAGGAGGAGAGAGAGAGGAGAGAGATAGAGAGGATAGCAGGGATAGCAAAGTTTTTTGGAGAGCAGCGGAGTCGGATTCCTAAGTTGGATCTTGAGTTGTCCTAACATTTTTTAGGTGCAAGTACTTCCATATTTATATCATAACAATGATTTGCGGTTCTTTACCTCGGGAAATGTAAGTTTATTATCAACTCTTTTTTGTAATGGCTTCTCATCAGTTCTTTTACTTTCTTCATATATGTAGGAAGAAATTTAAATCAAAATTTTTATTTTTTTTTATTTTTTAGGATGATGTTAAAAGAAAGAATGCATGCTACAACTTGGATTGTCCAGGTTTTGTTGTTGCTAATTCATCGGTACTTTATCCGGGTCAAGCTGTAGCTCCACTTTCTCAGTACAATGGAGAAGATCGATATGTCACACTTAGCATAAAAAAGGTATCACTAATTTTATTGCAACCTTTATGCATGCTTTATGATCTTTTTTTTTTAACTATGTATGTCTTTTATTAATATTGTTCTAGGATCCAGTTACAAAATTTTGGAGAAGATTTCGGTACAAGCTCAAAATTAGGATGGTGGCAAAAAGGGCCTCTCGGAGATTTGGATAGCAATGCAACTACTGTTCAATGGTTGGCTTTTGTGACATATGAAAATGATGATGCAGGTAGGGATGTTCATCGGTTCGGTTGAAACCGAACCGAACTAGGCAAACCAAAGTAATAATTTGGTTTCTAAACTAGAATCGAGCTGAACCGATTTAGTATTGGAACCGAACCGAACCGAACCAAAGTTTTATTTCGGTTTGTTCGGTTTGTTCGGTTCAAACCAAAATATAGTAATTTTTTTTATTTAAAGCAATTGATTTATAATAAGCCGAATTATATTAAGAAATAAACTGGGGTATTAAGAAATAAACTGGGATATTAAGAAATAAACCGAAGTATATAAAGCAATTGATTAAGAAATAAACCGGGGTATTAAGAAATAAACCGGAACGGTCCGGACCAAATTCATAATATATAAAAGTTCGGTCGGTTCGGTTATTTTGGTTTTAAAAATTTTCAAACCGAACCGAACCAGAATTATAATTTGGTTTTAAAAAGTAAACCGAACAAATCATTAAACCAAACAAACCGAACCGTTTAGTCCAAACTAATTTGGTTCGGTTAAAAACCGACTAAACTGGACCCAATGAACACCCCTAGATGCAGGTCCTATCATGGGAAGCGGTCATTATCCAATCGAAGGTAAAAATAAAGCAGCATGTATGATGGATCTAAAATTTTTCGACAAGACAGGAAATGCTAAGAGTCCTAGAATTTATGATTTAGTAAGAAGTGATGATAAGGTCCGGTTCGGCTGCAGCAAAAATTTTACTGTTCACATGGGAAAAAAAAATTCACTCTGAGTGAATTTTTTTTTTTCCACGTGAACAGTAAAATTCAGTTCAAAAATTTTGATTTTCCGTACCCATTCCCGAGCCCACTATGCAGCCGAACAGGGCCTAAACCTGATTGCTACAGGGCACTGCCTGCTGTATTTCTTGGAGATGAAGCAGATGAACATAAATTCTATTATGGGGGACCGGCTGGCTGTAAAAATTAATAACAAAAGTCAATTGATTAATATTTAATAAAATGTTTGCGTTGGATAACTGCGGCAAATTATGTTTAATAATAAATGCTCAATTTAATCTTTATATGATTGTAGGAAGAAAAGAATTAAAAGGTGGTTATATATCCATTTCGTATTTTTATTTAACATAGTAACATTTCAATTGAAATATTTAATAGGTGCTTTTAAATTAATGCATTTTCAGCATGTTTTTCTAGCACAAAAATTGAGGTATCATATATAATTTTGGAGGAGGAGGGTTCCAATGCACCCTCTTTTTTGTGCTCTCAATGCACTCACATCATTTATCTCCGTTTTTTAAATTCGAACAGTCGATCGAAGCCGCTCAACATAATCTTCATAATAAAATATGCTTGGAGACCAAACTTTATATTTTTTAGAATTTATTTACTATTTTTTTTGGATAGATACAAAATCACTTTATCGGATGGTCCAGAATCTCCTTAAAACAGTGATTTTGTATCTATCCAAAAAAATAGTAAATAAATTCTAAAAATATAAAATTTGGTTTCCAAGCATATTTTATTATGAAGATTATGTTGAGCGGCTCGGATCAACTGTTCGGACTTTGAAAATAGAGATAAATATATATATAATGTGGATACATTAGGAGCACAAAAAGAGGGTGCATTGGAACCCTCCTCATTTTGGAGATATAATTCTCAACTAAATGGAGCATGAATTTATTAAAATCTATTAGAGCGTGCCTGGCCCTTGAAACTTGTTGGCCCAAAGTAGTGGCCAGCCCAAATAATTTTGTCTTCAGGTGTTCTTTTGCGCTAACACAGCGCGCTCAGGTCGTCACAGAAGAGTGGGAGCTGTCTTATGCTCTGATCTAGTATTACAAGAAAGTAACAGTATTTTTTTCGTTTGTTATTTTGTGACGATAATGTTGTTGGACACATAGTATTGATTTCTTGGAGAGTAATTAAGATCGGTCAAATCAGAATTCATATCCAGAAAATTCCATCTTATCTTCCCTCGTTCCTGTCTGTGGTCCTGAGAACTGGAATTGTCCAGTCTCCAGTCTTCAAAATTCAAACTTTCCCTATTTATTCTCATGTTCCCAATTATGTAATATAATTTTATGACCGTTTTAAGAAATGTAAATGAATTCTCAACTAGCAAGTATCAATTGATATTTCTTTCGTAATTTCTTGGAAGTAAAACGAACTAAATATTATTATTCATTCCACAAATTTCTATGACAGCTGCCGAGAAAGGAAATGAATTGCGGAATTGTATTTTCTACAAGGGAGGCGCATAAATTTCAACTTCAAGTGATCAAAACATAACAATTGATATAAATAGGGGCATGATCCTTAATCTTTCTCAAATTGTAACTTGAGTCCAAGAAATCTCCATCATTAATTGCAAATTTGTCCTTAAAACAGCCAAACCCACCTACTTAGCTGCCTACCACAAATCACAATTCCAAAACAATATACCTATCCACATACAATACAAAAATCTTGTGAAAAGATATGAAGGAGGCAGTAGTGCTTTACACCGGCCCTGGCCTCGGCCATCTGATACCGATGGCGGCTTTGGCAAAACGCTTTCTAAACCATGGTTTCTCGGTCACCGTTGTGACCTTTAATCATCCCCTCAATCCTGGTAAGGCCGATCAAGATGTTTCACGCCTATCCTCGGCTAACTCCACGATCTCTTTCCATGTCCTCCCTCCTGTCTCCTTAGAGGACGGTTATGAAAATCTCGAGCCGCTCACGTTGATGCGTGCCGCTCTTGCTGCGCAAAACGTAAATCTTCACAAGTTCTTAATGGACTTGTCAAAAACCAGCTTTATTCAGGCAGTCGTGCTTGATTTATTTTGCACACTTGCACTTGACGTAGCGAGTCAATTGAGTATCCCGGCTTATTTTTTCATGGCATTCGGTGCCTCTGGCACTGCGTTCTTCCTTCAACTTCTTGAACTCGACGCAAGTAGTAATCTTTCTCTAAAAGATTTCGGGGAAAATCCAACAAATTTTCCGGGTTTGCCACCAGTACTGGTTTCTGATCTTCCATCATTCCTTCACGACCGCACAAGTGATACGTACAAATCTTTGGTGAAAAATTTGACAAGTTTGGTTAAATCAGACGGCATCCTCATGAATACCTTTGCATCACTAGAACCAAAAGCGATCTCTGCACTTAGAGAAGGGCTTTGTGTGCCTAGTTTTAACATGCCACCAATTTACAGCATAGGCCCGCTGGTCACTGAGTCGCAAGAAACAGAAACGGAACGGCATGAATGTCTCAAATGGTTGGATTTACAACCTAAAGGTACTGTTGTCTTTTTATGTTTCGGCAGCATGGGCGGTTTCCCTCCCGATCAAATCAAGCAAATCGCAACTGGTTTGGAGAACAGCGGTCAGAGGTTTTTATGGGTTGTAAAAATCGCTATGGACCCGAAAATGATTTTTTATAACTCAATGTCTGAATTTGAACTGGATCAAGTACTACCAGAAGGGTTTCTCAACAGGACAAAAGACAGGGGGATGGTAGTCAAATCATGGGCTCCTCAAATTCAAGTACTAAATCACGAATCTGTCGGTGGGTTCGTGACGCACTGTGGATGGAACTCAATACTGGAGGCAGTGACATCTGGCAAGCCGATGTTATGCTGGCCACTGTATGCAGAGCAAAGGTTGAATAAAGAGATCTTAGTAAATGAACTGAGGCTCGGTATGACTATAGAAGGATATGATCGAGACATGGTGGAGGCGAATGAGGTAGAGGCCAAGGTGAGATGGCTGATGGAGGATGAAGGTGGCAGGTTGCTTAAAGAGCGCTCAAAGGCGATGAAGGATAAGGCAGCAGAGTCGGTCACAGAAGCGGGCCCTTCTTCTCAAGCGTTCATGCAGTTTTTGAAAGATTTGGAGAGGTAGAAGTTAGCGAAGAACAAAATATTAATAAAGGTTTTCTTGGAGTTTATTAATGTTGGAAGTATTATTTGTTGATCATTGTTTTTAATATCTTTCTTTCTTTTGAGTGTATTAGATAAAATTCAGATGTTTTCACTATTTAATTTTATCCGTAGGAATTGTATTACCAGAAATAGTATTACATATACTACAGTTTCAGCTGTAAATCATAAAATCAATACAGAAAACAATAAATAGCAACCAGTATATTCAAAAGATTTTAGGCAATTTAGGAGATTATCATTCATCTTTCTTCTTGTAAAAGCAACTGATATCTTCATTATCCCTGTGCATCCTCAATAGAAGCATTTTTACACGAGATAGGAGTAGGTCAGATGGGCATCGGACCTACATTTAGGTTCAATTAGCTCTAGGACCGTACGATTAGCATCAAGATCTATGTGCACGGAAATTGATACAGACTTGCACGGATTTTGATACAGAGCACACAAGTCTTGATGCAGATCGAAAGGTCATCACACCCATCGAACCAAGGTAGGTCCGATGGGCATCGGACCTACTCTGATTCCTTTTTACACCTCCTTAAGATCTCTCCAATCGACATCAAATAACCATTTGGACTGCAGCTTGTTCATGGATGAACCATGAATGATTTTAGTATCATGGACGCAAATAACCATTTCTCTCAGCTCTAACTGTTTAAATTACCACTCTGGGAACTGTTGAGTAAAATTTTATTCATTTATTTTATTTAAACCGCCGTTTATTTATTGCTAGGATCATTTTGCTACCATGTTCATCTCTACATTCTAAGCATGAACCCATATTCAGAATGCTGGTGTTCAAAGATAAGAGAGTTGTACAACTAACGGTTAAATTTACAAGAGACATGAATAAAGAACAGTTTCTTTACAATGTACATATATACAACAGGCAGATAAAATGGCGATACTAAAAACAAGCACCATCAACAGCTAAAATATAAGCGATGCATATTCTGACATAACATGAGAAGGTTATAACAATACGTAATTAACAACTATAACAATTGGACATAAGACACCTCATGATTGGAAGAGAGTTACAGTAGCAATGTATCCATTTTTCATCACCTGACAGTTGCAAGAAAGCACAGGTGTTATTTCCAGTGGCAAATGTAAAAACTTAAACGCTATGGAAGTGTAAAATATATACCAGTTTTACCTCAAAAGCTATGTTCTGGTAACCATAGACAAATGTTGGACCAAATGGGTTGTTCATAGAACCTTGGGTCTGAATCGCAGCACGACCACCATCCCCTAGTATCTCCTGAAATACGAAAAAGTTGAAGATCTTTGATGTATAATTTAGGGGGAAAATGAAAAAACTAAATTAAGCGCATATGTGATACAATTACACTACCTTCACTTGCTCCCATTTGGTGCTTGGGGTGATACAATTCTTGGTTCTAGTGCCTGGCTGGACAGCTCCTTCAGCTGAAAATTAATGAAAAACAAGAATCAGAGTCCTGAAATTTCATCAAAATGGATAAAATAATTTATCACACATAAGAACTACTAACTTTCGGCATCATATATAACGTAGTTACACTTCATGTAGGAGTTAAAATCAGAGTGCCCCGGGAAATTTGTGTGCAACACAAACTTCTTTATCTTGTGAGTCTGCAATCTCAAAATAATGATATCAACTTAAATAGTTATCTTATATTAAATAACAACTTCTCATCATGCATGAAGGTGTAAAACAGTACCTGACCGTCAAATAAAATGTCAATTCCACGAGAAAAATAATTGTAGAAGTAATCGCCACATTGAGTTGTTCTTGGTCTAGGATCTGAGGTAGAGTGTATCACCATTTGGTCCACCTAAATATGGAAAATAGGTAAATAAAAACAGAAGTACCACAAAAAAGAAAGGAAAAAGGAAAAAGAGTAATAAAGCATACCTGCTTTTGATGGATCCCACAAGGACGTCCCAGCTCAGTCCATATATCCTGAAAATAAAATTGTGAGTAAAAACCGACAACAAATGAAATCACAAGATTTTACTGCTGTTATAATTATGGAAAACAGTAAAAAACACATGCACACTTACCTGGGGTGAGGCACCAAAAGGAATATGCTGACTGCCAACAGTAAACCATATCCCATCTCCAAGCTGAAAATTAAAAAGGAAGCACAACATACAAATCAACATAACAAAACTACCAAGTACTAGCAGAGTTGCAATAACAGATACAGGCAATAGTTCTTCTTTTTTCACCCTTTTAGGTTGAACAAAAAATGAGCTCACTAAGTTTGCACAGTAGGAGAGAGAACTAGACCTTTGCATGAACCTCTTCCATGTACAGGCTGCCAGTTGGCAAAGGCGGGACCACTGCCTTATCCATTGAGGATCCAACCCCAACCTTGCCATCTGACGATCCATCAAAAATAGATACACGGCAAGTGACAGGTGTTGTCCCGTCAGGGAACTCTAGAGGTAGTTCTGCTAATACTGCAAATCAAAATTACAAACCAAGATGTGATAGCTGAAGTAAAAATAAACTTTACAACACTCAATTACATGGAAATGTTTAGGAGCTGGGAAATTGGGATTTTCATGACTCACCTTCCCCTTTATTGAAGAAGTTTGTATATTGACCAGGGATAGGAAAAGCAAAGGATAATCCCTGGTATATGGCAATAAAATGAAAATTAGCATAAAAAACAAAGGTAATTGTTTAACTACATAAATATAAGTATATATTAAGTTACATACAGGGTAAAAGAGAGTATATATTCCTCTTTCATTGTCATAAATTCCAGGGAATGTGGGGCCAAAGAGAGCATATACTGCTACAAAGGTTGCTAGTGTCGAGGGCCCACTAGAAAGGGAAAATAACACATGGTTAAAGACAAAAACTATCAATCCATATCCTGATATAATAATAAGCATTTTTTTATCTGAAATAATATGTAACGAATTGGAGAATAATGTTAAAGATTACTAACCCAATCAAGTTAGTTGCATAACGCATTTGCATTCTTTTTACATCATATATCTCAATTAACCGTAGTCTCTGAAAAGAATTAAGAAGCAAAGATTATTAAAGTAGCAAGTATACAATGGAAAATTTTGAGAATATAAGAATTATACTTGATGAACATACAACGTTAGTACAAAGATGCTGATATTTACTTGCACATGTCATTTTCCATTGCAATTTACAGCATTACAGTACCTGTGACCAAGGATCAAACCGAAGGTGAAAACCATGATCTGGAAAGCTTATCACCATATCCAGCTTTAAAGGTTCCTACAAGAATTTAATAAAATAATAAGTTATTGGGAAAAAAAAAGTCGGAAGAAGACAAAATATCTACATGTCCTTTCACAATTTTTTTATGATAAGACACTAAAAAGAACTAAAACACAAGCAAACAAACCTCATCAAGGTATTTAACATGGACTACATCATAGATATTGGGTTGATGCTCAATCTGTGCAAATGCTTCAGAAATAGGCATCCCTGTGTCAAATAACACGCATAAATGTTACAGCACAAGTCACAGCAATTATTACACCAGATGGCAGATGCATAAGAAGCACTAACTAGAAAAATTTGTCTTAACTAATTTCCAAATACCAACACTGACTCAACCGCTGAAAACGCTTGACCTCGCAGTACGAAAATTATATATAATTTTGAATAATACAAGGTCAGCTAATTTAATCCTAGTCAAACCAAGAGAGTGAATCTATGGCTAGACAGAAGAACATAACATGCAATTTTTTCGGGATTTATAGTTGCAAAAATGTCAATTTTGAAGAAGTTTCAGGGGCTCTCAATGAACATTTACATTCCGTGAGCAGCCGAGATGATTTAGTTTTCAGTGGACAGGAGTTAATGGAGTTTGTTCAGTAGAACAAAAAAAAGATTCAACAGCTGTACAAATTGCAAGCTGCTACTCCTTTTTCAGGTACCACAATGACATAGTTTCATTTTTGTTAACACAATTAAGTACATCACTGGCGCTTACTAAATTACACAGAACTTAAAAGATATAGTAACGCTTCCTACTCCAAAACGTAAGTTCCCTCAATTTCTCTAATTTTGCCCATTCTTTTACTTAAAACCAAAGATCATACTAATCTCTATTTCGCTATATCACTAATAATTTTACAAAGCATGAGAACAACATCATACCAAGAGAAAATGGGCCGATTCCCTGGCCGGGGCGAAGGTCGAGAGTGATTGCTCCCATGGCCGTGCCTTCGCACCTCCGCCTGACAGCCGCCGCCGTAGCGGGCCCCATCGCCGCGCCACCGCCGCCGGCGTTACCTGCCCTCTGATACTGTTGCATATCGCAGTGATCCGATCTCAATCAAATTAGGGAAACCTAGCTTTCTCGATCTCCTTTTGTTAGCTTCTGATCTATAGGCCCTAGCTTCGTGTTTCTCCTTAGTTGCCTTCTTTCTTACCTCTTCGTGCTTGCGTCTCCCATTAATTATGCTTGAAGATTGTTTATGTCGATTTCACTGATGTTTTGTGTGATGAGTCATCATCTTCTGCAATACCGCACCATTTGTGTTTGGCTCCGAGCCGTCCGATCAGAATTTGGGCCAATCCGGCCCACGCTTGTCTTGTAGGGGCCCTCTGCATATTTAAATCGGACGGTCCAAATATAAACTCAAATTTTGAGTTAACTCGGAGGATTCGAATTCAGTTGTGATTGGTATTTTTAAAGCGGGCTCCACTTGTCAGCTAAAGAACGAAAACTTGGGGAGTTTGCGCCAGAGTCCGCATCTTCTGCATTAACTCAAAAGAGAATCTTTTGAGTTTAATGTATCTCAACCGTCTGATCAGCATCGGAGGCAATCTGGCCCGATTAGCTGCGGATCTCAATCGGACGGTCCAGGTGAAATTCGAATATGCATTGTGGATTAGCTGCATTAATGAACTAAATGTCTAATTCGCTTCTACTTCTAATGTAAACGCGTTTGTTGGGAGTTCAAAAGACAGGGAGAATTGTTGGTATATAATTGAAATATTTTGAATTGTTTATATTTTTATTTAAAATATAGATTTTATAATTTTTACTCTAAATTGGAATAATTGTTGTTATATCTGTCAAGAGGAAGGTTCCAATACCTCGTGTATTTCATATTTCATCATGTCTCATATTTTGTATTTTCGTTTTTAAAGTTCAAACTGTCAATCGGAACTGCTCGACATGATATCCATACTAAAATATGTTTGGGCATGAAATTTTATAATTTTTGAATCTTTTTACTATTTTTTAAGATAGGTACAACATAATTGTTTTTGGATCGTTCAAAAACAATAATTTTGTACCTATCTTAAAATATAGTAAGATGAGGTATGAAAAGTATGAGGTATTGGAACCCTCCTCATCGATCAAAAACTTTTAAATATGAAATTTTCTATTAAAATTTAAAAAATACTTATTTTTCTACTAAAACAAACAATATTTTTTTCTTTTTCTTTAATTTAGTTAAGCTTTTATTTTAAGATGAAAGGATTAATTAATTTATTTCATCAAACGAACACATTCTTATTATTCAACTACAATTAATATTTTTTTTGAATTCTAATCAATTAGTGATCGCTTCTCCAACAGAATAAATTGTTAAAAAAAGTTTAATTGCACATTTTGTTACTTTGCAAAAATATATTTTTAATATTTTGTTGCGCATTGCATATAAAAATTATATGCTAAAATATTGTAAAAATCCAAACCAAATAAACAATAGAATTATAACAGAAAAATATACAAGAATGTAAGAATTAGAAAAATATAAATACAATTCTTTCATAAACAATTTTGACTCGATTTAAAATATACAATACAACAGTTATACATAAAACTCCCTTTCTTTTACTTTTAAAATTTAATTTACAAAGCGTTTTGTGTTGAAAAAAAAAACAAAGGATTACTAAGAAAGACACACACAAAATTAATAGTAGCTGATTAATGAGCGAGCATGAGCGAGTTAGGGTATGCTCATGCTCGGCTCATTAGCTTAATGAGCGAGTTGTTAATGCGCATGCTGTTAATGAGCGAGTTATGAGCGAGTTGCCGAGTTATGAGATTTTGCAGCCGCGCCGAAAACTTTTCAAAATTTTCAGTTAAAAGTTCAAAACCAAATAATATTCATTATTATTCACTCCCGTTCAAGACTTTAAGCTATAGTAGCTGGGTCTGGCCTGTAGTTAATATGTTAATGGATATTACGGATGGTTATGGGGCTTGCTTTCTTTATCTCAGCAATCCTATGGCATGTATGCTTCAAACTTGCTTCTTGGGTCATTCCAAAAAAAAAAGAATCAAGGGATTAGATGTGACAGGATTTATGTAACTCAGTTCTTAATGAGCTAATGAGCGAGTTATGAGCGAGTTGGGGTATGCTCATGCTCGGCTCATTAAGTAAATGAGCAAGTTGTTAATGAGCGAGTTATAGCGAGTTGTTAATGAGTATTTAGCGAGCGAGTTATGAGCGAGTTACGAGTTATGAGCAATTTACTTGCTCCTAATTAATACTATGCTCATTTTGTACACACAAAAATACTCAAATATTTTTTTTAAAAAAACATCTGATCTAAAATTTACAAAATAATTGCTGTGGATTTATGCAAAATAAATGAAAATAATTGCTGTAGGATTTATGCAAAATAAATTGATATACTAGGGGCTTACTATGCTAAATTCGGAATGAAATAACCGAGTCTTTTATTAGGTACTGGAGAGTTGGTTAATTTTGAATCTGGACTAACCAAAAGCCATCAAATAATAGACAATTGAATTATCGATTCTTTGATTTGTACGCCACACCGTAAACTACGAATTCATATCACCTAAAGTAACATAATATTTCTGTTGGATCTGAACCGTCCAATCAGAATACGCACGACTATTAAAGAGTCCTCGTGCGTTCCACCTCGGAACAGATTGGTCCGGATTCTGATCAGACGTTCATGATCCAAACATAAATATTCTGTTACCTCAGAGGATATGGATTAGTAAACTACACGCACAGTATTTATTAATATTCGAATATATTTCTCTAGGATTTGCGCAAGTTTCCAGGAAGAATTACATAATTTATGTGAAGCTATCAATCGCTCCACACATTTGATTTCTAACCCAACGCAATTTCTTTCCAAATATTTGCTCAAGCCACTTAAATTGAGACGTGACTTCTTCAAGTTCAAACAAATCAAAATCTGATTTTGTCCAAATTAAATTTTATATGACTTCTTCAAGTTCAAACAATTCCTTTCTTTTTTGTGATACTTCTGTTTTTATTTACCTATTTTCCATATTTAGGTGGACCAAATGGTGATACACTCTGCCTCAGATCCTAGACCAAGAACAACTCAATGTGGCGATTACTTCTACAATTATTTTTCTCGTGGAATTGACATTTTATTTGACGGTCAGGTACTGTTTTACACCTTCATGCATGATGAGAAGTTGTTATTTAATATAAGATAACTATTTAAGTTGATATCATTATTTTGAGATTGCAGACTCACAAGATAAAGAAGTTTGTGTTGCACACAAATTTCCCGGGGCACTCTGATTTTAACTCCTACATGAAGTGTAACTACGTTATATATGATGCCGAAAGTTAGTAGTTCTTATGTGTGATAAATTATTTTATCCATTTTGATGAAATTTCAGGACTCTGATTCTTGTTTTTCATTAATTTTCAGCTGAAGGAGCTGTCCAGCCAGGCACTAGAACCAAGAATTGTATCACCCCAAGCACCAAATGGGAGCAAGTGAAGGTTGTGTAATCGTATCACATATGCGCTTAATTTAGTTTTTTCATTTCCCCCCTAAATTATTCATCAAAGATCTTCAACTTTTTCGTATTTCAGGAGATACTAGGGGATGGTGGTCGTGCTGCGATTCAGACCCAAGGTTCTATGAACAACCCATTTGGTCCAACATTTGTCTATGGTTACCAGAACATAGCTTTTGAGGTAAAACTGGTATATATTTTACACTTCCATAGCGTTTAAGTTTTTACATTTGCCATTGGAAATAACACCTGTGCTTTCTTGCTACTGTCAGGTGATGAAAAATGGATACATTGCTACTGTAACTCTCTTCCAATCATGAGGTGTCTTATGTCCAATTGTTATAGTTGTTAATTACGTATTGTTATAACCTTCTCATGTTATGTCAGAATATGCATCGCTTATATTTTAGCTGTTGATGGTGCTTGTTTTTAGTATCGCCATTTTATCTGCCTGTTGTATATATGTACATTGTAAAGAAACTGTTCTTTATTCATGTCTCTTGTAAATTTAACCGTTAGTTGTACAACTCTCTTATCTTTGAACACCAGCATTCTGAATATGGGTTCATGCTTAGAATGTAGAGATGAACATGGTAGCAAAATGATCCTAGCAATAAATAAACGGCGGTTTAAATAATATAAATGAATAAAATTATACTCAACAGTTCTAAGAGTGGTAATTTAAACAGTTAAAGCTCAGAGAAATGGTTATTTGCGTCCATGATACTAAAATCATTCATGGTTCATCCATGAACAAGCTGCAGTCCTAATGGTTATTTGATGTCGATTGGAGAGATCTTAAGGAGGTGTAAAAATGCTTCTATTGAGGATGCACAGGGATAATGAAGATATCAGTTGCTTTTACAAGAAGAAAGATGAATGATAATCTCCTAAATTGCCTAAAATATTTTGAATATACTGGTTGCTATTTATTGTTTTCTGTATTGATTTTATGATTTACAGCTGAAACTGTAGTATATGTAATACTATTTCTGGTAATACAATTCCTACGGATAAAATTAAATAGTGAAAACATCTGAATTTTATCTAATACACTCAAAAGAAAGAAAGATATTAAAAACAATGATCAACTAATAATAGTGCCAACATTAATAAACTCGAAGAAAACCTTTATTAATATTTTGTTCTTCGCTAACTTCTACCTCTTCAAATCTTTCAAAAACTGCATGAACGCTTGAGAAGAAGGGCCCGCTTCTGTGAACGACTCTGCTGCCTTGTCCTTCATCGCCTTTGAGCGCTCTTTAAGCAACCTGCCACCTTCATCCTCCATCAGCCATCTCACCTTGGCCTCTACCTCATCCGCCTCCACCATGTCTCGATCATATCCTTCTATCGTCATACCGAGCCTCAGTTCATTTACTAAGATCTCTTTATTCAACCTTTGCTCTGCATACAGTGGCCAGCATAACATTGGCTTGCCAGATGTCACTGCCTCCAGTATGGAGTTCCATCCACAGTGCGTCACGAACCCACCGACAGATTGGTGATTTAGTACTTGAATTTGAGGAGCCCATGATATGACTACCATCCCCCTGTCTTTTGTCCTGTTGAGAAACCCTTCTGGTAGTACTTGATCCAGTTCAAATTCAGACATTGAGTTATAAAAAATCATTTTCGGGTCCATAGCGATTTTTACAACCCATAAAAACCTCTGACCGCTGTTCTCCAAACCGGTTGCGATTTGCTTGATTTGATCGGGAGGGAAACCGCCCATGCTGCCGAAACATAAAAAGACAACAGTACCTTTAGGTTGTAAATCCAACCATTTGAGACATTCATGCCGCTCCGTTTCTGTTTCTTGCGACTCAGTGACCAGCGGGCCTATGCTGTAAATTGGTGGCATGTTAAAACTAGGCACACAAAGCCCTTCTCTAAGTGCAGAGATCGCTTTTGGTTCTAGTGATGCAAAGGTATTCATGAGGATGCCGTCTGATTTAACCAAACTTGTCAAATTTTTCACAAAAGATTTGTATGAATCACTTGTGCGGTCAAGAAGGAATGATGGAAGATCAGAAGCCAGTACTGGCGGCAAACCCGGAAAATTTGTTGGATTTTCCCCGAAATCTTTTAGAGAAAGATTACTACTTGCGTCAAGTTCGAGAAGATGAAGGAAGAACGCAGTGGCAGAGGCACCGAATGCCGTGAACAAATAAGCCGGGATACTCAATTGACTCGCTACGTCAAGTGCAAGTGGGCAAAATAAATCAAGCACGACTGCCTGAATAAAGCTGGTTTTTGACAAGTTCATTAAGAACTTGTGAAGATTTACGTTTTGCGCAGCAAGAGCGGCACGCATCAACGTGAGCGGCTCGAGATTTTCATAACCGTCGTCTAAGGAGACAGGAGGGAGGACATGGAAAGAGATCGTGGAGTTAGCCGAGGATAGGCGTGAAACATCTTGATCGGCCTTACCAGGATTGAGGGGATGATTAAAGGTCACAACGGTGACCGAGAAACCATGATTTAGAAAGCGTTTTGCCAGAGCTGCCATCGGTATCAGATGGCCGAGGCCAGGGCCGGTGTAAAGCACTACTGCCTCCTTCATATCTTTTCACAAGATTTTTGTATTGTATGTGGATAGGTATGTTGGTTTGGAATTGTGATTTGTGGTAGGCTCAGCTAAGTAGGTGGGTTTGGCTGTTTTAAGCACAAATTTGCAATTAATGATGGAGATTTCTTGGACTCGAGTTGCAATTTGAGAAAGAATAAGGATCATGCCATGCCCCTATTTATAGTTAATTGTTATGTTTTGATCACTTGAAGTTGAAATTTATGCGCCTCCTTCTAGAAAATACAATTCCGCAATTTATTTCCTTTTTCGGCAGCTGTCATAGAAACTTGTGGAATGAATAATAATATTTAGTTAGTTTGAGAATTCATTTACATGTCTTAAAACGGTCATAAGAGAATAAATAGGGAAAGTTTGAATTTTCAAGACAGGAACGAGGGAAGATAAGATGGGAATTTTCTGGATCTGAATTCTGATTTGGATTCCATGTTTTTACCTTCTCTCCACGTCAGTGTAAGTGTTGACCGTTCTTAATTACTCTCCAAGAAATCAATACTATGTGTCCAACAACATTATCGTCACAAAATAACAAACGAAAAAACACTGTTACTTTCTTGTAATATGCAAAAACAAATTCTCTCCCGTCTGTCTTTTTCTCTCTCTATATATATATTTTTTAATTTTTTGAATTCATCTAGTTTCAAATCAAGTGGTCAAATTGAGAATTTTTTGAATGCATTAAAACAACTTCATTTTGGATCATTCATTTTTCATCAATTTTGACCACTTGACTTGAGACTAAATGAATTCAAAATATTCAAAATTTTGCATGTACATGCATCACTCGTAAAGTACATCGGTTTCAACGGTTGGATTCATCTCATTTGAAGTAAATCCGATAGTTTATGTAGAGTTGTGCTCACCAAAGAGCTTGGTGAGCACATCACACCCTAGTTCTACTCTATTTTTTAATTAGGATGATATGCGATCACCAATACAAGTAAATGACTTGGAGAAAAAGAATGATATGCGATCACCTGTGCGGATCATTTCAAGCTGGTCCATACTCCATAATGAAGCATCTTGTAATGGGACTTGGGATCGGTTCGATGAACACTGAATCAAATTCAGTTCAACACTAGATCAGAGCATAACATGGCGAATTCGTATCCTCTGCATTAACTCAAAAGAGAATCTTTTGAGTTAATGAATCTCAACCGTTCGATTTATTTTTAAAATTCGTACAAATTAGATCCGTACTAATATTAAAAGGCTCTCCTATGTTATAAGCAAAGGAGTCAGATTATCTCTGTTTAAAATCAGAAGGTTGAGATTCATTAACTCAAAAGATTCCCTTTTGAGTTAATGCAAACGCGTTCTAAGACTGCTCCCACTCTACTGTGACGACTTGAGCGCGCTGTGTTAAGCTCAAAAGAGCACCTGAAGACAAAATTATTTGGGCTGGCCGCTACTTTGGGCCAGGCCTGCTCTACAATTATCGGTAGGGATCGTAAGCATACAATTGAATTATTCACGTCTTATTTTTTGTTGTGTGTGTTACGACTGTTGATTTTTACATGAATTTTTTTAATACTTTTACGGTGTTAATCTGAGCGGTTCAGTTGACAAAAACAACGAATGTACAATAATACAGATATTTACGATGTCGTTTCAAGCCCAATTTAACACCATAAAATTTAAAGACAAAAACAAGATCATATTTCACATCTTATTTATTAAAATGGCTTTAAACGAGGAATTCAAACTATTGAAATTGATCTACTTCACGTGTGATGCGTGTACATGCACAATTTTGAAATTTTGAAATTTATTTAGTACAAAGTCAATCAGTCAAAAATTAATTAAAAATTAATGTATTAAAATAATTTATAAACTTTAATTTTTTTTAGCCACTTGATTTTATACTAAATAATTCAAAATTTTCAAAATTGTGCATGTCCAGTCTAAATCTCTTAGCTTCTTATTGTTAAATCCTAATTTGTAAAATATGTCATTAATTAAATGAGTAAACTAATTGACAAAAAACATGGTTGTTTTTTTTAATACAACGAAGACACAAATAGGTGAATCCAAGATACAGAAGACAGCGGCATTTCTCTTGAATGGATATAAAAAATGAATGGATTAATTTGTGTGGTCAATTTTTGTGCTAGAAAAACATGCTGAAAATGCATTAATTTAAAAAGCACCTATTAAATATTTTAATTGAAATGTTACTATGTTAAATAAAAATACGAAATGGATATATATATATATATAACCACCAAAAATTCTTCCTACAATCATATAAAGATTAAATTAAGCATTTATTATTAAACATAATTTGCCACAGTTATCCAACGCAAATATTTTATTAAATATTAATCAGTTGACTTTTGTTATTAATTTTTACAGCCAGCTGGTCCCCCATAATAGAATTTATGTTCATCTGCTTCATCTATATAGGATTTTCTGCAACAAAGAAAACGAATAGGAAAAAAGCACTTTCTCTTGGAGTCCCCTCGGTAAGTGAAGAATGGTCAGCTATCATTGCTTCTTACTAAATCATAAATTCTAGGACTCTCAGCATTTCCCATCTTGTGAAAAAATTTGAGATCCATCATATATGCTGCTTTATTTTTACCTTCAATTGGATAATGACCGCTTTCCATGATAGGAATAGCGTATTATTCGTTGACCGAACCTTTGACCGAATAAAATGCGAATAACAAGCGAATTTAACAAATTATTCGTGTTTTTTTCGCGTTTTTCTCGCGCACAGCTGCTGGGAGGGTTCTTTTTCTTTGTGGCCGTTGCTTTTTGAATTTTGACTATATTGATTTTCTGTGGCAAATACAAACAGTATTTTGTTTAGTAAATTATCGGTGATGAATTAAATATGCACTGAGATCTCGTATTCGAATCATTCCCGAATTATACCCGAATTATTTTCCGAATCACGAAATTTTAAACCTGCCGAACCGAACCCGAATTATTCATTTGTTACTATGATAATGACCGCTTCCCATAGGACCTGCATCATCATTTTCATATGTCACAAAAGCCAACCATTGAACAGTAGTTGCATTGCTATCCAAATCTCTGAGAGGTCCTTTTTGCCACCATCCTAATTTTGAGCTTGTACCGAAATCTTCTCCAAAATTTTGTAACTGGATCCTAGAACAATATTAATAGGGTAGAACTAGGATGTGATGTGCTCACCAAACACTTTGGTGAGCACAACTCTACATAAACTATCGGATTCACTTCAAACGAGATTAATCCAACCGTTGAAACCGATGTACTTTACGAGTGATAGGCGTACATGCAAATTTTGAATTTTTTGAATTCATTTAGTCTCAAGTCAAGTGGTCAAAATTGAGAAGTTTTTGAATACATTAAAACAACTTCATTTTGGATCATTCATTTTTCATCAATTTTGACCACTTGACTTGAGACTAAATGAATTCAAAAAATTCAAAATTTTGCATGTACGTGCATCACTCGTAATGTACATCGGTTTCAACAGTTGGATTCATCTCGTTTGAAGTGAATCCAATAGTTTATGTAAAGTTGTACTCACCAAAAAATTTGATGAGCACATCACACCCTAGTTCTACTCATATTAATAAAATACATACATAGTTCAAAAAAAAAAAATCATAAAACATGCATAAAGGTTGCAATAAAATTAGTGATACCTTTTTTATGCTAAGTGTGACATATCGATCTTCTCCATTGTACTGAGAAAGTGGAGCTACAGCTTGACCCGGATAAAGTACTGATGAATTAGCAACAACAAAACCTGAACAATCCAAGTTGTAGCATGCATTCTTTCTTTTAACATCATCCTAAAAAATAATAAAATAAAAATTTTGATTTAAATTTCTTCCCACGTATATGAAGAAAGTAAAAGAACTGATGAGAAGCCCTTACAAAAAAAGAGTTGATGCTAAAAAATGTTAGGAATCCGACTCCGCTGCTCTCCAAAAAACCTTGCTATCATCTCTATCTCTCTCCCTCTCGTTTGAAGAGAGAGAGATAAACATAAAAGTGGAGAGCACCCGCTGCTATTTTTCTTAAAATAGCAGCAGAGTCGGATCCCCAACTTAGACTGTGATTAAAGATAATGGATCTTCTGGACCTTGAACATGTTAAAGCATTAGTTATTTTTTATATACAAGACTGTAATTAAGAACAAATTCATAAATAATTTGTACAGAATTAACGAAAATTTCTAATAGAAATTAAATAGTAAAAATCAAAGGGTGCATGGATTGTCATCCTGAATAATAAATATAATGCAAAATATATGATTTGATTATCAATATAATGCTGACTCATCTCTTCATCTATATTATTTTGTTCTTTATTTTTTTTTCTAAAATAATATGTCTGAAACTATCTCCGTGCCAGTCGCCACACAATATGGTCTGATAGACCATTTTTCTAGTGTCAATTATGCTCTTATATTTAACCCAGGTTAACATATTTTTAGATGAAATTTCTCAAGAGCATTTAAATGAGTTTATTGTTTACTATACGGATTTAAATATATTTTACAATTAGTAATTGCAATTTGACCCTTTAAAATTAAGATTATTAGTATCAAATACTATTTGATTGGGTCAAACATAGAGGAAATGACACTAATAATATTTGTTACAGTTCCAAATGAAGATAAGAGGAACAATTACAAAAAATATTTTACTCCAACAGAGCAACTGTAGTTTATTTTTTTTTATCTAATTGCATTAGAACTATACACAGTAGAATAACTAGCAGTTAATTTTTCTAAAGTAATAAAATTCAATCAAATATTATCACAAAAAAAGGGATAAAATCTTAGTAATTAAATTTAGGAGAAATCTTTAGTGTCTCTTTCTATCTTTAGTAATTAAATTATTAAACGTAATTCTATTGAGGACCTTTCTCCTTTTATTTCTATTAATAGGCCATTTAAAATATTTCATGTTCAATAAAGCCTTCCTTAATTTCCAATAGAAGTAAATAGTACATGTGTGAAAAATATGGGCATAGATCTAACACGTGTCATGTAAACAGGGGCGGAACTCGAAAATTTAGTTAGAGGAGCTGAAACTTAAAATGCACAAATATTAATTTGTAGTTAGTAGAACTTGAACTCAAGATCTCCCAAGAACAAAATACAGTCTTAACCATTAGACTACAAGTACACATCTAACATTTTATGAGAGGGGCTAAACTATATAAAAACTTCAAAGAAATAAAAAATCAATTAAATTTCAACATACGTGATTACAAGTTTTAAAATCACGGGGTGGCTTAGCACCCCCTGGACATAGTGTAGATCCGCCCCTGTATGTAAACAAACATGTGGCACTTACATGACACTTTGGTGGTGTTCCAATTCTAACAGGGCAAATTATAGTTATGGCATTTTGATATATATAATGATAATGTGATATTTAAGTGATTGATGATATAATTCACTTTTATCTTCAAGCACTTTTAGTAAGCAAAATATAATAATTTCTGGTAAACGAAGAAAGTTTTATAATTAATACTTTTATGCAAAAAATAAAGAAAATTATCAATCAAGAATTATCTTACATACATGATCAAGTCCTGTTTTTGCCAAACTTATGCAATCACCATTAAAGTATAGGAGAGTTACAGAGACTTCATAGCTAGAATTCGGATTCATGTCAGGGATGCCCCATGCACTAATGTTGGCTTGACTGCCGTAATATTCTCCATGATATGATACATATCCAGCCATCTATAGAGAATTGAAACAAAATAAATTATAAGATAAAATAAACGATGAGAAAAATAAATAGTATATGCTTGACTAATAAAATAAAATTTATACTTACATGCATGATATATCCAGCTGCAATTTTAATTACAGGACAATAACAACAAAATAAAAATACTATTGAGAGCCATAGAAAAACAAATTGACCACCTTAATACCAAGTTCTTTAACTATAGAGTTAGGTTACGTTTATATAGGAAAAATAATAATATTTTTTCTAGATAGATTTTATGGCTCGAATTCTGATTTATTGCTATTTACTAATTTAGACGAAATACAGCTATGCAAAAGATATAGTGATAATTAAAAGGTCATCTCTCTACAAAAAAAAAGATACAGTGATAAATATATCCGAAATTTTTATTAATATCCAAAATTAATAACAAAACCTACTAAAATGACTCAAAAACACGTTTGTGGTAAATAAATCGGAAAAATATCTACTTTGCATTCTCTTTTCGCCATTTTTCGAAAGAAAAGATAATGATTTTCATTATATGTTTTGGCGTCATCAGAATCCAATGTACAAATCGATCCGCGCATTGCAATGTACCATAGTCTCACTCAAATGATACATATCTAAGGGTTTTATTTTGATATCTAAGTTTTAAATTTGAAATTATTATAATTCTTAAATGGAAACATAATAAAGACAACAAAATTAGAGGTATTTGAACTCTCTTCTTTACAAGTTGCATTTGTGAAATTACAAAGGCGCCCCTGGGAAGCAAAAGTAATCGATAAAAACATTTATTGGTAAACTCTTCGTAGATTTCTATATACTAATTTCTACAACTTGCTTTCTCATATTTGTTCATGATATCATATTGAAAATATTATTCTGTACATGTAGACATAATTAGGCAATACATCATGTTGTAAAGTGCATTCCTGTTTTATTTTTTAGCAGCATCTCTGAAATAAGTAAAACTCAAATTTCTCAATCTACACTCTCAAGATGGAGTCAAATTTTCAAGTTATGAGATTCAAACATAAATAAAAAATTAATTTTATAAAATTTTCATGTTGTATATAAGAATCAATTTTATAATACTCATAACATTTTACTCTAAATTATATAAAAAATATGTATAACTATAAATTTTTTTTTTGAAAATGAATGAGATCAATTGATCACATTCATTTAACATTGGCTTTGTCCGTGCAAACTCAGGGCAGTTTGGATTTCAATTTGCTTTTTTTTTTTTTGTCCCTAACATCTTCATAAATACAAAACGGTAAGAAAAATAAAAGGAGTTCATATCAGGAAATAACATCTTGTTTGTATTTTTTTTAGAAAAGTTGAAAGTCGAGCATTTATGTTCAAGAAAAAAATGAGAACTTTTGAACAGTATTTATTAATATTCGAATATATTTCATGACATTTGATTGTGTAGCACCAACATTTAGTGCTAGGATGATAGATCATCCTCAGAATTAATTCATATGAAATTTGTTGCGCAAGTTTTCAAGAAGAATTGCATAGTTTACGTGAAGCTATGAATTTCTTTCCAAATATCTTCTCAAGCCACTTAAATTGAGACGTGACTTCTTCAAACAAATCAAAATCTGATTTTGTCCAAATTAAATTTTATATGACAGAAATCCAGCGGCCCAAAATTCGATGGTATTCTAATTGAAAACCAGCGGCCCAAAATTCGATGGCATTCTAATTGAAAACCAGCGGCCCAAAATCTGCCATTCGATCTAGATTCTTTGCGGACAAGAACAATTTGGGTTAGACGCCCAATTTGAAACGTACATGCACGAATATTAAAACGACACGTACATATTTTAAAGGGGATCAGACGGACGCGAAACCTATCAAGCTCAAATTTGAGTCAGATGGGCATCGCACCCAAATTGTTCCCCTTGCGGACAGCTTCAAAATTTGTGCTGATTAACTGTGTATGAATCTCGATACGAATTGAACGGTCCGACCAAACATTGGACCGAACTTCCAATGCCTATTAGCAGAGGCAGAACTAGAAAATTTTAATAGAGGGGCTGAAATTTAAAATGAACCGAACTCACAAGATATACATAATATGGATGATTTGGCATGATAAAGAAACTTGGAAACTTAACCCTTTACGATGTATATATTTTTTGCAAAGGCGGAACTAGAAATTCATGATAGGTGTGCTAAAATTTAAAATGAATAATATATGTTGTTGGTTAGAATTGAACTCTAGCTCTCTACAATCACAAAGTAGGCTCTAACCACTAGACTACAAATAAACATGTGATATTTTATGAGGGGGCTGGGCTTTATAAAAAGTTAAAAAAAAAAGTAAAATTCAATTAAATTTCAATATACATAACTAAAATATTCAAATTACAGGGTGGCTTAGCACCCGTACGGGTGAATGTAGATCCGCCCCTGATTTTTTGTACAAGGGAAAAGGATGCATAATGTATGAGTGATGTGGCCAAGATAGTCATTATTGATAATCTGTTGGATATGGCTCCAGTACAATCATTTCTATTCTATTATAAGAACAATGAATGTAGTGAAATTTCATTAAATGTTACTCGCTTGTAGTTACATTGTATATAATATATATATAGTTGATGTTGTCGGTTTCATCACGACATGCAAACAAGGGCAGGCCCACAAACAATGGACCTTATTTCTTCATAAAACACCAGTCAAATATAAATATTCATACAAATGCATCAACTACAATTAATAGTTTCTTCCAAATTAAAAATTACAAATAGCTAATTTCATTATGACATATATATAATTAAAAACATAATTGATTGCTCTCTTGGGAATAAATTATTTGATTTAAAGACCCTCATTTAATTAAAAGTCTGTTACAATTTGGTGTCAGCCAAATTGGCGGCTCATCATATGGTTGGAAGATCTCAGGTGGATAATATGGTTCAACGATACCTTCTTTCATGTCGTACACACCAAGATCATCACGCCCGTATTCACGTGATGATAATTTAATACACACGTCCGTGAAATAGATACTATTTCTTTTGCACCCCTGAAATTGCCTAGAATCAACAACCACCGGTGAACTAGCACCCAAAAATATAGCATAATCACCAAGGTCCGTGCATGGAGACATCCTTTTGCCTTTTAGATCTACCTTGTGCACATCAAAATTTTTTGTGAGAAGATGCCTATCTTGCATATCTCCTATAAACTTTACACTCCTATGCACCAGGAGTAACTCATCCATAAAGTCCACAAGATAACAAGCTCCCATGAGAGGCGGGCCCCTAGGTCCGGCCAACCTTGCTGTTGGCTTTGGTCCGAGTTTGATTGTATAAATGAAACCCATTGAATAAACAACAAACAATCTTCCTCGAAAGAAAACAGCATCTATAATCGTCCCCTGCATGCACCTTATGTATGTCCAAGCACTATCACCAGGGCGCCAAAAGACTGCCTCCATATCCCTAGCATATAAAAATACTACGGTGAAATCTGATTTTACGCTTGGGTCATCAGATAAGATAGCCTTAAAAATCCTACCCCGGCACATTTTTGCCTCCATTTTTGGAAATTCAGGTAGCTCGTACAACTCGCTAGTGAAAGGGTTCAATAGACGGCCCTTGAACTTATGGTCAACAACGAAAAGCCAACCATACGATGAACCACAGCAATACTGTTCGTACAAGTGTGGGATGTCGATGTAGTACTCCCTGTTTTCTGTCAGGTTGAAGAATTTGCGTCTCACGCCCGAAGCTTCCTGCCGCATCACCAACCACGGGAGCTGCGCGCAAGGAGAGCAGTGCTTGTGTTTTGCCACCCATCGCCAGTTGTGACAAACAGCACTAAATCGATGATGATCTGCCAGGGGAAGAGATGCAAGGATGTGCCCAGCCACATCGTAGCCGAGGTCCGACCAGCTAGTCATGAAATTCTAGTTATTTAACCTGCACATAATTAAGGATCATTTTAATTTAGTGACAATGCCTATCCTATGAGAATTCATATTCATATAGCTTGATTTCATTGTTCCCAACCACTTAGCTATCCTTCCTCCTTTGGGTACTGTACGGGGTTTTATTTACTCAAGCGTGTGTACCAGGGACTTCTTGTACAGTATGATTACTAATGTGTATCTATACCTACATTAGTTGGTTCTTAACCTCGACAAGTCATAGTAGAAAACCAAATAAATCCAAATCTAACTGGTACATTACTTAGTTCTTAAGCCCGGCAAGTCATAGTAGAAAACCAAATAAATCGAAAGCTAACTGATACATTAGTTGGTTCTTAAGCCCGGCAAGTCATAGTAGTAAACCAAATAAATCAAAAGCTAACTGGTACATTAGTTGGTTCTTAAGCCCGACAAGTCATCGTAGAAAACAAAATAAATCAAAAGCTAACTGGTACATTAGTTAGTTCTAAAGCCCGATAAGTCACAGTAGAAAACCAAAAAAATCGAAATCTAACTTGGTACAAGTGGTGCCAACTTATACATACACAAACCATACAGTTCAACATCAAATTATAAAATTCCTAGGTTAGCCATCGCAGACTTGCAACCATGTAATTGTCATACTTCCCTAAGTAGAGCAAATTAGTAAATCTTGAGTGTACTTCAGAGACACAAATCTCATGTATATTGGCAAAGAGGAAAGATTGGTCTTACCTCCTTTAATGGTCGGCAAAGATCAAACCTCCTCTCTATCTCTTCTCTCCTCACTCCGCTCTCAGCTGATTAAATTTGTTGGCATGAAATGAAATGCACAGCCCTGTCCCCCTGCGTGAAGATACTAATTCATGTCAAACTCTTATATATGTCGCTCGATTAGGTAGATGAACAAAAGGAGCTACATTACATATGCCAAGCTGAGTAAATGCAATATAAAGAGGAGAAGAAAATATCACATTGCTTCACAAAGAGAAATCTCTGGTAGTTGATATATACTTCTCCTACCGTGCAAACAGATCATTACAATAACATAATGTTTTCATTTTAAGACATTTCAGGACTTTAGCACATAAAAGATGTGTCAACAAATGAGAATGACAAGCCCACCGAAAATGCTACAAAACAAGAAAATAAAAGGATTTAAGACCTATACTTCTACTTGTAATTGTACAGAGAAAACACTAGTATCCGTTCCAGAATAAAAATATTTTCACAGGTAAGAATGTCATCATATGTAAAAACAGCTGGTTTTTTTTATCAGGACTGCACAACAAATAATCAAATCAGCACAAAAAAGAGAGAAGAAGATGTAATTAGCCAATTATTGCTTAAATTATTGTTGAGAGTAATTAAATTGTTGACTTGTTGATCAAAAACCAAATTAAGGATTGTAAACTCACCCTGATATATTCCCCGAATAATCAGCTGCTTCATTTAATACATCTATTCTGATATTCAGTTCAAATCTATATATTGGCAGCTTTTAATAACATTTGGCTAATGTAGAGGTCAACAGGACCATGACTTCAATTTTTTATGTGGCTATTTTTGTTATTCAGTTACATCTAAATGGAAACATCAAGCATATTACCAACGAATGAAAACTTCCAGCATACTACCAACAGTTCAAATCATATTTTCATTTTCTTAATTTCCAGCCAGGTTTAAAATGCTCACAATTTTACAAATTACCCCCTCTGACAAGGGCATATTACCAACGAACGGTAATTTAATAGGTTATTCCCGCCTTTCTTTCTATTCTTACAAATCGGTCCCTAGAACCAAAACAGTGGCTAAGATCTGCTGGTACCGACCGATACCAGGGTCAGAACAGCATCCACAATATCACAAGAGAAGCAAAGCACCGGTACGGTACAGCGCTATTTGAGGTCGGTACCAGGTTCAGGCAACCCCCTACCCGCATCCTTACCCAGGTGCGGTACCAACTGGTATAAGCAGAAAAAGAATATGTAACCTTTCTACACCCCCTACAGTTACCTTTTCGTTGCTCTAAGAAATCAACTTAACCATTGATGACGGATTTAAGCGAGAACCCAAAAGAGGTGAAAAGGCTATGGCTGTCGACTTAAGCCTTTTGAGAGAGAGAGAGAGAGAGAGATTTAAAAAAAAAAGGTGACTAGGTTTAAAAAAAGAGATGCTTATGTGGAGATAAGGATCTATTTGTAAAATGAACATATTTTCATTTTTAAAGTTCAAACAGTCGATCCGACCGTTCAACATTATCTCCATATTAAAATGTACTTGGAGGTCAAATTTTACATTTTTTTGAATTTTTTTAGTATTTATTAAGTATTTTACAAAAACTAGTCAAATTCAGACCATTGAATTTCGTAAAATACTTAATAAATAGTAAAAAAATTCAAAAAAATGTAAAATTTGACCTCCAAGTACATTTTAATATGGAGATAATGTTGAACGGTCAGACTGTTTGAACTTTGAAAATGAAAATATGTTCATTTTACAAATAGATCCTTATGTCCATAGAAGAATTTGCCTTAAAAAAATGGGTGAATTTCACGTATACCCCTCAAAAACTTTAAAATTACATATTTCCCCTCTGAACTTTGAAATTACGTATTTCCCCTCTAAACTTCAAAAACTCACAAATTTATCCATTTTATTGTCTTTTATATTAAAATTCATTCTAAATTTATAAAATACCTATTTTACCCTTTCATTAAAAGTATAAAACGCTCCATTGGACTCAAATTTGAATATGAAGGGTTCCTCTTATTGAATTTTATGGTATATAAGGCAGCAGAATTTTAAAAAAAATTGACAAGAAAAGTATCAAAGAAATATCATGTGCAACTGAAATCAAACCAAAATCAAATTTCTAAATCAATAAACATCGTATCTTTTGTTTTTTGTCTCCAAACAAAAAAAGAAGGTCCTTGAGATATAGGGTTAAAGATATTTCACCTCTTTGTTGATGCTAATGTCGGTTGATGTCTTGCAACGACTTGGTAATTGATGTGTGCGTGAACTAGAAAGCCTTGCACCAAGATGAGACTCCAAAGTGGAAGTCATCCACGGTATCCACAAAGAAATTAATTAGAAATCAAAGTTTGACTCTACCCTATCCTCTAAGAGAACTAGATCTTCAGCTTTTAGGATTTGTGATTTCAATTTGCTTATTTTTTTTCTCCCTAAAATCTTCACAAATACAAAACGGTAAGAAAAATAAAAGGAGTTCATATCAGGAAATAACATCTTGTTTGTATTTTTTTTTTAGAAAAGTTGAAAATCGAGCATTTATCTTCCAGAAAATAATGAGAACTTTTGAACAACATTTATTAATATTGGAATATATTTCTCTAGGATGATAGATTATCCTCAGAATTAATTCATATGAAATTTGTTGCGCAAGTTTTTAGGAAGAATCCAGACATTTGATTTCTAACCCAACGCAATTTCTTTCCAAATATCTGCTCAAGCCACTTAAATTGAGACGTCACTTCTTCAAGTTCAAACAAATCAAAATCTGATTTTGTCCAAATTAAATTTTATATGACAGAAACCCAGCGGCCCAAAATTCGATGGCATTCTAATTGAAAACCAAGCCCTTCGGTAGAATAGATTGATTGTTAATTAAATTCATTACTCCGTCTTTAGTAAGAAGATTGAATCTACCATTCGATCTAGATTCTTTGCGGACAAGAACAATTTGGGTTATACGTCCAATTTGAAACGTACATGCACGAATATTAAAACGATACGTACATATTTTAAAGCAGATCAGACGGACGCGAAACCTATCAAGCTCAAATTTGAGTCAATGGACACCGCACCCAAAAAAAATAAACTAATTTTCATAAATTAATTGAATAATTAATTAAATTAAAAAATATGTTCGAGACAAACTTTGATTATTTTGGTACGCCGATTGATCGGATTGCATATGCTCTAAGAACAGAATGACGTCCACCAATGCAGAGTTACAGAAAAACACAGTTCTGGTTAACTCAATTTGAGTAGTTCTGGTTAATGTCAGACAACACAGTTTATGTCTTAAAGCCTATTAATCAGGACAGTTGAGAAAAACAGCCTTATATTATATAGAAATATAACCTAGTTACCTCCAGACGATAACTCACAAGAAATACATAACATGGATGATTTCAACAGAAAAAAATAATTCAAAAAGTCAAATATTCATACAACAGGGGCAGGCCCACAAACAATGGACCTTATTTCTTCATAAAACACCAGTCAAATATAAATATTCATGCAAATGCATCAACTACAATTAATTGTTTCTTCCAAATTAAAAATTACAAATAGCTAATTTCATTATGAGATATATATAATTAAAAACATAATTGATTGCTCTCTTGGGAATAAATTATTTGATTTAAAGACCCTCATTTAATTAAAAGTCTGTTACAATTTGGTGTCAGCCAAATTGGCGGCTCATCATATGGTTGGAAGATCTCAGGTGGATAATATGGTTCAACGATACCTTCTTTCATGTCGTACACACCAAGATCATCACGCCCGTATTCACGTGATGATAATTTAAAAGATGTGTCCGTGAAATAGATACTATTTCTTTTGCACCCCTGAAATTGCCTAGAATCAACAACCACCGGTGAACTAACACCCAAGAATATAGCATAATCACCAAGGTCCGTGCATGGAGACATCCTTTTGCCTTTTAGATCTACCTTGTGCACATCAAAAATTTTTGTGAGAAGATGCCTATCTTGCATATCTCCTATAAACTCTAGACTCCTATGCACCAGGAGTAACTCATCCATAAAGTCCACAAGATAACAAAATCCCATGAGAGGCGGGCCCCTAGGTCCCACCAACCTTGCTGTTGGCTTTGGTCCGAGTTTGATTGTATAAATGAAACCCATTGAATAAACAACATACAATCTTCCTCGAAAGAAAACAGCATCTTTAATCGTCCCCTGCATGCACCTTATGTATGTCCAAGCACTATCACCAGGGCGCCAAAAGACTGCCTCCATATCCCTAGCATATAAAAATACTACGGTGAAATCTGATTTTATGCTTGGGTCATCAGATAAGATAGCCTTAATAATCCTACCCCGGTACATTTTTGCCTCCATTTTGGGAAATTCAGGTAGCTCGTACAACTCGCTAGTGAAAGGGTTCAATAGATGGCCCTTGAACTTATGGTCAACAACGAAAAGCCAACCATAGGATGAACCACAGCAATACTGTTCGTACAAGTGTGGGATGTCGATGTAGTACTCCCTGTTTTCTGTCAGGTTGAAGAATTTGCGTCTCACGCCCGAAGATTCCTGCCGCATCACCAACCACGGGAGCTGCGCGCAAGGAGAGTAGTGCTTGTGTTTTGCCACCCATCGCCAGTTGTGACAAACAGCACTAAATCGATGATGATCTGCCAGGGGAAGAGATGCAAGGATGTGCCCAGCCACATCGTAGCCGAGGTCCAACCAGCTAGTCATGAAATTCTAGTTATTTAACCTGCACATAATTAAGGATCATTTTAATTTAGTGACAATGCCTATCCTATGAGAATTCATATTCATATAGCTTGATTTCATTGTTCCCAACCACTTAGCTATCCTTCCTCCTTTGGGTACTGTACGGGGTTTTATTTACTCAAGCGTGTGTACCAGGGACTTCTTGTACAGTATGATTACTAATGTGTATCTATACCTACATTAGTTGGTTCTTAACCTCGACAAGTCATAGTAGAAAACCAAATAAATCCAAATCTAACTGGTACATTACTTAGTTCTTAAGCCCGGCAAGTCATAGTAGAAAACCAAATAAATCGAAAGCTAACTGATACATTAGTTGGTTCTTAAGCCCGGCAAGTCATAGTAGTAAACCAAATAAATCAAAAGCTAACTGGTACATTAGTTGGTTCTTAAGCCCGACAAGTCATCGTAGAAAACAAAATAAATCAAAAGCTAACTGGTACATTAGTTAGTTCTAAAGCCCGATAAGTCACAGTAGAAAACCAAAAAAATCGAAATCTAACTGGTACAAGTGGTGCCAACTTATACATACACAAACCATACAGTTCAACATCAAATTATAAAATTCCTAGGTTAGCCATCGCAGACTTGCAACCATGTAATTTTCATACTTCCCTAAGCAGAGCAAATTAGTAAATCCTGAGTGTACTTCAGAGACACAAATCTCATGTATATTGGCAAAGAGGAAAGATTGGTCTTACCTCTTTTAATGGTCGGCAAAGATCAAACCTCCTCTCTATATCCTCTCTCCTCACTCCGCTCTCAGCTGATTAAATTTGTTGGCATGAAATGAAATGCACGGCCCTGTCCCCCTGCGTGAAGATACTAATTCATGTCAAACTCTTATATATGTCACTCAATTAGGTAGATGAACAAAAGGAGCTACATTACATATGCCAAGCTGAGTAAATGCAATATAAAGAGGAGAAGAAAATATCACATTGCTTCACAAAGAGAAATCTCTGGTAGTTGATATATACTTCTCCTACCATGCAAACAGATCATTACAATAACATAATGTTTTCATTTTAAGACATTTCAGGATTTTAGCACATAAAAGATGTGTCAACAAATGAGAATGACAAGCCCACCGAAAATGCTACAAAACAAGAAAATAAAAGGATTTAAGACCTATACTTCTACTTGTAATTGTACAGAGAAAACACTAGTATCCGTTCCAGAATAAAAATATTTTCACAGGTAAGAATGTCATCATATGTAAAAACAGCTGGTTTTTTTTATCAGGACTGCACAACAAATAATCAAATCAGCACAAAAAAGAGAGAAGAAGATGTAATTAGCCAATTATTGCTTAAATTATTGTTGAGAGTAATTAAATTGTTGACTTGTTGATCAAAAACCAAAATTAAGGATTGTAAACTCACCCTGATATATTCCCCAAATAATCAGCTGCTTCATTTAATACATCTATTCTGATATTCAGTTCAAATCTATATATTGGCAGTTTTTAATAACATTTGGCTAATGTAGAGGTCAACAGGACCATGACTTCAATTTTTTATGTGGCTATTTTTGTTATTCAGTTACATCTAAATGGAAACATCAAGCATATTACCAACGAATGAAAACTTCCAGCATACTACCAACAGTTCAAATCATATTTTCATTTTCTTAATTCCCAGCCAGGTTTAAAATGCTCACAATTTTACAAATTACCCCCTTTGACAAGGGCATATTACCAACGAACGGTAATTTAATAGGTTATTCCCGCCTTTCTTTCTATTCTTACAAATCGGTCCCTAGAACCAAAACAGTGGCTAAGACCTGCTGGTACCGACCGATACCAGGGTCAGAACAGCATCCACAATATCACAAGAGAAGCAAAGCACCGGTATGGTACAGCGCTATTTGAGGTCGGTACCAGGTTCAGGTTCAACCCCGTACCCGCATCCTTACCCAGGTGCGGTACCAACTGGTATAAGCAGAAAAAGAATATGTAACCTTTCTACACCCCCTACAGTTACCTTTTCGTTGCTCTAAGAAATCAACTTAACCATTGATGACGGATTTAAGCGAGAACCCAAAAGAGGTGAAAAGCTATGGTTGTCGGCTTAAAGCCTTTTGAGAGAGAGAGAGATTCAAACCCTAGCTCGGAGAGAGAGAGAGAGAGCACCTAGGCAGCCCCTGCCAGGTTTATCAAAAAAAAAAAAAAAGAGAGAGAGAAGAAGGGGACTAGGTTAAAAAAAAGGTTACATCATAATAATTTTCCTTCAATTACAAATAATATAAACACAACATAAACAGTTCTTACTAGTATAATCTCAACTTTCCTCAATATTGCAGACATGGCCCGTTATAAGTGCTCTTGAAATTCTTGGACCGTTATAATTTTTGGATAAAAGCCTGAAAGCCCACGGCCCAGTAAGGAGTCTAAATAAAAGTTGACTAACAGAAAATTGGATCTTATGTGTTTTGGGAAAAAAAAATGACCTTCATATTTAAAAATTAAAATACAACTCCTCAACAAAAATAATATGTAAAAAACTCAAATCTTCTAGGTACAATCAATTATAAAAAATATATAAGTCAACAATAAACTACATAAACAAATACCCGGCAAGCAAACAATAAACAATAAATAAGTAATTGTAAGTTAGTAAATGAATATTAGCTTAAAATAAATAATAAGAAGCTAAGGAGTGGGTCTCTACTTTATGTTGATAACACGCGCGCGCGTATATACGTATATAGAGGAGGGATTGGATTACACCGTTTTTTGTGACATCGAATTATATTGTCAATTTTTAAAGTTTTCAAAGTGTAAGATGTTTAATTATAATAGATCCAATGGTCCAGAAATAGTGTAAGATGCTGTAACTCAAAATTGTTGTAAGTAGATCCCTCCTCATATATATATATATAGTGAGACTATGGTACTATGCACAGCACAGTTTGGTCCGTGCTACGGCTCAATATTTGAGTTTTCAAAATCTTAACGGTCGATCCGAACCGTTCAACATGATTATAAAATGAATATGTACTTGCAAACCAAATTTTACATTTTTTTGAATTTTTTTACTATTTTTTTAGATAGGTAGAAAATAACTTGATCTGAAAATTATGGACCATCCAAAAACAGTGATTTTCTACCTATCTAAAAAAATAGTAAAAAAATTCGAAAAAATGTAAAATTTGGTTTGCAAGTACATATTCATTTTATAATCATGTTGAACGGTTCGGATCGACTGTTAGGATTTTGAAAACTCAAATATTGAGCCCTAGCATGGACCAATCCGTGCTATGCATGGTACCGTAGCCTCACTCATATATATATATATATATATAGAGTGTGGCTAATATCAAAACGTTTGCACCAAGGGTTTGGTGCAAACGATTTGTTTTCGGATTTTCGAAGTCCAAACGGTCGATCCGAACCGTTAGATATTTTATCCATATTAAAATGTGCTTGGAGACCAAATTTCACATTTTTTGGAATTTTTTTGCTATTTATTAAGCCACTTTGAAAGTTGCTGATTCGGGTGAACAGTAAAAACAGTGCAATCAAATTCTAGACCGTGTGATCAGCAACTTTCAAAGTGGCTTAATAAATAGTAAAAAAATTCCAAAAAATGTAAAATTTGGTCTCCAAGCACATTTCAATATGGAGAACAACTTGAACGGTTAGGATCGACCGTTTGGACTTCGAAAACCCGAAAACAAATCGTTTGCACCAACCTCTTGGTGCAAACGTTTTGATATTAGCCACTCTATATATATATATAGAGCTGGGCTATGGTGAGTTGCGAAGTAAGATGTCATTTTTACTTCACGCTCATATTTTTATTTTGAAAATCTGAACGACCGATCCGAACCGCTCAACATGTTCTCCATATTGAAATGTGCTTGGAGACCAAATTTTATAATTTTTTGAATTTTTTTACTATTTATTAAGCCACTTTGAAAATCGCTGATCGAATGGTCCAGAATTTTTTACTGTTTTTTACTATTCACCCGGATCTGGGATTTTCAAAGTGGCTTAATATATATATATATATATATATAGATATATATAGAGATTGACTATGGTGAGTTGTGAAGTAAAACGTCGTTTTACTTCATGCTCATACTCCATTTTGAAAATCTAAACAACCGATCCGAACCGCTCAACATGTTCTCCATATTGAAATGTGCTTGGAGGCCAAATTTTATATTTTTTGGAATTTTTTTACTATTTATTAAGTCACTTTGAAAATCCCAGATTCGGATGAACAGTAAAAAACAGTAAAAAATTATGAACCATTCGATCAGCGATTTTCAAAGTGGCTTAATAAATAGTAAAAAAATTCGAAAAATTATAAAATTTGGTCTCCAAGCACATTTCAATATGGAGAACATGTTGAGCGGTTCGGATCGGTCGTTTAGATTTTCAAAATAAAAATATGAGCGTGAAGTAAAAATGACATCTTACTTCGCAACTCACCATAGCCCAGCTCTATATATAATAGATAGAGAGAGAGGTTGGCTAATATCAAAACGTTTGTTTCGGAGCCATGGTGCAACCAATTGGTTTTCTCATTTTCAAAGTTCATACGATCGATTCGAATCGTAGATGTGATCTCTATAATAAAATGTGCTTGAAGACCAAATTTTACATATTTTGAATTTTTTTTAATATTTATTAAGCAAGTTTTTAAAATCGCTGATTTTAATAAACAGTGAAAAATTATGGATCATTGAAAACAACGATTTTAAAACTGGTTTAATAAATAGTAAAAAAAATATAAAATTTGGTCTCCAAGCACATTTTATTATAGATTGAATGTTGAACGGTTTGGATCGACTGTTTGGGCTTCAAAAATGTAAAAACCGAAGCTACGGCCTAGGAACAAACATTTTGATATTAGCCAACCCTCTATATATATATATATATATTCTAAAAGATTGGAGATCTTTTATCTGTTCTTTTTTTAGCTGCATGATCACTTTATGAAATCATTTATTGAAGCTTTTCAGAATTTATTTTGGAATTTCGTTCTACTTTCTGATTTTTTTATAATATAAGAAAATTAAATTACTCGAAGTAAAAAATCACGCTTCATTTAAGTTAGTAAATTTATTGAGTTCAAGTACGATATAAAATAGTCTAAATATAAATTCAGAATCACCTATTTTTTTGTGCTGTATTTAAAAAAGTAAATTTTAACCTATGTTATTAAATCAGCTAAATTTTAGAACATTTCTAAATTCTGTCAAGGTCAATTTAAAAAAAAGACATTTCCTTCCCAAAACAAAAAATATTACTTAAATATTTTTTTAATGAAATTACTTACAAAAATTAAATCAACATAATGAAATACTGTTAATTTCTAGAAGTGAATGACAACGTTTCACCTCAATACGGAAATTAATTTTCATATTTATATCATAAATTTAAATTATTTTTTATCGGCGGAAATCACATAGAAAAAAAGAGAGGAAATTAAGCAGCGGCTCTTTTTCTATTTAAAAAAATGCAAAGCAGTTTGAATGTCTAATAAGGAATACAGAGTAGGTCCAATGCCCATTGGATCTACTTTGGTTTGATGGGTGTGATGACCATCCGATTAGCATCAAAACTCGTGCACTCCGCATCAAAATCCGTGCGTGTCTATATCAATTTCCGTGCACACAGATTTAACACTAATCGTACGGTGCTAGAGTTAATTGAACCTCCGATGCTCATCGGACCTACTTCTATCTCCTAATAAGCGAAACTTCGAATTTCGCTGACTAACTAACTTTAAAAACTAATTTGATAACCAATCACATCACACCAAAAAGCCTGGTCAAACGGGTCTGTACCCCTTGTCACCAAAAAGAAAAACAATTGGGCATCAATCAATATGTCTTAATTATTTGGATCAACATAAAATCCGACCCGATTCATCATCATACAACTGAAACAACTTCCTCTTTCGTTTCGCTTAACGAAACCACCAATTAACTTATCTCTAATCCCTTCTCCGAGTTTTGTTTTCCCTTCGTCGGGAAAAATAAAGCAAAAATAACTTCTCCAAGATTATTTGTCCCCATTTCTCTTCTCTCTCTCTCTCAAGCCGTCTCTTCGTGGTCAAACTCAAACACAAATTCGACCTCTCAGTTCCTCTCTTTTCCCGCTAGTGATCTGAAATAGAGGCTCTACCAAGAAAAGGGGTTCGATTGATGCGACCCATATCAGGGTTGAAAATCAGAGGTTGAAGAGGTAGATGTCGGTGAGGTGGCGGTGCTCAGAGAGAGGCATCGACGGCGGGAGGTGAAGAGGTGGGGTGGTGGCGATGGGTTCCACTGCCCCGGCCGCTGCCACCCTCGCCATCTCTTCTCCCTCCCGTAGGTAACCCCACGATCAAGTCAATAGATCGCGTCCTTTTGTCACTATTTACTTTTTTTTGCACGAACAAATTTGGTAGAAGATTTGGTTATTTATTGAAGAGAATAGTAAGATTAGGGGAGAAATAACTGGAAAGCGATGAAGGCGCTGAGGCGGACTAGCACGGCGACATCGTCGCCGGTGTCTCCGGCGGCGGCGTCCGCGTCGTGGATCCGGTCACTTCTTGTCGTCTCTCATTCCTCTCTCTCGTCCCCTTCCTCGGCCCCTCCGCTTTCCCCCTCGCCCTTTTCCAATCGGTGAGTCCATCTTTTTTCCCTTGATTTAGTTTGGTTGTTTGCATTTCTCTCCTTTAGACGTAGGTAGAGTGCTGAGAGAAAGGGTAAAAGAAGCTTTTTTATTTTGTAGTCGTCGTATAATCAGAAAGAATATGGAATGTATGGTTGCTTTACTTATTATAAATTAGAAGTTGGTTGGTTTCGTTTCAATTTATTTACAACTCCAAACTACATTGCAATGGAATGGTGTAGAAATCCTTATTCAGTTCTTTGGAAGCAGGAATGTGATATGTCATTTTTCTCTCTACTTGCAACTTTTCTATGTTTGCATGATGTTTTGTTGAGGATGTTTTTTTTTTCATAATTTCTCTTCTTGTGTTCTGGCCCAGCAAAGCATTTACTAGGTCTTTGGTTCTGAAAATGAAGAATAAGTTGGGACTTGGGAATGACTTGAATTACATAGTAGAGTATGAATATATGAAATGTTTTTCCCTTTTCAAATATCTTAATACTGATCTTACTTTGTATGTTGTGTTATTATTGGTGATATAAATCCAGAAGAAGCATAAAGTCACCATGGTCTAGAAGAAAAAAATCAAAGGCACTTTCAAGGAGGCGGTGGTATTCCCTATTTGCATTGGATGGCAGGTTTCATGATGTAGGCGTTAAGTTCCTAAAAAAAGTTCGAAGCAGAGTAAGCTCTAGCCACCTTTATTTTTGGCTCATGCAAAGAAAAAGACTATAGGAGTTAATATTTCATAACTGAACTAAATCAAATAGGAAATTTTATGAACACAAAGGAAGAAGACAAAATACTCTTTTTTTTTTTTTTCCGAGCTTGTATTGGGTTGCAAAGAACTTGTTTCTAGAGTTTAGATCCTACTAGGTGCTGATTTTTTCCCTTTGTGAATAATGTTACAGGGAATAGATCCAAGTATAAGGGCTGAAGTTTGGCCTTTTCTTCTCGGAGTGTAAGTCATGAATATAACCAATGTTATCTGATTGCTAATGTATTTATTGTCAAGGTTAACCACCAATTTACTTATAAGTTTCTAAAAATGAGTGATCTATTCCCTGAAAATGATTATCATAATTTTATGGGTATTCTTTTCTTTCATTTGTTGTTTGTGAACTTTTAAATTTAACTTACTTTTATTCATCATTCCAGCTATGATTTAAGCAGTACGGAAGCTGACAGAATTGCAACCAGAACAAAAAAAAGGTAATTATTTTGACTTATTGTTTTTTAATAACACCTGCTGAGTCAAATCTCTTTTAAGTGAAAAAGCCTGACATTCTTAAACATTTTACAGAAAGGAATACCAAAAGCTGAGGCGACGGTGCAAGCATTTACTACATCAACTATCAGGAAATGGTCTCCTCTCCATCGATGAAGTGAATATGGAGGAAGGGCCCACCACCTCTGATCCTGGGTCCCCTTGCTCGCAAGATTTTAGCAGGAGACATTCTTTCGCTAACGAGCATCACAACCCTAGAAGATCTGAAATAATCATAGTAGATCCAAACCTGACAGATACTGAATCCTCAGACTCAGACTCGTCATATGAGACTGGGCCTGAAAACTTTGAAGCGAGCCCGGAACCAGGGCATGATAACCATACCTTCAAGTTTAGAAGGAGCCTCTCGATCAAGAGGGATGACCCAGTCCTTGATTCAACCTGCGCAGAGAACTTTGCCACGTGGCAGCGCATCATTCGCCTGGATGCGGTGCGTGTTCACCAGGAGTGGCTTCTATACTCACCAAATCAAGCTGCAGTCTCGGCAGAATTAGCAGCGCAACGAGCTGAGTCTGTGGGGCTGAGAGACCATGAGCTCGTTGAGCCATGCATGGTGTATCATGCAGCGCGCCTGGTTGCGATTCTCGAGGCATATGCTGTGTATGATCCTGAGATCGGCTACTGCCAAGGCATGAGTGATCTGTTGTCTCCTATAGCTGCGGTCATGGAAGAAGACTACCAGGCCTTCTGGTGCTTTGCTGGGTTTATGAAAAAGGCTCGACATAATTTTCGGCTCGACGAGCTTGGGATAAAGCGGCAGCTGAATATAATTTCTAGGATAATTAAGCACAAAGACTCACACCTGTATCGACACTTGGAAAAGCTCAAGGCAGAGGATTGCTTCTTTGTGTACCGCATGGTTCTGGTTTTGTTTAGGAGGGAGCTCCCTTTTGAACAAACGTTATGTTTGTGGGAAGTGATGTGGGCAGACCAGGCTGCAATTCGGGCAGGGATCGGGCGGTCAGCCTGGGGTCGGATCCGAATGCAGGCCCCACCTTCTGACGACTTGCTATTGTATGCTATTGCAGCATGCATATTGCAGAAGAGGAAGCAGATTGTGCATAATCACAGCAGCATGGATGAGATAATGCGGGAGTGCAATAGCATGGCCGGACAGTTGGATGTGTGGCGGCTTCTAGATGATGCACATGATCTTGTCATCAATCTACGTGACAAGATTTGATCTCGGCTGTGGCTGGGATGTGTTCGGGTTGTTTAGGAGTTAGGTGTTTTTGAGATTTATGGGGAATTATTCAGGGGGGAAATTTAGTTGGATGCACCTCTGTGCCAGAGAGCCAGAAGGTGGCCTGTTAGAGTGTTCTTCTTCTGTTGTTTGGTAGCTGTTCGGAAAATTTCTAAATTAATCAGCTCCAATCTTTTTACACCTGAAAATAAAAATTCTTATATTTACTCCACTTGTTTTATGGTTGTCCGAGTTCATATTAATAATTGTTATTAATCAGATCATATGTATTGGTCAGATTAATTGAGGGTTGTTCGGCTGTTGTGTGGATGAATCTTTTACAAAATCTCTAGAAAATTTAATTTAACAAGGAGAGTCATCAAGATGGACTATTTGACTAATACCAACTATTTTTTTTTTTAAAGAAATGCCTAAATTTAAATATGAACTTTCAAATCGTTATCCTTCAAATCTTTGATGATTGGTTTTTGCAAACGTATTCTATAATAATTAAGTATTTTGGAGGCGGTTTGCACTATTAGTGCGGAAGTTGAAATTAGCATGTTATGCATTTTGTTATAGCTAAGTTTGCACTTTGGAGGGTTTAAAAATTAAGTTAAGAAGTTCAAGATAAATTATTCAACAATGATTGTGTTTAAATTAAGAAGAATCAAAGTGTGCATTTTATGGGGTGCAAAAATTTCATAAAAGATGTTTTCAAGGAAGTTTATAAAGATATTATTAGCATGTAATCAAATTTAATTTTATAATATTTAATAATATGTGCTGTTTTTTTGGATAGGTTCTGGTAAGTTATCATCTACAAAAAAAAAAAAAATAATAATAAAAAATGTCCTCTAATTTCCGAGATTGTTAAAACGACTACAAATAGAATCATTTTAACCAATAAAAATTGTTTCTCTAAAAAAATAAAAATAAACAGAATCAGTTTAACAAACATAATAAGATTTTTGCTGTAAAACCCAAAATATCCGAAGCAAATTAGAGTCTAGTTCAAATCAACAAATGAAAAATGTGTTACGGAAGGTTGGTTGAAATTATTTGTAGAATCTAATTTCAAATTTAAGAGTCGTGTCCAACAAAATCTACTAAAAAAATATAGGTGTCTGGTCAATTTCCAACGAATTCAGAGTAGGTCCGATGGATGTGATGACCATCCGATCAGCATCAGGATTCGTGCAATCTGCATCAAAATCCGTGCGAGTATGTATCAATTTCCGTGCACACAGATTTAATGCTAATCGTACGGTGCTAAAGTTAATTGAACATAAAAATAGATCCGATGTCCATCGGAGGACATCGGACCTACTCCTATCTCATTTCCAACTAGACATGGAAATGGGAAATGGGCTACAAACTCGTACATAATTTCCTCCTCATTATAAATCATTAATAGGCGAACCAATACAATCTTTTTATGATATTAATAAATAAATAAATAAAATACATGGCATAATGAACACTCAATTTTTGCCAGTGTCCGTTCTATTTTTGCAAATTGAGCATCCACTATATTATGCATTTAATTAATTTATTTTTAGTATCACTATCACTAAAAAAACTGGATTGGTTTGTCTATTACTAATTAGGAACGATGAGAAAATTATTTAAAATAGGACACCTAATTTCTCTCTCATAAAACTAGGGCTGGCAACAAACCGAGTCGAGTTAGGCGTAGTTCATGACTCTCTTGTTTTGAAAACGAATGAGTCAACATTAGAATTCGAGCTAAATAAGTGGCTTGTAGCTCGCTTGTTTTCGGACCAAACTATAAATGAGCAAGCATTTTCCAAACGAGCCACAAGCCGCGTGCTTTTTGTCACTCAGCTGGCAACGAGCCGAGCTAGACGTAGCTCATGGCTCGCTTGTTTCCAAAACGAGACAGTCACAAGTAAGCTAACATTAGAGTTCAAGCTAAAAAAATAGCTCGTGACTCGCTTGATAAAAAATATATTGCAAGGTCTAATAAAAAATATTTTATTGTAATGTCTTAATCCATCACATTTTAAGCAAAATAATTTATTATGTAACGCGGAATACTGGAGGTTTTTGACTTAACCGATTTTGTATTCTTTTAGCCCATTTCAACGGCTGGTTGGATTAATTGACCACACACACCTATATTTTATTATAGGATTTTTTGTTGAGCACGACACTTAAATTTGAAATCAGATACTACGAATAATTCAATGAACCTTACGTAACATCTTTTTTTTTTTCATTTGTTGTTTTTTTACTAGACTCTGAATTGCTTCGAATTATGGATGTTCGTTGGGTCCGGTTTAGTCGGTTTTGAACCGAACCGAATTAGTTTGGTTTAATGGTTCGGTTCGGTTTACTTTTTTAAAACCGAATTATAATTTCGGTTCGGTTCGGTTTGAAATTTTTTAAAACTGAAATAACCGAACCGACCGAACTTTTATATATTATGAATTTGGTCCGGACCGTTCCGGTTTATTTCTTAATCAATTGCTTTAAATACTTCGGTTTATTTCTTAATATAATGCGGTTTATTACAAATCAATTACTTTAAATAAAAAATTAATATATTTTGATTTGAACCGAACAAACCGAAATAAAACTTTGGTTTGGTTCGGTTCGGTTGTAATGCTAAATCGGTTCGGTTCGATTCTATTTTAGAAACCGAATTATTACTTTGGTTTGCCTAATTCGGTTCCGAAGAACACCCCTACTTCGGATATGATGGGTTTCACGGAAAAAAAAGTGTGTTTGTTGAAGTGATTGGGATTCTTTGATTTAAAAGAACAGAACGGTGCTTTTGTTAGTTAACATGATTTGATTTTTTTTTTTTTTTTTTACAAGAACTTTTTATTGGTTGACTAATGCATACTAATAATAAGTTTACCCTTGCAATACCTGAATCCGTATCGTCACATGTACCAGACCTAGTACAATATGAGTTGACAAACTCTTAGCCGAGCAATTGAAATCCAGTACCTATTTAGTATTTAGAGTATATTTGGATGTGTCAAGAATAGATACTACTTTATAATAAGAGTTATTCGGAATAACAATGTATATTCAAACAATAAATTGCTATTCATAATAGCTAGAATAGTTGCTATTCTCTTTTTCTTGTAAATGTTGGAATAGCTACTATTTGAAGTTTGAAGAGAGAATTTTATTTTTATTTTTTTTATTTCCAACAATACAGTTCCGAAATAACAAAGTTGACACCACTTTTACTATCTCCACGTCGTGATAATTCGTTTGAGACCTCACTTGTCTATCTTTTCTCTTAATTAGCACCTTGTTAACACTATTATTTCTCGCTTCCAACTATTCACTATTCCAAATGTACAATCCAAACAGCACTTTTACTAATTCAAATAGCACCATTTTCACACTAACTCGAAAATCATTATTTTTTCTCTATTCTCATCTACTATTATCAAATTTCGCTATTCTAGCTCCTATCCAAACATACCCTTAAATATAAAGGGTCCATTTTTTAGATTTGTGCCACAGTCAAAGAACGGTTTGAATTTAGTAATTCTACGTACAGTACCGGAGGTGATCCGAATTAGCAATACCTTGGATGTCCCTTTTTAAGTGACAAAGAAAATAACTGTTGCTCAGTGGGGCTATGTAGGTGATAAGGTAGAACACAAGTTACAAAATTGAACTGGATCATTACTTTTCATTGGGGGAGATTGACAATGGTCAATACAGTACTTTCTGCTACTCCACTCTTTACCTTATCTTTGTATAAAATGTCAGAAATAGTGATAGAATTGATAGAATAAAATGTAGATTTTTATGGCAAAGTTCATGTGGTAAAATAAATAAATATGTTTTAGTATATTTGAAAAAATGTGTAGGCAAAGAACATGGTTGTTAGTTAGTTTATGGAAACAAATGATTCAGATAAAATATCATGCTAATTCATGGTGGAATAACATCTCCCCATTCTGGAGAGAAATTTTAAAATTAACCCCTTTAGGACAATGCAATTGTAAATATTCAGTAAAAAAATGGTCAAATAGTTAAATTCTGGAAAGATATATGGTTTAATAACATCAAGTAACCAATTAAGTAAAACAGTAAACTAAAGCTACTGACAAAATTAAAGCAAGAAAGACACCACTTAATCAAGATCTTAAACAAAAGCAATCACTTGCACAGGTAAGTTACATCCAAAGATAACACAAGATGCACAATGTTCCTTGACTTCACTCTATAATTTTGCTAAGCTAATAATAAGTCCTCTTAAGCTTCTTGCACTTTACAAGAATCCCCCTGAAAAGTCAATCTATCTCTTAAAGTCTAGATAATCTATAAAAAATGCATTAATTTCAATGGTTAATTGTTGGCACATTGATATAAAACAAGCTGCAAAGTTGAACTTCTACAACCAACACCTAAAACAAGCTAACAAAAAGTTTGATAGAGATGAAGAACACACAAGTCTACCACAGGAGGAAAATAGTACATGGTGTTGATACGGAGAACATTCAAAACAAAATTGTATTGTACAACAATTATATCAAATTTTACAAGTATATATGTTTGCATGATGCAAATAAACTAATCTTTTACTCGTGTACAACAATTCTTTTGTTGTTTAACTTTAATAACAAGAAAAATCATTTTCAATGTGATTACCACTAAATTTAAATTAAAATGCTCCTCCCTTTTCTTGCATGCTAGTTATTTAGAAAAATACAAGTAAAAATATGGTGCTATATACCAAACCAGTTAATAAACAAAAAACATAAAATTTAAGAAATAACAACAGGATGACAAACTAATGCTAAAAAATTCAGAAATTGAAAAATGCAACTGAACAGAAAAAATACCTTTTTGTCTCACAAAAGTAGCTATTTGGATACTTGATGCGTGGAAAGGTCTGTGATTCACAAAGAACTTCTGACCCTATCACAAATCTCTTCCAACAGGGAGGGATAACGGCCCATCAACTGCACGTAATCATGTGTTACTGACAACAGGACAAGGTTTTTCTGATCACTAACAAAACCGATGCACATATCCCTAAGATCATCTAGATCCAGCTCCTCGGCCAAGGTTAAGGTACTTAGAGCCGTATCCATAGTGATATCCCTCATTAACCTATCTTCACACAACATCTTCAACCCATCCAATGCATATCTGTCAGCAGCTACCAATAAATGCTGAGTCATTGTAACAAGTGAAATATTTTCATCGGACATATCAGGGAGCGAGTCAGTGTAGATGAAATGGAGCATGGCCTTGAAAACTGTTGCCTTTATATCTTTAATAGTTATGGTCGCGGTTTTGCTCTCAACCATTGACCCGAAGAGCTCTGCATTGAATACTGGCGACCGGGCAGCGAGCACCAATCTATGAGCAGGGAAAATTCCCCCCTCCACCTCAAATCTCACATCAGCAGTCTCCTTCCTATCCAACAGCTGAACAAAATGTTCATCTATGCTAAACGGCATGATGCCATTAACAAACCGCTTCGGCACTTCCTTGTAGAACTCGCTGAGGATCGTTATACTGCAGACAAGTGTGAAACAACCATCTCTTACAAAGTGCGCCTCCAGCTCAGACCGTCTCATGAAATGTGGGATATCACATTCATTCCAACCTTCTGGATCAAAGGTGATCATTTTTCCACGTGTGCATGCCTTGGAAGAAGGCCGGCCATATTTATCCAACAGGCCGAACGTGTAAGAAAAAGTCAGATTCCCAGATTTGCAATGCCTTTCCAATGTTAGTCCTATGGCCTCTTCAGAGCCTGGAGGGTAGTAAAGGATTTTGAACTCATGACCATTCACTTTGAAGATGGGAGAGGTGATGAAATTATTATCGGGGATGTTTTTAGTTTTGGAGTACTGAACTTTAAACTGGTATGTTCCCGATGCTACCTCCATGCTCATGAATGTGGCATCTTTCTCAGAGTTGTCGTTGTTTGGCAAGTTCATTATTGAATAGTTGGTTAGTTATAGGCGGTTCTTGGATTATCTAAGAATGTAGAGTTGTTTCAGTGGTCAGGAAGGCAAATACCAATGTTGTTTTCACTGGGTCATTTGATCAAGCATGAGAGAGTAGCCCAAACAGAAACCTGCACAAAAAAAACAATGGAGGTATGATGAAACCCTTCAGATATAATCCCAGAAAATGACAAAGATGGATGGTAAATTATCAAAGATGAATTATTTAGTAAAAAATAGGGACGTGATTTAGTGTCAAAATACAAAAAGTTCAAAATTGGCAACGCCTAGACCCTACAAAAAAAAAAAAAAAATTTTTGGCAACGCCTAGATATGAGTTGTTGAGAAAAAGAGAAAATTAAAGAGCATTTCCATGTGTAAAGCTAATGTGTACACATTGACCAGACAGCATAAAGAAGACTATGGGGTTCTTCTCAGTTTGGCATTTCATCAAACAGAAGGTGGTGCCATATCTAGGTACGTACACTTTTGGTGATTCTACTCCCATTGATCCTAATCACTAAAAATACAATAGAAATCACTCACTTCCATGTGAAATCACTGGAAAACTAATTCTACAATTTATTAAATGTCCAGAGCAATTAACTGCTACCAATTTTTTTCATGAAATCTACAATGTTAGCGCTTTGCCATTCGCCAACACGAAATAAAACCTACCTTTGCGGGTTGCGGCGCATCTTTCTCCAATGATCTCCACTTCTTTTCTTCTCCGTGCTCACAGAACAAGTCCTTTTATCGTTATCTTTCGATTTCCTAATTGTCCGAGAACAGAATTAAAATTAGGGTTTTAGCAATGAGAGTTGGGATCCGTATCCTCTGCATTAACTCAAAAGGGAATCTTTTGAGTTAATGAATTTCAACCGTATGATTTTAAACGGAGCCAATCCGGCTCGTGGCTATAACATAGGGAGTCCTTTAATAACATAGGGAGTCCTTTAATATTAGTGCAGATCTAGTTTGCACGAATATTTTGAAACAGATTGAACAGTCGAGATTCATTAACTCAAAAGATTCTCTTTTGAGTTAATGCAGAGGATATGAATTCGTTTGGCATGCCTTGTCTCTCACCAACAGGCAACTAGCCCATTTCCAAAACACAAGACAGCATTCAGTTATTGAAAAGCCCAACTAATATTGGCCCAGTCTCTTGGGCCCACTTCGACTTTCTCGAACAAAAGAAACAAATCGATATTAATTTTTATTAATTAATAAAATAAAAAGAAATAACATTTCAACGACCTCTCGGAGTCTCGGTTCTCTCTCTCCCTTCGTTTTCCCTAGCCGAGGAGAAACGAATATCACGCTAAAAATTAGCAATCAGAACACGATAATCAAAAGCACATTAACGGAGAGCAAGATTCATAGGGAAGAGAAGAGGAGAAGGGATGAGGGGCTCGGACAGCAGGTTCTTACAAGAACTGGTGCTGTACGCCGCGAGCGCGGCTCTGAGCTGTTTGGTTCTCTTCGCCGGTCTGAAGCACCTCGACCCGAACCGCGCCGCCTCTAAGAAGGCTCTCGAGCAAAAGAAGGAGATCGCCAAGCGCCTCGGGCGCCCCCTTATCAACACCACCCCTTACGAGGTTTCATTTTCCCATTCATTCCAATTATTGCGATAGATAGGCATTATTATGGATTTAACTGATTGAATCGCTGAGGTCATTTTAAATTAGCCCTTAAAATCTCACCTTTTCTGCAATATAATTCTGTTGCCCTTCAGATTTCCAGTTTTAGTGAATTACCATTAATACGAATTTAATCTGGCATATACATTTTTTTATTTTATTTTATCTTGATTTCGTGTTTAGGGGAAAAGGTATCTTATTGGAAATAAGGGAAAGATATATCACATTTGACAAGAAATGTCCATTTAACAACCAAAAGAAAAAAAAAATGTTATCCAAAATGTGGCCTCGAGTGATAATTAAGAGGAAAACTTGTATATTGCAATGGTGTAGGATGTGATTGCATGTGATGTGATAAATCCGGACCACATTGATGTGGAGTTTGACTTGATTGGTGGACTGGATAAGGTCAAGCAGGCGCTATGCGAACTGGTCATCCTGCCCTTGCGCCGGCCCGAACTGTTTTCATATGGAAAGCTCCTGACTCCTCAGAAAGGAGTGCTCTTGTATGGCCCGCCTGGTACCGGCAAGACCATGCTTGCCAAGGCAATTGCCAAGGAGTCTGGCGCAGTCTTTATTAATGTCAGGATTTCCAATTTGATGAGCAAGTGGTTTGGTGATGCTCAGAAACTCGGTTAGTGCTTCTTGGTTTTATATCTTAAGATTTCTTTGGAATTATATTTGGCTTATTTATGCTATTAAGTTGGTTTTTCTAGGGTGCATAATTGAACTTCCATTTACATGATAGTTGAGCATGATAATGCACCTAAATAACACTGTAACCATATTTCATGCTTTACCAGTAAGTTTACCATGTCATCATGTATCAGTCAAAATTTGCTGGCCTGGGTATGACAACGTTGGTATTCCACATTCATGTGCTTTATTTATTTTAATCCGATTTGGACTCGAGGAAAAGAATAGCATCAATTTTGACTGGTACTGTAGTAATATGGTCTCTTTTGCGAATATCCAAATAAACACTTGGTGCAAGTCTTAAGTTTGAGAAATGTTAGGTGTTATTTGCATATCTGAGAAGATATGTGTTATTTGTACCAATAATGAAGCAATATCTTGTTAACTACCATTCTGTTCTGATCTTTATATTTTGAACTCGTTATGTTTAACTGTGGCAGTGGCGGCTGTATTTAGCCTGGCATATAAGCTTCAGCCGGCGATTATATTTATAGATGAGGTTGACAGTTTCTTGGGGCAAAGGCGTAACACTGACCATGAGGCCATGACTAACATGAAAACTGAGTTTATGTCCTTGTGGGATGGTTTCACCACTGATCGTTAGTTACTATCTCTAATTACTTAAAACTCCAGTTTTCCCATTTGTGCTCAATGTGTAGGTTTTAAGTATCTGTACCTGATGTGTATCAGTATCCATATCCATATGTTATACTGTATCAGATATGATGCAGTATCTATATTGGTATCTATACTGTATAAGGTTTTCTGTTCATACTGATAATCTTATCAAGAAGCCTAATAATAAAAATAATAATATGACCCAAATAGTTTAGTTTCCTTTTCTTAAAAAATGCCTTACCGGACATATTCTTTGTTCTATTTTATTCAAAACCACTTCATAATCAATTGATTGACTGATTAGTTGGTTACCGTTATTTGCTTTGTAGAGCATGCACGTGTGATGGTTCTAGCTGCAACAAACCGGCCAGGTGAATTAGACGAGGCAATACTCAGGAGGTTCACACAGATTTTTGAAATTGGCTACCCTGACCAAAGTGAAAGAGCAAAGATACTCAAAGTCATTCTGAAAGGAGAGAGAGTCGAGGAGGACATTAATTATGATTTTATTGCTACTTTGTGTGAAGGTTTCACCGGTTCTGACATACTTGAGTTGTGCAAACAAGCTGCCTTCTTCCCAATCAGAGAGTACTTGGATGAAGAAAAGAAAGGGGAAACAACCCATGTAAGTAGTGTCTCTGCATATATATTTTAACATTTGCATCATACCCCTTGCAAAATTGCAAAATAGAAAGCATAATTTGGACATTTTAATAGAAAAATCTGGAGTGCCTCTCTATTTTAATTTGGACATTCCTATTTTGCAGAGGCCTAGGCCCTTGAGGCAAACTGACCTGGAAAAGGCTCTGTTATCTTCTAGAAAAGGAAAGAATGCTGCAAGCAGATCATTACAATCTTCACAAATTCCAGTGTGGGCCCTGCCGTCAGAGTCTGACGACAACCAGGTGCGAAGTGCCATCTATGAGATATCCAACCTCATGTCCAGAATTGCCCAAAATAGAGAGCCTGAGCCCCAGGATGAGGAAGACCCTTCTTCCCCTTGAATTTCTAGCCCAACATCGTAAGGTGTTCCTTTTTTGTTTGACAGTTAAATTTTTGCAAGTCAGGTAATGGAGCATACATACAACCAATGGGACTGTAAAGATATTAAGATTTTAGTTTATTTCTTGAATTTGCGGCTGTTTTTCAACTTCTCTCGCATCTCCAAGGATGTTCTTCATTATTGAGAGGGTTGGGGGGGGGGGGGGGGGGGGGGGGGATATAATAATGTTCAATTACACAGTATTTTGTTTTTGAGGTTTATTTCAGATCTTGTTATGGAAAAAAATTAATTAGAATAGAAGAAATACACTTGGTAAATTTTTTATAGCTCTGTTCAAAATATTGATAGGAGGCCATGATGAATTCTATTAGTTTGTTGATTGCTTATATGTTGCTATTTTTGTAGTGATTGTTTGCTACTGAGATCTTCCAAAATACTAATTAGTTGGGACCATTCAACTAGACCAAAAACCAAGCGCTTCTATCTGGTACACTAATTAGAATAGAAGAAAAACACTTGGTAAATCTTTTATAGCTCTGTTCAAAATATTGATAGGAGGCCATGATGAATTTTATTAGTTTGTTGATTGCTTATTATTTGTTGCTATTTTTTTCTAGTGATTGTTTGCTACTGAGATCTTCCAAAACACTAATTAGTTGGGACCATTCAACTAGACCAAAAACCAAGCGCTTCTATCTGGTACACAACTGTTCATCACAGAAACATGATCGACTGAGCAGCGCACTCTTTGTTGAAAAAAGAAGAAGAAAAGATTGTACCTTGTGAAACATGTTATCATGGCATACGCATTGATAATGTTTTATTTCAAACTTTTTGACTTCGTTACTTTCTGTCCTGCACTTGCAGCCGACCACGCTGTTTACTTTTAGTTATTTTAAACTTTGATGATGTTTTATCTTGTACTATCGGTCTTTTACACGGCAATCACTTGTATTGTTGCATTAAAAAATGCAAAAGAGCAAGAACCAAAGGTAAACAGTATAAATCATATCTTCTTCATACAGAACTATCCTACTTGACCAACATTTGTATAAAGCACCAGTGAACAAACAAAGCAATACACCCAGTCAATCAAAGAACAAAAAAAAAAAAAAAGTTTAATTAAACACAGGTTATCAAGAGCAAGCGCATTGTGTTCCTTTCCTTAAAGCACTCGTCTCCATCATGGAGACCTCAGGGACGACTGACAGCTGGGTCCCTTTTAGCACCAACACATCGCCATTGTTGTTCGCTCCATTTAGCCGGCGTGCTTCGTCTAATTCCAATGCCTTTCTTGACACGACTGAGTATACCTCTTCCAAGAGCTGTAAAAATGCGCTTTCCACATTTTCACCTGTCAATTACTGCTGAATTAGTAAAAAAAATGAATGGTTGAATAATAAAAAGATAACGAGAAGCAAAAGATTATTAATTGGATAATAACATGGAAGAAAAGAAGAAGAAGGTACTGATTATGATACATTGGAGCAGTCTATTAGGTATTAGTACTACCAGAAAAGGTGACCTAAAATAAATGCTATTGTCCTTTCAGAAAATGACACAGAAAATTGGAAGAATTGCAACTACTGAAGTGTAACATGGCAATGACAGATGCTCCATCAAATTGAAAATTGCCTCTTATATGGTTATCAAGTCATGAATGAGGATCACAATCAGAAATGTGGAGGTCAAGAAGAAGAGTTATTATGTGCTATTAATAATTAGACATCTGTACCACTAAAAGCAGATGATTCAGAGAAGAAGAGTCCCTGCTCCTCTGCAAAGGCTATTGCGTCGTCGGTTGGGACGTCACGCTTTTGTGCCAAGTCAGCTTTGTTGCCTATCAACATGACCACGATGGAGCCATCAGCGTGGGCCCGGAGCTCGTCGAGCCACCTTGCCACGTGGTCAAATGTGGACCGCCGTGTGATGTCATAGACTAGCATTGCACCCAGAGCCCCTCTATAATATGCACTTGTGACTGCTCTGTATCTGTACCGGATCAATTGCAAATTATGTTTTGTTCTTTAAGAAAATACTAACAAATTTGTAAATGGCAACACAAATAATGAATTTGGATACTGTCATGGTCCATCAGAATCATGTGCTTAATTTATTTTATTCTGAAAGTGACATTTGCTGGAATTAAAAGCAATGGTTTTTCTTAAGATACCAACATAATTCTTGTATAATGACAAGGAGCTACACTGACATCCAACTAAACAAATTAAGAACCATACTTTAAAGCACTCCTGATCTGTCGCTAATTTATCGGACCAAATCGATAGAGAATTCACAAATTTGTTTTTTTCTTTTTGAATTATTTGTTTGAACTTTGAACTTGAAGGAAGTCACAGAATTGCACCTTATCTGGTCCCCCATCTCTTCCTTAAATGTTCTAAAATTGACAGCTACTGCTGTGAGCCAAGAGACAGACAATGCATGGAGACAAATTCTTGGTTCGTATTTAATGCTTGCACCGGAAACCGGAAAAGTTAGATTAGGCTGGCCGCTAAGTTACTTCTAGAATATCTGTGCATAGTCTTAATTTTTCTAAAGGAAAAATATATAAAAGATCCATTTCTCAGACAATTACAATTAAAAATAATATATATATATATATAGAGAAAGAGAGAGTGTGTTCGGCTAATATGTTTTTAGTAGCATTTTAGTCCATATGTTTCTAATCCAAAATCCATCTGATTAACTTAAAATGAAAAATTTGAAACCGTTCAAAATCAATCTCCTTCTAGAGAGCTTCATTTACATATAATTTTTTTTATTTTTGAATTCATTTAGTATTAAGTCAAGCGGTTAAAAACTTGAAGATTTGTGCACATATTGATGCATTTGATTGTATGTCAAAAAAGATAATCTTTAAAAAATCATAAAAAATAGTAAAAATTGGTAGTCTACAAGTTTAATATATAACAAATTTACTGAGCTACTTAATTCGACGTTTCAAATGTACAATTTTGAAATTTGACCAGTAAGTATTTCGACCGAAGTGCTTACAAAAACATATTAACCGGACTCTATATAATGATATATACTTTTAGTAGCATTTCAGTTCATATGCTTCCAATATTTAATGTATTTTTTAGTTAATATTTCATGGAGGGATTTGTCATAAGTTTACTAAAAAATTATTTGTTTTAGACAGAGCTTGGCATATATTTTTATTAAAAAATTTGCTTAAGTTGCCAACAGTTATAAATCTTTGTTTGCCTTCAAAATCCTATGCCACATTTCAGTTGGAAATTGTAATGAATGAACTGATTGGTACATGTATAAGCAATAAATGCTAATCCGGTGGCAACCAAATTGATGTAAGATATATATAATCGGAGCTATATATATATATGTGTGTGTGAAAAGGGCTACGGTGCTACGCGTAGCATAGAGGGCCTTTCGTGCTACGGCTCAATATTGAGTTTTCAAAATTCTAACGGTCGATCTAAACCGTTCAACATGATCTCCACACGAATATGTACTTGCAAACCAAATTTTACAATTTTTAGAAATCTTTTACTATTTTTTTAGATAGGTAGAAAATCATTTGATCTGAAAATTTTGTACCATTGATTTTCTACCTATCTAAAATAAATAATAATTTTTATAAAAAAAATGTAAAATTTGGTTTGCAAGTACATATTCGTATGGAGATCATGTTGAACAGTTCAGATCGACCGTTAGAATTTTGAAAACTCAAATATTGAGCCGTAGAATGGAGCCCTCTATGCTACGCGTAGCACCGTAGCCATTTCCTATATATATACAAATAACAATTAACGAAGATGGCTCAAACTAATGGTGGGTCCCACGCAAGATCATGTCAGTGGGTCAGTGCCATGGAAATCACGTGACCATAGCTTATCCTAATTAGCATATTAGCCTGCTAGCATTTGAAATCCAGAAAAAAACCAAAATAACAATAAATAGTTAGATTTTTTTGGCAGCATTTTATCATGTATTTGTTTTGAGTTACAGCAGAAAATTCGTAATTCGAAAATAATTCGACACATAAAGTACGTGATTGGAATATAATACATGTATAATTCAGAAATAATTTATTATTTATAATCCAAGTTTGATATAAAAATATCAATATTTTATATATTAACTTTAATTTTTATAAATTAATATGCCATGAATATTGTACAGCTGTTTGATTAGTCCCTCAAAATAGGTTTAACATTAATTAATTATGATGTAAATTAGCCAACAATTGTCATTCCTTTATTTAATTCAACTTTTTTAAATTTTAACTGTCACTTTCTCTAGTATATTTTTGGACAGAAAATCCTAGAGAATATTTATAATTCAAAATAAGTAGGTTGCAACTCTTAAAAATATATGAATATATAATTCTCTAGGAAATAATTAAATCACAAAATATTCAAATTAAATTACAAAATATAATTATGCAATCCTTAAAAAATGAATATTATGATCAAAACATTTTATCACAAGCAGCTGATATCTCTTTTCTTGTCAGTATCTTGCCACTTGCAATATTGTCCTACCAGTGAATTTTTACTATATCTCCTTCCGTGATAACAAAATTACCTTTTACATATGAGGAGGGATTCAATTACATTATTTTTTTTGACACATCACGACACTATTTTTTTTATAGGTCAATTTTGCGATTTCAAAATCTAAACAGTCGATCCGAACAGTTCAACATGATCACCATATTAAAATGTGCTTGGAGATCAAATTTTACATTTTTTTGAATTCTTTTACTATTCATTAAGATGGTTACAAAATCGCTATTTTTCAATGGTCTGAAAACAGCGATTTTGTAACCATCTTAATAAATAGTAAAAAAATTCAAAAAAAATGTAAAATTTGATCTCCAAGCACATTTTAATATATCCATCATGTTGAACGGTTTGGATCGACTATTTGGACTTTGAAAATGATAGGTGTCAAAGTATGTCACCAAAAAAAAAGTAATTTGATCCCTTCTCTTTATATATATATATATAGCAAAAATTTGTTCCTTTCAGACTTTCAGTAAATATATATATTTTTTTTTTCATGAGAATTTGTACAATTTTTGTATGACAAAAGAGAAAGAAAATTAATGAAGAAGTAAAAATTGACATACCTCTCCTGTCCGGCGGTGTCCCAAATCTGCGCCTTGATGCGCTTCCGTTTGATGGTGACGGTTCTTGTCTGGAACTCGACCCCGATGGTCGGCTTAGAATCGAAGAAAAACTCGTCCTTGGCAAACCTCCCGAGCAGCTGGCTCTTGCCGACCGCCGAGTCGCCTACCACAACGACCTTGAACACGTAGTCCGTCTCCGCCTCCTCCCCCTGCCAATTCTTCTCCATCTCCATCTCCTCCCTCATCTTGTACTCTTGTTCTTTGTTCATGTTATTACTACTCATGTATGGAATGGTCAAGAGTGTGTGTGTGTGTGTTTGTATGATATACAATTATAAAGAGAGAGAGAGAGAGAGAGAGAGAGAGAGAGAGAGATGACTTTCAAAAAAAATGAGCCTATCAGGTGGGTCATATATAGAGTGATTGGTGTTTGGGTTTTGGAGAGAAAAAATGGGGTTGGAGAAATTCATGCTGGTCAGTGGTCCCTTCATAACTCATAAGTCATAAGGGGTTGCTAATTTGCTTTATCATTATAATAGAAATGACTTGAGAGAATAAGAGACATCCGTACCGCACCAGCTCACCATTTGTACAGCATGCCTCTGGAATTTTTTTTATAAACCATAATTAAAAAAAATATATTTTTACGAAACCAACGTGACTATTTTTTTTTTTTTTTACAAAAATCATAAGAAGCGAAATGTCATTTCGATCCGGTCTCCTTTTTAGATTTTCTGTAGCGACTTAATTATATGATAACATGTGAAACTAGTACCACAGAAAATTTAAAAGGGGGACCGGACCGAAATGCTATTTCGGTCCGGAATAAAAAAAATAACGGACCGAAATGACATTTCGGTTCTTATGGTTTTTGTAAAAAAAAAAATTTAATTATGGTTTATAAAAAAAATTCATGCCTGTGTGGTTTCAACTTTCAACTTTTTTATATTTATTTTTAATTTCTTTGAGCATGAGATGAAAATTAAAATTCTCTTAAATTATAATTATAACTTAAATATCTTAAAATTATTTCATAATCAGCAAATATATTTAAATTATAATTATATATTTTTTTAATATTTTTTTTCAGTATTGTAAGAAACGCTACTAAGATAATTTTAGAAATACAGCATCTTTCTATCATGAGGAATTGTTATAATGATCGGAGCATTTTTTATTGAAATAGGATGTTGCTTAAAATAAATAAATAATTAAAGAATTAGATGTCAATTCGGTAAGGACAATTAACCTAATTATATCCAGAAATTTATTTATATTCATATTAGTCACTAAGCACTCATTGAACTAGATTAATTAGTTCTCTTAATAGTTATTGGCTTGCAAAAAGTTGGTTATAATTTTCTTAATTGAGACAGACTCGTCAATTTTTCTTGTTTGGACCAAAATGTACAACAAAAAATATATATAGAGAGAGAGAGGCTAAGATACAAACGTTTGCACCAAGGCCTTGGTGCAAACAATTCGGTTCTCCGATTTTCAAAGTTCAAACAGTCGATCCAAACTGTTAGATATTTAATCTATAATAAAATGTGCTTGGAAACCAAATTTTACATTTTTTGGAATTTTTTTACTAATTATTAAGCCACTTTGAAAATTGCCGATCCGGGTGAACAGTAAAAACAGTGCAAACAAATTCTGGATAATGTGATCAGCAATTTTCAAAGTGGCTTAATAAATAGTAAAAAAATTTCAAAAATGTAAAATTTGGTCTCCAAGCACATTGTAATATAGAGATCACATCTAACGGTTTAAATCGACCGTTTGGACTTTGAAAATTTGAAAACCATTCGTTTAGTGCAAACGTTTGTATCTTAGCCCCCCCCCCCCCTCTCTCTCTCTCTCTATATATATATATATCCTGTGTTGTTTTCATTTTTCTAGGTCACGCTTCTTTATCTTTCAATAGTGAAATATGGTAGGTAGTAAATTAAATTCAAAAGCAAAAATTCAATGCTACGTACGAATTTTCTCTAAACAAATGTTGTGACATATACTTACTAATTAAGAAATAGTAAAAAGTAAAAATAATTAACTTAAGTAGTTGAGTATTCTTTAGGGGTGATAACAGGTATGGATTATACTGACCGTATTCGAAAAATTAGATGTGAATATCCGATATCTGAATATCCATGTGGATATGGATACTGATATACTTTTATATTTCAATTATCCGTATTCGAATAGTAGATATATATTATGAAAAAATATTGTTATTCACCATTAAAATTAGATAAATATTATGAATTTTAGTATTTTTTAATATTATTTTAATAAATATCCGATCTGATCTGTATCCATATCCATATCTGTGTCCGACTGATATTCGATCCGTATTCGTATCCAAAATATTAAAAAGAGATACCACAATCCGCTCCGTATTCGCTCCGTTTTCACCCCTAGTATTTTTCCATGAAACTAGGAAGCTAAATTTCATGGTTCAACTGGTGATGATAGAATTGAGAAGAGGTAACAAGACAGGAGAGACATCATTATTGATATTCCTAGATTTTCTCTCTTTTTGTCCCAACTATTATATAGGAGCTGTAATATAAAACTTATTTTTTAGAACCGTAGGAAAAGAGCCCATCGAACCTACTTTAGTTCGATGAGTGTGATGATCATCTGATCAGCATCAAGATTCATGCACTCTGCATCAAAATCCATGCAAGTCTGTATCAATTTTTGTACATACAGATTTAATGCTAATTGTACGGTGTTAGTGTTAATTGAACGTAAAAGTAGATCTGATGCCCATCAGACCTACTATCTCGTGAGAAAATACTTGAGCTCATGTTGGAGATGCAAATTTCTTTTTCCATTTTTTCTGAGATTATACTATCAAATCTATCAAATCAGTGTAGTCTTATTTTTTTTTTTCTTTCTTTCTTCATATTTATTATAATTTTATGGATGACCAATAAAATTTTAAATTGATTCAAATTCTAATACACATTTTATCTGAATGACTCAAGTTTAATTCATGCAAAAATTATCTTCTTCTGATGGCAGCTTGTCGCCTCTACAATTTCTTTAAAAAAAAAATTGTGAACACAACTTAAAAAAAAGGACTACATTAATAATTAATCCTTTTTTTTTATATTTGTCATTTCAAATCCTTCCTTACAGCTATATATTGGCTGTGTTTCGGAAATTTTTTATTGTTAGAAATTAATAGAAAAGAAGAGAGAGAAATATAAAGAGTACGTCAGTTCTTATATTAGTAGAAAGATCGGTAAAATTCTTACCGATTCAAAAACTAGTTTTTTTTTTTCCTTTTATTTTTTTCTAGTAAAATATATTTTTAGATATAATAGAAACATTCTATCTAATTTTTGAAAAACTTTTCATATTTTATTAGAAATCTAATATAAGAATTACCTCCATCTATACATCATATTTAAAAAAATAAAACTAAGTTTGAATCGGTATAATTCGTACTGATCCAATTTTTTTTATTTTTAGAATTGGTAGAAATCCTACCGATCTTTCTACTAATATAAGAACTAGTGTACTCTTTCTATTTCTCTCTCTTATTTTCTGTTAATTTCTACCAATAAAAAATTTCCTGTGTTTCTAGCTAGGACCTCTAGCTACAAATCAATTGGATATTATATTGGGATATCACTAATCATTAATCAACCTCTTTTTTATTCCAAAATCATATGATGCAATGATACTACTAACTCATTACCTAACATGTTCACATAAGTAGAATTATTTTGTTCTTAGAACATTTCTCAAGTCAATATTCCATTATTTAATAGACAAATTTAGCAAACTACTATTTAAAATATAAGGGGCGTGTTCTGCAGTGCTCTACCTAATTACTAACTTCAAACTAGACTTGCAATAATAGGCATAGTGATGAACGAATAGTTCGGGTTCGGTTCGGTGGAGTCAAAAATTCGTGATTTGGGTATAATTCAGAAATGATTCGGTACAACAAGGAAGCAAAAAAAAAAAAACTCAACCCCCCCCCCAAAAAAAAAAAAACTTCGGGAATGATTCGTGATTCGCGTTCTATTCGCGAATAAAACGTATTATACGTTTTTCTTGCGTTTTATTCAGAGTTCGGTTCAGAAATGTCAAAAAAATGAATAAAATGTGAATTACGTTTACACTTTGGACTGTCTGATGCAGATTTTGTGGTCTGGATTGCGCTGTCCACTACAATATAAAAGTAGACATATCAAGGATATTGACAGAGCTAGTTTGACTTCCTGCAACGCACAACTAATATGACCGGTGCTCTGTACGAAACCAAACCAGCTATGTCAATATATTTACCCCGATATCCGTACAATAATATTCTGTAGTGCATCTAACATTTTATTCGTTGTCACATTATAAGGTGTAGTTGTTAAGGTGTTCTCCCTCAAATCCATTATCCAAGCTTGTGTTTGGTAGTACTTGTAAAGGGAAAGGAAATGCCTGTTTTAAAATAGGAACATCATTTAATACTAATTATGATTGCTGCTGGAAAGATAGATGTTATGATGTGTAGTGTACGCACTAAGCAAGATAGCGTGCCTTGTTTACAAAAATTATTCTTGTCAGTATTCTTTCTGAAATGTATTACTTGTGAAAAAAAAAATAACTATACCAGTAAATAGCAAAATAAGAACTGTACCAGTAAATAGCAAAATAAGAAAGGAGATTAAGTATTGGTAACTACAATTTAAGAATGAATGGTCAATATATCTGTGAATAATTAGTAGTGATCATAATGATGTGTTTTGTCCATGTTACCCATAAAGTAATGTTACCTTTTTACCCTTTCCAATTACAACCACACCGACATGCAACCCAAATTGAAATACATAACATATTCAAGTTACTGGTATCCAATAAAGTATGAGAGTAGAACTAGGGTGTGATTTGCTCACCAAAGAGTCTGTCGTATTCACTTCAAACGAGATGAATCCAAACCGTTGAAACCGATGTACTTCACGAGTGATGTGCGTACATGCAAAATTTTAAATGTTTCGGATTTATTTAGTACAAAGTCAAGCGGTCAAAATTGATAAAAAATAAATGCATTAAAATAGCTTCTAAAACTTCATTTTGGATTATTCATTTTTCATCAATTTTGACCACTTGACTTTAGACTAAATGAATTCAAAAAATTCAAAATTTTGTATGTAGCACATCACTCGTAAAGTATATCGGTTTCAACGGTTTGGATTCATTTCGTTTGAAGTGAATCCAATAGATTATGGAGTTATGCTCACCAAAGAGTTTGGGGAGCACATCACACCCTAGTTCTACTCAAAGTATGATATATGTACTTCGAGCAAAACTAGAGTGTACATGCATCACTCACGAAGTACATGAATTTTAACAATTTGGATTCATAGTTCGAAATTAATCCATAGTTTTTTGAAGGTGTGCTCACCAACCCCCTCTTGGTGAGCACATCACACCCTAGTTTTGATCTATGTACTTCTATTTAGAGAGAAAATAAACTGAACCTTAAGACGCTCTTAAATGACCCCACTCGAAAAAAGGTTACTGCAATTGCAACACGCATCCATACACTACATCCAATTTGAGCTTAAATTGCGCTATGACACAATCAATATAATTCTGATTGGTACCAAGCTGCTCCAATCAATTAAAAAAAGAAGAGAAAATAGAAGTTTTCAGATGAATCCATAGTGGGCTTGAAGTATTAGAAAAGGCTACTTGCAAAAGTGCTTGGTTCAGAATCTGGGATTAGAATTAGACAAACTCATAAAGTTGCCCACTTTCTAAAGCAAGAGCAAAAAAGAATACTTCATTTTAAGTGACACGGTTGATATTTCTTTGACATGGTACACGTGGGTTTGCTTAGCATCAAAGGTAGCTTTGTTTTTTGGTTCCATGATTTCCCACTTTGTAATGTCCCAAGTTTAGTTATACAAGTAAGTTTGATGGGTTAGTGTCATAATGCTTGTATAAAAATAACTGGAAGAAAGAAGCTTGACAACATGACAGCCACTAGTAGAACCGACTAAATTTGTTCTAAAAAAAGGGTGTACTGAATGATGGATATGATATGATAAAAAGATGAAGAAAGAAGCAAAAGAAGGTACTAAAATGGTATGTTAAGGAATAAAATTGTTAGTATCCTGTAATAAACCAAGACATTTAATTAGAACATAGGTGCTTGATTAATGTGCTAACAATGAATGAACAGAGTTTACATAAGCATAAATCCAGTAAGATTTGGATAAAAGAACAACTAATTGCGCAAAATTGGACTCCACATCCACTGTTATTATTGTGATATCAGTTACTGGCTTACTGCTATGTCATTATTTGATCACAACTAGGGGTGTTCATCGGTTCGGTTCGGTTGAAACCGAACCGAACTAGGCAAACCAAAGTAATAAATCAGTTTCTAAAATAGAACCGAACTGAACCAATTTAGCATTGCAACCGAACCGAACCGAACCAAAGTTTTATTTCGGTTTGTTCGGTTCAAACCAAAATATATTAATTTTTTTATTTAAAGCAATTGATTTATAATAAACCGAATTATATTAAGAAATAAACCGGGGTATTAAGAAATAAACCGGGATATTAAGAAATAAACCGAAGTATTTAAAGCAATTGATTAAGAAATAAACCGGAATGGTCCGGATCAAATTCATAATATATAAAAGTTCGGTCGGTTCGGTTATTTCGATTTTAAAAAATTTCAAACCGAACCGAACTGAAATTATAATTCAGTTTTAAAAAGTAAACCGAACTTAACCATTAAACCAAACAAACCGAACCGTTTGATCCAAACTAATTCGGTTCGTTTCAAAACCGACTAAACCGGACCCAATGAACACCCCTAATCACAACTATTCCATTTTGCAGCTCAGCCTAGTAATGTATAATGTTTGGGCTATATTAGGCTTTGATTATAAAAAACCCAACTAATGAACCAGATGGGCTGAATTCGAGTGAAGATGGAGACAAGGTTTGGGCCCCTCCTTCCCCTTGGTTACAAAATTTTGGGATATGAATGTATATAATCTAACTCAATTTCAATTACAGATTAATAATTTTAAAATAATTCAGTAAAATCTAAGATTGGGAACTCAGTATAATAGAGATATAATTTGAAAATAGTTTTTTATAACACAAATAATATATAAAGATTACGTTATTCTTACAAAACAAACAAAAAGTTCATAGTTTGCACGAACAATATGAAATACATTAGCGTGTTGTTCGTAATATTTGTCAAATTCAGAAAAAAATAATAATACGAATATAATACATATATTGCTCATAAACCTTGTTATTATGATTTGCAAAGCTCAAAAACATGCTCAACTTAGTCATTTAACAAGCATTTACATATTTGTACATTTTTGTAGAATTTTTCTCATTAGACCACAGTTATTAAATATCCACAACACATATTTGTTGTCAAAGAAATAAAGTTTTTAATTCCTTCAAAAAATATGATACGAAGTTGAAAAGTATTTGCTGAGAGATAATGTAAATATAAAGTTTCCAATTCCTTAAAAAATATGAACAAATATTTTTGCTATTAAACAAATAAAGCTTTAAAAAACGAATACAAAATTAAAAAATAAAATTGATAATTTTTTATATTTAGATTTTATTGAGTGACTCGAATTGACCGTTCGGGCATGACAAAGCAAAATTTGACCCGTTAGCATATTAACTGATATGCTAATGTTACTATATTAGCAAAATCATTATGTACCTGATAAACTTATTACAATAAGTATTTAATGATCATTGGTATAATTATATGCTCTTAAACCTGTTTTAGTTAAAAGAGTTTTCTTATTATTTCCAGCCATTGCTGACTATTTTTACAATAATCCTTGCTGGTACAAAAGGAGATGCTTTGTATCCCAGTCCCAGCCTTAATTAATGTACTGTATAATCATAATGCAATAACACATGTGATTGCACTATACAGTAAAAAAAACAAAAACAAATTCTACCCCCAAACAATCAGAAAAAGTTTCTATTCACAAATGCATAGATCCCAAACCAAGCTCCAGAATCAGACTCCAAAAAGTTGAACTATATTGACAAGCATAGCACAAGCACATATCATGACAGGTCAATTATATTGAAAAGACATGCCGCACCTTGACACGGTTAGCACCGCTGGTTTTCTGCACTTCTCTGGCAATCCTTTCAAACTCGGTTGCATCACCACGGCTTTTTGAAGGCCCCACCACAACAACTTTTGTGCCGGTCAGTTCATCACAAATCTTCAAGAACTCGGCAATTACCTCCTCCAACAAACCCAACTTTCCTTTTTTTGCCAGAAGCCTGATTAGTGCCACAACATGTTTCTCATAGCCACCACTCTGGGTTAACTTCATTACCTGTGATACATATATGTGTTTAATCTAGTATTATGTCAATACAAACAAATTGAAAAAAAGTGGGGATTAAGAAAATAGGGTGATTAAGAGTGTATATAAGTAGGATTAGAGGATTAGAGTATTTTACAGTAGTTTGGAGGATTTCGTGTGAATAAAATAATAGATCTAGGAATTATAGTCATTTGACTCTTGTAAATACGTTTTTTATCAATGGAATCATTAGTAGTAACCTTAAAAAAAAAAAAAAAAATCTAGTATTATGTTATCCAATTACAAAACATAAATATTGTTGTGCGCACATGAAATAGATATCAGGGGTTGCTGGTACAGGGCATAAGATAAAGCATTTTGAGACAACAATAGTGCACATATCTCCGTAGCGGTCATTATGGTACACTGACATGCAAGCCAGTGCTGAATGGTAGTTGACCATGATCTTTATCTTTTGGAGTTTTTCAAATTTAATCAATCATATAAAAGGCAATGGCTTTCTCTGCATGCATGGTTTGAGAAATTTCACTTTTTATCCTAAAATATTGCACTCATTTCAATTAGTACATGGGTTGAGAACCAGCCTTTGGTGGTGGTCGCAGGTTCGAAACCCGATTGGGAGGCTTGACCCACATTTTTATCTCAAAAAAGAATTATTCCATGAATTATTTTTAGTCAATCTGAACACGGTTCCATCCAGCCCCAATTCAGTGATATGTGATCACGTGGCAGCACATGAGATTATGAGCATCATATCATGTTTCAGGTCTACACCAGGACAACATCTTCCAATTTAGCAATTATTGATTGAACCAATTGTAATAGCTTAAAGTCCAATTGAACAAAAATTAGAGATAAATAATAATTCAGGAGCCTCATTAAACCAAATACAACAGTTAGGGGCCAGGAAAGGCAATTCTTTCTGGTTTTCAAAGCAAGCACTGCATATCAGTGTAGGCATTAGCCTACATGCTTGTGCTTATCATACTTACCATTTCAGCCTTCTCGGTTTCCTTCACAGTCGGATCTAAAGTCACACCTCTAACACGCTGCACCAACCGCCGCGCATCAACATCAGCTGCTGCAACCGTACCAGCACGGCAGGCCGCATCGGCCAGGGCAGCAGCATATCCAGTGGCAGCACGGTGGTGAAAAGTAGCAGAATTGGAAGAAGCATGAACAAAAGCGTGGGATTTTGGTAGAGAGGATGGGTGAAGGTGGGACTTGGCTCTGGATGTGGGACGGAACGATTGGGGTTTGGTGTGGAAAGAGAGGTTTGAAGTGGAAGGAAGGGGAAGAGAGGAGGCTTTGAGGAGAGAGATGGAGACTTTAGGGGATCCGCCACCGCCACCGCCACCGCCTGACTTGAAGGAGGCGGCTACCGGGGTGGAGAGAGCATCCATTGGAGGAGAATTACGTATAGAGTGAGAACTAAGGAGACGAGGTTCTCCTTTTATCTCGGCCACTCAAATGGAACGAGAGCAGATATGAGTGGCGCTGGTTGGTAGCTGCTGGCTGCTTCGGTGCTTCTCTCCTCTCCAATGGTCGGGGAAAAGTTGAATGAGATTGTCTGATTCATACTGAGATTTTGATTGCGTATAGTCCCGTTCTGACAAGATAGTCATATTAAGAAACTTTTGTGCGGTTTGGGACATAAGCGACTTACTACACCGGCACCGCTTCTGCAGATCCGTACCTGCCTTGGGTCGTATATTACTATATTGTAAACACATGTATTATATATATATATATTTTTTATTTTTTAATTATATTACTAATTCAACACATGTATTATATAAATTAAATATTAAATTTTTTGAATATGATAGCTCAAGTATATGTTAAATAGCATAGTTACTAACTTTTAATAACAAATCTAAGCTAACGTAGTGGTTAAGTTGTTTGGCGTTGGTGTCACAGAATCCAGGTTCGATTTTTGTTGGCGCTAGAAAATTTTTTTTTGGCTTATGCTCCATGAGCTTTGTATGGTCCGTGTGCATCTCTCATGCTGTGCTGGTGTATGCGTATCCGAGATGTATTCCAACGTGTCAGAATAGTATCCGAACGAGTCAACAGGTATTGAAGACCGTACGGGAGGTATATGATACTCCAGTGGCGTATTCGATACGTACCGGACCGTATCGGATACGAGTACGGAGCCCATATAGGAGTATCAGAGTAACATAGGTGACAAATAAATAGTTCGGGTTCGATTCAGACGGTGAGATCAAAAATTTGTGATTCGAAAATAATTCGGGTATAATTCACGAATGATTCAGTATCACAAAGTAGTAAAAAAAAAATCCCAAAAAAATCCCAAAAAAAAAATTCGCGTTTTTTTTGTTTTATTCGGTGTTCGGTTCGGAAACATAAAAAAACGAATTATATGTGAATTATACGCAAATTATTCACGAGTTATGTTACTATGGTTTCAACACATCGCTGTGCCGAACTTTTTTATTTAGATCAGCCTTCGGTGATGGGTTCAATTTTCTCCCAAAACATAGAATTTTTGGATTTTTATTGAATTTTGGAGCAACTAGCGAAAATTCACGTGAACTGCCGTATAAGAAAGACTGCATGACATTCTGAGTACGGCTGCAAAGACTGGATCGGGTTGTTTGGTACTTTGGTTATCTTCAATGATCCTTCTTTGTCAATTGAAAGTTACTAGGAGACTTTTCCAAACAGAGGTGATTTTCTCTTGTCATTGTCAACAACTCATAATACTCAACAAATGCTTCTTTCAACTGGATTGTAAGTAAGAAAATGATAGGTGGAAAGACTGTTCAATCCCTGTATTTTTCTAGCTAAAGACGTGCAAGCCAAAAGGTAGGTGCCAGATATTTTTCGAATATATGGTGTAATTTATTTGCAATTTCCAGTATTTTTGGAATATACACAATTGCCTATTGAACCAAGTTATATGGCCACCATATTGCTGCTGTCTCAACAAAGTAAATGTAGATCCTGGCATTAATAAACAGGGCAACCGTCGACCACAACACCTTTCGCTGTAGGACATGATGCCAAAGGACATCCATCCAAGTTATTCCCCCACCAATTCAAGTTTATATTCTCCAAATCTAAGAAAAGATAAATCAACACTGCCATAAAAGCTAGACCGGCATCCAATGCACCCGATAACACATAATTGTGCCGCTGCCACCAATCTCTTCTGTACTTGTACACAACATATCCTGACAAGAACCCAACAATTATCCAAGTTGTGTAGTTCACTGCCGTAGCTGGTGGCATCGAACTAGTTGCACCTATCAAAACCGGCATGTTAATCAAAGTAATCCATGTTTGGTTGGGAAATGCTCTGTGGGCCAGCCAGACAAGAAGTGGGGCAATGGCCCCGGCTAGGAAGAACCAGTTAACTGCATTGTAGGTGCCGAGGTCACCAAAGATGCGGCGAGGACCGATGAGGCCCCAGATGACAGAGGCACCATAGAATGTGTGGTCGCTAGGACATGTCCATGGGCTGTCAGGCGAGAGGAGCTCGGTGTCGCATATGTTTGGTATCGAATCCATCAGCCACCATGCTGTGCTAAGGTACACTACTCCGGCAAGTAGGGTCCCCACCACCTGTCATGTATGAATATTTGATCTCATTTCTAGTACATTTGTACCAAACTTTGGGCCATAGATTTTTATCATAGAGGAGGACCTAACCTGAGCCATGAACATGGCTCGTGGAGGGATCTTCATGTAGTGACCCAGTTTGAAATCTTGCAAAAATGTCAATGCCTGCTTCATGCTTATGTTTCCATATACTTTGAAGCACATGTTTGCGACGGGACGGCCTGGGTAGAGATACCCTATGATATACTCTGTGATAATGTTCAAACCTGGTGTCTGTTGACACCAAATATTGATTCATGGAATTAGCCTCATATGCTGTCAATACTGTACTTCAAATTTTCTAAAATAAATTGCACCTGGTTGGTTGTTGCTGTGATGATACCAATAGGTAAAGTGAAAAAAATGGCGAGAGCACATGCGAGGAGCACACCCCACCATGGCAACTGGAGCTGGTCAATGTAGTACTCACATGCAAATATTGTCAGTGCTATGGTGACAATGAGGATGCACACAAACCACCACTCTGGAACCTGTTTGTATTTGCCCATGAGCCTTGTGTGCACATCCACCTTCTTCTCTTTGAAAGCTGACTTACTAAGTTGCCAAATATCTCTGCTCACAGACCATAATTCGTACGAGGAAGAATATTGACAAGGAAACTTATTTACACGATTGCTAATATAAAAAAATTGAAATTACGCATATGTTCTATACGATTTAGTAGGTACTAGGTTCTTGAATCATTTCTCGATTTAGCAGGTAAATTTTCCATCACATTTCATGAGAATTTAATAGTAGTGCAAATGAACCCCTCTATTCAATCATTACCTTCCATGAAATAGAAGCACATGAGTGACAGTGGCCGTGAGAGTTGCAAAACCAACGCCATAAGTCACCACAAAGCTGGCACTGAGATATAGCGGCCCATACTTCTCATACGCCTTGATGTCGAGATGGAAATCTGAGTCAATAAGGCTTGTGATATTGTACTTGTGTCCGGTGTATGTAAATAGCCCATCTGAAAATATAGGGAATTTCTTGGCATTGTACAGATTAAGCCAATAACCAATTGGGGTGATAATGTACATTATGATGCTAAATCCTGCTGCCACATTCGCGGTTGCGAACCAGGGACTTGCAAGAGGACTACCTATTTCGTTAAAAAAAAAAAAGGACAAAAGGAAGGATAAGATGTCATTAGTGTGTTGAAAACTTGAAATTAATTATTAAATTGTAGAATATATCAAGCACATGCATTACCTAGATATGAGGAAATTGATGACCAATCTAGGCCGATAGCACCGATCCCAAGGCCGTGTAAGCCAGAGCCTAGCTGATGAGCAAAGACTGAATGTGGGAATAGCCAGCAAATCCAAGAGAAAGAGGTGAGCATCTTGAATAAGTATCCTGGGAATATGTAATATGCGAAACTACATATAAATGCAACTAGAAAAAACTGGTTGCGATTCAGGCTTCCTTTTTTGCGCTCTTCCTTCTCATGAAGTGCCCTGTGGAGAAAGAAATAAGGTCACAATTCAGTCAGGATCCTGTCAGAAAATCTCATCTCATGTTCTATTCGTAAATTATACAGGATTACACATTTTTCAAATTGGGCAGTTAAAGCCAATTGATTGAAAATTTGAATCAATCACACCTTGATTGTCATACAAATACCCTACTATCAATTCAATATCCATTACGAAAATAACTAATAATCAGGAGTATCCATCTGGGAAAATAACTAATAAGAATGCTTGATCCATCTTTTCGCATGGCTGGCTGAGTTCAGATACAATTATTCCAAATTATCCCTTGAAATTTTGAACTGTTCACAGCACATAAATAGACCCATAAAATAAGGAAGAGATCCATAAAATCTGGAATAACTCTGTGGAGTACAGAATTTTTTTTTTTTTTTTTTTTGGCTGGAGAATCTCCAAATCCTCATATCTAGGTACCCCTGGTAACTTGTAACAATTTTTCTCCTTTAATACAATAGTTTCATGGCTGCTTATTGCCACTAACTTTAAAAAAAACAATGACTAAATCCTGAATAATAATTTTAAAATAAAAGAGATCTGTATGATTTAATGTTTTTTTTCATACTGGTAATTAGTTAGTTATTGCCAGCTAACTCTTGCGATTGGGCTTCTATTTTTTTAAAGTAAAAATGGAGATTTGAAATATTATATTATATTTGCAACTTGGTACCATCTTCACATCCCTTGTGATTTTCTTAATGAAGTGGCATATGACCACTTTTATTCAAAATAAATAAATATTATATTTGCAATAATAAAGATTTGTACATCATTATTTATTTATTTTTTAAGATAAAAAGGAAAGGCAAGTCTCCCAACTTTTAATATTAACCAGAGACTTTCTCACACGGAAATTATTGTCTTTAGGCACTAAATAAAAGGTTGGTTCTCACAATTGGACTTTTGTTGCATCAAATGCGTAGGCCATGACAAATTAAGATGAAAACTAAGCTAAAAATCTGGATATTCATAAAGCTTTGGAAGAGAAATTATGCCTTTTAACTTTTAAATGTTATGCATTACTAAATTCTTAAGAATGGCTCAAATCCTGAAATTTTCTATAACAAAATTAACTTATATATAACAATGAATTACAACCTCTCACATTACATATTAAATAAACAATATCAATATAATAAGTACCTAAAAATGTTACAAGAAATTATAAGATCTGAGAAGCACCAGCGTACCTGAAAAGTGAGACTTGAACCAAATTATATGGCCACCACATCGCTGCCGGCTCGACCAGGTATCGCCGGAATATCCCAGCCCAGCCAAAACCCAACACCTGTCATTCCACGTCATTTGCAATGAAAACTATAAATCAAAATGCATAGAAAAATAAACTATAAAAAAAAGAACAACAAAATCAAATATGGAATTATATCCACAAGGAAAAAAAAGAACCATAAAGAATCTAATGGATCCATCAATACCTGTGTAGTGAGCACAACAAGCAGAGAAACAAAGAAGGTGATGTGCTGCTTGTAGAAAACTCTTACTGCTGTGATAACATGCATTGCATACACCGTACCAGCGCCAGAATTGGCAAAAATAGTGATCAGTACATGCTCTTTCATGTTAAATGGCCCCGGATTCAGACTAAACTCCCATTTACCCCCCTTAAAAAACACACGTGCCGGTAAAGTGGCAGCCATGAGACGCCCAAGTGGTACGACAGCAATCTGAGCAGATATAGCAGTGATGGTTAGTGGCTCCTTGCGGTACCAGAAGAATTGGTTTAGGAAGGAGAGTAAGACACATGAGAGGGTACCAAGGACCCACATGCGAAAAGTTAGGACCACTTCTGTCGGGTCGTCTGAGACCGGTACTGTCAAGGCGACTTGTTCGATTGGAGAGTTTTCTTCCTCTTCTTCTTCCGAATATTTCCCCGGTGAAGAGGTAGATGGTGCATGCTCCACTGCATGATTTACAAGATACTGTTAAAGAGAGAAAGATACAAACAGACTAGAGAGAGGAAGAGAGACAGACTCACAAAGAGGGGTCGTGATTTGGTGGCGTTGCTGTTGTTCTTCATCCTCCATTGTTGGTTGATTCAGGTAGCTTCCTTTTTATCAATTTCTTTTGTAAGTTCTTTTATATTCCTGCTGTTGTTCACTTGTTCACTTGTTCTTGATGGTTACCTGTAGATCATATTTAGAGATTGCAGTAGGAAGGAGAGAAAAAGAGGATGCAAAGGTAAAAGGAATTTGGCAGTTTCTTTTAATTTGTATCTTTACCCTCAAAGCTGGATCTCTCAAACGAAGTTTGAACCAATAAAGAAAATATTTTGTTTCCAGCTACCTATTAATTGTCCATCCAACCTTACATCAGTGTCTCCATTGACTCTAGTTATTTAATTATTAACAGAAAACATACAAGGATTAATAACAAAGAGCTAGATACAAGTGTAGAGAATGGGGGGTCAATATTTCTCATTGTTTTTTTATTATATTTTCAAAAAATATATTAATTTAAACATCATTAAATTATGAGATTTAACATAGATCTCTGTGGAATCATTTTTACTGAATTCCGGACAATTGGATTGGAGGCTTACCCCTTCAGAGATCCATTCCAACACAAGTCACCAACGTGGGTGGTCCCTTATGGTCATAAAAATTAATTGACATATATTACTTGGAAAATCTATCAGATACTATATATGGCCATATGTTGTCATATCACTTTGAAAATCTATCAGATATGCTTCAAATGACGAATCTAAACTGTTGAAACCGATCTACTTCAGAAGTAATGCGTTTGCATATAAAACTTATAAATTTTTTAATTCAATTAGTATAAAGTTAAGCAATAGTCTTAGGTACTAGTTGTTTGGTATATAAAGAATGTTGAGATTAATTGTATGTTTGTGTCTCTATATAAAATATAGGGACCTTTTGGTAAGAATAGAATATAGTCATTTGTAGGGACTTTCATGTAAGATGTATGCCTATAGAGGCATTAGAGAACCAGAAATGAATACAAGTTTTTTCAGTTTTCTATTATCAAAATGGTATCAGAGCCATTCTCTGAAAAAACCTAAAAACGCGGTACTGTAGCAAACCCGCGGTACTGTAGCAGACCTCCGCCCCACACCTCCGCCAGCGCCGCCTGAGCTCCGCCCGACGTCGCCTGGCCCGCCTGAGCTCCGCCGCCGCTGCTGCTGGTCTCAGCCGCCCAGATCTGGCTCTGCCCGCCTAGCACCGCAGCTCCGCCCAGATCTGGTCTCAGCCGCAGCTGCTGGTCTCGCCGGCCTCTCTCCCTGCTCCGCCTTCTCTCTCTTGGCCGAGCTCAACTCCGCCTAGGTCCGGCCAGCCACCTCCTTCTCTCTCTTGGTTTGACCTAGCTAGGCCGAGCCACCTCCTTTAAGGCCGGCCAGCCACCTAGGGTAAGTTCCTTTGGGTTGATTTGGCCGGCGTGGGGGGCCTATACCCCACGATACCCGAGAAGGGGGTTTTGATCGGTTTTTTGATCGAGTTGAGAGAGAAGAAGAAGAAAGGAGGAGATGACCTAGATCCGTCTTGAGGGTGCAAGATCGGGTCTAAGAGGTTATTAGGAGTGATTCGGACCAAGATAGATAGGTGAGGCGGAGATCTAAGTCCGATCAATGTCAGAAGAGGAGACCGGGAATGCGTTTGCGAAGGCTTGTGCGAAGCTGACTCCTGATGAGCTCGCTGTCGTGGTGCGAGCATTGGCCGGGAGCCAAGCTCCTGTTGAGAGCAAGCCAAAGTTACAGAAATTGGATCTTCAGTCTGTGGACATAAAACTGGATGGGCCAGCCACATATTTGAGCTGGTCGCGTCGGGTTAAGAGGGCTCTAGTAGGGAAGAACCTGGATGGGTATATCACAGGTGAGATGGACGTGCCAGCTGAGGGCTCAGCTGGGTACAGTGAGTGGAGGTCTACAAACAGTCTGCTACACACTTGGCTTCTAAACTCTATGGTTGCATCTATTGCCAAGACGGTTGATGGCATAGAGGCCGTGAGTGATGTCTGGGGGAAGTTGATGAGGATCTATGCAGGGATTGACAACAATATGAGAGTGTTCCAGATCGAGAGAGAGATAGAGGAGGTAGCACAGAGAGGTAGGTCGATTCAGGAGTATGCCGCAGATTTGGAGCGACTGTGGGCAGATTATGACCACTTCTCTCCTGCTGAGTGTTGTTTGGATCCAAATTGCAAGAAGGGTTTGAGAGATGTCCAGAGGAGGACTATGCACTTTCTGAGGCATCTGGACTCAGCATTCGAGCAGAGGAGCGCAGTGTTGCTAGCCCACTCGAAGATTCTCTCTCTGGATGAGTCGATCTCTGCGATGATACAGGAGGAGAGCCGTATAGGATTACAGGCTGGGACAGGAGGACTTCCAGGAGTGAAGTCAGCACTAGCGGTCTCTAACTCAGGTAACACAGGGTACAGGGGCGAGACTCGACAGTGCTACAACTGTGGTGAGGTGGGTCACCTGAAGCAGGCTTGCCCGAAGCCACCAAAGGAGAGAGATACAGGTGGGAGGGGGCAGTTTGAGAGTCGGGGTCGCGGCCGTGGAGGTCGGAGAGGTGGAAGAGGAGGCAATCGGGCACATCTGATGGTTGCAGAGGAGGAAGAAGAAGCTGGTGGGGATCTTACAGAGGAGGATCAGGCACTCGTGGAGGCCTATTCTCAGGCACTCAGGAACAGGCAGAAGCTGACAGGTGATGGAAAGAGTGTGAGAGATGATGCATCCTCCTCATCTTCATCCAGGGGTAACTTTGCTTCTCTTGCCCACACAGCCACAGGTACTCATGATACATTTGCTTTAGCCTCTATACCCACCAGATCACCAGATTGGATAGTCGACTCTGGTGCGTCTCGCCATGTGACTGGTGCTGCTGGGGAGTTTTCTTCCTATACTCGCCTAGCAGTCCCAGAGAGCATTCAGACTGCCGATGGTACGGCTCAGCCCGTAGTTGGTAAGGGTACTGTGAAATGTACCAACACTTTGACTTTGTCTAATGTTTTGCATGCTCCTTTTCCTGTGAATCTCTTATCCATAAGTGACATTATATCACAACTAAAATGTGTTATTTTGTTTGATATTCCTAAGGTGATCTTCCAAGAGAAGGGGACCGGCAGGTTGCTTGGGACTTGCACTTGGCATAGCGGGCTGTGGTACATGGATGGGGGGGTATGGACTCGGCCCTCTCATCCATCGTAGAGAGAGCTGGAGGAGTTGAGAGGAGTGTGGAGGACTTACTGCTGCTTCATCATAGGCGCTTAGGTCATTCCTCATTTCCTGTTTTGAGTAGGTTGTATCCGCCTTTATTTGAAAAGGCTAATAAGGAAAAACTGGTGTGTGATGCGTGTGAGTTAGGCAAGCATACTAGGAGCTCTTATGCTAGCTCTGGTAGTAGGAGTTCTTATATGTTTGATTTGATTCACTCTGATGTATGGGGACCTTGTCCCACAACTACTTTGAATGGATTTAGATATTTTGTTTCTTTCATTGATTGTTTTTCTCGTGTGACTTGGCTTTACTTGATGAAAAACAAGAGTGATGTACTTGCTTGTTTCAAAGATCTCCATAAAATGGTTCAGACTCAATATGGTGCTGTTGTAAATGTATTGAGGTCTGACAATGGAACAGAGTACACCAATAGGGCATTTGGGGAGTACCTGTCATCTCAGGGGATACAACATCAAACCACATGTCCGTATACACCGGAGCAGAATGGGGTAGCAGAACGGAAGAATAGGCATCTCCTTGAGGTAACTCGGAGTATGATGATATCGATGAAAGTCCCAAAGTACTTGTGGGGGCAAGCAGTTCTGACAGCAGCCTATTTGATCAACAGGATGCCCTCGCGGGTGTTGGATTGGAAGTCTCCGATTGAGATACTGAAAGGTAATAATGGAAATATTCTTCCCCTTAAAACCTTTGGATGTGTGTGCTTCGTGCATGACAAAAGACCAAATGTAGGAAAACTGGATCCTAGGGCTGTGAGATGTATCTTTGTTGGGTACTCGGGTACTCAAAAGGGTTATGTGTGCTGGAGCCCAGAAGAGAAGAGACTATTTGTGAGTATGGATGTTACATTCAGAGAGCTCGAACCATACTATTCCTCAGATGTGACATCACCCTTTGGAGACTCGCTCGATACAGGAGGTATGAGGCGAGAGGGGGAGAGTAGTAGTGAGGGTGAGAGGAGGATGGTGAGTGTGGGTAGTATTCCTTGTCCTGTACTTGAGAATTCGGCTGTGGTTGAGCCGGAAGTTGAGAGGAATGAGCCCGAAGGTGGTAGAACTCAGACTCAGGGGGAGTTGAGATATCGTAATGTTGGGTTTTGAGGCTACCCAAAGCCATTAGGCTTAAGCTGCGGAAAGACCGTAAAACAAAATTTTTACTTCTAACTCAAGCCAAAAGGATTGAAGTGGTATGTCGGATAATCTACCGAGAGTTACATACCTGTTCAATCCTTTTCTTAGATTAAAAACCGTAAGTAAAACTTTACTCATTCAGATCATAAATTAAGTAGTATGTCGGATAATAACCGAGAGTTACATACCAGATTAATCCTATATAGACCCAAAGTAGTAAAACCGTATTTACTTGTATTTTAATCAGTTTATAGATCTACTCCTTTGATTGATTTCTAAAAGATTAAATCTATTTAACAATTAAATAGATTAATATAACATTTTTTTACCTTGCTTCCAAATTCAAATTGGAATGCAGTCTGACCCGACTGTTTGACCCGGCTAAGCAAGCACCAAAAATATAGTGCCTCTATCGGTTATCCACCAGGAACTACCAGAGAGTTGGTATTTCTTTTGCCAGAAATACTATACCAACGGTATTCGAAAAGTCGCGGTTTTCGGTAAATCACTATTCACCGAAAGTACGAAATTTCTGACAAAACACTATTCACAAGAATAACTTTTATTCTCGCAAAAATATATATATGGATAATCAGATTTTCTGCAAATCACTATTTGGGAGAGAAAATTAGATACGAATCGAATCGGATTCTGATTCGTACTTTGATTTGGACTTCAAATGCAACTTCTTAATTTTCTCTCTCATTTCATGCCAATTTATAGAAATTTGTGGCGGTTCAAAACAGCCATAAATTGTGGCGGTTTTGAAGTTGTCAAAATCAAATTGATTTTATAATGATTTGTTTAATATATTAATTAAACATTTTCATTTAATTTATTTATTTAATTTAGGCATTTAATTAAAATCTAAATTTAATTAAGGCCTAAATTCAAATTGAACTTTTTGATCCAAAATATTAATTCATAATTAATATTTTAATCCATATAATATATATATACAATTATTCTGAATAATTGTATTTCTTGCGTTTGCGATAAATTTATACGACGTGTCATACACGTTTATAAATTTAATTCGGTTTAGGCATGTCATCTCCATGACATATATTTTATTCTTAATTATAACACTTTATAATTAATCATAAAATTTCTCTGATTACTTTCCTATTGGTGTGACCCGATAGGATCTGTGTTATGTTGGCAAATAGAATTAGAACTGTTCTAACTTCTATAATCATAGGTGGCACCTGACAAGTACATTATGACACCAATTACACAGATGATGCTGTACCGTACAATATCACGATCCAGTAAACGATTTACTTCGTGTTAATTCTTTTGTCTCATAGCTATCAGATTAGTTTCAAGGTAGGTGTGTGTCATCCTTGAAAACTTAATCTTTTCTTGATCCTGAATAGATTATCAAATATGTTTACTCTTGTAATCATACTGGATCCAGATAATCATATTCTATCAAGGGGCCCAGTGACGCTATAGCTCGTATTGAGATACGAGGGACAATAGTACTTTTGATAAACCATCTTTTCCTCCGCATAAGCTATGTATACCGAAGAACTATCCTTATAGCTACTTTTTACGGATAGCGTTAGATAGCAATCACACATATACATTTCTTATGTAGGAAAAATGAATATCTCATACTTTAGAACTTAACACTAAAATGAAAACATTAATGACACAAACACAATTCCATTTAATGTTTCATTTGGGGTCTGTCAAATATCATGTTCTCTAACATGTATCTGTGTGATTAAAATGACAACTCTTTGTCTATGGTTTGTAAAACTTAACCATCATTTAATCCACACACTAACCTTATCGCGGTAATTAGTGTTCCTGCTAATTACCTTGGTTAGAGACTTTTAAGAGTATTATCATCTATATTATGAAGTTTCACAATTCCAGTCATGAACTCGAAATGATTCATAAATTCAATAATACTCAAGGTAACAAAATGATTAAACATTCAATTCATGAACAAAGCTTTATATAACAAATTTATCGTATTATTGACTTCTAGATTATTATAAACTAACACGTAAGGTGTATGTTAGGAGAACACAGGCGAATGATGGAACCGTGCTTACAGTGTCACTTGTGCCAAGTCCCTTGTCCCTGCCTACTCCGACTCTTGAGACACCTTCACCAACCACCTCAGACCCAGAATACACAGGTGATATGATTCCTCTCTCTACTCCTCCTACTCCCCTGTCGGTAAGGCGGTCTGTTCGCGAGAATGCGGGCATTCCTCCCGACCGATATGGTTTTCCACATGATATTGCCCAGTTTGTCTCTTACTCACACATATCATCTGTAGATGGAGCATTCATTGCATCATTAGACACTGTCTCTATCCCTAAGTGTTGGCAGGTTGCTAAAGGAGATCCGAAATGGAAAGCCGCCATGATAGAAGAGCTCGGGGCCCTCACCAAGAACGAAACCTGGGAGCTTGTGTCACTACCACCAGGCAAGAAGGCTGTTGGACGCAAATGGGTCTTCACAGTGAAGCAGAATCCAGAGGGTCTGGTTGAGCGCTACAAGGTTAGGTTGGTAGCGAAGGGATACAGTCAGACCTATAGCATCGACTATGATGAGACCTTTGCACCCATGGCTAAGATGAGCACAGTAAGGACACTAGTTTCCATGGCAGCGAATGGAGGATGGCAGTTACACCAACTCGACGTGAAGAATGCCTTTCTTCATGGTGATTTGTTGGAGGAGGTGTATATGGAGGTTCCTCCAGGGTTTGGCACAAACCAGACAGTAGGTAAGGTGTGCAGGCTCAAGAAGTCGCTTTATGGGTTCAAGCAGTCTCCTTGGGCCTGGTTTGATAGATTTAGGAGGGCTATGGTAGGCATGGGCTATCAGCAGATCAATGCCGACCACACGGTGTTCTTTCGACAACATGGTGGTCACATTACTATGCTGGCTGTGTATGTTGATGATATGATCATTACTGGGGATGATGAGGGGGAAATTGCAAAGTTGAAGACAAAATTAGGAAATGAATTTGAGGTGAAGGATTTGGGACAGCTTAGGTACTTCCTTAGAATTGAGGTGGCTCGTGGAGCAGAGGGGATTGTTCTATCCCAAAGGAAGTATGTTCTAGACTTGCTCACAGAGACAGGCATGTTGGGGTGTAGACCGGCAGTTTCCCCAATTGATGTGAAGGCCAAGATAAGCGCAGAGATAGGAGAACAGGTTGATCGTGAGAGGTACCAGAGACTGGTAGGCAGATTGATCTATTTGAGTCATACTCATCCCGATATCTCATTTGCAGTGAGCGTGGTGAGCCGCTACATGCATGACCCTAGGAAGGTCCATATGGACGCAGTGTATCACATTCTGAGGTACCTGAAGAGTGCACCTGGGAAGGGCTTGATTTTCAGGCAGAATGGGCACATGAATATTGAGGGCTATTGTGACTCTGATTGGGCTAGTTCTCTCGATGACAGGAGGTCCACATCTGGCTATTGCATGTTCGTAGGGGGTAACTTGGTCTCTTGGAAGAGCAAGAAGCAACCGGTTGTCGCGAGATCGACAGCAGAAGCCGAGTACAGGGCTATGGCATTGGGAGTTGCAGAGATGCTGTGGCTAAAGAGGTTGTTGGAAGAGCTCAAGGTGAATCATGGAGCTCAAGTAAAATTGTGGTGCGATAGCAAGTCAGCGATCAACATTGCCAACAACCCTGTGCAGCATGACAGAACCAAGCATGTGGAGATCGATAGGTTCTTCATAAAGGAAAAGCTAGAAAGTGGACTGTTGGAGCTGAGTTATGTAGCTACTGGAGATCAAGTAGCTGACTGCCTCACCAAAGGACTTGGCTCAATTGATCTAGTTAGGTTTTGTGACAAGATGGGCTTGATGGATATCTTTTGCCTATCTTGAGGGGGAGTGTTGAGATTAATTGTATGTTTGTGTCTCTATAGAAAATATAGGGACCTTTTGGTAAGAATAGAATATAGTCATTTGTAGGGACTTTCATGTAAGATGTATGCCTATAGAGACATTAGAGAACCAGAAATGAATACAAGTTTTTTCAGTTTTCTATTATCAAAAAATAATACTGAGCACTCCCTACTTTTTCAAAAAAAAAAAAAAAATATGTCATAAATTACATCATCTGTTTGTGTATTACATTTCTCATATCCGCAAGAACTTGGGCTAATATGATCAAAGCAAGGGCCAAAGTGTAGAACCAGTCAACCTTTGGAGAGTTTAATGTTATTTAACAACAAACAAAATATTTAATTTTACTGGCACATCTATTTGCTAATCTTCCAAAGAGCTGCAAACAAAAAATATAATTAATTTTACTTAGTGACCATAGGAGTTTCCTAAATGAGATCATAGGAGTAGGTACGATAGGCATCGGACCTACTTTTAGGTTCAATTAACTCTAGCACCGTACGATTAGCATTAAATCTGTGCGCACGGAAATTGATACAGACTCGCACGGCTTTTGATGAGGAGTGCACAAATCTTGATGCTGATCGGATGGTCATCACACCCATCGAACCAAAGTAGGTCCGATAGTCATCGGACCTACTCTGAATTTTTCCTAAATATATTGATACATCACTGTTTTGCTGTTCTGAAATTGTCAATCGCAGCGTCCTGTTTCGTTCTCTTTCTTCTACTTTCATAAGAGAAAGTCAGATCAGTTCCAATGCTGCATGTGCCATGTGTGCCCCTATGGGACTATCCAGTCCATCTCTCCCCTCCCTTTCCTTTAACACCTTTTTTGTAATTATTTTACTTTAACTATGTTAAAAATGGGTTTTCCATTTCAAAAACAATGTATTTAAGAAGATTAAACTATGTTTTGCCAACATACCAGAGCAAAAGAGCTCCTTACCTGTTTTGTACAGGCAATCTGAATAAAAGCCCTGAGTTTTTGTACAGTCCGTTACAAAATCAAAATTACAAGGAATGGATATGATTTTGTAGCAACATATTCACAGATTCCATTGAATATTAGAATCTAAATGGTGTAAACTCAAATTTGCTTCCCTGAATGAAAATGTCGATCTCGGCATTAATAAACAGGGCAACCTTCGACCACAATACCTTTTGCAGTAGGACAATGTGCCAAAGGACATCCATCCAAGTCATTCCCCCACCAATTCAAGTTTATATCCTCCAAACCTAAGCAAAGATAAATCAACACGGCCATAAAGGCAAGCCCGGCATCCAATGCGCCAGATAACACATAATTGTGCCGCTGCCACCAATCTCTTCTGTACTTGTACACAACATATCCTGACAAAAACCCAACAATTATCCAAGTTGTGTAGTTAACTGCCGTAGCCGGTGGCATCGAACTAGTTGCACCTATCAAAACCGGCATGTTAATCAAAGTAATCCATGTTTGGTTGGGGAATGCTTTGTGGGCCAGCCAGACGAGGAGCGGGGCAATGGCTCCAGCTAGGAAGAACCAGTTAATTGCAGAGTACATGCCGAGGTCACCAAAGATGCGACGAGGCCCTATGAGTCCCCAGATGACAGAGGCATCATAGAATACATGGTCGCCAGGACATGTCCAGGGGCTGTCAGACGAGAGGAGCTCGGTGTCGCATATGTTTGATATTGAATCCATTAGCCACCATGCCGTGCTAAGGTATACTACTCCGGCAAGTAGGGTCCCCACCACCTGTTATGTATGAATATTTAATCTCATGAACATGGTAGTTTTTATTTATTTTCCATTTTTTTAGAGAAACCGGGGCCATGGATTTTCTTATAGGGGACCTAACCTGAGCCATGAACATGGTTCGTGGCGGGATTTTCATGTAGTGACCCAGTTTGAAATCTTGCAAAAATGCCAGCGCCTGTTGCATGCTTATGTATCCATATACTTTGAAGCACATGTTTGCAACGGGGCGGCCTGGGTAGAGATACCCCATGATATACTCTGTGATAATGTTCAAACCTGGTGTCTGTTTAAACAAATATTGAGTCATAGAATTAGCCTCAAATGTAGTGAAACTTGTTCTTCCTTCCAAATTTATAAAATAAATGGCACCTGATTGGTTGTTGCTGTGATGATACCAATAGGCAAAGTGAAGAAAATGGCTAGAGCACATGCGAGAAGCACACCCCACCATGGCAACTGGAGCTGGTCAATGTAATACTCACATGCAAAAACTGTAAGTGCTATGTTGGCAATGAGGATGCACACAAACCACCACTCTGGCACCTGTTTGTATTTGCTCATGAGCCTTGTGTGCACATCCACCTTCTTCTCTTGGAATGCTGACTTACTCAGTTGCCATATCTCTCTGCTCACAGACCATATTATTGAGCAAGAATATTGGCGATCAAATTTATCTAACAATTATTTACATTATTGCTAAAATTTAAAAAATCAAAACTGTGCATATGTTAACCATGATTTATTAGGTACTAGGTTGTCAATCAAATTTGATAAATTGGAGAATAATTTGGTCGATTTGATAAAACTGAAGTATAATATTTTATATCTCCCAATAAATGATCAATGTGTTTTCAAATTGTACCAAATTATACACAAATGAACCCCTCTACAAAAGATCGCTCAATCTTTACCTTCCATGAAATAGAAGCACATGAGTGATAGTAGCTGTGAGAGATGCAAAACCGACGCCATAAGTCACCACAAAGAAGGTACTGAGATAAAGCTGCCCGGACTTCTCATACGCCTTGATGTCAAGATGGAAATCTGAATCGATAATGCTTGTGATATTGTACTTGTGCCCGCTTGCTGTAAATAACCCGTCTGAAAATATAGGGAATGACTTGGCGTTGTACAAATTAAGCCAATACCCAATTGGGGAGATAATGTACATTATGAGGACAAATCCTGCTGCCACATTTGCGGTTGCGAACCAGGGACTGGCAAGCGGACTGCCTATATTGTTTAAAGACACAGGGAAACAAAAGAGGAATTAAGGAAAAGAAGCCATTAGTGTGTGTTATAAACTTGAAATTAATTACTTGGTTTGTAGATAATATCAAGCACATGCATTACCTAGATATGAGGAAATGGTTGACCAATCAAGGCCGACAGCACCGATCCCAAGACCGTATAAGCCAGAGCCTAGTTGCTGAGCTAAGACGGAATGTGGGAATAGCCAGCAAATCCAAGAGAGAGAGGTAAGCATCTGGAATAAGTATCCTGGGAATATGTAATATGCGAAACTACATATAAATGCTACTAGAAAAAACTGGTTCCGGGTCAGGCTGCCTTTCTTGCGTTCTTCCTTCTCGTGTAGTGCCCTGTGGAGAAAGAAATAATTAAGTTCACAATTCAATCAGGATCCTGTCAGCAAATCTCATCTCATGTAGTGCCCTACTATCAAGTCAATATCCATTGGCAAGTTAACTGTACAGTACAGTACTGTTATTATATAGGAAATTCAGGATCCTGTCAGCAAATCTCATCTCATGTTCTATTTGTAAATTATAGAGGAAATTGGTATTATCCCTTATAGCCAACTAATTGCAAATTTGAATCAATATACAACACCTTGATTGTCATACAAATACCCTACTATCAAGTCAATATCTATTGGCAAGTTAACTGTACCTCATTTTATTATATAGTACTGTTATTATATCCGTTCTTGCTTTGATTTACCTCATTTTATTTCATGTGAAAGCAATACTATTGTTAGTTCATTTTTTTTCAAAAGGAAAATTCATTTGTGTTTAACATTCAAATCTAAAACTCTGTTTAATTAATACACATTCAAAGTTCTTGGGAGTATTGTAATCACTCTCATTTTTAATTGAAAATTCTCTATAAATCATAATATATATATCCTAATGGACTTGTCCAGTAGGAGGTGGTCAATATTTGTACTCAAACTTTGGGTTCTTAATTGAAACTGATCGGTTAACCAATGAAATATTTTCTCTGTATCATATACAGACAAAAAAAGAGAACGATAGGTGTGACCAACAGCTGAATATTTCTCTGTTTCTCTTTTCGTAGCAGAGACGTACAAGCGATAGTTTATAGACTAATTAAGCAAATATACATGCTATGTTTTCAGTTTAATTTTTTCCTTTTGTAATGGCTGTTAAATTTTTATAAAATCCATGAAAGAAATATCCTTTTTACCTGCATGAACCCTCAAATAATTAATATAAGAAATACACGGGTTTAATTTGCCCAAGTTTATCATAATATTTCATTATTCAATCCAAAGTCAACGTTGTTAATTTAAGAAGGTTTTGAATGTGTATTAGTATCCAGCTCAGAAAAGTAGAAAACAACCAATAACAATAAGAATTAAGAAAGCTTATTCCAGGTTGTCACATGGCTGGCTGAGTTCTGATACAATGCTCCCAAATTGTCCCCTCAAGTTGGCAGTGTTCACAGCACAGAATCTCCATATATAAATTCTGGGATAGACCCATAAAAACTGGGATAACTCTGTGTGAGTACATATACTTTTTCTTGGCTGGAGAATCTCCACATCTAAATTCTGAAGAGTAATTTTTAAAATAAAAGAGATTCTGTATGATTTTTTGTTTCTTTCATACTGGTAATTAATGAAATGGGACCCACAGGGAGATTCTGTGCATCGGCCATATATAACAAATTATGAGGAAAAAATATCTCAAAATCTGGATATTCAGAAAATTTTGGATTAGAAAAATTATTTTATATTTTATATTGCAGTGTGTATAGTTGAATGAAAAAAATTTATGCATTTTAACAATTAAATTTTATGCATCCTTAATTCTTAAGAACAGCTGAAATCCTGGAATTTTCTAAAACAAAAATAACTAATAACTATGAATTACAACCTCTCACATTTCATAGTAATAAAAAACATCAATGTAATAAATATCTAAAAATGTATTAGAAATAATAAGATCTGAGTAGCACCAGCATACCTGAAAAGTGAGACTTGAACCAAATTATATGGCCACCACATCGCTGCCGGCTCGACCAGGTATCGCCGGAATATTCCAGCCCAACCAAAACCCAACACCTGTCATTCCGAGTCATATGCAATGAAAACTATAAATCAAAATGCATAGAAAAATAAACTACAAATGAAAGAAATACAAAATCAAATATGGATCTATATCCACAAGAGAAAAAAAAACATAAAAAATCATAAGATCCATGAATACCTGTGTAGTGAGCACAACAATCAGAGAAACGAAGAAGGTGATGTGCTGCTTGTAGAAAACTCTTACTGCTGTGATAATATGTATTGCATACACCGTACCGGCACCAGAATTGGCGAAAATAGTGATCAGTACATGCTCTTTCATGTTAAATGGACCAGGATTCAGACTAAACTCCCATTTACTCCCCTCAAAAAACAAACGTGCCGGTAAAGTGGCAGCCATGAGACGCCCAAGTGGTACGACAGCAATCTGAGCAGATATAGCAGTGATGGTTAGTGGCTCCTTGCGGTACCAGAAGAATTGGTTTAGGAAGGAGAGTAAGACACATGAGAGGGTACCAAGGACCCACATGCGAAAGGTGAGGACCAGTTCTGTCGGGTCATCTGAGACCGGTACAGTCAAGGCGACTTGTTCGATTGGAGAGTTTTCTTCCTCTTCTTCTTCCGAATATTTCCCCGGTGAAGAGGTAGACGGTGCATGCTCCACTGCATGATTTACAAGATACTGTTAAAGAGAGAAAGATACAAACAGACTAGAGAGAGAAAGAGAGACAGACTCACAAAGAGGGGTCGTGATATGGTGGCGTTGCTGTTGTTCTTCATCCTCCATTGTTGATTGATTCAGGTAGCTTCCTTTTTATCAATTTCTTTTGTAAGTTCTTTTATATTCCTGTTGTTGTTCTGATGGTTACCTGTAGGTCATATTTATATCAATTGCAGTAGGAAGGAGAGAAAAAGAGGATGCAAAGGTAAGAGGAATTTGGCAGTTTCTTTTACTTTGTATCTTGTCCCTCAAAGCTGGATCTCTCGAACAGAGTTTGAACCAATAAAGACTACTACTGAAAGCAAAATATTTTTTTTCCAGCTACCTATTAATTGGGAAATAAATCTGCTGTTATTCCAAAGAGATAACAGGACCCTGTTATTTCGATCCCAACCGTTGATCTTTGTCGAGATTCGGGCATGAAATTTTTTTTCTTTGAGATTCGCACATTAAATTTTTTGAACGGTTGTGATAGAAACAATAGGGTCCTGTGATCCCTTTGGAATAACAGTAGATTTATATCCTATCAATTGTCCATCCAACCTTCATTACATCAGTGTCTCCATTGATTCTAGTTATTTAATTATTAACAGAAAACATACAAGGATTAATAACAAAGAGCTAGATTCTCTACATATATACATGGACGGAT